>CAWUFW010000210.1:1277500-1877500 GCA_963921515.1 Calotriton arnoldi | reverse complement strand
TTTCATTGTGCATAGTTCTGCATGGGGCTGTGCAGAATCCAAGTAGTATGTACTATATCCTATCAAAAATAGTCAAATATCTGGTTGGGCATTTTGTTTGTGGTAATTGTCAAAGCCTCAAGATTAAGAAGCCAGAAGAGGACAACCGAAAGGACTGGACTCAGTGGCTAGAGCTATTAGTATTGGTCAATCTGAGTTTTATTCAAAACCGTACAATAAAGAGTGGCAATGCAAACTGGGCAAGCTTAGCGACAGACTAATATTAGTAGTACAGAGTACAGACATTCATAGCAGAGGCAGTTAGAACTTAGAGGCAGGGATAACCAGAATTTAGAAACAGATAGTCAAGTCAAGATCAAAGAATCTTTTGTAAAAAATAGAATTAGGGAGTGGAGCCAGAATTAATAGTTCTGAAAAAATAAGGTGCAGTAAAAGTTAGGGCAATATAATTGTTAATATTAACCACTGGAGGACTTACTGGGACCAGCAGCAGGGCCCTCGGTAGAGGAGCGGTCCTCTGGTGGTTGTCCCGCCAAATCGGACCCCGTCTTCTTGCCCCTGGGTGCTGCACATCAGTGATCATGTAAGATATAATAAAGAAAAAGAAAGACACAAACATTAATGATTGCTGTGAAACAAATAAATTATCTAAAAAAACGCTCAAAAAACGTTTTGGGAAACAAAAATTGCAATAAAATTGACCTATCTAATCCGATCGACTACTGCCTTGCGGGATTCACGGACAGTCTACTTATTTGGGAACACTAATTCAGTGTTCCATTCTGATTGATTCAAATAAAATCCAGAACACTAACTAAGCCTAAGTACCACCTGACCTAGCCCACCTATTCCAGGCGGGCCAATTGTTCATTAAGCCTGCATTTCCATTTTTTATTGACATCAAAAATGCATAGATGAGAAGGAGGACACATGCATAAAGTGCATAATGCATACACCAAATTGTTGGTTGGTTGCGTCTGATGTTCTGTAGCTGACTGACACTGCTAAGCTAAGCTTACCAGTACCACTCACTAAACAAACTACAAAAGGTTCTAAGGACTGGGGTAAGCAGCACTCAGTGACAGAGGATGCGTCACGCAGACCGCTCAAAAATTATCAACTAATAGTAACTAAACCTAGTATCAAATGCATCCACCACTATTTGACAGGAGGACAAAGGAAGGACTACAGTCTCTCTAGCAATAGCATTACCTAACTGAAGTTCTCTAAAGTAAACTCTTACATAATGACAAGCGAGCGCAAAGTTGCAAAAAGTAAGAGTACCGCCCAGCACCTGTGTCCTACAATCACAGAAGATTTTGAAACGTAATTTACCTGCAATGTAAGCAGCAGTATTCTTGTTATTTGTAAAAAATGTATACACAAATCACAATACTTATACTACTATATATATATTGGCTACTCACCAAGCCCCACGACTTCGACACCTAGCAGGTCCAACAGGTCCTGCTCCCGGTCAAGGATGTCTGACCACCGGTGGGCCAGCTGGTTATGGGTGCGCCGGACCTCGGAGCAGCGAAACACTGCCCGACGCACCTTCGCCCACCGGCGGTGATGCTCCTGGGTCGGGTACCCGGAGCCTGGCCTGCCGCCTGCTGCCAAGGTCAAGGGGAGGTGGCGCTGAATAAAAAAACAAGGGCGGCCACCTCCGCCTCATTAAACAGCTGGCGGGCTTGCACCCCTGCAGGGCGCAGTCTGCCGCAAGGCAGGCGGCGATTGGGCGCACGCGCCTTGCCCTTTGAGCCGCTGCTGCTACCCTTCGCCATGGTTCTGGGGTGGGAGGAGGTGAAAAAGAAAAGTTAGAAGGGAAAAATAAAGTTAGGGGAAGAAGTAGGAGCTTAAAGAAGAAAATTATATAAAACAGTCGAAAAGTTAAAAAAACACAGTAAAAATGCAAAATATAGACTTAAGCAGAGAGTGAGATAGATAAGAAATAAAGAAAAATTGAAAAACAGTGTAAAAAACTAAGGATTGCAAAGATTGAGGGAGGATAGAAAAGCAGGCCCAGAACCATAGCATAGAGTGGTAAAACAAGATGGCCGCGCCCATCGCGACCGCGTGGGTAAGTTCGCGCG
Organism: Calotriton arnoldi; assembly: GCA_963921515.1. NCBI lineage: Eukaryota > Metazoa > Chordata > Amphibia > Caudata > Salamandridae > Calotriton > Calotriton arnoldi. The sequence continues at coordinate 1,875,404 of CAWUFW010000210.1, read as the reverse complement.
ATATTTGTCCCCGAGCACGCAAAAAACGTCCCCGAACAAGGAATGCGCATCGCGAGCACGCTATACGCGACCCAGAACAGGAAATAAGGGATCGCGAACGGGCGGGACAAGTGAAAAACAAAATGGCCGCGCCCATAGGCGACCGCATGGGTAAGTTCGCGCCCCCGAGCACGCAAACAGCGCCCCGAACAACCACAACGCGTTCCCGAGCAAGAAAAACGCATCGCGAACGGGCGCGGCAAGCAGCTACGCACGCTCGCGAAGCTACGCGTAGCTCACGTAGCGCTCCGACGTCTTCGCGTAGCTTCGCGTAGCGCGACTACGCGAACTACGCCCAGGCTTAGTTCAGACCTGTTCTGTGCACCTTTCTGAAGCAGTCAGCCTCAGCACACCACACCATAATGTATGCAGACACGACTCCATCAGAGGTCTACACTTGGCAAATAAGGCATGCTCACGTGCAGGTCCTAAGGCCATGCGGTGACAAGTGTGTGCCCCAGGGTAACAGGAACTCACAAAAACGTGTGAGCGTCTGAAGGTGATGACCTCTATGCAAGACCTGGTGGTCCCATGCAGGGACAAGCACTGGCAAAGCCAAGAGGTTTGACGGTTGTACGCCGTGCTATTTGCTTTACCAAAGAAAGTTTGTGTCCTGGGGCTCGGGCATCTGAAAAATGGATGCTGCGGAGGAAAGGACTGTTTTCATTTCTGTAGCCAGACACAGTGACTGCTGACCACCTCTAGTCCAAAGAGAATCCCAGAACCATGAAGGATCCATAGATTCTGAAAGCACAACAGAGACATACAAATGGTAGATTTGTGCCATACAAAGACTGGTAAATTAACACAGTATTTAATTTGTGCAATATTGCACACATTTTTCCCCCCGAAATGAAACAACACACAGCAAATCCTCTATTTAATAAAAAAAAACTGTTTATCCATTCCTGCAGCTTCATCCGTCTATCTCGCCACCTTTGTCCTCTCAGAAGCCTATTAATCGATCTCCTGACATATCTAATAAATGTATTCATTCTTCCATTACATTAATATCATGCCCCTATGCACCTTATCTATCTGTGCATCCATCAATCTAAGCATACATCTATCTATGCATCAGTCTGATATCGAACATGTATCTGCATTCCATGCATTCCTGCATGCAGCCATTCTTGCATCCATTCATATGAAGAATCTGTGTATCACACCCATCTGACTACCTGCCTTATCAATGTATGCATTCATGTTATCTTTCTACACAGCCTATCCATCATCCACCAGTCCATTCTACCCTCTATCCATACATGCACCCATTCAACTATCCATCCAGTCCAATCTATCAATTAATCAATCAAATTTCTTGTAAAGCACGATTACTCACCTGTTAGGGTCTCAAGGCGCTTGGGGAGAGGGGGGGTCTACGGTTTAGTCAAAGAGCCAGGTCTTGAGGTCCTTCCTGAATTGCAGCAGCAATGGAGAGTGCCCGAGGTGCAGAGGCAAGGAGTTATGGGTCTTCGCAGTGAGGTAGGAGAAGGATCTTCCTCCAGCAGTGGTCTTGTGCATCCGTGGGATGGTGGCCAGTTGGGTGGAGCGGAGATGTCTGGTGGGAGTGTAGGAGAGGCGGTGGTTGAGGTATGCAGGTCCATTATTGTGGAGGGCTTTGTAGGCTTGCGTGAGGAGCTTGGAAGTAAATCTTCTGTTGATAGGTAGCCAGTGAAGGTCTCGTAGGTGGCCGGTGATGTGGCTGCAGCATGGAATGTTCAGGATGAGTCTGGTGGAGGCGTTCTGGATGTTCTGCAGTTTATCTATCTGCATTATGCATCTGTTTATCCATATGTCTATCTGCCAATGATTAATGCCCCTTAAATCATTTCATCTCATCCATGCATTCGTCTGTAAATCCCAAAAGTGCTCATTTATCTACACAGCCTGCCACTATAGTTTACATAAACATTAGTCTTTGCATTCACCCCATCTATTGAATAATTAATCGGTTGTTCAAGTTTATCTCTCCTTCCTCCTGTGCTTTCAATTATTTTTTCTCTGCATTCATCTATTCATCCCATTTATGCATGCATCCATCTGTCTATTCACCACATGTCTCTATACATCAAGAGCCGTGCTCAGGACTGTGAAGCACCTGTGCCCCATGTTCTTGTGTCAAAGGTCCTTTCTGGAACATTCAAACGTTAGGTCCCCTGCTTTTCTCCACTCCAACACAGTCCCATCCAACCATTCAGCCATCAGTCTATCCATGTACATCACCTCTGTCCATTCTATTCTACTACCAATGCAGCTGTTCATGCATGTAAATATGTGTGCGTGAGCAGCTTCTGGCCCCTTCCAACTCCAGGCCTTCACCCTATGTCTGGTACCCACAGCAAGTGATGTGCCTTTTGAAGCATGCAGAGCCAGTAAATTCGGGTTTGCCGCCTCATTATCTTGTGCCTAGCCATGCATGCAAAAACATAATTAGGTCTGGTGTACATCCTGTGCTGGACCTTTCTTCTTGCAGGACATCAATCCTCATGGATTCCATTATGGAAAACGGTTTACTGTCATCACAGCCCACTAAGTATTGCTCACTATTTTTAGAAACCGTAAGGCTAAGATGCCCCTCACATAGAAAGGAGGGGGTTCAGGCTGCAAGAGTACGACTATGAGATTGTGCACAAACCTGGGAAGGATCACAACCCAATAGATTACTTTTCACGAGCGCCGCTCCATCGTCCTTGTTCAACATCCAGGACTGCGGAAGAATATCTAAATTTAATTGTGAGGTCCAGCACACACTACTCTGTCTATGGACCAAATCACTGCTGCCAACAACACAGACAACGCCATGACTGTCATCAAAGAACTCATGCAGACGATGCTTACGGCCTCTGGCCGATGATACTGAAATCGAAAAGTTAAAAAAAGTACAGGATGAGTTAGCAGTCACACAAGAAGACATAATACTTAGAGGCTTGATAATCGTCATACCAGGCAACGGATTATCAAGATGGCCCATGAAGGGCACAGTGGCATTGTAACCACCTAGAGAGCATTGCGAGACAGTGTCGTTCTCTCGACAAGATAAGCAAGTAGAAAAGGAATTTTAAGCATGCCACATCCTCGATTACCAGTCAGCACAGACAAGAGACAACTGAAAAATTGTGAAAATATGCATTTATATGCATTACAGACATTTTCTTAAGCTATGAGGTTTGGGGGATGGTTTTATAATTACACACTGGCTAGTAAAGCCTAATGAACACAAGTTGCAGAGTAACTCAGATGTGTTCTTTCGTGGGGCCTAAACCTAAAGTACAGTTTTAATTAACCCTGGGCAAAGCACTACGCTACGCTCGCGTAGTTTGCGAAGTGTCCGCTACTTCGCACTACGCGAATTGCACGTAGCACAGTGCAAACACGCGTAGCGTAGCGTAGTGCAGCGGTCATTTTTTGCTTGCTCGCGGTCCTCAACGTCAAGTTGGCGACCGCGAGCAAGCAAAATGACATCCCGGCGAGACTTTTTCTCGTTCGCGATCAGCAACATCAAGTTGCCGATCGCGAGCGTGGAAAATAAACCTCCCGGCGAGATTCTCAACGTGGGAGGTCAGGTTTCTCATTGCGAGTGGTCGCGTATGCTCGCGACCGCTCGCGATGAGAAACTACCAGTCCGCGTTGAGAAAGCTGCCGCTCGAGTAAAAATCTACTCGAGCGGCAGTAAAAGACAGCTCGCACTGTGCAAGATGTCGTTTTCAATGATTGCACAGTGCGGACAAGCATCCGGCACTGTGCAATCATTGCGAACAGCGCACTACGCAGTTCGCGTAGTGCTACGCAGTTCACGTAGTGCTACGCGTAGCTCGCGTAGTGCGAAGTGCACTTCGCGTAGCTTCTCGTAGCGCTACTTCGCGAACTACGCCCAGGGTTAGTTTTAATGACATGTGATTGCATTCATTACCCATTTTCAGCCACCAACCACACAAGATGTCACAGTGCAGTTAGTGACAACAGTTCATACACTCATTCACTATTTTAGAGATTATGGCTCATCAGATAATAGCAATAGTGGATAGCAAGTACAAACCCAATGATTTGCTGAATGAGGTAAATGGGTGGCAGAGTTTAATACGTGTAGAATGAGACAAAAGCTTTTTGTATTCTGGTGAGAAACAGCAGTAAATGCAGTCTTTATAAAGTGACAATGTAATGTTAAATCTACGATAAAGAAATCAGAGCTTTGTTTGGGTATTGGACGTTGGGGATGATGGTAATTAATTGTAGCTTAAACAGTAATGCAGTAGACTGGTAGGGGAGTGCAGCAATCAATGTGCTGAATTTAACTGGCAGATCTAGACTTTTTGGTACTTCCAGATGTTTTCCAATTGTAGGTGTCAGAAAGTAGTTTTATTAGTTGATACTATCAGTCCTGCGTCAGTGTATCATACCATGAATTACAAATAACTGTGTTTTCTCCCGGGATAGGGGTCTTGGCCTTGCACTAGACACACCCAACTGATCACCAGAATGCCTTGCTGCTTTTCGCAGGGAACCAATCCCCAAAAAGAGTACCCACAGACTCAGAAGCTGACAGTAGGAAAAAAACTCCAAAGGCTTTCATTGAATATATCGGAATGACAACAAAATCGCAGAAAAATGGATTGAAGAGTCGCGTTTTCAATAACACAACTTGCAGCTGCTTGTTATACCCACTAGGACTTGTGTTCAAAAATGCAGATTTTGACTCAATATCCTTTTTGCTACAGCCATCTGAGCAAGGAATGCAAGCAGAGAACCCCTCTGCCTTCCAGTAGCCTAATAAACCTACAAGAGAGGGAAAGACATTGGAGAAAATCAGAATATGGGGATGCAGGGGGAAAGTGGTAGGAATGGGAGAAATGCTGGAGCTTCTCTGGCTGAATGCATCTTTGGTGCGAGGAAAAGCACAGCCCCGGGGTACATGCTTGAGAATAGGGACTACAGGTTGAGACTTGTTTAGCATTTCAAAGGAAGCAAAATGGTACATCAGTGGTAAGTCGGTGAAAGACAAAAACACACAAAGTAACAAATGAAGGAAAAGCTGAGACTGAACTAGGAATGACAGTGAAAAACCCACCAACATACTCAATTACTAAGTGAAGCTCTGGCTGCCTTTAAAACTGCTCTTCCAACCTTAGCTCAGAAGAAGAAGTAAGCATAAGGATGGCGCCATCTTGGAAAAGTTTGTTTCAATGCCTTAGACTTGTAATGGTGGCCATGTTGTTTCAGGATATATGCTGTATTTTCCACCTATCTTGTTGTCACCAGCCTTTCGACTGCCGTGAATTGCCTGGACGCCACCACCTTTAGCTCTCATTCCATTGGCTGTGCCACTGCCTACTTATCCCCCCCAGCCCACAACTTCAAGTGTCCAGGTGTTAACTCTCCTGTTTGGATGTGGGATGGGAGTAAGATTTCAGATGAGTCCTGACACTTCCACTGGGGTTATTCGTTCTTCAGAAAGAGTTCTGTGGTTTCTTCCTTCAGCATGTTGTGGGGTCAGGTAAGAAATGGCACTGTTTTATGGTGAGAACAAAAAAGGTTGTGTTGCACTCAAATCTAGCTCAAGACTTGTGTAAAGTTAAAGAATTTGTGATGCAGTTCTTTTAAAACTTAGGGCCTGATTCTGATGCGGTTAGAAAGCCCTCCTAATGGCATTTGCTCCGTTCAAACTGGATTGGGAACATGTCTTTCCGACCAACTCGGAAAGGTTTCCGACCAACCGAGTATGATGCGAGTTAGGCGTTAGGAATATCCCAATCCAAACCCGACAGCATTTGGAATGACTGAGCCGTACGGAGCAGAATCGTACGTCTCTGCCTACCTTTCCGAACGACGGAGTACGATGCTGGATTTGGACAGCCTTTCCAAATCATGCTGTCCAACTCAAATCGGCAGTCGGAATAAGACTTTGGGGGCCTGTAGTGGGACCCCCTGCACCCGGAGCCTTCCCAATCGGGCCCGTGGGGATACTTATGGGTCCCCCCTTACCAGCCATGCACAGTGTGGCAGGCACCAGGGGGTGCCCGATGTTTCCCAGCCACCCCTATCTTAAATGGGAGCCTATGCATTCGGTGGGCACAAAGGCTCCCATTGAAGTCAATGGGAGTCCAACCAAATCTTATCTGGAAGCATCGGATGCATCGTACTCGGTCGGTTGGACTCTCCCGATCCGATCGGAAACCATTCCCAAACCCATTCGGTCGGGAAGCTTTCCGAACCGCATCAGAATCGGGCCCTTAGTGTGCACTCTGTGAAGGGGCTCCATCCTGACCCCAAATATGTAAATAGTGAGAATTTCTAGAACTAATGGTCTAGACCACTGATACTCAAAGTGCGGCCCTCCTGACCTTAACATGCGGCCCCCTGGTCAACAGCAGCACTGGGCTGCTGTTTACTTGACAAAGCACTATTATTTAAAAAAAATTAATAAACAGGCAAGCACTTGTTTAACGGTTAATTAAAGTTAAAGAAAGGAAGTAACTAAGGTGTCCTACACCCCTTAACTTTAGGATCATCTTCATTTTTAAAGACATCTGGCAGCAAAAGTGTAAAAATATAAAAGTTTCTTCAGAATTCAAAAAATGTATTTCACTAACATGCAAAACCGTTTCACCTTAGTACACCAGATTATCAGTGCATTGAGTATTTTTTTTAAGTGATAGTTTTCAAACATGAATTTAGAAACATTGATTTTTCCCCACACCCTGACAACAATGCCAATAGTTAACTAAAACACATGTTTTCCACATCCAAATACGTGATGCTGAATTTTTCAATTTTGTGAGTAAATTTTATTCTAGAGTTCTTCTGGGTGAGATCCTCCAATTATTTTTCTAAATCCTGCCTTTTGCCTTTCCAAATAAGGAAAATATTATTAATATATCATCAGTACATAATGAGCCTCTGGGTCCAGATCTCTTTGCTTAAAATGTGCTCAGTCTCAAATTTGAGCATGAAATGGTTAGCGTAGCTGGGGGCCCCTGAAAAACCCATACACGTGCCGCTGGCTTGAAGATAGTAGGTCTGGTTCCATTTAAAGTAGCTGTGATAGAGGCAAAAATGGAATAGTTCTAATAGGAATATTTTGTTTGCTCTCATTTCTTCTTCTTCAAGCAATGCCCACTCTATTGCCTCTATGCCTTCTTTATGTGGAGTCGAAGTATAGAGAGCTACCATGTCCACTGTGCATAACCAAACTTCTTCTTGGTTTGTGATGGAGACTTCCGTTAACAATTTCAAAAAATGTGTGGTGTCCTGTAAGTAAGATGGGCTCACTTGTACCAACAATTGTAGGAAATTATCCAAGTACTGTCCAAGTGGTTCATGGATTGACCCACACCCTGAGACGACCGGTCTGAAGGGTGGATCAAGGTTTTTAGGTATCTTGGGGAGCATATATGGTGTGGGTCGCCTCGGGTGTTCTGTGTATAAAAATGTTTCGTTTTTTTCACTAATCCAATCCATGTCTAAAGCTCTTGATAGTATGGAGGCCAAAGTCTCCATAAATGCTGGCGTGGGATCTTGTGGCAATGGTAAGTAAGTGAGATCATCCCTCACATGTTCTTCCACCTTCCGTTCAAAGATGCAGCGGTCCATAACTACTAGAGCGCTGCCCTTGTCTGCCGGGAGGAATGTCAACGATTGGTTGTTCTTCAGTGCTTTTAGAGCTAATTTTTCATTTCTGGACATGTTGTTGTGTTTGGATGTAAAGTTCGACAATTTTGTAGATCTTTCTTAACCAAAGTTTCAAAGATTTTAATAGTTTCGTGAGAAACTGCAGAAATGAATGAACTCTTGGGTTTGAATTCTTGGTACATATGTTCCACTTTGTCGCTTTGAATTTTGTCGAGTAGCAAAGACGTAGTTTTCTAGTGAATTTATACAATGCTATATCCTTTTTAAGGGCATTGGTGTGGACAAAACAGACATCTGGGATGGAGTCAAATTGGATGTCGTTGAATGTTGAGATGTTAATCACTAGTGTTTCTTCTGTTGTCTTCTTGTTGTTACTCTGTTTTTTGCTGTATCTATGGCCTCTCCGAATTTTGCTGCACCTGGAGCACCTTTTTGTTTTGAATTCTTTGTTTATTCTGTTTATTCTGTTCCCAATGTTGTTTATTATTGTTGTACAATGCTGAAACCCCGATTGGGGACAGAGTACTACACACTGTGTCTAGACCATTGGTGCTTGAAATTCTCACTGTTTTATGGTGGGGATCTGTTGTGTGCAAATGTTACCAGTCTATGCCAAATAATTCCTTTGTTTGACTGAGTTTGCTTCTCTACCTCTCTTTTCTCTTATTTATATAATTTAGCACTTCTTTTGCAAAGGACCATACCCCTTGAATTGTTTGGGCTGCCACCAACTTTGGCTGATCCTTGAAGCATGTAGAGGTTTCATCCTGGATGGTGAGACTACTAGAAACAAATTTAATCTATATAACAAATCTCCCCCTCCGGCACTCCCCTTTTCAAAGTGAGTTTTACCAGGACTGCCTTCTTCTCCTCTGTCACCTAGCCTGGTAATTAGCATGTTTTTAAAGATTTCCGAATTTTGCAATACCTAATCATTTTCTTTATGATAATCTAATTTCAAAATATGCATAACTGCCTACTCTTCATATTCCTAACAATACTTTGGCATCTAAACACATCATTGCTTTGGCATCTAAACACATCGAGTGCCACAATGTTATCTAAACACGTCAGGGAGTGCCACAATGTGTGTACTGAATGCTCACAAATAAATATATATTTTATTCTTATCATAAGGTCTGCTTGTCTTATAAGAGGTATTTTCATAAATATTTCTCAGGTATCCTACCAGTCTTCTCTGCAACTTACAACACTTTAATATTGGCTGTGCCTTCTAGTTAATCCTTAGCTCACTAACAACCTGATGTACTAAACATTTTTTAGCAGTTGTAAACTCTGCACCTCGCTAAATTTGTGGGTTTGTGACATACCAAAAGTATTTTTGGAGCAGGTAAAGTTTTACCAACTCTGATAAGGGGGTTTAAAAATGGATGCAAGATGGCATTTGAAAGGGTGTGTTGTGTGTGTCCTTCCAAATTGTGATTCCTATCCATATGTATCAATAGTTTTCTAACCATAATCGCAGTCACAAACCATTGAAAATGTAATACCATACAAGTTGGGATGGTAACTGATGCAAAAAAGGGAATTTTATACCATTTGTGAATTGGGGTCAAAGTTTTAGGTGGTGTGGACACTACCAACTCTCACTGAAAAATGTAGAAAAAAGAATCGTTATTTTAAAGCAGCCTTCTTCCTTTAAGAAAACCAGCCTGTTTAAAAAAAGTTTTCTTTACTTAAAAGCCGTCAGAGGCATGGTTATCTGCTAACCCTTGCAGGCCACTATCCTTGTCATTATAGCCAATTGGGATAAGTCGCAATTTGTGACCCACCTAATAAAAATATTTAGGTAGGTCGGACTGCGACCCACTCCAATTTCTTATTTTGTAAATTGACCCCTTAGTACACAAGTCAGTTGACAAAATAAGTTTCTGGTCCAAAATGTAGAATTGCAACTGTTTTTTTGCGACCAGACACTTCTTACATCTGACCCTTAGCCCCAAAGAATGCAAATAGTCCCCTATCAGGAGCATTTTCATGTACTTCTAGCTGTTCCTCACCCATTCCTGTAAATCGGTGTAAGTTCAGTCACATGGTATTTCCCTAAATGTAACTGTGCTTCTCGCTAAAAGAGGACATTGGGACCTATTTCAGGGACTTTCATAAGTAAATGTAACTATAAACTTAGCTTAAGCATAGCTGCCTTCATCCACTACCTATCTTTCCTTTTATGCAATTTTTACCTCGTTTTCAACCTGCGCTCTCATGTACCCAAGTCACCCACACGTGCCAAGCACTAACAGTAGATAGGTATGAGGCACTAGAATTCATACCAACCATCTCCGTGAATACAGCCATCAAGTGGGTTTCTGCGGAGAGGGTAAACAGCAAATACCTATAACAGGTATGTATCCATAGATATTCATGTACTAGAGAGAAAGGAATGCTTTTGCTTTGATTTTCAGTTCCTAATTTACATTTTTCAATATTGCAATATCTTCTTTGTCCACTTTTGCCTGGCTTCCGCCTGTTGAGGGGCGAGGCCAGTGATTTCTGCCTACTCTCCCCACTTACTGTGGCTATTTAATGGCGGCTGCAGCGCGGTCTGCAAACAGTTAACTTACAAAACCTTAGTTTAAAAAACATTTATTTTTTATTGCAAACATGAAACACAAAAAGTAGTTGCAGACATAGTACTGGTAGAATTTGTAATGTCAACACATTGTTCCCCCCACCCCAATCACCTCAAGGAGCATGTCCCAGAGCAACACCTCATAAATTAGAATCTTGAGCATTACCCGATCGTTCATTGCCACAAGTATTTCCCCTATGGGCATTCCAGCCTGCACAAATTTCCCCCCATTTCCGAGGGCAGCCTCTACTTTCAAAACTACCTTTTCCTCTAACGTGCACCAATCCAGATCTCGTTTCTGGGCATCGATGTCTGGTGGCTGAACGGTGACCCAGGATTTAGCGATGTTCCTTTTGGCCACCACCAGGCCCGTCGTCATCCACAGTCCTCCTGGCATTAGTCTCCCCCATACGTTCAACACACATTGTTTAGTAAGTAAGTAACCAATTTATATAGCGCTCAAATGCCCAAGGGTGTCTTGGCGCTAGTGTTCACGATGCAATAGCGAAGGCAGCTGGATTTAATTGGAGGCCTGAGAAAAGAACTATGGGGCATATTAGCAAGACTCACGTTAAAATTATCGCCGTTTTAGCGGCAGGAAACTGCCGCTAAAACGGCGATAATGGGCTTGCTAATATGCGTTATAGAATTCAATAGAGCCCAGGTTAGATGTCCTGCACATCTAACCTGGGCTTCTATTGAATTCCATAACGCATATTAGCAAGCCCATTATCGCCGTTTTAGCGGCAGTTTCCTGCCGCTAAAACGGCGATAATTTTAACGTGGGTCTTGCTAATATGCCCCTATGTTTTTAGCCCTTTCCTAAAGAGACGTAGATTGGATTGAGATCTCAACATCCAGAGCAACGAGATCCAAAGTTTAGAGGCACACAGAGAAAAGCTCCTCCCGCTCCATCTCGCCCTATTTATTCTGGGAACGGTTACTAGTTTAGCTGAGCCTGATCTGAGAGTATGGCCTGGTGTATGACAGATACACGTCTTTTGAAAATACTCCGGGCCTTTGAAATGTATCCTTTCCCGAACTGGGACTGAATGAAGGCTTTGGATGGACTGAGAAACCGATGTATATTTTGGAATTATCAAAAGCAGCCTGGCAGGCTATTTTGAACGGACTGAAGATATTCTATTAAATGTTGCTGAGAGCCTAAATATAAGGCATTACAGTAGTCAATTTTTGTGATGACTACTGCAAAAATGACAGTCTTTTGAAGATCTAGAGGAATGAAAGGAAAGAATTTTTAAAGATTCTGAGTCAGAAAAAACAAGATGAAGTAATTTGATTAATCTGATCAGAGAAACATAATTTCCTGTAAAAAAAACCTCTTAAACTTCTTGCCTGTCTTACTGGGGAAGGGAGTGTGCCTAAGTTAGATGGCCACCAAGTAGAGTCCCAAAAGGTGGTGTCATTCCCAAAGAGTAGCACCTCAGTTTTGTCTGAGTTTAGCTTTAGACAATTTTTCTACATCCAACTCACAATATGAACTCCCTAAACGTTTGGCCACTTCCTCAACTTTAGATGTTATTGACACCACGATTTGTGTGTCATCCGCGTAGGAAATTACTACAAAGCCATAGCCACGGATAAGATTGGCCAACGGGGTGACATAGATATTAAAGAGTGTAGAACTGAGTGAGGAGCCCTGAGGCACCCCACATGGAAGGGAGAAAGGATCAGAGACTAAATCACCAAGAGCAAAAACTTGCTCTCTATCCCGCAAAAAAGAGCTGAGAAGGGCAAGGGCTGTATCTCTGAAACCAATGAGCTCAAGCCAGCTAATAAGAATTGAGTGGTTGACCGTATCGAAGGTGGAGGATAGATCGAGAAGACTCAATGCCACCTTCCCTCTCATTCTTATTTCTTCCAAAGCCGCCACTAAATCTGACTCCATGCATTGGTGCCTCTGGAGAACAGAAACGCCCTCGAGTAGCAGCCATTGACCTTGACCTGGGCCAGTGGCCCAGCGTAAAGGAGCTGAACCCATTGGAGAAACTTGGGGCCGAAACCCAGTGTCTTCAGCACAGCAAACATGTAATGCCATTCTAGCACGTTAAATGCCATCTTGGCATCTAGTGATAGCACCAGCGCTGCTATGTTCAAATTTGCTATTTGCCCCATCACCCCATGGAGACAGCGGAGGTTGAGGTTGGTGCCACGGAAGGGCATAATACTGGACTGATCTGGGTGGACTAACATAGTAATAACCTTAATTTAGCCACACAAAGCCTTACTTTGAGCAGTGCTGAACTTTGAAATCTTGATGCAATCACAAGCCCTTTTCTTTACTCTTTAATTCTTTTAATTTATCTTATTTGTTTCTTTCCTTGTACCCCATTACAGGGTTCCTGGCCTCATTTGCTTTTATTTTCAGTTTATTTTTTTTAATGATTTATGTCTGCAATATCTTTTCTTTTCCCATTTTTGCCTGACTTCTGTATGTTGAAGGTGGAGCCAGTGATCTCTGCCTGCTCCCCCCATGTAACTGTGCCATTTGATAGCGGCTGTCACGCAGCTGCATTTCTGGCACGTCACAGGTATGCCTAAGACAAGCCCATCTGTGCCCGTCGATGCCCAAAGGCTTTTTGTGGCCTGCCATAATGCCCTCTCCTCCCCAGGGTTGATCGCCCATGCCAGCAGTTTTTGAAACACCATCCCCGGTGAGACTAATGCCAGCCTTTTCATCCTCCATCTGTTCTCCCTTTCCTGCTCACTAAACAAGCGTACCTTAACTGCACTCACTAAAGAAGGTCTATTTTTCCCTAACTCTGCTCTACCTCATAATTACCTCACTGAAGTTCTGTTCCACAACGGATCTGTCATCACCCAAAAGCCTAACCAGGGCTCTGAGAAGTCTGATCCCAACTCAGCTCATAGGCCGGTAATTTAAGGCAAAACAACTTTTATTCACCCAACCTATACCTTTGTAGCGATGTTCTCACCACTCCCCAATCACTACCCAATCCAGCGAATAAATTAGAAGCTGGTGTTTGCAACCCATGATCTGTGACAAACCACAGCGCATTTATTCACACCAGAATTACCAATGAGCACCCAGATCTGTCCTTCATCACTGAATTCTTGCTTGCCCGACTGCGACCCCGTTCTCGATTACCGTATGCCTACGACTGCACGCTTGTTACCTATGATAGTGCCAGTAAACTGGTAGGTGATGCATGTTTAATCCATCATAAATCCCTCACTATTAATTTCCTATTGTGTGCCTAGTCCCAGGCACTGAATCACTCCTGCTTGATATCAATTTAAAACCCGACCTAGGGTTAGGCTGTTCCCGGTCCTATAGCCCACCTCATATCGAGGCCAACTACTTCCAGAGGATGGAGGAGTTGATCGATCTCGCCCAGTCCATCTTTATGGACATCATATTCCTAGACAATTTCAACACTTGGGTGGATGCTGCAGCCGAAATGCCAGACATTTAAATACCCTCACATCTCTAGGCTGATTAGTGGCAGCTCCTATCCAGAAAGCAGGACACACTTGATTCACTCCTGTTCTCATCCAACGCCATCCTCCTTCTCTCTGCTGCCAAACGTCTTTGATCTGACCACTTTCTGGTAAAGTTTGATATCATTCCAGGTTTGAAAAAGACAACTGCAAGGACATATACATGTAAGTACTTGTAACAGAATGGATGTAAAGTATCTATGAATACTGTGGAACTCTGTATGCTGTGTTTAACCAAATAAAATTAAATTAAAAAAAGAAAAGAAAAAAAATAGTTTGATATCATTAATGGCCAGAAAAATCACCAGACCTAGCAGCACATTACGGTTAGTTGATGGAACTGGAAATTTGTGTCCCCAGTCGGAGTCAATAAGGCCTTTAAAGATGCTGCTGATAGACAAGTTACTAATTACGCTGGCAAGACTGCTGCCCATCATTGTTAGTCTTTTTACAGCAACGTAAGTAAGACCCTTAATTCTGTAGCCCCCCCCCCCTCTGTGACCAAATGAGTCCAAACTAAATATTTAACTAATCACTGGGTCAAGGATCCCCTTAAATCAGAGAAGACCCTACCAAAACAACAAGAAAGAAAATGGTGGTGATCGTACAATCCAGAAGATGAGACATCCTATCACAGGCAAATGCACAAGTATAGTCAGGAAATCAAAAGGTACCATGTCCGTAAAGGATTACAAGCTCAGAATAGCACTTGCAAATTACTCAAAATAACGGATACCCTTTTAAGACCTTAAGGATTAGCTAACGAAATTAAACCTTCCCAGGAACTAATTGATTCTCCATCAAAAGTTATCCCAAGAACATTAAGAAAATCAGAGAAGACCTACATAATAAGCTTTCCCCCAGCAATACCCCCAACCATATTATCAGTAGCTTGCCTTATCCATGGTTCTACATAGGAAAAAACAAGGGGTGGTTGAAAGAATTCACTCCTATTTCGGATGACGAATGCCTCAACCTCATTAACTTTAGTTGGGCCTCAGGTTCACCTCTGGACTACTGATCTGCAACATGCCTTAATTATTTTAGTTCTACCATCGCTTCCTACACCTGCCAAATCATTCATTCCTCCTTGGCAGAAGGGCAGACTACGCCATCATTAAAATAAGCCATTATAAAACCTATTCTGAAGAAACACAATCTTGCCCGTCAGACCCGGCCAACTTCAGACCCATCTCTCTCCTCCCTTACACAGCCAAACTAATTGAGAAGGTGTCATCCAACAGCTGCAGCAGTATGTTGAGCAAAATAACATTCTAGGAACCTCAGAAGCTGGTTTTAGGCCTGGCCATTGCATCAAGCCTGTGATCACCTCAGTCTGTCCGAGATAAATTCTCAAGGCTGAAACTCAGAAGGGGTTATACTCCTGGACTTCTCTGCTGCGTTCGACCCCATCGAACATCATATCTTGTTAAGCCTCCTCTTGGCCTAAAAGGTCAAGGATAAGGTTTTCTCCTGGCTGACATATTTTATTACAGACAGATCCCAACAAATCCCACTGGGCAATTCCCATTCCCCTATGACACCTCTTGTATGGGGCATCCCGTCAGAGTCATACCTCTCTCCGTGTCTTCTCTCCATTACTTTTCAATCTTTATCCAACTTCTTGACTCCCTACTGAAACAATTTGGTGGTTAATACCTATGTGTAGGTAGATGATACCTGCATTTTCATTAACCTAAGAGAGGTCTCATCAAAATTAGTCCCAGGCCTTGTGCCCCTACTATTATAGCTTTGTGGATGGCCACTCATTTTCTCAAATTGAATCCATCTAAAACAGAATACCCCTCTGTTTTTAACTCCATTTAGCTCTGAAATTCCACTTTATGGCCCACAAACCTAGGGAACTGTCCCACCTCAGTAAGCTCTATTTGAACCCTAGTGGTATACCTTGATTCCTACCTCAACCTTGACAAACAAATATCTAGTATTGCAAAAGCATGCTCCTTGCAGCTTCGTTTCTTGAGACATCATGCCATTTCTTTTCTTACACCTCAAAGTCATCTTGGACAGTACATTCGTCCAGTTCAGTGTAGACTAAGGGGACTCTGCCTACTTAGGCCTCCAGCAGAAACCCCTGTATCACTTACAGAAAATCCAAAACTCTCTCGTCAGAGCAATTTTCAACTTGAAAAAAATTTGATTCCCTCAAAAGCCACCTAACTTCTGCCTTATTGTCTTAATCCTGTCTTAATAATAAAACACAACACATTGGGAAGCCTAAAGTCAAACCAGCTTTCAATCCAAAATAGGCAGCACAGCAAAAGAGTCGAAGACAAATTTTCCTTTCAATTGACCAGAGTTGTGTATGCTTTTCTCAATGCAAGTCAATGGAGCTTAACCATGTGACAGAAACGTTATTTTTTTGCAAAAATCTATCTAATGAGCAGGTTGCAGGATCATCTCCCAGATGAAATGTAGAACATCCTTGAGATGAAGATATTATTTATAAACAGAATACTTGGTTCCTTGTTTTCCTAAAATCCTGCTGCCCTCGCTAGGTCCCGAAGCGAGGTTACACTTCTTTGAAATATGTAAATGTATAACCTTGAGTTCCATGGCCTACTTGAACCATGAATATCAGCGAGCGTATTTAACACTACTAGACACACTAAACCAACAATGTGAATATTTAATCCAGAAAACATTCGTGTACTCCTGGTTATATGAGTAAATATTAATACTGTGAAACATAGAAATATATGTGCAAGATCCAAACAGATTTTAGGTTTTCACACCAGGATGCCTATTGGCATTGACTGCTGTATTTCCACTAAGTGGTGGAATCATCCTGCAAGCTAACAGGTGAAATAACCTGCCACACCTTAACCAGAGCCACAGGACTACATGAGTATAACAATCCTTTGCCAATGATCACGAATACTCATGGTGCATAGTTGCTGAAAAAACCTAAGGGTTGTTGCTCTGGCTCACCTTACAATCGGGCTTTAATGTCACACCGAAACAAGAGTTTCTGTAAGGGTACCCCCTAGTCTGTTCTTCTTGGCCCAGATTTCATATCTTTCACACAATGGAGCCATGCATGTAACATGGCAGCACTGCACTGCACAAACCATGGACAAGTCTGTTGTGCCAAATGTACAAAGAGTTCCACGGGGATCATGCTAAAAATTGGGTTTTTTGCATGACATTCTGCCTTGCACTAGGATGCAAAGGTGAGATAGCAGGGTACAGTATAGGACTGGTACTTGTGGTACACACTCCAGGACAAAGCCCTATGAATAGACAATCACACAGATGTGTGTTTTGTATACCACACTTGTTAACCATAGGATTCAGGTTATATAGCACTTGCCCACTTGGTTGCATGGGATTCACTTGGCGTAAGGTGTTGGGTCCAAGCTAGATCACACTACTTCAGTTGTACCAAAGCCTAGTAGTGTTTGCACTGTTGAGCACCAGACACTCCCCCTTTGCATGAATTAATAGGGGGAGGGGAGGGGAGGGAGGGGGAGGGGAGGGAGGGGGGGTTGGTGCAAAGTGATTTTGGAGCTGCCAGTGTCAACATTTGGAGCTAAAAGACTTTGCCTCCAGAAAAATGATTAAAGCTCCTGTTTGTGCCACATGGCTTAGTTTATAAAACCTTTAGTTAATCGGGGCCCAGTTTTAACCTCAGGAGAATGAAAAACTGGGTCTGCCCTGCCAGAACTAACTTCACCGGCATACTTATTGTAAAACTCATATTTGTAATGTTCTGAGATCCCCTATTCTGGAGTTTAGCATTCTTACTAAATGTTATCAATGGAGGAAGTTTGCATTACAGTAGTTCTCCCATAGCTACTCCCTTTGTTGAAGTCCTCTACCTTTACTGCACTTCTGGGGTGTCCCACCTTGTCTGGGCACAATACAAAAAGCTCAGGACCAGATGCTGCTGCTACAGTTAAACCAGGAGGAGGCCGAGCACTGCACACATGAGGGATGCGGACCAAGGATGCTTCTGGCAACCTAATGGGCGCAGCCCATGACAACACACATTCCCTTACATTCACAGCACTGAAGGTGTGCAAACATTCTAGGGAATGCTACACTAAATCCTTTTAAATGCAAAATTATGCTAAAAACACAGAAAGCAACAACACACATCATTGAGGATGGTTGAAGCTTGGATCGGGAGAAGACAAAGTTTTGATACTAGAGGTCTGCGAGATCAAGGGTATTGCTCCCAGAAGCCTTCGTGAGAAACTGTTGTGATAAAAGCACTTTATATCTGCCACAACGTTGTGTCCTGAGCTAGACTGACTGAGCTTGATACCAGAAATGGCATTTTTCAACATGCATTAGGAGAGGGGGTAATGCAGAGGACTTTTTGGGGAACTTGCTTTGTCTGCAGAGCAGATGGAAGGGTTGTTTGAATAGACTATTACTGGGCAAATGCAGGTTGAACACCATTCAGTCATTCAGCCCAATTTTCCATTTGTTTAACAGCCACGTTGCAGAGTAATACCCTGAAGTGGCTGCACTCCAAATGGCAAAGTGTAAACAAGCATTGGCAAAGCCAACCGCACTCAGTTGTATAAGACCAAGCCGTTAGCTGGGAGTTAGCAGACTGGCAGCATTTTGCGCTGCTGGATCCTTGTTAAAAAATAAATAAATAAAGTAAATGATGGGAGTGATGCAGGAAATATCGAGGACTGGGGGAGGGTAAAGACAGGATTGTGGAAGAAAAAGAAGGGAGAGAGAGCAAGAAAGCAGACACTTCTAAGGAGGACTAAACTTAAGGAAAAAAATGTGCCCTCAAGTATGCAGTGGAAGGATACAACTCATCCATTCAGAATGCTGTGGGACTAAAATGCACCTGAATGGGAGAAACACAAGAATAGAGAAGAAAGCCCTACCCGTCCACGACCCGACCACGGCCAGCGCCAGGAACCCTGGACCTCCCACTACCCATCGCTACAACACCTCCACCCTCCTCGCACTCAACCCTGGAAGACTTAGAGAATGCCGAACAGGCCTCGCCGAACATGACCCACGGCCAGTTCTCCTGCCTCCACTGCTGCCAGACCCTCACCGCCACCCCGGCCTCCAACACCGCCGACGCCAGCACCGGGGACACCCTAAAATGCATCCTCCTCAACGTACGCTCCGTACACAAACACGCCATGGAAATCTGGAACCTACTCGACTCTCTCGCCCAACATCGCCTTCTTCACAGAGACCTGGACCAACGCATCCTCCGCCCCGACATCAGCACCGCCATCCCAGACGGATACAAGATCCAGAGGAAAGACCGCCCCAACCACCCAGGAGGGGGCCTCGCCATCGCCCACAAGAGCACCCTCCGCCTCACCACCTCCAGCGAAACCTTCCCCTCCGCCGAACACCTGCACTTCCAGATCCAGACCACCCCCAAAGCCACACTCCGAGGAACCCTCATCTACAGACCCCCCGGCCCTGAACACCTTTCGCCACCACCATCACCGACTTCATCGCACCCCACGCCATCGCCTCAGCAAACTACATACTCATTGGAGACCTGAACTTCCACATCGACAATCCCAGCGACCCCAACTCCACTACCCTTCGTGACAACTTTGCCAGCATCGGACTTAAACAACTCGTCAACACACCGACCCACAGAGCAGGACAGACCCTCGACCCCATCTTCGCGGCAGGAAACAGCGTCCAATTCAGCCACACAACGCAGCCGCCATGGACCGACCACCACTGCGTACACTTCGCCATCAACAAACCCAAGGCACCCAAACCAGCCCCACGCCCACCTCGAAGGAACTGGAGCAAGGTTACCGACGAGCAACTTAACTCCACCCTCACCCGAGACAACCACACCTGGGCACCCAACACAAACGACGCAAACAACGCAGCTAGAGAACTCCACACCAGGATCTTCAACTGCGCAGACGAGCTCGCCCCGCTACGCAACCCCGACAGACAACGCTCCAGGAAAGCCGCCTGGTTCACCACAGCTCTCCAAGAAGCCAGACGCACCTGCAGACGCCTGGAGAAGAACTGGAGAAACACCAAGACAACCGAAAACCACACCACCTACAAGGATGCCATGACGGACTACCATAACCAGATCAGAGCCACCAAGAGGAACTTCATCCACAACAAAATCCTGGCCAACTCCACCAACTCCAAGGAACTTTTCAGTGTCATTCAGGAATTCACCAACCCACGCAGCGAAGCCACAGACATCACCCCATCCCAAGACCTCTGCGACAAGCTTGGAACCTAATTCCACCTCAAGATCAAAAACCTCTACGACAACTTCATCGACCATCCACCAGGCGCCACAGACGGCCCCCGCCCCCAGAAACACCAGCCAGCCCACCATCTCCAACTGGACACCGATCACGGCCGAAGACACCGCCTCGACCATGAAAAGCATCCACTCGGGGGCCCCCACCGACCCCTGCCCCCTCACATCTACCACAGAGCCGCGGCCACCATCGCACCCGAACTACAACGCACCATCAACACCACCTTCAAAACAGGCACCTTCCCAGACGACTGGAAGCGCGCAGAAGTCAGACCCCTGCTCAAGAAGCCCACAGCTGACCCCACCGACCTCAAGAACTATCGGCCCATCTCGCTCCTCCCCTTCACAGCCAAAGTTGCAGAGAAAACAGTCAACAGGAAACTGACAATTCATTGAAGAGAACGCCGTCCTCGACCCATCCCAATCCGGAATCCGAAGCAACCACAGCAAAGAGCGCCCTACTCGCCGCCACAGACGACATCCGCACCCTCCTGGACCAAGGCCACTCCGCAGCCCTCATCCTACTCGACCTATCAGCGGCCTTCGACACCGTCTCCCACCGCACACTAGTCGCCAGACTACACGACGCAGGCATACAAGGAACAGCCCTGGACTGGAGCTGATCATTTCTCACCGGAAGAAGCCAAAGGATCAGACTCCCACCCTTCCTCTCCGACCCCACAAAAATCACCTGCGGAGTCCCACAGGGTTCATCACTGAGCCCCACCCTCTTCAACATATACATGGCCCCCCTCGCAGCCATCGTCCGAGAACACGGCCTCAACATCGTATCCTACGCCGACGACACCCAGCTCCTCCTCTCCCTCACCAAAGACCCCACCACTGCCAAACTCAACTTCCAGAAAGGAATGCAAGACACCGCAGTCTGGATGACCAACAGCTGCCTGAAGCTCAACGCCGAGAAGACAGAAGTCCTCGTCCTCGGTACCACCCCTTCTGCATGGGACAGCACCTGGTGGCCGACCGCCCTTGGAAGCCCACCTACCCCCTCAGACCACGCCAAGAACCTCGGCATCGTACTCGACTCATCACTCACCATGAACCGACAGGTCAACGCCATCACCTCCAGCTGCCGTCACCTCCAGCTGCTTCAACACCCTCCGCATCCTCCGTAACACCTTCAAGTGGATCCCCCCTGAGTCAAGGAAGACAGTCACCCACGCAGTCATCACCAGCAGACTGGACTATGGAAACGCACTCTACGCCGGCATCAACAAGTCCCTACTCTGCAAACTCCAAACAATACAGAACACCGCAGCCAGACTCGTCCTCGGCATCCCCCGACACGAACACATCAGCCAACACCTACGAAGTCTCCACTGGCTCCCCGTGGAGAAAAGAGTCACTTTCAAAATCCTCACTCACGCCTACAAATGCCTACACAACAACGGACCCAAATACCTCAACGACAGAATCAACTTCCACGTACCCAAAAGAAACCTCTGATCTTCCAACCTCGCACTGGCCGAAACCCCGCGCATCCACAGAGCCAGAGCAGGCGGAAGATCCTTCTCTCACATTGCAGCCAAGACCTGGAACGAGCTACCGGCAGACATCAGACGTGCCCCCTCCCTGAATACCTTCAGGAAGACCCTCAAGACCTGGCTCTTCGGCTAAACAGATCTGCGGACCCCCCCCCCCTCAGCGCCTTGAGACCCTCACGGGTGAGTAGCGTGCTTACAATTCCCTGATTGATTGATTGAAAGCCATTGAATCAAAAGCAAGCAATGAGATAGACAACAAAGCCATCCAATCATGAGCAACTGGCCTACCCAAAGCACACTCTATGTATGTGTAATTTAATGTAAACAATAGGTCTGATTGTTAGACAGCTAAAGCCGTCCGTAGCCTTTGGTTCAAATGTTTGTCCTCGGTTTTCGCGTTTGCGCAAGTGATGGGTTTCATGCAAACTGCTCTTCCTCCTGAGTTTTTAGCAGTTTCCGCCAGATCGCTCTTGGAGAAACTATGCAGGTAAAAGAGTGTGATAAAAAGAAATACAGTGAACAAAAATGGTCTCCAGAATAGTTTGCGCACATTATTCCCCACTGGGCAGGACTAAACTCAGAACCTGGCACAAACATCGACCCAACACCATGCACAAAGGTATTTCCCGGGCACGTTTGGCTCCCAATTTCAATGTCGCAATCTGACTGCATCAGTATGGATTGTAGAAAACACCAAATTAAAAATGTTTATAACGTTTGACCCCTACATGTCCACACCAGTTAAAAAAGAATGGTACGTAAGCTGCCTCTTCTGCTTCAAGGTGGGCGAGCCCTCGTTAACTCGAGCCTGTGTTGAGCCAGATGCTCATCCCAGGGTCCCCCGGGCCTTCGAACCCAACACGGTCCAGGTTTGACCCCTCCCTCTTGGTAAGGAACTAAACCTCTGAAAACAAACATTTAAAACACAAACACAGAGGAACTGTCTATTGGCATCTCTGAACAATAGACAAAGCACCTTTGTTGGTGTTTCCTGCAGTTTTAGCACAATGTTGTTTTTTACAGGCTGTGAAAACCAGCATTGTGTTAAAGCTTTAAAAATCTCCAACACAAACACATCTCATTTTGGCATGTCTCACCAATAAAGCCTTATAGCCCACCGTAGAGGGCAATATCAGCCATTAAATGCCGGTATAGCTCAGCTGCAGCGGGCTATAAGGCTATTAGAACATTCTGCTACTAGAGGGCAGAATGATCTAACGAATAAAACAAAGGCCTCACGGAGCCCAGGGGATTCGGGCTCCGTGAGGCCTTTGTTCATAGCAACAGCTGTGAACGACAAACATTGGAATGTTGATGCTCCGGGCTTCTACTGGCCATTAGTAGCCCAAAGCACTCCATTGTCTTCAATGGAACTCCCAAGATTCTAATGTTCTAATACACAAGGTGTCCATATGAGTCTTTCTTAGAGTTTCAATACAATGTTGCTTTTCCCAGGGTGTGAAGAGCAACATTGTGTTAAAACTCTTAAAATATCAACACGGGGGGAGGGGGAGGAATGTGGCATTACGGCCGGATTGGACGACTTTAGAGCTGGGGAACCAGGTTGCAGTCTCGGCTCAACATCCTGTGATTCTGGGCAAATCCTTGTGCCTTAAAAAATGAACGTAACCTTGTGTAATGTAGCTGGTGCTCATCTAAAGCTCTCAGGAGCTTAAGGGAAGGGAGGAAGCATCCAGCATTTTCCGCCGCTCTATCAGTACATACTTTAAATAGAAAATATAAGAAGAAAGCACTTTAAAACATGCTCTGGAGTTTAAACAGTAATCCCTGACTGATAAGTATAAACAAAAACAGGAAGGTCATGTTTCAAATGAATACAGATTTATTTCTATGAAGCTCTCTTTAAATATACAACCTGGGCCTTTGCAAACTCTTAAAACATGGACGAATGGGCAGTATTTTTCTTTGGGGAAAGTGGCAACCCGTGCAAGCCAGTGCCAATGCAGGGGCCCTTGGAATTTCTAATGAACCCTTCTATCCACACCCTGACAGGTCTGCAAAGTGTGAAAATTGTCAGTGAAGGGCCTCAACCGAGCAGTCAGATTTTCCCTAAAGGAACTGGCAGACAAAAGAAATGCTGTCTTCTGCAGGGCACTTGGCCCAGCAGGAAATTTAAAGAGGGTGTAACATGCCGGACTCTACTTGCTACCCTCATCGCCACAAGCACCTTCACAGCTGCTGGAATGATGCGTTGGACAACCCTCCCAAAGGTGCACCTGACCCAGGAGGGAGGAGATTGAGGCTGGGTGCTGGGATGGGACAAGGCCAGGGATGAAGGTGCACTGACCTCTGCAGCACTGTCCATTCACCCTTAGCCAGAGGAAGGTGAGCACCACACCATCACACACCGGGAGGTAAGGGCACCCGGCCCTCCCCCGCCTTTCTCCCAGTTGCTCTCCATCGTCTGTAATTCTGGGGCTCAGCTCTTCCCATGAATAGTCTTGCTCGCCCACCTCAACCTTTGCTGTTTGAGACCCGAATGAAACAAGAATTGCTCAAAGAGCGCACACGCGTGTGTGTTTATCAAGGAGAGAGAATGCCACACAATAAAGTCATGTTTTTCCAATATAAGACTTTATAATAAAAGGACACAAACTTTAAAGATTGAATCACTACCAGTTGGGTCAGAACCAATACTTCTGAGTGAGTGACCCGATTTGATAATTGAAAGGGCTAATGGCAAACTGAACTGTCTCACGGACAGGCTCACATACACGTCACAATGATCTTTATTATGATGGGTTCTCGAAGTAAATATGGAACAATAAACTTACACTAAATGGTAAGTTAGTAAAACCAGGAACTAAAGGTGCGTACATCAGAAAAGAGTTAAGGAGAGAAAATGAAACTAAAGACATTTAAGTTGTCTAAGCAAGCTTAAGACCCGACAAGTAGAAAAAAGTAATCTTACAACACAGGGAAACATAACGTGATTGGTCACCCGTAGGCATCTTGGCACCGAATAATAGATGTTTATTGTTACCCAACTCAATGATACTCATTTTATCGACCTCAGAAGGATGCAAGGCTTAGTGGACCCGCCAGGATTTGAACCTGTGACCAGGAGGTTGAACACAGAGTCTGCAGTGGACACATTAGTCCACTGGGCCACCAGACCCGGAATAAAGGACGTGATCAGAACTGAAAACCAGTGACATAGCTTCGAGGGGGGGGGGGGCGCTGTTTGGGGTGTTACACCCTCCTAATAAATATATTATTCACCTGGAGTTTTTACATACACACACAGACAAACACACACATGCACTCTCTCTCTCGTCTTTGTTTTAAAGGTCTTAAAAAAAATATTGCTTATTTTGCAAAATATTGTGTTTTAAATACCCCTTACAATCCGCACTCCTCTCCCTCTCCTCTGCCTCTTAAGCCCCTCTCATTCCCTTCTTCTCATATGATATATTTTAATATAATGTGCCCGCAAAACAGTTGGAAAATCTGACGCTCACACACAGCCGCAATCTTACTGACCAAGCTAAGCCCGGCCTGAAACGTTGCTTTTGCTCACAATTCCATCAACTTTGGCATTGTTTATTGGATGGAAGGAAGGCAGGCAGACACCTTTGCCATCACAGCTGCTCATCTCGTGCTGTCACCATCACCCAGAGAAGAGGAGTAACATCCGAGCTTGTCATGTGGCATGTCTATCCAGATGTCTAACCTGAGGCATGTGCTGTTTACATAACCACTGTCACACACTTGTTTTGTTGTGACATGCAGCCTGAGTGTGGTTCTTTAGAAAAAAGATTAGTGTGTGCACCCAGACGGTCAGAGAAGATAAGATGACAGGCTCGGCAGATCAAGATGGCACAGGTTTACAAACCCTGACTACACTCAGCCGCCACGTGCCTGGGTCAAAATAAGCAAATTTAAAATGGATCACCACATGTGCACTCCATTGACACTGTGTACTTGCCAGGATTGTGGCCACAGTTTTCTTACTTGAGAAGTGGGCTCCTTCCTGTTAGGTGTAAGAGAGAAGGCCACACAGCAGTATCTCGGGAGTCTGTGTGATTTATTGCAGCCCTTTCTTGTCAGTGAGGTCTCTGATTACAGTTCTGTGGTCAGAGCTGACACAGTACAGTCCTACTGCAAGTAGTTCAGATGTTTGGTCCCATCAAATGAGAGTCACGTCATAGTTAGACACTAAGAAACCCCCACTTTAATATAGGAAAGGCGACTGAAGTCGAGGGCCTCATTTATAAAGAGTTCACGCAACGCAGCGCAGCAAGAAAAGATGCTGCGCTGCTTTGCATAAACAGGATAGAGCAAAACTTCGCCATATCTATTAAGAAGTGGTGCATTTCTGCTCTCGCCATGCGCTGGCGCACTTTTAAAAGCCATCCTCCAGCGCCATAGTGCAACTATGTCAGTGTTGTGCTCAGCATAGTTTTTGTGCAGGAAGGAGCATAAAACTATGGGCCTTGTTCACAGGGAACTGGCATTGGGCAGCGCCGCAAGGCAAGAGTGTCTGCGTTGCATGCATGATTATTTTTTATTTTTTGTTTTATTGAATTTTATATAGCGCAAACTCGACCCGAAGGTATCAGAGCGCTTTACATAGTTGGCAAAGCAGCAGTTACAAGAGTTACAATTGTAGTAAATACAATTGCACAAGAAGGGGCACCTTCCTGCACAAAAACAATCCTGAGAGGTGTTTTCCTCTTTCTATGTGTGCAGCACACAGAGAAAAAGAAAAAAACGAGGAGAAATAAAAATATTTTTCCTCGTTATGCCTGTTCTGGGGGGTGTAAGGTTTTGGGGCTGCCCCAAGTTTATGTGATTAAGTAAATCTGTGGCAGCATCAAAATCAATTGGTGTTGGGTCGAAACTCCCACCGCAACGCCCATGGAACGCCTCTTCGGCGCAGAGTAAGGCAACGCACTTACTTGCACTACTTTGTCTTATTCCATGTCTGTGAGGCCATGCAAACGCCTCATAGACATGATTGAGAGGCTTGCACCACCCAAACGTCAAAAAGTGACGCACCGGCGGCGCAAGCCTCTCATAAATAAGTCCTTACGTTTTAAAGCATTTTCCTCCTTGTATGCGTACTGTAGCATGCAGCACGCGTGCAAAGAGGAAAAGATGAGGAGAAATGAAAACATTTGTCCTATTTACACCTGCCTCAGGGAAGTGCTGGATTTTGGCGCAAATCCCGGTCTACAATTCTACAATTCTTTGTAGATGTTTTTATGTTATGCAGATTTGTAGAGCTCACTATCACAGAGGAGGGTATCATGGTTCTGAGCAGTTGTGAGTCTAGCCAAACCAGCCACGTCTTCAGCTTCTTGTGGAAGATAGGAATTTGTATCAAAACCCAGGGGTGGTTGCATGGGAAAGCCCATACACCACCCATAGAGCGCCCCCTTGACACAATGTATCGCAAGTCAGCTAATTGTGCTGCGTTGCGTTATTTTGGGTTACAATCCAACACAGATCAGGATTGTAAATCTCACCAGTACACTTTGTATCTTGTTTGTATTAAAACAGTAACGTAAAGCCAATGCAAAGTCTTTGTAAATCTTTGATCACATTTTCATTGAGAGAAAGCACATTGGGGCCAATTATGTGTAGCACAGCGTAGAAGGGCTGGAATTACCGTAGCCTAAACCACTGATTCTGGCTGGTGGTTCAACGCCTGGTCTGGATATACCGGGCTCCTGCATCTGGAACAGGAGCTAACATGTACAGAACAGAAATACCAGCCTGTTTTTCACAACTACTTCAACACACGCACAAGCTTTTCTAGCTTTCCCTCTTTGACTACTTCCTTCAAGACGGACACATGACTCTTTCAGTCTCCTATTCTGTCCCCAAAGCCATTACTCAATGTGTCCTTGTGTTATACTTGTGTGACTTTATAACCACTTAATGATGTATTGTTAAACTATAACTCTTATGAATCCCCTCATGTACCTCTTGTGAAGGTTATCACATAACATGTAAAGCTCTCTGAGGCCTTTGGCTCTAGCTAGCGCTATATAAACCTCAAATTAAAATAATAAAGGAATTCCTCATAGTCTGCTTTTACCAGGAGAATTCCTGTGCAGAAACAGACACAGGTCTGCATAATCAAGCGGGGCTGTGCCTCCCCACAACATACTTGAAATGGAAGCCTATGTAGTTATGTCTTGTGTGCACTTTTAAGCACATTTACTATTTACAGCAGTCTTTACATTCAAGCAGCGCTAAATTTGAGCAGGTGGTTGTCGGTGTTTGTTGGGGACCAGCACTTATTTTACCCCATCAGTCATTTTTACAAGAGCACAGGAGGCAAAAGCAAAAACAAACAAATGGGAAAGGAGGAGGAAGAGAAAGTGGTAAAAACCGTCACCAGGGGAGAAAGCAGGGCCCTGCAAGAGTGCGATAATATTGCAGGGAGTTCTGTGCAGTGGAATAAAGAGGCATAACATGTATTCAGGACTACGCAGCCTTGGTGTTCGGCGCACTGACATTTATTTAATAGCATCGATCGGGGTTCTGAGCAGGGCTTTGGGCGCCGGCACTCATTATTTTACAAATTAAGCACTGCTTTAAGGTATCCCCTTCCTCCACCGCTGTGTTTCCGAGAGGGCGCAGATGGCATGCCCGGGCAGGCTGGTATCCTGAGTCAGCCTTGCTTGGCACTGGCAGCAGCAGTGCTGTGGGGGGCATGATTTGACAGAACCACAGTCTGCAACATCTGGAAAGTAAGGCATCTGGACTGGCCATGTAGTGAGGTCTGTAGCTTGGCGCCCTGTGTAGTCCAAAAAAGATATTCACCTAAAGTGTGGGGGTGGGGTGGGGCATTCCCTCACCAATACTGAAGGCGGCACCTATAGCGGTGCGCATTTCAAAGAGTTTATGTGAATTAAAAACACCTTAACTGATGCCTTCCGGTACTTCATCTCTAGGTGTTTTGTCAGCACCAGGTGAATACTTAATTTCCATTGAAGCCTTTCAAATACTTTTCAAATATTATCCTATTAGGTATGTTCCCATTACCTGCACAGGTGAGCTGGTGAATGAAGGATGTGATGTCCGTGGTCAGAATAGCCCCTGTCACTTGATTGCCCTATACTATACTCCCTCACATTGCCAGTCTGATTGTACAGGGGATTTCTCAAGCTAGAGGAACTTGCAAGGCGTGGTACTCCACCACAATGTCGCGTTTGAAACAGCCTGTCAAATGTTACACTACCACTCTATCATAAAGAAAAGTGTCTATAGCATAAATGTAATATTCTTAAGTCCACATCTAAATACTTTAACAGTAGAAAATATGGTCTTGTTATAATATTGTTTCCATAATATTGTCCATCACAGTTTCAGGAAGGTAAGGATATATATGTTAGTAGATTAACTATTCTTAACTCCACAAATATGTATTGTGACAATATATATATTTTAATAAATATTTTATTGATTTTGAAACTTTTTCACCATTTCCTCTACACAAATATTACATGATACACCGTTTATCTGCATCCAGTGAGACATTCCGATAAAAAACATAATGTCCATAACATTTATCCACAATACTTCTCAATACGAGTTGGTGTAAAGCTTATTTCTTTACTTCTACAGTATTGTCAATGGTTCCAGACTATACATTTAAAATCCTATCTGGGGGTGACAATTCCACCCCCATACTTCCTCAAATTCATCAGGAAAACCTTGACTTTTGTAAATCACTTTTTCTGCTTCCCTACATCATTCACACATTTGTACAGCACATTTCCTGTGTTGGAGGCAGCCTGCTGAGCCAGTTCGTTCTACTACAAGCCCCACATCAATAAACAGATTGTGATCGATCGATCAGTAGGTAGTTATAGTTAGGACCAACTTTTCCCATAGGCAAACCGTTTTTGTTTTGGTAATAACTTTGGTGCCGTTTGATGAATCTTGACAACATTTTCAAAACTAGTACAACAGTTAGGTCAGTTGCTTACTGGAAAGTTTCGGGGTGATTCATTAAGCGGGGACCGAGAAAAAGGGGGGGCTCCAAAATGCTTTTTCCCCATGCAATGTCTATGGGGATTTTGCATTTTTTTAACACAACTACAGCCCAAACTGCAGAATGGATTTACACCAGATTTCGCAGAAAGCTAGAACTTGGTCCAGAAAGATCTCTTTGTTATCTGGTGCAAATCCATTCAGTACTTTTGGAGTTATTAAAAAAATTAAAGTTTGTATATCTAGGGTCACCGATCCTTCACGGTTCCTACAGATCTCAAAATGAGATCTGATCGGCTGCCAAGACCTCAGCCAGGAAGTGTTGGCAGCCATCTTGGGACTCAGAACTGTGCCAGAGTCCCCCAAACAACACAAAAAAACACAAAAGGGGGCAGGGTAGGAACACCCTGACCCCCTAGACCTGGCGGTGGCGACATCAAGAAGGACCCGCGAATCTACGGCAAAAATGTTTAAAAACAAGCACAGTCTCCCACGCTTGATTTTTATTTTGCCCCCTGGAAGGGCAGGTCCCAGGGCGAATAATATTTTATTAAATAGGAAAGGGGGCACATGTGGCCCTCCTCCCCGGGATCGCCACCCCCGGGGCCTGGATGATAGTAAACAATGCGAGGGGCCCTTGCGGCCACACATCCAGGCCTAAAGCAGCTCAAGGGACCCCATCCCCTGGGGCCCAGACGAATGTGACAATGGGGAGGGTGGCCCCCCCTCCCGGGCCGCCTTTAGCACGGGGACCCCATCCCCCAACCAAAATGTAATACGGGAAGGGGGGCCATGCGGCTCCCCTCCCGGACCGATATAAGCCCCAGGGACCTCATTCCCCAGGGCCCGGCCAAAATGTAATACAGGAAGGGGGTGGCGCGTGGCCTACCTCCTGGAGCCATTATTGGCCCTGGAGACCCCCTCCCCCAGGGCCTGGCTCCTGCTATGTCCCAGGGTGCCCAAACCCGGGAAATAGCGGTTTGCTTGGGAGCAATTTAAGGCTACAGCCAAGCGAGAACATTTAGTAAATCCGCTCCCAGCAGGCGGGAGCATGAAAATGCTCCCACCCGCTGGGAGTGGACTTTTCATCTGTTTCCCTGGCCCGCTGTGAAGTGGGCAGGGAAACAGATCAAAAGCATTTTTTGCAGCTCCCTGCATGCAGGAGCAATCCCGGCTCCTGCTGGAGGCGGGGAGTCGGCAGGGACTGCGGGGACATTGCGGCTCTCCCTGGGGGTGGGCCAGGGCATCCAACATTGACTGGCAGGGCCCAAGGTGATGGGGTCCCTGGGGCCAAAATTGGCCCAGAGAGGGTGGCTGCTCGGACCCCTCCCATTGCACAATTGGCCATGTCCGGGGGATGGGGTCCATGTGGCTGAATTCGGCCGGCTCCCCTTTCATTAATTGGCAGGGACCCAGGAGATGAAGTCCCCGGGGCTGAAATTGGCCCGGGAGGGGGACTATGTGCCCCCTCCTAAATAATAAATCTAGAGAACCCCTGGGGGATGGTGTCTTCCGGGGCTAAATTTGGCCCGGAGAGGGGGGCTACTTTCCCCACTCCCCATTTTTTATATGGATGAGCCCCAGGGAATGGGGTCCCCGGGGCCATATTCAGCCCATGGAGGGGGGCTGCATTCCTCCCTCACCGGTTGCCACATGTGGGTGATTGGCCACAGGGCCTGGCTTCGGCCATGCACAGAGTGGTGTTGGGTGTCTGCAGGGAGTTGGCTGCAGGTCATGCGCGGCAGGGGTGGATTAACATAAGGTATTTAAATATTACTTAATGTTAAAAAAATCCTAGAAATTCACTGAAAAAAGCAAAGGTTACAGTGTTGTTATAGTTAAGAAATAGATTTACAAAAAGCTTAGAAATTCCCTAAAAAATAAAGGTTAAAGGGACGTTATAGTTAGGCTCACGTTTTACCCACAAAAAAAACATAGAAATTCAGCAGTTTTAGTTATACTTATGTTAAAAAACTGTAACTCATGCCGTTAAATAACTTTACAGTTTCTTAACATAAGAATAACTATATGTATAACTATAACTGCTGAATTTCTATGGTTTTGTGTGGGTAAAATGTCAACCAAACTATAACATCCCTGTAACCATGTAACCATATATATATGTATCATGGTATACAGATGTGAAATTACAAAAGTGCGAATCTATACTTAACTTCACAACATTGCGAAAATCTATATTCTGATTACTATATTATAACAGGACGACATTTTGTCGCTAGATATTGTGACATACAACTGTTAAGTCGTGTCTTGCTCCTGATGCAAAAAATTACATTTGCAGCCTACTTATGAAGAGCCTAAATGTCGCAGGAGCAATGGAAGGTTGAGCCTTGGTGTGTTGCTTGAATTTAGTCTGTGACTCCTTTGTTGTCTTGGCATTGGTCATTGTTGAGGTAATGGAGAGGAGAGCAAATTGTATTTGGAGAGATTTTTTTTGTGGTTCTGTGCAAGGAAGTTTTTCATGGTTAAAAGAGATCTTCATTCTTTCCTTGAGGGCTGATTTGCTATTTGACTATGGTTCTGGAGTCCATTGTTTTGTTGTTGATTTTTTATATTTTTGGTGGTGGTTTTATCAAAAAGTGAAGTGTGTGGCATCATACATGTCCCCATTCCTTGCATGAGTGAGCTGGTACATGAAGTGTGTGATGTCTGTGATTGGAATGTTTCCTCTGCCTTGATTCCTGCTGTCACTGTTGGTCCAGTAAGTAAACACTGGTTCTTATAGAATTTTTCATAAATCCTTTAATAAAGTGCACAGAGTCTGAATAAGTCCTCTCCAAGTATAAGATAAGATAAGATCATTTTTATTGCACAATTAATTAAAATCATTGGAATGAGGCCACATATAAATGTACAATATAAAGTGCATATGTTCCGATATTATAAAAAGTAAAAAATGGGTTGTTTCAGTCGGTTGTGCAAAACTTTAAAAAGTTTAAAACACCGCTTAAGCCAATATAAACATGATGCCTTAAAAAGAGAAAAAACTTGACACAGCACTATGAATTATAGTTCTGTGCGATGGTCGGAATCCAAAACTGCCATTACTGCCATCAGATATTTCAAGAAGCGTGCCGCCAACTGCGTTGATTCGCCTTTCATGCACTCGACTAGGGCAGCTTGACATGTCCGCATATGTAATACTCTCCAAGTATTGATTCGTAAATAACAGTAAGCGCAAGTGCATCACATAATCAGTTGATAAGAAGTTTATAGAACATTCATATATTAGAAAAGGTACTCCAAGAAGAATAATGTGATAGTGCACAGTGGGTGATTTGTGAAAGAAAGTGACAAAGTGAGGACTAGCAATTCAAAGTAGGTAACATTCTATTGTCTGCCATACACACAATAATGGAGCGGGGAGGATTGTTTCACTCCTTGTTCAGCCTCAAGGTGCACAATACATTTAGAGCGGTCTAAGCGTAAAAGTTTTGTCAATGTTTCAACACCATGCCAATTATTTAAATAAGGACTTCATCAGGACAAAATTAGGATCCATCCTTCATCCTGGTAGAAAAAATCCCACAAAAACAGAGGTATGGGAAATGATATGATTTCAAATACCACATCAAATGTAGCAGGATAAAATGATCCCAACAATTTTATAACTACCTCTAAGGGTCAGTTTGGCTGAAAATGCCGAATACAGCTAGCTGGACATCAACAAATGATGTTCTCAATGTCACTGCTGGTCCAGGAATGAAGACCAGGAGGCTGAGCTGTTGCCAACTGCAGCCTTTGTTTGGCTGTATTATTTGGCTGTATTAGCAGTATAGTACTAGAGTTTAACCTGACCTACTGCTGTGAGTACATCTACTATGTGTAGTACCTGCAGGCATGGGCAATGATTCTTCATTACAAAAGGTTAGAGCGAAAGGCCAGGAACTCAATGAAATGTGACAAAAAGAAATCGAAGTACACAAGGCTCATTAAAGAGAGACCACACACAGGCTACCATGTATCCCCTGCACGCGCACGCATACAAGGTACGAATCTATTCACATCAGCCATCTGAAGGGCAAGTTAAAAAGGAGCACCCATGGGGAATAAAACCTCAGGTCTGTACATATCACAAGTGTGTGAAGACTGGAGGAGGTGGTGAGGTAGTGCAGGGGGTTGGACCTTGGAAGGTGACCAGTTGGAAGGCTTTCTTCATGCAGTTTGCACCCATTTTCTCACTCCAGCTCATTTGTTTTTTTTTTCCACTTATCAGTTCCCATTTCATAATTCTGTGGCTTAAGGGGCTATGCCTACCCATCCTCTGAATACAGCGGTTCTTAACCTTCTGACTTCTGTGGACCCCTTCGGAGTCACTACTGGAAGCCGGGGAACCAAGTCTAAGCAACTTCTATTTGAACCTCAAACTAATATACATCAAATACACATATTATTATATATTGTATTTAATTCACAAGCAAAAAATATAATTAATTTTAATGGGAAGTTTGCAGCTTTTCAAAATGTGTTGTTATTTCTAAAAGATGAAGTGATACTCCAGATCCCAGCACACCCCTTTGCCTTTTTTTGTTCCTAATGTAGGCTCTTTTACCACACAGCCGTGCTTTAACGATGGTCACTAATTGTTCATACTCGAGTCTGTTTGATGTACTTGTGCTGCTCCCACTCAAGCTCAGGATAACAACTTATAATTTCCAACCTCCAGTTTCAAATTCATTTACATTTAAAAAGTTGGAGTTTTACATTTTGCTTTTTTATGTGGGTATACTTTATTAATCTGCTAATATTTAATGGTTGCATACCCCTTGCGTAGACCTTACGGTTCCCCAGGGGTCCACAGTCTCCAGGTGAAGAACTACCCCGCTAGTGAACTGGAGTTTGAATGTGATGCACAGACTCTCACCAATGGGCGTCAATTCACCAACATGCCAGGGGTAGCGGAAGTGACATTGCACGCCATTGGACCTTTACTTTGACTCACACACACATGCTTACACATACTAACACATTCACACACTCTCATGCACAATCACACACTCTCACCCGCAAGCGTGCAAACAACATACATTTACCAGCATTTTTTACTTACCTTAGCTTCCAGATGGGGTCATATTCCAGCTAATGTACTCCATTTTTTATTACTCTAATAGTGAATAATATTATTCACTAGTTGTATGATAAAGAAATTGACAGAAACCAGGCAAGTGGAGCTCCAACCAGCGTGCATTAGGAAGAGCTGCCCCTGTGTTCCAGGCACTGATTTTGCCACCTCTGAGGCCAGGGGTCGCAAAAGCAGTGCCACGGGTTACAAGGGGCAAGCCAGGGGTCGCAGCTGCGACCCCTGGCCACCCCTAAATGACGTCCATGCTCTCACCCCTCGCTTCAGGGCTCCACTGTCCTGGTCACTCCACAAATGCCCCTTCGGCCCCTGAACTGTTTGCCAGTAGCTCGGGATTGGTCACAGCTCCGCTGGCACAAGGTAGCGCCAAAAAGCTGTACATAATCCACATCCATCCATTCACCCACTGCCACGTGACTGTGTCTCAGCGAGCAATGCCCTGCTAACTATTCACTGCAGCTCAAGTCCCTGCCAGGGACCCATCTCTTATCCGCCAAGCAGACGTGGCCACCGGCTCCAAATTACATTTTTTCCAGCTTGTGGCTCTGACAAGAAACTGCACAGAAAGATATCACCCTGGCACAGTTTGTTTTCTATATCTCCGCAGCCTGGAAACCTAATTACACGCGGAGGCAGATAAGAGGAGGCTGCGGGTCGTTTTATCTCTCGAAGCGGTGGGTGTTGAGGTCTCTCCCCCCCTCTCCACTGATCGAGGTTGTCGCTGCTGGGACGGTCGCAGGGCCTGCCTTCCACTGTCTGTCGGAGTGAGGGGGACGCAACACTCCACCGGTGCCCCAACATCAATCTCTGTGTCCCCAGGAAATGACGTGCCACTTTCCGAGTTGGCGTTAGTGGGTCAGTGTGATGTCTGTGCTACTGAAATTTGGTGACACACAAAAACTGGGAGATGGCTCCCATGGTGTGGGGGTCATTTCAACATTTTCACTGCTCATTTCCACCATTTTTTTCACAGTGGTGTGGGAGAGTGAAAAGTGGCTATTTGACTACTAAATTGGGCCAGCAGACGAATGGCCAAAACTCCAACACCCCGTACTCCGTCTGGCCGTCGGAGGAGTATGTCAGCGATGGAGCTGGAGTATGCTGCGTCGCAGACATATTTAAGGTCTGCCTGCTTGCCTGCAAATCAGTTGGACGGTTCAAGAGTTTGGCGGAGAGGGTACGTGCCAACCTCTAAATTGGACCATCTAGTGTGTAAGTCGAAAAGTGTGTTTTTTGGGTGTAAATGCTGAGAAAAGTGCTGTTTTAAAAGTGCTACATGTGGTATGTTTCTACCTTGCTTCTTTCTTGCTGTTGTTAGCATCTGTTGTTTCTCACTGGAGCATTGCAGTTTCCTGAAGTCGCCACTGAGTTGGCGTGTGATTGGCTAGCCTGGCCCATCTGAGTAAGTCATGTGACAAGGTTGTAGCCTTTTTCTTCACATTCCTCAAAGCGTCCTATTGCCCTGGTGGATTATGGTTAAGGGCGACTCCTGAAGAGATTCCCCCTGTTGAGACCGGAAGGTGCCTAGGGCCAGAACCATTGCTCCTGCAATGGCAAATCAAACCCCTCTCAGCAAGATTGCAAAAGGCCCATCTTCAAGGCCTGCATGATGTGGGGTGGGAGGGAACTGGTAGCCTTCCTTAGACAGTTGACTGGATAGACAGCAGAGCCCTGAAGTAGGCAGTAAAAGCTTACAGGACATAGATAGGATGAAGAGTGCATGTAAGAGCGGATCACTGACAGAATATCGGAAACAAAACTATCGCGTGGACGTTGGGTCGAAAATATCGAGGATCAAAATATCGAGAAGGTAAGTGCAAGAAGGGAAATATAGATTTACTATTCTTAACTCCACACCTACGTACCTTGAAGATATATATATATATATATCATCAATGTAAATATATGTGGAGTTATATATAGTAAAACTTTCTTACCTATAGAAACTTACCTATACAATATTTTTGTCCTGAATATTCTTGACACAATATTTTGTCGCAGGATATTTCTGTTTCCGATATTCTGTCTAGACACCTGTAAAAACATTAGGTCATGCAGAGAACAGGAAGCCTGGGTAGCTACTTGATTACAGATGAATAGAATCAGGAAGGGAGGGAGGAAGGGTGTGTGTGTGTGTGTGTGTGTGTGTGTGTGTGTGAGTGCGTGCGCACATGGAAGGTAGCAGGTTACAAATAAAGGCAGCCTAATGTGGTGATAGTGGGCTAATGAGAATCACATTGGAGTGGGAGACTCACACCTCCTCCCTACACAAACACCTCAGTCCGCTGCCTCTCCCTAATCAGTATATTCAATATGTATTTACTCAACAAGCACGAAGACAGAACAAAAATATGGGCACATCCATTTGTTTCTCTCTCCACTGACTTCTGAGATGGCAGAGGTGCCAGGGTTCATGGAGAGGTGCTGAAGGCCATGCCCTGGCACTCATCTACCTTAAGGTGGCATGGACAAGGTTACCCAAGCCTAAGGTCTCACCAAAGTTTGCTTAGGTGGCTACACTAATGAAGCCCCAGTGCACTTGGACGTACAAGGGCTCGGGATTTGATTAAGGCGTGAATGGGATGTGTGGAAGAACGATAGGCAGGGCCGGCTTTAGGGCAGTGTGATCGGTGCGGTCGCACTGGGCGCTGACCTGTGGAGGGGGGCGCTGACATAAGGGGGGGCGCAGTGTTTAGCAATATATTATGTTAGGAGAGATGAGGGGGACTTTTGCCCTGTGTTAGTGAGAGAATCCGAGGAGGTGGTCATAAGGCGTAGGGAGGGAACACATAGTCGCATATCAAAGGATGAGCGAGTGAATGACTGGGCGAGTAAGTACATAATTGCATAAATGTAATGTGACTGTGAAGAATTAATTGGGAGAGGGACAGAATGCATACATGATGGGCAAGACGACTGTGTTAAGTTCTGATATAAGGATAACAAGGGCCTACCCGTTATCCCTAGGAACATTGGTGCCAAAGTCTATGGACATAACAATGGTTCCCTCAGATAAAGACACACAATGCTGGCACAATGGTACGTTTAAACCCATCATCAGTGTGTCTCTTCATCCGAGGTAGCCATTGTCATTTCTTTTGCGTTAAGTTCTGGGCGGCAGCATCAGATCTGCCACCTGCGTTCTTTTCTTGCCCTTTCTTATGGCTTCCATCTGTGAATGAAAACCTATATTTGACCTGGTAGCTCTGAAATGAGTGATATCTCAGCCCCAATCATTTGGAAGTATCGAAAGAACCAAGTTTTTTGTATGGTTTGCAGTTCCTCCACTGCCACAGGTGGCGCTGTAGCGACATACCTCATTTCTCCCTTGGAAAGTATGAAAGTCATGCAGCAGAGCGAATGAATGAATGAGCATGCGACTACCCAGAAGGGGCATTCTGATGTGTTCACATACACATACACTCTGAATATGCATAAACTGTAAATCTGCTTTGCACTGGTTACACACAGACTGTGAATCCACATAAAATGTGAATGCAAATACACTATGAATACACAGACTGTGAATCTGCTTTGCACTAGATACACCCAGTCTGTGAGTTCACATACACTGCTCCTGTGCATACACTCTGAATATGCATAGACTGTGAATCTGCTTTGCACTGGTTATAAGAGACTGTGAATCCACATAAAATGTGAATGCAAATACACTGAGAATTCAGAGACTGTGAATCTGCTTTGCACTAGATACACACAGTCTGTGAGTTCACATACACTGATCATGTGCATACACTCTGAATATGACTAGACTGTAAATCTGTTTTGAATTGGGTAGACAGACTGTGAATGCACATAAACTTAATGTACATACATTGTGGTGACACGGACTGTGAAGCTGCTTTACACTGGATACACACAGACTGTGAATTCACATAAAATGCGAATACACAGACTGGTAATCTGCTTTGCACTAGATACACACAGTCTGCGAGTTCACATACACTGCTCATGTGCATGCACTCTCAATATGACTAGACTGTAAATCTGTTTTGAACTGTGTAAACACAGTCTGTGAATTCACATAAACTAGATGTACATACATTGTGGCGACACGGACTGTGAAGCTGCTTTACACTGGATACAGGTAAAACAAATATTCCCTTGGGTTATGAAAGGAACAGAATATAAGGTTCAACTCACAACTAGGTCTACCTCACAAGGCGCACAAAAATACAATTCGTCAAGGAAAATCCCACCTAATATTTGAATCAATTGCTAAATAGCACTGAAGTTGGTCTCTATTTTCAAATAAATGAGTTAGTACTGCCTTTGCTATAAGAGCATTATGTAACTGTGAACTACACTTCAACCACATTGGGTAGAAGCTATGATAATTTAGAGAATGAGGCACATGGAAAGATGACATATAGATCTATAGTTGCATTCGTAATGGACGCATTATGTGCATTTGTAATGTTAATTTCGATAAAATTAAAATATCTGTACACAATCTAAGAGATAGTCAGAAAGTGACAGAAATATATGCACACATTTTTTTTTAAATACTAAAAATAAAGCGTTAGATAAATTACACGGTCCTTTGCCTGGGCCCTTTGACTTTTAGATTGGTCCCGGTATTAGTATTTCCGGGTTATTATATTAAAATCTACTTACAAAAAGAATAACTTCCTGGTTCATTAGAGGCAGAGTCAGCACATGTAAATTTACCTACAAAAGAAAAACTTCCTGGTTTATTAGAGGCAGAGTCAGCACATGTAAATGTTGCAAAGTAAGAATAGGCCAGGATAACCAATCAGAAGACACGTAGCATTATTTAAAACTGAGTTGTTCTTCTGGGTTTCCTTTACCCGCCCACGAAGAGGAGCCTTCGTTTGGTGATTCTCTGCAGTTTAAGAGGTAAGAATTGGAAAGGTCTATTTTGAGGGAGATAGAGAGCGGGAGGCTAATATGGAACTTCTATTAACATAAAAGACTGTAGAAATGTTATTCACAGTACTAAATATAATGGGCCTTCTTATTTTGCCCTCTAGTGCAACAAGTTAGAGGAGGTGTAGAATCAAAAAGCCCCTCTACCCTCGTGAACGAACGGACACGGGAGAGTGTACAAGAAAGTGAATACATAATTAAGGTACGACATGGGCTGAGGGTATTGCGCAGTTATGAGTAGGAATGTAGGGACCTAATCGAGTTTATCGTCAGAAGTAAAAGTCCCCTTCTCTTTCTAGGCATTGAAATACAGTAGCCACTCGGCAGGAAATTGAAGCGACCTCTCGGGTCGGCCAAAAGGAAGTTAGAACGTATAGGTACATCGAGTGCACTAAGCAGGTGAGATAGTAATAATTAGCCCTTGAGCAAAGTACAGAGCCGAACTTTAGAATTATTCTGCTTAGTTTGTGCCTTATTGAATTCTTTCAGAGTATCTGCATTAACTGAAGAGAAATCGAACAGAAAACAGTTCTAATCAGTAGAAGATCTGAACGCACTTATAAAGTTTGACTCAAGAGGTAATGGACTAAATGTTGCAAGTTTGGGGGATAAGTTGACCTTTTAGCAAGGAGATAGGTGGCTGTATGTGTAATTTTTGGTCTGACCTATGTAATGATTTAGCAAGGATCTCGGTTTGATTAAGGTAATAATATGAGATCCATTCGACAATGACTATAGAAATGTGACTCATGATTTTCCAATGAATTAAAAATGTTATAGATAGAGGCACAGTGTATTTACAAATGGTGAAATTAGATTTGTTTTAGTGCATGTATACAATAATCGTGTAGAATCATTGTGGTTTTTGAATGGTGCCTAATTGGTTTTTAAAGATGTGCATAACAAAGCAAAACACAATAAAATATAAGGTTTTTTGTAGACTGAGTTTGCCATTGTAATTAGCATTTTTGTGTAATTTAAACAAAAATTTCTCTATATATACTTGCTTTATACAGGGCATATAAACCAAGCTATACAATAAGGAATACAGAGAGAAACGAACTAACTATTGTCTTGATAAAGATGGAATAATAATCAAACCCATCGAAACGCGTCGACGCATCATTGTACATAATCCAAGGGAAAATTTGGACCTGCAGATACGAAAATGAGTGTATCCAGGCCAGGTTTCTAAACTGTCCCATAGGATATGTTCCTTTGAAAGACAAAGTATACTGTCTAACCATTGTTCTCTTTTATGTCATAGCATATTGTGTAAACTGATTGTAATTGGGGATTTTACATTTATTGTTTTTATGAATTGTTTTTATCAATTGTTTTGCATAAAACTGTGATAGATAGGAAGTGTATTGAAATTTTAACATTGTAACCATTTTTTTAATAATAAAAGAATTTTTTTTTAAAACTTCAGTGCTATTTAGCAATTGATTCAAATATTAGGTGGGATTTTCCTTGACGAATTGTATTTTTGTGCGCCTTGTGAGGTACGACCTAGTTGTGAGTTGAACCTTGTATTCTGTTCCTTTCATAACCCAAGGGAATATTTGTTTTACTTGTCAAGAGTACCCTACTCCCTTGGCTACAACAAGGGGTCTGTCTCTCCTTTTGACATATTACACTGGATACACACAGACTGGGTAGACAGGCTGTGAATCCACATTAACTGAATGTACATGTGATGGAGCAAGGATTCGAGAAAATGAAACTTGCTCAGAGAAATCCTCCATTAACTTTTACTAATCGTTAAAACTGTAGATAAGACGAAATTAATATACACCAGACACCGACACATGGGGAGAAAAGCTTATGCATGCTTAAACTAATGAAGAATAAAAAGCAACGCAACTAAAACCTGCTTTAATTTGCGAAAACGCTTTGCGCATGTGCAAATCTGAACTACGTAGAGATAACGTGACTAACTCGCTTTGAGAGGGAAAACCTCGCGCATGCGCAAGAAAAACTAACAAGTGGTCTTGAGGTACTGCGTGCCCGGCATCTGCTTGTTTGAATTTAAAAGAAAAGCTGCTGCTGTTAACGCTTTTGCCTAAGAAAGATAATAAGAACATGGGATAGAGTAGAAGTGGGTGGTGAACAGTGAGAATCATATGTCTAAGAAAATAACATCTGTTTATGATTCCTTTATTAATAGTGTGTATTCGGGCCTGCTAGAAGCTTGACAGAAAAAGAAAATGGCGATGGATGACCAAAAGTTGCGCATGCTCAGTGAGTCCATGATGTGACCCGGTGACCGAAAGAGCTGAATGACTGCCAAGAATCAAGGACAGAAGACATGAGAAAAAGAAGACATGTATCATTCGTCTATGTAGTCTGTATTGAATAAATTATTGCAAAATGGCAACAATATATGCATGGGAAGAGGACAATATGAATGAGCTAAAGGAGAAGGGCTAGTTAACAATAAATGGCTTAATAAAAATGAATATGTCAGCATGATGTGATGAAAACTCCCCTACCCCCGTCCAATCATATTCCGTATTTTAGTGAAATTTGCAACTCTTGAGGGTGGGACATGAAGAAATAAAGACTATAACTAGAGTAAGTAGAGTTAAGTTAGCAGATCGATCGCCATCGACGCTGAGAGAGAGAGAGAGAGAGACGAGTATGCTGCATCGGGAGAGAGCATCATAGAAGAGAAAGAGAGAGGCGAGAGCAGACTGGGAAGATTCAGATCCGAAATGACAGCCTGATTAGATTCGAAGATTGCGAAAGAATATCGAGGAGGGAGAGAGAGTAAGAAAGGGAATCGCCCTGGTGCGTCGGGTTTGTAGAAAAGTCGAATAAGTATCAGCCCTATCCTGATTCTGTCCTTTAGTCTTTGTCTCCTGATCCTAAGTCAGGGGACCCCCACCATTCTTTTGGCCAGAAGGGTGGTTTTCCGGTCATCTTTATTAGGTAAATGATATTCTATCTCAAATTTGCATATTTCTTTGCAAATGTACGTTAATATGTGCCTTTTGTCTCTACATCTATCCACTCTTATGCATTGATTTTTGTTGAATGAGGTTGTGTAATTGAATGTATTTTGCTAAATGAAATTACTCTCTCCCCATGAAGAATGATGGAATTTGCAATGTGAATCTGTAGTGATGAGCGTTCAACTTTATGAATGAAAATTTAGATAAAGCTTATAAATCTTACTCAGAGTCTGTGGTCATTTCACTAAGAGCTGTGCATTAGTTAAGAAGTTGTTAATATCACCATCAACTAACTCAACTAATGGTCCATCGACCAGAGGAAGAGTGTTGATTCGTGAAGATTAGTTAGGCATTGAAATGTCAATTTAACCTGTTTTGTGGTTACAGGGACATAACTAATCAAAACTTAAGTGAATTATAAAACTTGAACCCCCAGCGGAGCGTCCAGGGAGTGTGGATGAACATTTTTGGATAAATGTATATGGGCCTAGTGAAATATGCAATTGTGAAATATTTTCAACCCTGGGAGCTTCCGCTGGATCACATACACTATGACTGTGCATAGACTGTGAATCTGCTTTCCACTGGTTACACATAGACTGTGAATCCACATAAATTGTGAATGCAAATACACTGTGAATACACAGACTGTGAATCTGCTTTTTGCACTAGATACACCCAGTGTGGGAGTTCACATACACTGCTCCTGTGCATACACTCTGAATATGCATGGACTGCAAATCTCTTTTGAACTGGGTAGACAGACTGTGAATCCA
Source organism: Calotriton arnoldi (assembly GCA_963921515.1). Taxonomy (NCBI): domain Eukaryota; kingdom Metazoa; phylum Chordata; class Amphibia; order Caudata; family Salamandridae; genus Calotriton; species Calotriton arnoldi. The sequence continues at coordinate 1,832,180 of CAWUFW010000210.1, read as the reverse complement.
CATAAACTGAATGTACATACACTGTGGTGACACGGACTGTGAAGTTGCTTTACACTGGATACACACAGACTGTGAATTCACATACACTGTGACTGCACAAACCCTTTTTATACACAGACTGTGAATCTGCTTTGCAATTGACACACACAGACTGCAAATCAGCAAAGCCCGTGAATGTACATACACTGTGAATACATAGACTGTGAAGCTGCTTTACTCAGGATACACACACACTGTGAACCCACATAAACTGGGAATGCACACACACTGTGAATAAACAGGCTGTGAATCTGCTTTGTACTAGATACACACACACTGTGAAATCACAAACTGGGAATGTGCAGACGCTGTGAATATGCACAGGCTGTGAAGTTGCATTGCACTGGATACACATAGAATTTGAACTCACACTGTGAATGTGCATAGTTGTCAATTTGCATAGAACAGGCGCGCCGCCAGACACACATTTTGATGGGGGGGGAATCTTCAAACGCTAGAAAAAGAGCCAAATTCAGAGCCAGCCTCGAATTTACAGGCGAGGGATCCATTCTCTGTTGTGGTGCGATACACATTAGTCATTTTACCAACTGCTACTGGAAGTTCAGGGTTCTTCAAGGGATTTTAGCAGAACTAATGATAAATGTTGCATTTTTCTTCACTTTGAGACAGTATTCTTGGCAGGATCTGATATTTATGGTTCTAGTTTCTTTGTCAGATAATCGTGAATGGAGCAAAGTAAAAACGCGCTGGAGTCAGTTGTAATCGTCTCAGTTGAATAGCCCTTCAAAATACGTTTATAAGCAATTTGAGCATCCCGATCCCCTGGGACGTTTCAGAAAATTGCAGCAAATTAGGCAATTTAAGCATATTTCCTTGGTTGTTGTTCTAGTGAATAAGATGAATGAAAATAATTTGTAAAGTGCTCCGCTCCCTTGGCATCCTGGCACATTACCAAAGACAAGGTGCGCGCTGCTGTAATGTGGAAAATGAAGGGGCCTATTTATGAGGCTGTCTGCGTCGCTCTTGCACCACGCATTGTGGTGCAAGAGCGACGCAAACCTTAAAACAGATTATTGAAGCCACGCAAAGCCACTTTGAGTGGCTCTGAGTGGCTCCAAAAATCTGGAGTAACGCAACGCAGTGCAAATTGCTGCGTTGCATTACTCTGCCCTTGGGAGGCATTCCATGGGTGTTGCACGGGTGTTTCCACGCAACTTTCATGGATTTTAACGCATCCCCTGATTTACAAGAACTTGTAAACCTGGGGCAGCACCAACAATATACATCCCCCCAGGTCAGGCATAAGGAGGAGAAATATCTTTATTTCTGCTTGTTGCAGCCTCTTTCTATGTCTGCTGCGTTCTAGAGCACATGTAAAAAGAAGAAAACGCCTCTCAGAATTGTTTTTGTGCAGGAAGGTGTGCCTTCCTGCACAAAAGCAATCCTGTTTGCAACGCAGGCACCCTTGCACCACGGTGCGTTCGTTGGCGCTAGGCAGCCAAAGCGGCACCAGCGCAGCGACAAGGACAGGAATGCGTTGTATTCTTTTATATCCGGTGCATTCCTGCCTTTTCCCTGTAACGCAGAGCAGCAAGGTGACTTGCTGTGCTGCGTTGCATTACTCTGCCCTTGGGAAGCATTCCATGGGTGTTGCACGGGTGTTTTCCCACGCAACTTTCATGGATTTTGACACTTCCCCAGATTTACAAAACCATGTAAACCTGGGATGCATCAAAAAGACACGTCTCCCCAGGTCAGGCATAAGGAGGAGAAATATCTTTATTTCTGCTTGTTGCAGCCTCTTTCTATGTGTGCTGCGTTCTACAGCACATGTAAAAAGAAGAAAACGCTTCTCAGAATTGTTTTTGTGCAGGAAGGTGTGCCTTCCTGCACAAAAACAATCTTGTTTGCAACGCAGGCACCCTTGTTGGTGCTAGGCAGTCAAAGCAGCGCCAGCGCAGGGACAAGGACAGGAATGCGTTGTATTCTTTTAAATACGGTGCATTCCGGTCTTTTCCCTGTAACACAGAGCAGCAAGGTGACTTGCTGTGCTGCGTTGCGTTAATTTGCCATAAATATGGTCCTAAGTTTACATTTTTTTCTTCAGAAAAACAGAAGATTGGACTTAAACTGGAGCTCAGCAGGGAAAAACTTCAAATGCTATGAGGCCCGAAAGGAGAAGGATCAGCAAATTTTGAGAAGGCACAAAGGCTTGACTGTTGCAGAGCGTAAGGTCCTGGAAGTAATCTAAGGAGTGGTATGATGCTGTAAAAAGAATACGACCTGCTTTATGGAGGACACAATGACTTCTGAACAATGGTTTGAAGATAGATCGCTTGGTGACAGGAAGTCGATGGAAGCAGAAAAGTGTGAAGAGATAGCACTCAGAGGAGCTTTGTGCTGAATAATTTGGAGGAACAAAGGCAATAGTACTCAAGACCAGGATAGAGAAAGATAATTGACTGTACAAAAGACTTATGACAGTGAAAAAGAAGAAAAATGATTGTGTGTTGCACACGGACGTAGTAAATAAAGCAAGTGGATGAAGCATGATTCATCTGATCAGAGAAGAGGCATGCTTAGAAATGAATACAAGATATTTTGCTGACTCAAATGGGGTGATGATTGGCCCAGCTCCACTTGCCACCAAGTAAAATAAAATATAATAGGAGGTCCTGTAAAGATGACCTTTATTTTGTCTCTAAAAAGTTTCAACGAGCTAATCTTTATTCAGGAAGAAATTGCTTGCATGCAAGACCATCATTCACTCGTGCAGAACCCAGGTTGTCACTGAAGGAAATGGCGATTTGGGTGTCATGTGCACGCATCAGTGAGAACCACAGGATTGCAGCTGGCAAGATAAAGATTAAAACATGTAGGGCTCAGGCAGGAGCCCCCAGGTTTAGAACATGTCCATTATGGGGGGGTGGACTCTTTGGTACCTCTCAGAAAAGGCAGAGGACAACTTTGTACTGCCAGTTGTTCCACTTGATTGACAGGAAACAAGGTCAGATGCTGCACTAAGGTCTAGTGATAGAAGGACTTATGTGGTAATGGAAGGGGGTGAGAGATGGGCACAGATCATCTGGCACTGCAGGAAGTGCTGCTTCCATTCGGCGACCAGAGTGAAGCACTAGGTCGAGCATCCTCAAGGAGTGAATAACTTTTAATAAGGTGGAGATTGGTCAGTTGACTTACTTTTTAAGGATGCTAGATGTGAAAGGAAACAAAGAGATATGTGAGAAGCTGCTAAGACGTTTGAGGCTACTGGAAGTTTTTCAGCAGAAGAACAAGCAGAAGGACCTGGCACCTCGAAAACAAAAGATGTTGAAAAAAGGCAGTAGGGGTAGGACAAATGGTACCAAGACCTCCGATCAGGATATAAGAACGTAGGCATCCCGCGGGGAGCAAGATTTAATAGAAAGGGCAAGATTAGTAACACAGTACACAGAGAAGAACAGGCTCTTGTTCTCCAGGAGCATCGGAGATGGGTCAAAATCACAAACCTGTGAGAAAGATGTCTCAAAAGTAGGCCAATTTATTTCTAGGTTTTCATGGGAAAAAGACAGAGATTTGCAAAGATCATTGTTATTCTCAATGCATTCAGCAGTACAGACAGGTTAAAAGTGATTTTTTTTATGTCTCCTCCAGGCTCTTACCTTTTCTCTGGCTCTGCAATTCTCCCCTCAACCCTCCCCACTCCAATTGTAACCTCATCTCTTCCCCGGTCTCTTAAATTTCCATGCTGATTCTCTCCTCGAACATCTAGCTCAACCACCCACACACTTCACCTCTCATCTCTCCCCTGCCTTTTCCCTTCTCTTGCTGGTTAAGTTCTCTCACGTGCACCATTCCCCTTACTTTCTCTCCTTCCCTTTTTCTTCTTTTGCTGGTTCTACCCGTCATATTCACTGCATCCATTATTTTCCCTCCTCCTTCCCATGGATTCTTACATTCTCTTACTTGTTCTTCCTCTCCACTTCTCTCGCAGGACTACCCACTTCACATCTACCTCTTGTTTTCCACCCTCCTACCCTCCATCCAGCCTCTTACATTTTATCACTGACTCCGCCCCTGTTACGTCCACCTATCCACTGAAAGCTTTACTTTTCACTGCATCTCTCCCTAACATCGTCCCTCATTTTGTGGATTCTTTCCATCTTGCATCCATCTTTCTGCTTGCCCCTCTCTCCCAGAATCTTTCCTTCTCTTCCTAGCTCTCTCTGTCTTATACCCATCTCTCTCTCGCCTGCCCACTCTGCACTGCCACCTCTCTGAAACCTGTAATCTGCTTTCACTGGTTCAGCCCACTTCACATCCACCTCACCGCTGCCACAAGTTCTTATCTTCTCTCACAGATCCCGTCCCTCTTACATTCACCTCTACCCTCCATGCCCCAATTTTCATCTCATTAGTCCACCAGCCTCTTCTCTGCTCTGACTGCCACTTTTACATGCCCCTGCCACCTCCCGGCAGTACTCTTAACTTGCATCTCTATTCCAGCCTCTTCTGTTCTCTTGCCAGTAATGCTTCCCTTACAGCAACCTCTCCCCTACCTGCTCTACAATTCAACTCTCTTCCCCCATAATCTAACCTCTTGCTGCTCAAGTCCCACAAGTGTCCATCACTGCATGTCCTCTTACCCCAGCATCTTACTTTGTCTTACTGCTTTTTCCCTCTCACACCCACCTCTCACCATGCTCTCTCTCACCTCCGCTTAAGTTCTCTTGCTGGTTTTGTCTCTCTTATATCCACTTCTCACACCCACGCACTACCCTTCCCCTCTCCTCTCACCCTCAGGTCGTTTTTGCTGATTCTGCCCCATAACAGCCACCTTTCTTCTTCCACTCACCCACTCTCCCCAGCCTCTTACCTTTTTCACTGACTCAGCACCCTCTGCTCACAATCAGCCACATGCCCCTTATGATCACACACTGCTCCCATTCCTACCTGTCCCGTTCCAGTGTATTGCATTCTCTGCCCTGTCTGCTCTCTCACTGTCCTCTTTGCTCACAAACGGAGTACTCTAAATCCTGCCCCTTTTACTCACACATTACTCACTCTGCTTCCTGCCCCTGCTGCTCAAGCACTGTCTGCTGTGCTGTCTGTGCCTTCTGCTCATACCATGTCTTCACTACTCACCAGCCCCTTTAGTTCACACTGTTCCCTTTCTGCCCATTCTGCTCATACAATCCCCTCTCTGCCCAGTCTGTTCACATACTACCCTCTATGATCCTTGCCCCTTTTTCTCCCACACTGCCTGCTCTGGTATCCGTCCCTTCTGCTCCGACATTGCCCTCTCTTCCCCATTACCCCCCTACTCCCTGTCCCTTATGCTCACACATGCGAAGGTGTGGAAGCATTGACCTGTTTTTCCATCGAAAGCTTGCTGTCCAGGATGGTGCTGAGGTTGCGGGCATGGTCTGTTGGGGCCAGTGGTGGTCCGAGACTCGCAGGCCACAATGCGTCATTCCAGGGCAAGGTGTTGTTCCCATAGATGAAGTAAAACCCTTTGATACATTGGCCTCTTATTTAGGGCCTCACTACAAGCTTCCTGGAATTAGCGATGGGACCAATAGCACAATTACACCATCAGAAAAACTGTGAATCCTGTGTCTTTCACCAGGGAACTCGGGATCTGGAAAGTGGCCAAAATTTCGGGATCACTGGCAGCCCTCCAGGGAAAGCACTTGCAACTTGACCAGCCCCTGTTCTGTTCAAGCAAGTTCAAGTGTAACAGGCTACATCCAGGCTGCAGGTGTTGTCTGTGAAATCACTGCAAAAACAAGAAGGTGCTGGAAAGATGGCTTGAATTGTTCTCATGTATTATTACTAGGAAATACTCCCCTTTGACCTGTATTTCTAAAATTGGGTGACAACTATCCCTTATTATTTAATTTTCTTATATGTCCTACTCAGGAAATATGGACAGAATAAGGGATGTTCATACTTAGCACTTGACATTTGGTAGGGTGGTCATCCTGACTTATGAGGTTATGGAAATCCACATGTCTATTTGTTTCTATATAACACTGGCAAGGATAGGTTTTTTTGTTTTTCCTACCTTACTGTATATGCACTATGGTCCACTAGTATTACAAATTATTCTCTCATTGGTAATGGGGACCCCTTGCTAAGTATAATGGATATTCGTTATTGTTGGCAAGTGCGTTATTTCGCATGTTGGACCATCCTTTATTGAAAGGTTGTTTACATACTTTGACTGTGGGCGCGATTGCATTCATCTATATGGATGAGGATTGTGCAGTGAGTACTACTCTTTGAATCCCATTGATATATCTTTTCGAAAATTACTGACCATACCAACATGGAGCATCTTTTTATGTTAGAATCGGCATTGTTGTCTTTTCTACCTTACTGTATACGCATCATGGTCTATTAGTATTTTAGATTACTCTTTCATTGGTAATGGGGATCCCTTGCCAAGTTGAATAGATATTCGTCATTTGTAATAAGGATGTTATCCCGTATTTTGGACCTTCTCTTACTAAAAGGCTGTTCACATATTTCAACTGTGGGAGCGACGGTATTCCTATATAGATGAGGACTGTGCTGGGAGTAATACTCTCTGAATTTTATTGACATGTATGTTTTTTCAAAGAACTATTGACCATACCAATATGGCGCATCTTTTTACGTTAGAATCGGTAGTACCTTACCCATTATATTGCGTGTTGTATCAAATGGTACCGGAACACACGCTATCGCGCATGCGCGTAATAAATTTTGTTTAAAAACCCGGAAATTGATCGCCACTTTGTGCGTTACTGGACGGATGCGGACACGCCACGAATACTGGATTAACTCCCATGGTGAGTAAAATAATATCAAGTGGGCCCGTGATAACGCTAAGTAAAGACATTTTTTGGCTACTTGCATGTTCAGTATCAACTTGTATGGCCAATGTGTGGGGGGGGATTACCTCTTAGGTTAAGAAAGTAATGCGCCGCGAGGGACGGTAGCATTGCCTATAACATGGATCATATCGCGTACTTAGTCTATATATAGATGGTGGCCATCCCATCTTGGCCTCTGTCCCACCCCCAAATCGACGGTACGGAACCTAGGTTTCCACATGGATAATCAATTATCCATGAAGAACCAAGTCAACCATATCATTGGCACGTGTTTTGGAGTAATGCGCAGCCTTCGAAAGGTTTTTAAGTGGCTCCCAGTGGAGGCCAGGAAACCATTAGTCCAAGGGCTGATAATAAACAGAATGGACTATGGAAATTCCCTACTGTTCTCAATTAACAGCAACCTTCTGGACAGACTGCAGATCTTGCAGAATGCCGCGGCTAGGCTGGCCCTAGATCTTCCGCCCAGATCGTCCTCCGCACCATGTCTAAGAACCCTTCACTGGCTACCGGTCAGGAAACGAATTCTTTTTAAAGTTCTGTGTCTAGTTCATAAACAGCTGTATGGAAAAGGTCCTAGATACTGGACCAGGAAATTATGCTGGTATCAACCTCGTAGGGCCCTTAGGTCTAGCAATCAGTTTTTGCTTTCTCCTCTCAAAATACACACTGCTAGAAAGGGAGGACGATCTTTCTCCTTCCTTGCCCCATCATCCTGGAATAAAATTCCCATTCATCTGCGAAATATCCCTGACCATAACTCTTTTCGCAAGAGGTTGAAGACATGGCTTTTTGACATCTAAGCCATCTCACTTCCTTTCGGAGTTGTTTGCGAGCGCCATGAGACTTTAGGGTGATGTGTGCGCTGTATAAATGCCCTCTGATTTGATTTGATTTGATATCCTCGTTCGGTGTTCCATTCATTATTTTCTATCGGGGGCCTTGAACTAGCCATAGGGCACTGTTAGTAATAGCATGTGGTAGTATTGGTATAGCGATCTATTTGATCCTGTGTACCGAGGAGATACTTCTGTTCTACATTAGACTTGCATACATCGTTTGAAGTATTTACCACATATTAAAAGAGGTTCCAACTATTGTGTAGATCCCTGTGTTTAAATATGTCTTTTCTATGTGCTTGGGTTTGTAGGGAGTTCATATGAATAGAAAATAAATTGAAGGATACCGACCCTCCTGAGGTGATCCCTTTGTTCAGGGTGAGGACAACCTTCCCCAATCCTGGTGTATTTAAAGAACCAATATATACCACATATTACATCGAACCGTGTAAGTATTTCCATAGAATACCCATGAACCCAGTAGGTGGTTGTGTCAGACTGAGCTCTAAAAAACAGCATGTGTTGTTCCTTTCCTAGAATTTTGTCTGACTCAACCTTGTGGAGTGGTGGCGCTCTGACATCGAACGTAGCATGTGAAGCTTTCATGCAATTAAGCAAATATCGGGTAAGGCCCTGGCAATATGGTAGAATATAGTGTAACCTATATATGGTATGAGGCAATTACAATATCACTGCTGTACCTCCTCTATGCACAGATAACGACAAGCACTGATAGGTATCAGCAAGAAAACGATGCAGTTTTAAGTCTTCTTCTAATTCATGTGATGTCCATCTAATTGGGACACCACTACTAGAATATACGTGAGTTTCTTTATGGTTCATCTCTAATAATGGTTGAGGCACTTGACTTAAGAACAATTTTTGGAAACACTGACCCCACCGTGGGCAGGTTTAAAGTTACTGAATACCATCTTTTAGAGCCACCTCTTTAGATATTAACATACTGCACTATATAAATGTGCACAAATGCATTGAACTCTTTCTACCTTACCATTTGGACCCTCCCTAAGTAAGTGTGGGATGACCCAAACTATTGGCACGATGGTAGTGAAAGAGGTTTTGAACTATAAATTTGTGCATACGGTGGTGGGTCTTCTTTGGTCTATCTTGGTTTCTTTTTGGTATGTGTTTCACAAACCCTTCGGTGTGGGCTGATTTGGTTTGTTCAGGTATAAACATTAGGTGTTTTATAAAAAAAAGTTTTCTCTGGGAAAACAAGTAAAATTTGAAAGAATATTGTTTTTTAAAAATAAAGGGGTAAAAACAGTTTATTTGCTTTGTTCTTTAGGTCCCCTTGGCTCAGTTGACTGTGTGACTCTGTACCCCATTTGGACAAGGTCCTGATGAAGGTGGTTCACAAATTGTGTTAGCCCACCGAAACGCGCGTCGATCTCGTGTGTCCAGACCTCTAAATTGTTCAGCTGTGAAAACTAGTTATATCTGTTTGTTTTCCCATTTATCCGGATGAGTACATGTGTCTTGTATGATTGTGAACGATTGTGTAGAGTGAATGCTTGGGGTATAAGTTTAGGTGTGTTGTGCAGGGGCTATTAAATGTATTTATTTTTGCATTTCATGTTTTATTTTTAACAAAAAGAAAAAAGAAATTAAAAATATTGATGTAGGTTTTGTTAATACATGTAAAATATCATGTTCAGAAAGAATTTTGCTTTATAAAGGAATAAGATGTTATTAAGAACAATAAATCAATTTCAATAACTACATGCATTTTTGATATATCCTGTTTGGTTTTTCACCCAGAGTGGATTTAATCCTTTTAGAAGAAATACAGGTCAAAGGGGAGTATTTCCTAGTAATAATACATAGTTGCTTTTCCCCTCTTACTCCCAGACCTTACTGTTTGATAGAGGGGGTCCCTTGTTTTCACATATTGAATTGTTCTCAGCCACGGGTAATCACTCGAGCCGCATTCCAGACATCATTTTTCACCCACTGTACCATTCTAGCCAGAAACCCACCTTATGCGAACCAGTCTTAATCTTGCTCCAATAGGAACACTCCAGTGTGAACTGTCAGGCCAAGTCCCCCCACATGAGAACATAAGCAACCCTAGACCAGTTTTGACCTACTTAGGTCTCATCCGTGAGGCATAGCTTGAGTCCTACGGCACAGTGAGCACGGGCATACCCACCACACCTACGGAATCCACTGCAAAAACAACAAGGTGATGAAAGGGGTGCTTGAATTAATCTCAGCCATTGGCAATTGCTCAGGCCATTATTTTCTTACCCTCTGTGCCATTCTAGAGAGAGACACGCCTTATGCAAATTAGTCGTGGCCACCTCCAATAAGAAGAATCCAGCCTGAGCAATTGCCGGTGGCTGACATTAGCTCAAGCATTCCATCCATCAACTTGTTGTTGTAGTTGACACTCTAAGTGTGATGGCTATGCCCAGACATAGGTCCTGTGCTCACTATGCCATAGGATTCAAGCTATACCCTACTGATGAGAACCAAGTAGGACAAAAACGATCTGGGACTGCTTATTGTCCCTAATGGAGGGGGCCTTGTCTGGCAGTTTAGGGTGGACTGTTCCCATGAGGAGCCGTATTGCTACTGATTTGCAGGCATACCTTTGTCTAGAGTGGCATGGTGGGCAAAAAATGATGGACTGGATAGAGGCCCAGAGCTGTTTGCCAGTGAGATTCATTCAAAAAGAACAATTGATGGACAGAATGCTGATCAATGTCGAGCATTCACCCAAGTACAGAGATCTGGGACTAAATCCATTGTTATTTTGCTTCCCATGCCATTCCAGTTTAGACCCAGCCATATGCAAATCGGTCTTGACCCTTGTTGCCCATTGGAACAGTCCAGCCCGAACTGACAGGCCAGGTCCTCCCCGGACCGGAAATAACCATCCTGGGACGGGTTTTGGGGCATCACCCCTCATCAGCCAGGCTAGCTTGACTCCAGTGGCCTGGAGAGCACGGGACCCACGTCTGGGCATACCCGTACCACTCGGGGTGACAAATGCAAAATGAAAAATTGATGGACAGAATGCTGAACAATGTCAAACATTCACCCCAGTACAGAGATCTCGGCCTAAATCCATCCATCAACTTGCTGTTGACACCCTAAGTGTGATGGAACTCAAGCTCCCCCCTCCCCCACTGAGGAGAGTTCCAGGTAGGGCAAAATCGGTCTGGAATGGCTTGGGTTCCCTTCTGGAGGCAGCCTCATCGTGCAGTTCTGGATGACTGTTTCCATAAAAAGGAGGGTCAATATTGATTTGTATAAGGCCTAGAGTTCATAGTGGCAAGGTGAGCAAAAAAACGATAGACAGTGGGTGGTATTAATTCAAGCATACAATCCAAAAATGTGTTGTTGTTGAAGTTTGTGAGGTCACGGGCAAGTTTGAGCTCAGCACAGCCATATTTGTTTTTTGCAGTTTTTATATAGCGCAAACTCGACCCAAAGGTATTCTAGCATTTTACATGAGCACCAGTTACATTACACAAAGTCGCATTCAATTTTTAGGCACAGGGAGATTAAGTGAATTGCCCAGAATCACAGGATGTTGAGTTGACGCCGAGACTCAAACCTGATTCCACAGTTCCAAAGTCGGCAGCTCTGACCGTAAGGCTGCATCCTCTACACCATAGCACCAACACAGCTTCAGCTTCCAGTACATACAGCAATGATGAGTCATGTCAAGGGGGGTCATAGCATGTGATGGGAGATGTATGTCGTAGTACCTCAACTATTCCTCAATACCTTCTGAAATGTGCATGGGCGCCCTAAACTCTCGCATGTAACCAGCTCAGCTGCCATATATAGGAGGTCATCCCCTTCCTCCATTCCTGCAGGGAATAGCCAGCACTAGCCCCAGATTACAGAAAAGGAGTTGTGCCCAAGGAACATCCACATCTCCCGGTACACCCAGCAGAACATAGTTGGGATCAAGAGGAATGGTCTCACCTACCACCCGACCAAGTTCCCCCACTACCCGCGACCAGTATGACCGAATGACCGGGCAACTCCAGAGCATGTGAATAAAGGAGCCCCTCTCTTCCCCACATAGCAGACCCTCCAGGGATGCCGCCCTCCCCATGCGGTGTAAGCGGTCCCTATCATAGTAGACTCGATGTACGATTTAGAGCTGAATCAGGCGCAGACGGGATTTTATAGCTACCCTCCCTCGGGTGCATCAGTCCCCCAACTTCAAGTCCCCCCATTTCTTCTCGCCACTTAGCACTGAATTTAGCCAGTTTCTCTGTCATGCGATTATTAATTGTCTTATATGTGAGAGAGATAGCCTTGGATTGTAGCTCCTCCAATAGCGGCCTACTTTCCCACGGGGCATATTCAGGTATAGTGTCCTCAATCCCTCCGCCCTCCAGGCATACCTCAGCTCTGTACTGTACTCTGTTACTGTAGGAATTGATTACATTTCATGGAGCATTGATTGCAACATTAACCTCCTGTACAGTCACGTTCTTGTCCATTCACAGCCGATCATGTGTATAGACCCATTGTACACCAAACTCTGAGGTAAAGGTAAATGTGCACTTCTGTATAAGTTTACGATTTTTAGCAATTCACAAAGCAATTTTAGGAGTAGTATATTTACGACTGCGGAGTATTCGCATTCGTGGCATAGATTTCTCACGTAAAATTGCTTTGTGAATTGCAAAAAATCGTACATTTACAAAAAGTGTTAGTTTACCTTTGTGAATTGGGCCCTGAGTGAATCTGGACAGAGATTCACTCAAACATGTCAGCATCAGCGCCAAGCTGCAGCTAATGTAATAGAGACCTCCTGATCCCCGCACATTGCGTTTGCATTGTTCTGCAACACTGATGCTCACGCCCAGCATGCGCCAGCACTGAGCCTGCAGTGACCCGCTGGGAACTGCCCGCTCTAATTGGCTGCTGATTAATTGCAAGCGAACCCCAGCTCTCTGGCCCGTCTGCCGCCCACCGTTTTGTCTTGAGTTGTGCTTGATGGCTCAGACTCGCATCCATCGTGCTGGCCTCGTTTCTCGCAGACACGCCGAGGATGCGCTGTTCACAGTGCAGATCGGGGGGGGCGGGGCTAGACCCAGAAATAATGACATCAGATCAATTAGCACGTGGCAGCCTGTGAGGGCAGTATGTGTTGTTTGGTTCACAGGCTGTCAATTGACAGGGTTCCGCCTGCCTTCCAGTGCTTTAAAGAGGGTAATGTCTCAGTCACAGAATGTCAATAATGTCTCTCCCACTAGACATAATGTCTCCATCGCAGAACATCATTAATGTCTCCATCGCAGAATATCATTAATGTCTCCATCATAAAACAAGATTCTTGTCTCTGTCACCCAACGCTAAAGAGTATGATATTGTCTCCATCACGGAATGCCAACAATGTCTCCATCACAAAAATTCGTTAATGTCTCAATCACAGACCTTTATACCACATCGCATAATTGCGTGCCATTCGTGGGTAACGGTTTACCACATGCATTCAGGAACAACACGAATGGCCAGAACACAAGCGGCTGTTCCTTGCACCGCCTGAGTTTTTCGTGCTAATTTTTTACTGCAAAATGGATCCTTGCATCAAAACTTGGTGCAAAGATGCATGTCGCTCTAAAATATAGAGCTACACGGTGAGTTTGCATTTCACATAATTTTCCCGAAATATCATGGAATTTCATTAATTTCGCCCACCCCTCTCAATATTCTACATGAAATAAACTCATTAATGTCTCCATCATAGAACATCCTTGATGTGTAAGCACAGAATGACAATAATGTCTTGATCAAAAAATATTAATACTAATATGTTTTATATAGCACCCCATATCGCAATTCGGCCATTTCTAGGAGCTGTAAACAACAGATGTTACTATTACCCACTCAGAGTATTCAATTTACCGATCTTCGGGAGGATAGGAGGCTGAGTCAGCCTTACTGGGGCTCAAACTCGTCACCTGCTGAACGTTAGCGGACACTCAGTTTACTGAGCTATCCCGCTGGCTTGAGGTCTCACTCAAGGAACATCATTAATCTTGCAATCCCAAAATGTCAATAATGCCTCTATCACAAAGTGAGATTATGTCTCTCATACAATGTCAGTGATGTCTGCATCACAAAGTGAGAGAAAGTCTCATTCATATAATGTTAATGGGGTTCATAATGTATCCATCACCAACTGTAATGTTGTCTCCATCACAGAACATCATTGTCTCCATCACAGAAGACAGCAATGCCTTCATCACATAGTGTGATAATGTCCCTTTCATATAATGTCATTAATATTTCCATCACTGATCTAATATTGTCCCCATCACAGAACATCATTAATTATTCCATCCCAGAACGACAAAAATCTCTCTATCGCAGAGCATCCTTCATGTCTCGATCATAGAATGGGATAATGTCTCCATCGCAGAATATCATTTACGTCTCAGTCACAGTACATCATTAATGTCTCCATGACAGAGCGTGGTATTATCCCCATCACATAATATCAATGATGCCTTCATCACAAAAACACATTAATGGCTCCATCAAAGAACCTAATTAATGTCTCAATCGAAGAACACCTATCATTCTCAATCACAGAATGTGAATACTGTCTCAATCACTGAACAATATTAATGTTTCCGTCGTAAAATGCCAATAATGTTTCCATCACAAAGGGTGGTAATGGCTTCATCACAGAATGACAGTAAGGTCTCCATCACAGAATATCAGTAATGTCACCATCACACATTGTTAAAAATGTCATCATAACAGAGCAGCATTAATGTTTCTTCCCAAAATGACAATAATGCCTCCATCACATAGTTTGATGTCTCCATCACGCAATGTCAATAATGTCTTCAACAAAGAACATCATTAATATCTGCATTACATAACATCGTCAATGTCTCCATCTCAGAGTGTGTTAATGTCTCCATCACGCAATGTCAACATTGTCTTCCATGAAGAACTTCATTAATGTCTACATTACATGACATCGTCAATGTCTCCATCATAGAATGTGATAATATCTCTATTATGAAGTGTCAATAATATCTTCAGTCCTCTAAGCCTCTTAGTGATTCTTTGGCACACAGTTTTTGGTTCCAGCTCCTGCCACTCCAGATATAGATGTGATGAACCCTCACACTTCCTACAGTATTGGGCTCCTTCTACTCCATCCTGTATCTTTATTTTCTTCTCTCTGATGATTGGTCTCTGCCAGGGTGGTGCATTTTATCTTTAGTACCTCGGGCACACCTTCTGAATATGGTCCCTGGTCCTTAAATACGATTACTGTTTCTCCATGAATAATCCATTTATCCATGAATAATTCCAGGTCCTCCATGTAGGGCCCTCAAATGCAATTTAAGGTTCCTCCATTCATACTATTCTGTTCGCAGTGTAAGTTCATGGTCCCCTGCGTAGGGTTCCAGGTCCTCTTTGTATGGTTCTTGATTCTCTATGTATGTCTCCAAGACCTTCATTCTTGGTTTCTGGTTCTTTGTGTACAGTTTAAGATTTTTTTGTATGGCTATTGCTCCTCCGTACAAAGTCCTCCATGTATAGGTTTCTGTCATTCATGAATGGTTCTTGGTTCTCCGTTAGGTTCCTGGTTATCTGTGCATAGCACTTGCTTATTCATGTAGGGTCACAGGTCCCAAACATTGGTTCCAGATTATTTACATATGGTTCCAGCTCTCCTGTACATGGTTCTGAATCTTCTTTGTATAATTATTGGTATCCAGACATCTTTTTACAGTTTTTGGTCATTTGTGATTGGTTTTTCCTCATCCATATATCATCCCTTATCTACTCTGCATGGTTCAGAGTCCTCTGTGTGTAATTTGTGTTTCTATTTATATGATTTCTAGTCATCTGTGTATGCTTCCAAGACCTTCATGTACAGTTCCACAACTTTTGTGTACCGTTCCTACTCTTTTGTGTATGGTTCCTTCTCACGGGTGTAAGTCTCCTTCTCCGACAAATATGGTTCCTGGTCTTCTGCATATGTTTAATTTCCTACTGTGTATGATTCTTGGTTCCCCATGTATAGTTCCTATTACTGCATATATTATACCCGGTTTTTATGCTGCGTCCCAGTTTGATGGCCCTCTGTGTATGGTTATTGCTCCCCATGTATAGTTCCTATTCCTGCATATATTATTTCCTGTTCTTTAAGTGTGGTTCCCAGTTTGAGGGCCCTCTGTGCATGGTTTCTGGTCCTCTCCTCTGTCTAGAGTTACATGTACTCCTGTATGGTTCACAGTCCACTGAAAATGGGCCCTGCTTCTATGTTCATGCTTTCTAGCACTTCATGTATGGTTCCTGTTCCTCCATGATCACTTCCTTATCCTCTATGTACTATTTGTGGTCTTCTGAGTATGGCTGCTTGTGCTTTCTGTATGGCTTCTGCTCCTATATATGGTTCATACTTCTCTCTTGTACAATTCATATTCCTCTATGTAGGTATGAACATCTCGTAGTCTTACATACATGGTTTCTGGTTCGTGGTCCTACTCCTTGCCCAGCTCCTGGGCATCCATGTTTGGTTTGTGGCTCTCTAGATATGGTTCTGCCGCTTATGTTTATGGCTCCTGATCCTTCATGTATGCTTCTTGAGTCTGAGTGCCCAATTCCTGGTCTTTCATAGATGATTCCTTGTCTGTTGTGGATAGCTTACAGTCCCTTATGTGTGGTTCCTAGTCCAACATGTATGGTTGCTTTTTCTGCATTTGGCTCCTGGTCCTAAGTGAATGGCTCCAGGCTCTCTATGTGCGGTCCCTAGTTCTTTTTGAAGCATTACTCCTATAGATTGACAGGCAAAATGAAGAGTTAAACAGTGACACACGCTTGAGATCTAGGCTATATGCAGATCAGAGGCACAATACAGAAACACAGAGGTGATGCAGGCATTTGTTTGCATTTCATAAGTGCTTTTATGTGACCAAAGAATGGCATAAAGCCCTTTCCAAAACTTTAACATAACCTGATTCTGCTGACAGCTGAGTCTGTGGGAGCTACGCTGAGAAACAAAGGTGTCACCATCCATCAGTATGTATATGCCACTTAACACTCCCTGAAAACTTTATCCTACTATGATATCGTTTGCCTGAAGGATGGCCTTTCTTTGAAGCCTAGATCTCCACAGCCCACCTCAAATGGAACCCCATTGAGACGGAACTCACCAGTGACCTCACACAACAACAGGTACAATGCTGGCTCTCCGAGGTGAATCATGATGACTTCGCTCCTGAGTACCAAGGCGCAGGGCTTTGACTTTGACACCAACCTCAGCTTCAGGCCTCACATGGATCACAAGACAAAGACTGCCTGGAATCAATTGGACCTGGACCCGCAGAGTAAATTCTTTCCTCCTGGAAGAATACTCGTCTCATTTCCCATCTCGATGGAGGTAACAGTCTGCTGGCGGCCATCACCGAGATCCTCCTGAATGGACTGAAGAACACCCTCTATGAAGCCTCATCAAAGGTCTTTGCAAGTACTGCAGGAGCATGCCGACCCTCAGAGGATTTCACTGATTTTCATAAGCGCCTGCATCACTTTCAAGAGCTGCTAAATCTTTCCTTCTGGAAGGAGCAGAACTCTGCCAGCAAAGACTCTGGCGACAAAGATTAAGACTTTTGGTTGAGCATGCACAACAAGCCACAGAATCGTAAAACTTGTACCAGATAGCTATGACAAAACGGTATTGTGTCTGGAGGATATTGGATATCTGGATATTAGAGATGAAACTGGAGCTAAATCCAGCAAGATGGAATTCCTTCCTCTACAACAGTTAAATCACAAGAATTAGGAATGGTCAACCCAAGGAGCTTCACTTCAATGTCTCTTGGTTTCAGGTTGGTTTTACTAAACATTGGCTTCCGTATTAACGAAGGCACCAAAGAACGGAGTAACCTCTCAAGCTGGTGCGCACAATCACACCTTGTATCTCCAGGATAGACATAAAATCTGCTGTTATATGCTGGATGGAGTAGGATAAAGACATGCTCACAGACCTGCCCACACCTCGTCTTGTTCCCATCAGAGAATCCCTTACTCAAAAGGCAGACTATTCACAAACTCCAAGAAATCTGCCCGGTTCTTACCTGTTCCCAAATCCCATCAATGACTTCCCCTACAATCACGCTTCATCTACAAAACAGCCTGCCTCGTATACAGAGCAGTCCACTCCAACTCACTATCCTACCTCCTACCGCGTAGCATTGCACTTCTATGATATATACTGCTCTGTACTGACAAGAACCCAATGAAGTTTTTTTATTTTAAATATTGAGATTGTATGTATTTTGGCAGAGCTCACACAAGCCTGGTTAATATTGTTATTTTCTGTCCTAGAGGCCGGCTTGTGTGAAGACATCCAGTCTTGCTATAGGAACGGAATGTATAAGAGCGTTCATGAATATTTTAATTAACTCCACGCACCAGCCTCTGCGGAACAAATTTGAAATGATGCCTTATTTAATATTTTTGTTTCTTATTTTTAACTCGTACAATGACCATAAGAATGAAAACACGTGTATATTTAATACTGCCTGCATTGTAGTTACAAATAACAATAAAGATTTATATAGTGAATGCAGAAGTGCACAAATACTGTTTAACATAAGATTACAGTAATGTGTTACAGCAGCAAAAACCACAACTGATTCCTGACGCAAATGTTGTTTGCCCCGTCAATGCAGCCCTGTCAAGTATCACGCATCAGACGTGACACTAACGCATTTCAGTGTGGTGATCCGCATCACCGCACTGAAATGGAAAGTCACGCATAAATGGCATAGCGCCTCCTCGGCTGTCAGGCCGTAGCGCTGCTAATCATGCACCAATATTCAATGCAGACTGAACGTAAAGCTAAATTTAGCAGTGCGCTTTGCGCCCTGCTTCTGGAAGGCTTCGGAAGTGGCTGAGCTGCAGTGCTACAATGTAACACTAGTATTAACCACGTGGCGCCGCAATCCTGATAGATGACATCAGTAAGAGCGCGCCGTCGCGAGCGGGTGGTTGTGGGAGGGAGGCTTCACTTGTAATACAAAAACAACAATTGATGGACAGAATGCAGAACAATGTCATACATTCACCCCAGTACAGAGATCTGGGCCTAAATCCATCGTTTTTTTGCTCACCATGCCATTCCAGTTTGAACCCAGCCATATGCAAATCAGTCTTGACCCTGTGCCCCATGGGAACAGTCCAGCCCGAACTGCCAAGCCAGGTCCTCCCTGGACTGGAAAAAGCATCCTAGGACCGGTTTCGGGCTTTCAGCCCTCATCAGCCAGGATAGCTTGATTCCAGTGGCATGGAGAGCACGGGACTCACGTCTGAGCATACCCGTCCCACTCGGGTGACAAATACAAAAACAACAATTGATGGACAGAATGCAGAACAATGTCATACATTCACCCCAGTACAGAGATCTGGGCCTAAATCCATCGTTTTTTTGCTCACCATGCCATTCCAGTTTGAACCCAGCCATATGAAAATCAGTCTTGACCCTGTGCCCCATGGGAACAGTCCAGCCCGAACTGCCAAGCCAGGTCCTCCCTGGACTGGAAAAAAGCATCCTAGGACCGGTTTCGGGCTTTCAGCCCTCATCAGCCAGGATAGCTTGATTCCAGTGGCATGGAGAGCACGGGAATCACGTCTGAGCATACCCGTCCCACTCGGGGTGACAAATACAAAAACAACAATTGATGGACAGAATGCAGAACAATGTCATACATTCACCCCAGTACAGAGATCTGGGCCTAAATCCATCGTTTTTTTGCTCACCATGCCATTCCAGTTTGAACCCAGCCATATGCAAATCAGTCTTGACCCTGTGCCCCATGGGAACAGTCCAGCCCGAACTGCCAAGCCAGGTCCTCCCTGGACTGGAAAAAAGCATCCTAGGACCGGTTTCGGGCTTTCAGCCCTCATCAGCCAGGATAGCTTGATTCCAGTGGCATGGAGAGCACGGGACTCACATCTGAGCATACCCGTCTCACTCGGGGTGACAAATACAAAAACAACATTTGATGGACAGAATGCAGAACAATGTCATACATTCACCCCAGTACAGAGATCTGGGCCTAATCCATCGTTTTTTTGCTCACCATGCCATTCCAGTTTGAACCCAGCCATATGAAAATCAGTCTTGACCCTGTGCCCCATGGGAACAGTCCAGCCCGAACTGCCAAGCCAGGTCCTCCCTGGACTGGAAAAAGCATCCTAGGGACCGGTTTCGGGCTTTCAGCCCTCATCAGCCAGGATAGCTTGATTCCAGTGGCATGGAGAGCACGGGACTCACGTCTGAGCATACCCGTCCCACTCGGGGTGACAAATACAAAAACAACAATTGATGGACAGAATGCAGAACAATGTCATACATTCACCCCAGTACAGAGATCTGGGCCTAAATCCATCGTTTTTTGCTCACCATGCCATTCCAGTTTGAACCCAGCCATATGCAAATCAGTCTTGACCCTGTGCCCCATGGGAACAGTCCAGCCCGAACTGCCAAGCCAGGTCCTCCCTGGACTGGAAAAAGCATCCTAGGACCGGTTTCGGGCTTTCAGCCCTCATCAGCCAGGATAGCTTGATTCCAGTGGCATGGAGAGCACGGGACTCACGTCTGAGCATACCCGTCCCACTCGGGGTGACAAATACAAAAACAACAATTGATGGACAGAATGCAGAACAATGTCATACATTCACCCCAGTACAGAGATCTGGGCCTAAATCCATCGTTTTTGCTCACCATGCCATTCCAGTTTGAACCCAGCCATATGCAAATCAGTCTTGACCCTGTGCCCCATGGGAACAGTCCAGCCCGAACTGCCAAGCCAGGTCCTCCCTGGACTGGAAAAAAGCATCCTAGGACCGGTTTCGGGCTTTCAGCCCTCATCAGCCAGGATAGCTTGATTCCAGTGGCATGGAGAGCACGGGACTCACGTGTGAGCATACCCGTCCCACTCGGGGTGACAAATACAAAAACAACAATTGATGGACAGAATGCAGAACAATGTCATACATTCACCCCAGTACAGAGATCTGGGCCTAAATCCATCGTTTTTTTGCTCACCATGCCATTCCAGTTTGAACCCAGCCATATGCAAATCAGTCTTGACCCTGTGCCCCATGGGAACAGTCCAGCCCGAACTGCCAAGCCAGGTCCTCCCTGGACTGGAAAAAAGCATCCTAGGACCGGTTTCGGGCTTTCAGCCCTCTTCAGCCAGGATAGCTTGATTCCAGTGGCATGGAGAGCACGGGACTCACGTCTGAGCATACCCGTCTCACTCGGGGTGACAAATACAAAAACAACAATTGATGGACAGAATGCAGAACAATGTCATACATTCACCCCAGTACAGAGATCTGGGCCTAAATCCATCGTTTTTGCTCACCATGCCATTCCAGTTTGAACCCAGCCATATGCAAATCAGTCTTGACCCTGTGCCCCATGGGAACAGTCCAGCCCGAACTGCCAAGCCAGGTCCTCCCTGGACTGGAAAAAGCATCCTAGGACCGGTTTCGGGCTTTCAGCCCTCATCAGCCAGGATAGCTTGATTCCAGTGGCATGGAGAGCACGGGACTCACGTCTGAGCATACCCGTCCCACTCGGGGTGACAAATACAAAAACAACAATTGATGGACAGAATGCAGAACAATGTCATACATTCACCCCAGTACAGAGATCTGGGCCTAAATCCATCGTTTTTTGCTCACCATGCCATTCCAGTTTGAACCCAGCCATATGCAAATCAGTCTTGACCCTGTGCCCCATGGGAACAGTCCAGCCCGAACTGCCAAGCCAGGTCCTCCCTGGACTGGAAAAAGCATCCTAGGACCGGTTTCGGGCTTTCAGCCCTCATCAGCCAGGATAGCTTGATTCCAGTGGCATGGAGAGCAGGGGACTCACGTCTGAGCATACCCGTCCCACTCGGGGTGACAAATACAAAAACAACAATTGATGGACAGAATGCAGAACAATGTCATACATTCACCCCAGTACAGAGATCTGGGCCTAAATCCATCGTTTTTTTGCTCACCATGCCATTCCAGTTTGAACCCAGCCATATGCAAATCAGTCTTGACCCTGTGCCCCATGGGAACAGTCCAGCCCGAACTGCCAAGCCAGGTCCTCCCTGGACTGGAAAAAAGCATCCTAGGACCGGTTTCGGGCTTTCAGCCCTCATCAGCCAGGATAGCTTGATTCCAGTGGCATGGAGAGCACGGGACTCACGTCTGAGCATACCCGTCCCACTCGGGGTGACAAATACAAAAACAACAATTGATGGACAGAATGCAGAACAATGTCATACATTCACCCCAGTACAGAGATCTGGGCCTAAATCCATCGTTTTTTGCTCACCATGCCATTCCAGTTTGAACCCAGCCATATGCAAATCAGTCTTGACCCTGTGCCCCATGGGAACAGTCCAGCCCGAACTGCCAAGCCAGGTCCTCCTGGACTGGAAAAAGCATCCTAGGACCGGTTTCGGGCTTTCAGCCCTCATCAGCCAGGATAGCTTGATTCCAGTGGCATGGAGAGCACGGGACTCACGTGTGAGCATACCCGTCCCACTCGGGGTGACAAATACAAAAACAACAATTGATGGACAGAATGCAGAACAATGTCATACATTCACCCCAGTACAGAGATCTGGGCCTAAATCCATCGTTTTTTGCTCACCATGCCATTCCAGTTTGAACCCAGCCATATGCAAATCAGTCTTGACCCTGTGCCCCATGGGAACAGTCCAGCCCGAACTGCCAAGCCAGGTCCTCCCTGGACTGGAAAAAGCATCCTAGGACCGGTTTCGGGCTTTCAGCCCTCATCAGCCAGGATAGCTTGATTTCAGTGGCATGGAGAGCACGGGGGTGAATGTTTTGATTTGGTCTGCATTCCGTCCATCAATTGTGTGTCTTTTGCTTTCTTGCCCTAAGTGCACCAGGTATGCCCAGACGTGGGTCCTGGGCTCACTGTGCCACTGGAATCAAGCTATCCTGGCTGAAGAGGGGTGAAACCCCGAAACCGGTCCTAGGATGCTTGTTTCCGGTCCAGGGAGGCCCTGGCTTGGCAGTTCGGGCTGGACTGTTCCCATGAGGCACAGGGTCAAGACTGATTTGCATATGGCGAGGTCTAAACTGGGGTGGCATGGTGAGCAAAAGAATGATGGATTTAACCCAGATCTTTTGACTGGGGGTGAATGTTTTGATTTGGTCTGCATTCCGTCCATCAATTGTGTGTCTTTTGCTTTCTCGCCCTAAGTGCACCAGGTATGCCCAGACGTGGGTCCTGGGCTCACTGTGCCACTGGAATCAAGCTATCCTGGCTGAAGAGGGGTGAAACCCCGAAACCGGTCCTAGGATGCTTGTTTCCGGTCCAGGGAGGACCTGGCTTGGCAGTTCGGGCTGGACTGTTCCCATGAGGCACAGGGTCAAGACTGATTTGCATATGGCCAGGTCTAAACTGGGGTGGCATGGTGAGCAAAAGAATGATGGATTTAACCCAGATCTTTTGACTGGGGGTGAATGTTTTGATTTGGTCTGCATTCCGTCCATCAATTGTGTGTCTTTTGCTTTCTGCCCTAAGTGCACCAGGTATGCCCAGACGTGGGTCCTGGGCTCACTGTGCCACTGGAATCAAGCTATCCTGGCTGAAGATGGGTGAAACCCCGAAACCGGTCCTAGGATGCTTGTTTCCGGTCCAGGGAGGACCTGGCTTGGCAGTTCGGGCTGGACTGTTCCCATGAGGCACAGGGTCAAGACTGATTTGCATATGGCCAGGTCTAAACTGGGGTGGCATGGTGAGCAAAAGAATGATGGATTTAACCCAGATCTTTTGACTGGGGGTGAATGTTTTGATTTGGTCTGCATTCCGTCCATCAATTGTGTGTCTTTTGCTTTCTCGCCCTAAGTGCACCAGGTATGCCCAGACGTGGGTCCTGGGCTCACTGTTCCACTGGAATCAAGCTATCCTGGCTGAAGAGGGGTGAAACCCCGAAACCGGTCCTAGGATGCTTGTTTCCGGTCCAGGGAGGACCTGGCTTGGCAGTTCGGGCTGGACTGTTCCCATGAGGCACAAGGTCAAGACTGATTTGCATATGGCCAGGTCTAAACTGGGGTGGCATGGTGAGCAAAAGAATGATGGATTTAACCCAGATCTTTTGACTGGGGGTGAATGTTTTGATTTGGTCTGCATTCCGTCCATCAATTGTGTGTCTTTTGCTTTCTCGCCCTAAGTGCACCAGGTATGCCCAGACGTGGGTCCTGGGCTCACTGTGCCACTGGAATCAAGCTATCCTGGCTGAAGAGGGGTGAAACCCGAAACCGGTCCTAGGATGCTTGTTTCCGGTCCAGGGAGGACCTGGCTTGGCAGTTCGGGCTGGACTGTTCCCATGAGGCACAGGGTCAAGACTGATTTGCATATGGCCAGGTCTAAACTGGGGTGGCATGGTGAGCAAAAGAATGATGGATTTAACCCAGATCTTTTGACTGGGGGTGAATGTTTTGATTTGGTCTGCATTCCGTCCATCAATTGTGTGTCTTTTGCTTTCTCGCCCTAAGTGCACCAGGTATGCCCAGACATGGGTCCTGGGCTCACTATGCCACTGGAATCAAGCTATCCTGGCTGAAGAGGGGTGAAACCCCGAAACCGGTCCTAGGATGCTTGTTTCCGGTCCAGGGAGGACCTGGCTTGGCAGTTCGGGCTGGACTGTTCCCATGAGGCACAGGGTCAAGACTGATTTGCATATGGCCAGGTCTAAACTGGGGTGGCATGGTGAGCAAAAGAATGATGGATTTAACCCAGATCTTTTGACTGGGGGTGAATGTTTTGATTTGGTCTGCATTCCATCCATCAATTGTGTGTCTTTTGCTCACTTGTAATGGCAGAGCTGCTCGTGGTAAATAATATTGAAATAAAACAAATGAAAATGCAGATCCCCGCCCCAACCCCACCGACCGTGGCGGCTGCTGGAACTCTCATCTTTTGCTGAGAGTCACTGTAGTATGCCCGAGCAGATGACATTTGCGGCGGAAGTCGCTGCGGCCACGAGGCGCCCCATACTGAATTGCCGCTCCTCTCCTCTCACAAAGTGAGTAAGTGCCTGATGTTAAAGTAATTCAAGAATAAGTGTGTAATTCCTTGAAATAGCGAAGCGACGCCCTTCAGATGTACACCAAAGAGCAGGGATGGCAGAGAGGGGCACTTGACGCGCTGTATGTATATGGGCTCATGGGGCACCGGTTCATGACCGCAGCAACAAATGTAGTGCACTGCAGCGCACAGTGTCGTGTCATTTAAACAACCCTAATCCCCAGTCCAAATTACGTATTTGGAGCAATGTTTGATAAAGATGGCAGCAGGTTTGAGCACCGACGTTTTGACACATGACATGACCAGTGTGCACAGCTGTTCCGTGCTCACCCGATTGCTTCATTTGACTTGACAGAGTTTAATTCAAGGCCTCCCAGACATCCCCGCAGGCCACCCGGGCCTTCTCTTGGATCAGTGGTATTATACCCACCTCCTTTTGCACATATACTGGCCTTGGTGAGGGGCACTAACCTCACGTCAGCCAATATCCCACGCCCGCCAATGTGTCTGCCACATTCCAATGGCACCTGACAGTTTGCTTGCCTCCAGTATGTTTCGAGCACCAATAAAACTGTCAAGAAAACTCTGGTGACTAATGGACCCGCTGGGGATCGATCAAGGTTTGTCTAGTGGAAATTTTACACAGAAGGTTAATGTGCCTGCTGCAAAGCACGAGCATCATGCAGCTCACAGAAGTGCATATAATGTAAATAGGTTATTTGGTTACTGCTTTTGTCGGAGAGATCCTTTCAATAGTTGCAATTTACAAATGAAAATCTCCCCGATCTTTCATTATCCTAATGTTGCAAAACGGGTTCAGTTGGGTAGAAATCAATTGTTATTAGTAATGACAACCCCAAACCACGGTGGGACATTTTAAATTCTGAGTTTGTGCTTCTTCAGATCAAGCACTCTTAAACTATACCCAGTATGAATGACGTATGACTCCTTTCCTATACCTCTTTTGCAACATTTCATATACACTGCTTTACACACGTATGATTTATTGTCTCCATGTTTGATGTACAGTTCTCTGACACCCTAAAATGGTACAAGTAGCTCTAAAAAGCAAAACAAAAGCATGTGAGAGAGAGTGGTTATGGAGACTTAAGGGTCACTTTTAAAGGGTGGTAAATCGCAATCGTCTTCATTGCTGGATTTTGCTGGCGAGAGTGTGTCACTCATAGTTGTTGAAATGTCACTCATAATTACACTGAAATTATGAAAATGTCACACATTGCAATCTGACACCTTGGCAGCTATGTCAATGCTTATCTTTTTAATGAAAGAGCATCGACCAATCAGTCCAAGGACCATGAGTGACCATCTCCTCCCGTCCAGGATTTGCTTTGCATTCTGCTAAATGTAGGCTTGGTTATCCCAGTGTAAAACCGAGACAATTGGTCTCAGAATGCAAAGAAAAATCCTGGACTTAAGCGACTGTTCAAGCATGGACCTGGGAAACTCGGCAGCCTGCACAATGTTGAAATAAATGCGTTTTTCCTCTGACTAGAACCGTTTTGTTAACACGGATACCTGCCCAGGGACTGTTCTTTGAACAGGACAATGTGTCACGTTCTCCGGTGGTCCGCTTCACACACGTAGGTCAGTCCTTCTCGCCGACCCCTTCCTGCGGCTGCCGTCAGCACATTGAACAATCAGAAGTAAATGTAAAAACCCGCTCTAACCTCGGAGGACAAAGCGCGCGCGCTGGAAAGAGTTCCGCGGAAGGTTAGCGCGCGAGTGCGGGATAATTGGCGCCCCGAGCTGCTGGCGCGTGGTACCGAGCGTCAGATGTGCAAATCCTGCTGGTTACCATTCCGGTCACGGGCCAGCAATTAGAGCTTCTGACATGAGAGGATTGTGGGAAAAGTGCACTCTCTCGTGCTGGGCGCCCTTGGGTCAAGTTCCCACAGAAAGCCGGAAGCTATGTTCCTGATTGGCGTTAACAAAGATGTTTCCTGCAAAAGTGTCCTTACCTTGTCATTTCAACTGATATGGCACCAGGGGGGCATAGCTATTATAAGTACAGCAGGTGCAGTGGCACTGGGCGCAGAGGTGTGATGGGTCCACACACCATCCCAATTATGTCTGTACTTTCTGTCCAACCATGAGGAGGGGGCATTTTCCTTCCTTGCACCAGTACCTGTGCACACTTGCTATACTACTGATGAAAGATCCTGGTGAGATTGCACACTAGGGTCCCAATGTGCTAGTCCCTGATCACAAAGCAGCCATAGTGTTACAGAGCAATGCTGTGCTGAAAGTACAAATCCACCACCGGAAATAGTGCCATTTGGTAGAATTTGCAAAAATCCTTCCACATGCATATTAATGAGGCAGAATTCCCTGAGCGAATACACACGAATGTCCATTAATGCCTGAATGGAGACTAGCAAGGGAGCGCAGACCTCCATTTCTGCACTAAAAGGAAAAGAGCTGCTTTAAAAAAAAAAGGGGGGCGGAGGGGGGGGGATTGATGCAAAGTGCGCTGGTGGGAGGCTTCAGCTGTCCGTTGAACTGCACCCTCCTGATGTCCGCAGCCAGCTTTCGAAACGCGGAGGCTGTCCCTCACATGCAGTTTCCAATATTGCAAATGGTTGTCATTTCCTTTTTGGTCCAAGCAATGGCTGAAATGTTTCAGTTGTGATCACAAACCATTGATAGCTCTGATTGAGAATTGCTGGGAAAGGGCGAAACCTGTTTCACACTACTTTTTCCAACCAATTCATAAACAGTCGTAATGTTTACATTTGCAACTCTCAATGTACTTTTAGTACATTGCAAATCCGGTTTCTGCAAATGCAAACCCTTCAATTTTGTGAAATCACAGGCTTTGCGACCGCCAAAAACATTTGTGCATCAGGGCCTTGGTTCCAACATGTCTCCAGCGCAGAACCAGAAGGACATTTTTTATTTTTTGTTTAATATTTACATTATTTGCCACATACAAAGCTCTTACAGAAGACGAGGAACAAATACAATTTAGAAAAAATATGTAAAAAAACAAAAACATTGGTAAGAATTGCCATAGGCACCTCCTCTTAAAATGTCAACAAAAGTTGTGAATAAAACCAGTGAAAACATCGAAGCAAAGGAGATTGGAGTTTTATAACACATATTACAAAAAGAAAAGAGAAAATGAAAGATTAGAATTATGTGTAGACGAGGTGCAGATGGGTTGGATTATCGACGACATACATTATTAGGTATTCTGTAGTGTGTTATGTAGTGCTGATGAACATACAATTCTTGCAAAATCTCACAAGGTTTCTTGACTTCATAATGCATCTTTTTTTTATTTATTTTTATTCCTCGTATGACCTCCGTAGCTACTGCCGCCTCTCGACCTGTCCCACCACTGGCGCAGATAACTTTTTGGTGGTACTTAGTCTCAGCTGATATGCCAAACGGGGAATACCCGTTTATACTCAACTTGAGCTGACCCAGAGGATTTAATCATTGGAAGTATCCTATACCCAAATCTAACATAAGGTGACCCAAGATCTCTCAAGAAGGGGCATCCAACCTGTTCCAAAACAACCCAATGTCAGGCCTTTCCCTGAAAACATTTACCCTCTGATCTACAGCTCGATAATACTTAACAGAATTCCACCAGGCATTCTAACTAGGAGAGGTTTCCTGGCGCCACAACTTAGAAATCTCTCACCTGGCCAACAAAATCAGGTAAAATACCAGTTTGTATTGGGGTCCAAACTGATCTCGTATCCCACCCGGCCTAGGCACAAAACCAAATAAGATAAGAGTTGGGCTTACCTCCACTTCCGCACCCATGACCCTGGAAATAGTCTTACCAACTTCCGACCAAAATTAGTGGATCTTGGGGCAAGACGCGAATATGTGGACATCATCCGCATTCTGGAATCCACACCTCCAGCATTTGGCTTCTCCTCCACCCTTCAATTTAGAAACTTTAAGAGGGGTCCAGTATATCCTATGGAGTGTGAAAAAATGGTTTCTTCTGAGTGCAGCAGATTTAACCACAGAATAAAGCAGGTCATTAGATACTTGCCATAACTCTTTCCATTCTTCGCTGGGCAAGTAGTTCTCCCAGACCTGATGGGGCTTTTCCATCCTTCGTTCTGCTGCAGCCAGAAGATAATTGTACCATAAAGCAACTTCTTTCCTCCTTGGAGCCTGATTTTGCAAGTCACTTTCCATGAAATTATCTTCACAACACGACCAACTTTGAGATTTACACCATGATGTAAGCTGATAGTGTTTAAATCTAGACAAGGTTCCATTTGTAGTATGATTCCAGAATTCCCAAGGATGACATGTGCTATCCAGTACCAAGTCCACCCAATGTAGAACTCCTGCCGCTATCAGTGGCAGAGCTAGAGCGTCCAAAAGGCACTCCGGAGTTCCAGGCGAATCCCACACCGGCGCCCATTCACTATAATAGGAAAGCCCCAAACAGTTTCGACAGTCCGACCAAAGCTTGGCCGCCATGCCCAGCGTCTTCAAACGAACCTTTTTATAAAATTTAGGAGAGCCAAATTTATACATAAAACCGTGCTCCCCTACCCCTCCAGCATGGCTTTAAACATATTACCAATTAATGAATTATCCGGGGTATGCAATAGCATCCTGGCGTTTTTCAGTTGATAGGCCCAACAGTAGAGCTGAAAGTCTGGTAAACCCATACCACCCTGTGTTAGTTTGCGCCTAAGTTTTTTCCAGGACAACCTAATCCCTTTTCCTGCCCAAATAAAAGAGGAAATACTGCCCTGAATTTTAAGGATATCAGCTCTTGCAAATTCTAATGGTATGTTATTAAAAAGATAAGTGTATTCCGGAAGGACACACATTTTAATCAAGTTGACCCGGCCGTAGTGAGATAAAGGAATGTTCTGCCATCTTTTTAAAAGGAGCTCAACTTCCTTTGATACTCTATCTAAATTAACCTTTGGGATTTTCCCGGGATCTTGAGTTATTATAATTCCGAGGTATCTAAGTTCTGTCGCATATGACTCAACCTGATTAACAATATTCCAAGCCATAACCTCAGTCTTATCTTTGTTTATTTCGTAACCCGAAAATTTCCCAAAAGTTTGAGTTTCAAGTATAAGTTCATGTAATGTGATATCCACATTAGATGAAAAGACGACTAAATCGTCCGCATATAGAGCTATTTTCCGAACAAACCCACCGAGTTCAAAAGGAACAATTTTTTTGTTTGATCTTAAACTCTGAGCCAGGGGCTCCATGTAAATATCAAATAGAATAGGGGACAAAGGGCAACCTTGCCTAGTACCTCGTTCTATGTTAACAATGGGGGAACGATTTCCATTGACTAAAATCCGAGCCTGAGGAGAACTATACATTTTTTTAATAACATCTCTGAAGCCGGAAGTAAAACCCACAACATTCAAGGTCCTATCTAGGAAATGCCAGTTCACACGATCGAAGGCTTTAGCCGCGTCGACCGTGATGATTGACAAAGGAAGACCCCTTGATGAAGCCATATCCACTGTGCCAACTAAAGTGTATACCAAGTCTGACATTTGTCTACCCGGAAGAAAACCCTTTTGATCTTCATGGATTATTTGGGCTGCTATTTTACAAAGCCGTTTATTCAAAAATACCTGCAAAAACCTTATAGTCAACATTTAATAAGGAGATTGGACGGTATGATTGACACTGAAAAGGATCCTTACCGGGTTTCAAAATCAGAGTAATAACTGCATCGGACCATGAATCCGGCAGAGGAGATATACCCTTTAGTATTTCGTTAAACAGTTTTAACCAGACCGGAATGATTTCAACCTTCAACATAGAATAGACCTCAGTCGGGATTGCATCTGGGCCTGCAGCTTTCCCCTTTTTAGCCTTGTCTAACACTTCTAATATCTCAGTCCCTGATATTTCTAAAGAGAGAAATTGTTGACTAGCCTCGGTTAACCTCGGAAGCTGTTTTTGTTGCAGCCAACTATCAATAAGCTCCTCCGCCCCCTGAAGATCTTCATGATAAAGATCTGTGGTAAATTAAATTTACTTATTACCTCATTTCTGAATTTCTATGCTTAATAAATCATAATTTCTTGTCAATGCAAAGCGAGGAGTCCGTGGTGCTCAAATGAAGGAGGAGAAGACCAATAACTCGAGTTAAAGGGAGCGCTTCCAGCACCAAGCGGGCACAGGAGCAATCTCTCAAGTCCCTCTCTTTAAGTGGGCGTTCTTTATTTTCAACAGCAGAATATTTATACAGTCTTGGTCACGAGGCAAAATAGAGGAACAAACAGGTCGTGGCAGATAGAGGAACAAAGATTCAGCAAGAGGAGCAGAGTGTGAAGAAATGGGGGCGTGTCTTAGGCTTCGTGAGGGGACTTGCGATGTGAAATAGTCTGACAGTTGGAAGGGGAAGGCTTCCTCATTTGGGGGTTTGTGCTCGTGCTTCATGTCAGAAACATGAACCATCTCTGCGGGGAGCAGGAACTCATGTACTGGTTTCCCCGGACTTGGCAGAAACCACAGAGACAGATGGTGAAAATGAGGAAAACCAGGTGCAGGGGTGTCGTGCTCGTGCTCGGGGTCTTGGGACACCAAAGGGTGAATTAAAAACAAAATGGTGTCGGCTTTTAATGTGGGCAATTATTAATCGCGCAAAGGGGATCGCACAAAGGGGCATAATTAGATCGCGCAGAGGGCAGCGAAGGGGCATAATTATAGATTTTATTTCCACATTCCCTCCTTGCCCCAGAGTGTACCTACATTATATCTCAATTTGCATGAGATCATTTATACATTCTTGTAACATGATTCTTTCCCTTTCTCTCTGCTGGACAAGTGGTTTAGGAATGCATTTTGCAGCGCATAGACCGCATAGGGCAGGACCACATTGGATGCAAAGGCAGCATCCAGTTATTATCAGGAATATTATGCCTGCTGCTGACAGCAGTTGCCATCCCCAGGACGATATTATCTTCCAGAACCAGTCAGACCACGTCCAAGTGCCAGGTTCTTGATGTAAACTTACGGCTATCTTGTGTAATTTTGTTATGGCCGTGTATACAGATGGGGAATTATCAGGAATAAATATACAGCAGCTAGAGCCTATAATTTTACAGGCTCCGCCTCTGTCAGCCAAGATGATGTCAAGGACAAGGCGATTTTGGAGAGTAACCAATCGTATGGCAGACTGCTCCTGGGTTAAGCTCCCCAGGGCAGACGCCGTCTGGTTTACTACAGCCTCTAAGGTCCTTGTCAACCTGCGTATAAGCTTGCTGTTCTGTACAGGGCCAACAAAGAAGAAGAACCCTTTGTTAAAATCTGTATACTGTTCCCATGAGGTTTCCGTTTGGTCAACCAAGGAGGTATCGATCGTTCTTTTATGTCTGACATGGGGCACTAGGAGGTCTCTGTGATAAGTGGATGGGGCCACAAAGACAGGGGGTAACAGGAATGCTATATAGCAAGTTCCCCCAGTTCAAGGGCAGCTGCACATAGGCCGTTTGGCCACAGATGAAATAAGTATGGCGAGATGCTAGAAATGAGGACTTTCCTCTGTCTTCAAAACTTATAGTGGTATGACAGTCACTGTGTCCTAATGGAACAGAGCCATTTTTCTGGATGCACAGGTGTCCTTTTACTGGTGAGACCGAGATGGAAGGGGAACCAGCATTCTTTTAGGTTTGGTATTTAACATCTTGTAGGACATGGTCATGTTCCCTTGCTTGTATTCTTCACTTTCTAGGACTGTACCGGTCGCCTGAGGATCTCCCTCCTTATTAGGGTAACAGGCAGTATTGAGTACCTTGTTTAAATCCCCCAAGGCCACCCATTCTTGCATGAATTATTTCCGTCAGGGCAGGAGGTGGGGGTAGTAGCGTCAGCTGTTATTAGGGCGAACCAGGCTTCACAAGTTCCATTATAAGAGAATGGGAAAGAAAAAAGAGGCATCCCTCCCTTTTTCTGATGAGGTGGGATGCGGCCACATATCCAACAATTGGTGCTATTACTGGCTTGCTGAGTGTGGTGTAGCATCTGTATGAAGGTATTGTTTCGCAAGGCTAGTCTATGGGCTTGTTCATGAGGGGTAGGTCGTGATAGGTGTGTTCCTGAGTGCTGTTGGGTGTATGAGAGGTGTGTTGTGTTGGGGGAAAAACAGTGTGGAGAATCCAACCAAGACACGTCATAACTGCCATGAGGAAAAATAATACTGTCAAACATATAATAGGACCATTATGTCTTTTTCTAGAGTTCATTTTTTATTTTTTTTCCACATAGTCAAGGTGTTAAAATCCATTCCCATGCTCCAACCGCTTCACCACTGGACCGACGCCCAATGGACTTAATTAGCCAGAGTCCGAATGGCAGACCTTAACTTTGATTTGTAATCCTGTTGTGGGGTTAGTTCCAAAGGCAATAAAGATTGTTCAGTCACAATGTCAGTGGGATTGGCAGGGCCATCAGCAACAGTGTCTTTTTGTCCAAAATGTTTCCGGCAGTGGCTTGCATGGAGCCAGCCCTTCCTGCCCTCGACCTTCACTGCTGTCCGTGTTGTTAGTAGTACGAGTCTTGGCTTCTTCCACCTGGGCTGGAGGGGACTGGTCCGGTCGAAGTTCTCACGAGGACCCAGTCCCCGGGTCGGATGGCGTGTTCTTCCGGGTTGGTTTTGTCAGGGAAGGTGGCAGCAACCTGAGAACGACAAGATTGGAGTGCAGACATCAAGGAAGCCAGGTAGTCAGTCAGCATAGTACTGTCAACATCAGTTATTCTTTTAGGCCTTGGCGTACCCCACATATTTGGTGGTCTGCCAAAGACCACTTCATATGGAGATAAGCCAGTTCTGGAATGGGCTACCATACGTATGTAGAAGAGGGCAACCGGTAAGGCTACCATCCAGTCCACGCCTTTGTCAGTGCATATCTTGGCCAATTTTGTCTTCAAAGTTTGGTTGTGCCTTTCTACTAGACCTGCTGCATGAGGATGTCTTACACAGTGAAACTTCCAAGTGTACCCTAACAGAAGAGACACTTGCTTCATGAGTTCAGAGGAAAAGGTTGGCCGTTATCTGAGTAGATGACACGGGGCAACCCATACCTCGGAAAAACTCTCTAACTAATTGTTTAGCAGTTGTCGTTGCAGTGTAATCTGGGACGGGATAGGCTTCTGTCCATCTGGTCAGAGCACACACTACAACTAGCACATACTTGTGACCTTCTACATCTCTCCATCTGGATATAGTCCATCTGGAGAACTTCAAATGGATGGTCAGGGGTTGGAATCCTCCCTGTTCCACCTTTGTGCCTTTTCCTGGGTTGAACTGATTACAAATCATGCACGTTTTAACTTTTTGTTTGGCTGCAGCTCTCAAATGTTTGTTGTGCCATATATTCTGTATGCTGTCTAACATTGCTTTTTCTCCCAGATGTGCTGGTCCATGTATGGTGTTTACCATAACTTGTACCATGGCATCCGGTAGAAACCATACTGCTCTTTCAGGTGTCATCCAGCCTTGATCTGTAAGGACCCCTCCTTTTTCCTTCCATTCTAGCAGTTCCTGTGGTGTGGCGTGACTTTGGACATCCTGGATGTCAGAAAAGGGGTCTCGTATTGTATATTGGCGGTGTGGTATACTTAATTCTGTGTTTGCTGCTAACTTGGCTGCACTGTCTGCAGAATCATTTCCTTTTGATATTTCATCTGTTCCTTTTGTGTGCGCTTTACATTTTAGCACTGCGATTTTCTCTGGTAACTGACTGGCCTCTAAGAGGGCAGTGATGAGTGTAGCATGCTGTATTCTGAACCCGTGTGATGTGAGAAATCCTTCTCTTTCCATAATGTACCGAAGTTGTGTACAACTCCAAAGGCATATTGTGAATCAGTGTAGATGTTAACTGACTTTCCTTTTGCTAAGTGACATGCTCGTGTTAGGGCTATGAGTTCTGCTGCCTGTGCCGACAGTATCTCTATCTTGTGTGCTTCTAAAGTGTCTGTACCATTTGTGACGGCATAGGCTGCTGCTAATTCTCCTGTGGGGAGTCTCATACATGAACCATCAACAAAGAGTGTCATTTCTGCCTTAGCAAGGGGAGTATCTTGTAAATCTGGTCTTGGTTTGGTCACTAAATCAATTATGTCAATACAATCGTGAATTTCTTCAGTAGGAGAGGTCAGTGGCAACAGTGTTGCTGGGTTTAAAATGTTGCAGCGTCTAATCTCAATGTGTGGCTGAAAAAGTGTCATCTCATATCCGGTGAGTCTGGCTATTGTCAGATGCTGTGTTTGTGTTCTGTTTAACAGAAGTTCTACAGCGTGTGGGACCTGAACTATCAGATGATGTCCCAATACAATAGAATCGCTTTGTCTAATAGCTTGTGCAGTAGCTGCTACTGATTTTAGACATGCAGGCAATGCTTGTGCTACTGGATCTAATGTGCTTGAAAAATAACCACATGGTTTATGTTTGTCTGCTTGAAGTTGGGTCAGAACTGATAGTGCTGTACCTGAGTTTTCTGTTACAAATAATGTAAAATCTTTGGTGTAATTAGGTGTTGCCAGCACTGGGGCTTGACACATAGCTTTTTTAAGAGACTGAAAGGCTTGCGTGTGTTCATCTGTCCAGGGTAATTGTGGAGTAGCGCCAGCTTCGAGTGTTGTCAGCTGCACTAACGGTTTGGAAATGAGTGCAAATTGTGGGATCCACTGTCTACAATATGAGGTGAGACCAACAAAGGCTCGAACTTGTTTCTGTGTTGTTGGTTGTGGTATTTGTTGTATGAGTTGGATGCGTTCCTGTGTAAGCTGCCTACCCCTCTTGAAAGCAAGTGCCCTAAGTATGCCACTTGCTGTAAACAAAATTGAGCTTACTAGGGAAACTTTATGGCCATTTGCAGCTAGGAATTCTAGTACTAGTAGTGATGCTTCAGCACATGCTGCGTCAGATCTGGCCGTAATGAGGATATCATCAACATATTGTAGTATGGCTGTATCCATGGGCATTTGAACAGTATCTAGTTGTCTTTTAATGCTTGGCTATATACGCTTGGACTCTCTGTGAAACCTTGAGGAGCTCTTGTGAATTGGAAACTTCGTCCTTGTAAGGAGAAGCCAAAAAGGTATTGACTGTCTGGGTGAATAGGTATGCTAAAGAATGCGTTTTTCAAGTCAATGACTGAAAATGCGTTGCTTCCGCATCTATGGCTGTGAGTAGGGTGGAGATGTCTGGAACCACAGGGTGTTGTGGAACGACACATTTATTGAGCTCTCTCAAATCCACCACTAGTCTGTAGACAGGTGGTGTTCCTGGTTCCACTTTTTATGAACTGGTAAAACAGGGGAATTGCAAATGTTAGAAGTTGTTTCCTTAATCACACCTGACTGTATTAGGTCCTGAATAATTAACATTAATGCTTGTTCAGCCTGAGGTGGAATTTTGTATTGCCTTATGCGTGGTAGTTGGGCTCCCTCTTTCAGTGTAACCTTGTGAGGTGTTATTTCCATACATCCTACTGTGGTGGAATCAGTGGCCCACAGGGTGTGTGGCAAATCTTTCAAACGCTCATCTAATTCTCTACTTGTGTAGTGGCCCTTGAAATCTCGCAGAAATAGTCTGACATCTGTAGGTGAGCAAACAATAACAGCTCCTAATTCTTTCAATGTTTTTATACCAAGCAAGTTTTGTGGACATGATTTTGTCAATATAAGATCTGTAGTTGTCATGAGGGGACCAACCTGCAAGGGCAGTGGCTTTGACGTGACGTTTGTCACAGGTTGTCCCGAGAAACCCAGAGAAATACTTTTTGAACCAGAGAGAGGAGCCTCTGGGACCTCTTGATGGCTTATTGTTGTTTTACTGGCCCCAGTGTCTAGTAGAAACTTCCTATCCTCCCCAAGAAGTCGGACCTCTATAAATGGACCTGTCTGATCTACTGGAATGGGGATTAGGGGCAGTTTGTCATCTTCTCTCTCTGGGCAACATCATGAGAAATCTGGGTAATATTCAGTGTAGGCGCTGTCTATAATATTCATTTGGGCCATTTGTGTTGTCAGTGGAACTGAAGGTGTTGAACTGTCTAGGGAATCATTCTGTTTTGGCTGATATGGGCGTGGCTGGGTCTTACCAGTAGCCAAATTGTGCTTTAAGACAGGGCAATCTTTAACGAAGTGTCCCATCTTTTGCAATAATTACAAGTGCTTTTATATTTGTCTGGCTACTTGGTGTCTGTTGACGCTGGGGTGCAGTTTGGGCTACTAATGCTTTCATCTTTGTGTCTTTCACGCATTTCTTATCATTTTCTTCTTCATCCCTAATGCGATTCTGGTGATATTGTAGCAATTGTAACACCTGTGGAGGTGTATGTGCTTGCCAGGTACTTTCTACTTTTAGTACTCTGTCCTTAATGGCTGGCAAGGCGTTATCTACTAATTTGGAAACAAACAGATGCGGGTAAGCTTCACTTGTTGGCGTAAGGCCGCTATTTACCGCAAAACACTTTTCAAGTCTAGTGTAATAATCTCCTATGTCTTCACCATGTTTCTGTTTGCAGGAGGAAATGGCATCCCAGTCCTCCTTTTTCACTGTTAGTAACTGTGGTAGCACCTTTAAAATAGTGCCAGGAAGTGCTTTTAGTTTGTCTCCTATACCTTGACCTGCTACTCTAGTATTTTCGTCATTCTGAAGTTCAGTCCATTTAATGTGTTCACCTGCTACTTCCCAATCTTTTTCTCTTAGTTTGTCATATATACCTGATGGCAACAATAATTTCAGAATTGCTGTGATATCAGAAAGAGTATATGTTCCCATCATTAATACATCTCCTAATTCCTTAAAGAATCCAGCAGGATCCTTTGAGTGGGAGGGAACCATCTCTTTCATCCTTAGTAACTCAAGTTTTGTCAAGGGTACATAAATGAAGACGCGTTGTAGCGCGCCATTCGTGTCAGCTCTGGGGTGGACCTCTCTCATGGGGAACTGGCGTGTTTGAGGAAGTCTATTAGTTGATCCACACGTATTATGGGGAGATCTATATCCAGTCACTTTCTGGTATTTCTGTCTAAAATCTATAAATGTGTTAAGAAAAACTGAACTATTGTGGAGGAACATGTTATCAGCGCAGTCAGACAGAAAATCTTCGAGTCTTGGATCATGTTTAAAATGAGTGTCATTGAGTGTGATGAGATGTTGTACCATGTAGAGACTTGCTAATCTTTGATGTGAGCGTGGTAATGCTAGAAAAAGCTGGGCTATGAGATCATTGTCATATATCTTATATTGAGAGACCCATTGGGTCGCAGTTCTGGCTATTTCCTCCTCCTCCGGTGTAAGCGGAGGTTCCTGGTCTAACCAGTAGTCTAATGCATTGGATGTATTTTCAAATAACTCATCTGGAGATGACCGTTCAGAGTGACCTTGGAGGAATGTAGGCGGGGGTGTTCGTGGAATTAGGGGCGGAAGAACGAACGGGTAGGACTTTTTCAGTAGGTTCAGTAATTTCTCCTCAAGTTTCTTATTCTCTTCATTTGTTTGCAAGTTTTGCAGAATACGGGTCACATTACGGGTGAACCTGTCTAGTGCATCATTTATAAGTTCTAGACTAGTGTGGTCGGATGCGGAATCTAATAAGTCAAAAAGTGAAACTGGTACATTTCTTTCCTCTGCTTGTATGTGTTTTATGAAACAGCAAAGGAGGAACCTATACATGTGCATTTTTACAGGGTGTGATCTTCTTGTAGTCATAGCATTAATGGCTCGTGAGTTCTCTCCAGTACGAAGAAACTCAGAGGCCGCTTGAAGAAACGTGTCAATTGCTGGTAGATGTCTTATTTCTTCCCAGGAGTCATGAAGTATTTTACTTATTCGGCCCGCCTCCCCTGTGTTGCTCGGAGTCGGGTCATAGGGGCAGTCGGGAATTGTTTTACCTGGGTCTGGACTCTACGGCACCACCTTCTGGAGTGAGAGGTGGTGCGTTATGTTGTGAAAGGGGTGGCGGAGGCAGAGGGTGTTGAATGACTGGAACTTCATAGGGTGGTGGAGTATCTAAGAGAAAATTAGTAAAAGTATCCTCTGGTGGTGGGGCTGTAGGCTGTGCTGATGCAATGTTAAGGTTTTCAGGTGCAGATGGCAATACAGGATAAAAACCAGTAGAAATGGCTGATTGTTCCCTTTTATTCCTTTCACTAACTACTTCTTTCCCTATTTCTTGTAACTGTTCTTTCTTGGCCTGCTCTGACATTCTCTTACCCTTTTCAACTTTATGCAATTCCTTCTGTTGCCTCCTATGGGCTTCTTTTCTCCATAATTCTACTGAGTCACTCTGTGACTGGCGGACTCTCTTTTTCTTCCATAACTGTTCCTCTAATTTCATAATACACTCCGTATCAAAACTACCATTTTCAGGCCATCTATATCTGAGTTCTAGGTCTTTAGTATATTCTACCCATAGATCACAATAAATAAGTGCACCGACACCATGTTTTGCATACATGAAGTGTCCTGGAGTATCCCGAGGAGGAAGGGGAATTTCCTTCTCAAGAATACTCTTTTGGTTGCCATCTTACGTATTTTCGAGAAAATAGGCATGATGGCAAGACTTTCAAAGATTTTAGAAGTGAGAAAAACATAAACAGAACAAATATCTTTACCGTACCCACGAAAGAGGTGAGTCCGTCTTTTATACTAGTTTAGTAGTCCTCACAAAATAAGTGAGAAACCCACAAAAACATGTATCTTTACCGTGCCCACAAGGTAGTGAGTCCGTCTTTTATACTAGTTTTAGTAGTCCTCACCAAAGATAGGTGAGAAACCAAAAACGCGTATCTTTACCGCCCCCACAAAAGCTGTGGGTTCGTTTTATACTTTTCAGCAGTACTCACCGAAAAGTAACTGGAAGGCCTCTTGAAGATTTTGGGAAAACGCGGCGCGCAGTTTCAAGGTGGGATTTGTAGAACCTCGGACTCGTCTGCTTCGCAGGTTGGGCTTTGGTTCAGGACGTTCCGCTATTTCCTCACCGCCTCGTGTGGATGCTGGGCCGCAGTCGGTCCCCTCTTCGCCTCGAGGGAGTTAGCGGGAATTCCCGCGTTGTGCACTTTGAAGTCCGTCAACGGTCAGGAGGGGACAGTACCGGGTCCAATATCGCCGGCGCGTGGGGAAAGGGAAGGTCCCTGTTCGGGCGCCAATTACTGTGGTAAATTAAATTTACTTATTACCTCATTTCTGAATTTCTATGCTTAATAAATCATAATTTCTTGTCAATGCAAAGCGAGGAGTCCGTGGTGCTCAAATGAAGGAGGAGAAGACCAATAACTCGAGTTAAAGGGAGCGCTTCCAGCACCAAGCGGGCACAGGAGCAATCTCTCAAGTCCCTCTCTTTAAGTGGGCGTTCTTTATTTTCAACAGCAGAATATTTATACAGTCTTGGTCACGAGGCAAAATAGAGGAACAAACAGGTCGTGGCAGATAGAGGAACAAAGATTCAGCAAGAGGAGCAGAGTGTGAAGAAATGGGGGCGTGTCTTAGGCTTCGTGAGGGGACTTGCGATGTGAAATAGTCTGACAGTTGGAAGGGGAAGGCTTCCTCATTTGGGGGTTTGTGCTCGTGCTTCATGTCAGAAACATGAACCATCTCTGCGGGGGAGCAGGAACTCATGTACTGGTTTCCCGGACTTGGCAGAAACCACAGAGACAGATGGTGAAAATGAGGAAAACCAGGTGCAGGGGTGTCGTGCTCGTGCTCGGGGTCTTGGGACACCAAAGGGTGAATTAAAAACAAAATGGTGTCGGCTTTTAATTTGGGCAATTATTAATCGCGCAAAGGGGATCGCGCAAAGGGGCATAATTAGATCGCGCAGAGGGCAGCGAAGGGGCATAATTATAGATTTTATTTCCACAGATCTTGAAAGAACCCTGTAAAGGCCTGTTCTATTTTATCTTTCTCCTCATTAAATTGTGTGCCCACTTTAATCTTACTAATATACATATTAGCTCTATCAATCCTTTACTTCATGCCCAGGAGCTTACCACAATTCTCCCCTTGATCAAACTCCCTCATTTTACTTATCTCTCACTTTTGGTGTAAAACTTCTTCTGTCTTAAGTTTAAATTTTAGCTGACACGCCTCCACTCTCTTTACCCATCGTTCTTTCTCGGGGTCATCGGGAGGTCTCGCCTTCAAGTCCGCTTCAGCCCCCGCTATCTGTTGTTCTAGATTAGCCAATTCTTCCCTCTCCGACCTAGCCCACCCAATTACCGCCCCTTTTAATATTCCCCTCAACCATGCCTTAAAGGCATCCCAGACGATATGTAGGGGGGCAGACCCCAGGTTATTATGGAAAAAAGTGT
Source organism: Calotriton arnoldi (assembly GCA_963921515.1). Lineage (NCBI taxonomy): Eukaryota > Metazoa > Chordata > Amphibia > Caudata > Salamandridae > Calotriton > Calotriton arnoldi. The sequence continues at coordinate 1,791,060 of CAWUFW010000210.1, read as the reverse complement.
CAGTTTCAAACTTCAAAAGACCCGGAGTAGAAGATAGCAGGAGAAACCTCCTATTTAATGTCCATCTCCTTAAAGAATAGTCCGGAGGAAAATCCAATTTAAAGACCATCGCTCCATGGTCCGATAAATGGATGGGCAGATATTTAATTAAGCTCACCGTATGGGTTTCCGCGTAATCCATAAATACATAGTCTATCCTGGAATAGTGGGAGTTCTTTTTACTATAAAAAGAGTACTCCCTAACCTCACCATGTTTTTTCCTCCACACATCACATAAGTTAAAATTTTTCAAAATATTCAAAAGATGTGCTTTACACGGGGGGCTGCTATCTGAGTACGGGGAGAAGACCTATCAAGCTTGTTATCTAAGAGTACGTTAAAATCGCCAGCCAGGATCAAAGGAGCATCAAAGTCTGCAAGAGCCAAACAGAGGTTATTCAAAGGGAAAATATCATCTTCGTTAGGCCCGTAGTAGCTTACTAGGGTATATTTAATCCCTTTAAATTTAATTTCGACGATAACCCAACATCCTCTATTGTCTACCTGAGACTTAGTAATCTCAACTCCCGAGTTCATTTTTAATATTATCGCAACCCCTTTAGAACAGCATTGCTGATCCGAAGCAATGATTTTATCAACCCATTTTTGTTTACCAAATAGTGCCTTGCACTCTGCTTGCAAAAGATGGGTCTCCTGGATCAAAAACAATCTAGCTGAACTATTCCTTAAATATTGAAGAATCAGGCGTTGTCTTCTTTTAACTCTCAAACCATTAACATTCCAACTAAGACACTCAAGATATTGATTCCCATCCTGGACAAACCTATCCCCCATCATAAAACGTACTCCACCCTCCGCAGTAGCTACTGGAAGTTGTAATGTCACATGACTTTAATATATATATTTTTTGTTTTTTCCCAATGCTCCCCACCAAACACCGTGAAGACCCCCATTACCCCCCATCACCACCCAACTATCTCCCCCCCCCGCGGGAACCCTCCCAAACTACCTATAGGCAATAAATATTGCCTTATGAGCCGAAGGCCCTTAGCTTAACTTCTTATATATAAGATATTAGCAATGACTTGGATGCTGATTTACCTACCCCTAACCTTACACTGTGGCGTTACATTGTGCAAGAAAACTGTCAACCTCCTCCAGGGACCTAAAGTTATGTATTTTGTTTGCTAGGACCACTTTCAAGAAGGCCAGGAAACCGCAACTGCACCTGGGCTCCTAAATCCCTTAAAGCGTCCATCCGCTTTCCCTGTTCCCATCTCCTGTCATCCGTGACCCGGGAGATATCAGAACGGATTCTAAAGGAAGCATCTTGGACCTGAATAGTATTAAGTTTAAGAGCCGCCCCCAATAAATGCTCCTTTAGAGTATAAGACTGTATATAGACCAGGATCTTTCTAGGTTTTTTCCGAGCCGGGTTTAACCGAAAGGGGTCTCTGTGAATCCGTTGAATTTCGGTTTTCCAAACCGGAACTGATGCAATCTGGGGGAAAGCTTTGATCAAAATATCAATAACATAAGATTTTAGGTTATCTCCTTCCAACCGTTCTTTTAAATCTAAAATCCGGATGTTGTTCCTTCTTGACATATTTTCCAGTCTCTCCAGTCTCTCTGCCATATCCCGCTCTCTTTCTTTAAGAATTAGTACCTCTTGAGCATTGTCCTTTACCTCCTGCCCCAGTTCCCCTACTTTTTGTACTAGGCTTCCATCCTGTGTCTGAGTGCCAGAAAATGTTCTTCTAAACCAGTACAGGTATCTTGTATTTTTTTGTGGTTTGTTTCCGAAGTAGAAAAGCGAGCCCCAATTTCCAAAGTCAGCTGTTTTAACAGCCCCTGTACTGATTCAGCACTTTGAGCAACCTCCTCCACCGGCGTAGACCCCGCCTCTTCAAGCTCTTCTTGTCTGTCAGCCCCAGTCGATACGGACATAATGCTCAAAGGGGCAAAACGATTAGAGAGTGTAATAGAGGGGTCCACCTCTCTGTTTTCCTCTAGAATGGCTGTAGAGTCAGACTGTTTTGCGGAGTCTATGTTGCCCTGTGAATTGGCCATAAAATAAGACCTAAGTGAGGGGGCTACCTTTATAGGGACTAAGTTCTTATTTTTCTTACGGCTCTTTGCTGGAGTAAGCTTCACAAGTTTGTTAGGTTTGTCAACCGGCCTAGGTAACTGCCTCTGTTTGGGATTTTGTCTGCTTTCACCTTTACCGATCTCAGCAACTTGATGAGGCTGTGCTGCCGGGAGATCTGCCCCTAAAAAATTACGCGATCTTAATTTATACCTCCTCCCCCGAGTCAACTCAATGATTGAAATGGGAGAAGCGACAGAAGTGGTGGTAATAGTAACAGGGGTAATGGTAGTGGAGGTAGTAATGGGGATGGTAATGGAACTCAAACAGCCTGGGACATCGGAAACCACCGAATTTAACTTCATCTTAGTGTTTGACAGATATTCCGGAAAATGAGGTCAGTTCTCTCCAAATGCGAGAAGGTCACACCAAGATTTAGATGCATTGTTTTTAAACCTATCACGCCACATAGTGGAATCTATTTCTAATGTACAATATCTTCATACATTTTCCAAATACTAGTGATGACCCATATCACAGCTGAATTTTTTTTTCTACAGACCACATGCCCAAAGCATTTGTGGACCAAGTTAATGGTATATCAAAGTTGAGAGAAACCCAGTTTGTGAGGACCCAAGAGAATTAAACTTTACTCAGAAGCTATTGTGGCAATAGGGGTCTTTCACCTCTGGTGTCCTGGGGTATCCGTAATGAGGTTCTGTGGCCTATTACTTTCTTTAGAACTTAGCACTCAGCATAATGAGGCACAGCAGTGCAAGGCTGACTCAGAGAGATACCTTGGGCGACAAACTCATCGTTGAGCCACACACACTGTCAGACCCTGTTTGGGGGGCCCTCACTAAAGCAGGGTTAAATAAATCCGGTTTTTGTAAAGCGCGAACTACTCATCCTTAAGGGTCTCAAGGCGCTGGGGGCCATCGAAGAGATTAAGTGAGCTATTGCCCAGAGTCACATGGTGCTGAGCTGATCTGTTGCCAGCGCTGGGGGTTTAACCGTGAGCCCTGCGCTCCGGAGCCAGCTGACCTGCTCGCTGCGCCACACCTTACCCCCAGCAGGGGCTACTGGACCTCAGCAGTGGGTGTTGAGGTTATTTGCCTCTGATATCGCAGGATCCATCTTACCATGGCCTTGCAAACTGGGCCAAACCCAACCTTTTCGGCACTTGACTCTCAGTGGTAGTGATGGCGAGCAGACACAGGCTTCTCAGGGGTTAGTATGGTGGTGCTCAAGCCCAGAGTTTAGCACTCAATCAACAATTTAGTAAGTGAATGTGCAGCCCAGTGCTTATCTTTACAAGAAAGAAAGTACTTTATTACACAATACGACACAATGCAACACACTACCAACAACTGAAAACAATTTAGTGTCCCTGGGGGCTATTGGGGTCAGAGCTGCGCCTTCTTCCGATCCTCCCTGCTCCCCCCGTCCAGGCTGTATCCTTGTTCTAGGTGGTACCCTCTCTCGATTGGGAATGTGCTAGTAGCATGAATCAAGCTCAGATGCTGATCTGTCATTCCCAAATATATGTGTGCACATGCTCAGTTCATTATATTATCACTCTCCAGTGGAATCAGTCATCAAAGGTCAGCCCTGCCTGCCTGGGCTTTCAAGCATGCCCACACACTTTGCTAGCTCGATTGGTGGTCCACCAACCGGTAGCTCTTCTCTTCTGCCTCAGACGCTGGAGGTGCAAATGATGGTGTATGTGCTGTAGGTCTTTCTGCAGCAGGAGATGGCAGTCCTGGTTCGGCCCAGTCTCGACCACAGCAACAGTAGGTGTCTCTGACTTCGGGGGCTTGGCACATGGCCCACGCCGGGGCCAGCAGGTCATTAACTTAGCCCTCATTGGGTTTGATGACACTCTGGGCAGATGCATCCCTCCCCTAGGCTGGTCACAACGTCAGCTGCAGTCTAAACTGGGCGAGGTACAACTATTACAGTCATTTCCCCCGCTTGAGCTGACCACCCTGGCAGTTGCAGCCGCTCACAGGCAGATCAGCACAAGAATAGTTGCACCCAAGCACAAGCCAATCACAACTCAAGGTGACACAAACGCGTACAGGCCTTTCTTCCACTTGGCACTTGAGGCCAGGCACAGGCTGGTGCATCTCCAGCAGGTACCTCCACGCCCAGGCTGATTTTCCACTTGCCAGTTGCCGCCATGCACAGGCCGATCTCACAACATGCAGTCAAAGCCCCAAATGGACGTCAGAATTTGTGGTCACAGATTACAGCTCCTGCCAGGAATCAGCATAGATATTCTGCAGACTTGCTGACGCTTGCTTCAAACATATCACTTTCTAGCAGTCATCTCGTCTGGGTGCCCCACAGACACCTGTTCACACTGCACCTGCCTCCTTCCTGGACAGAGACGTCTCCTTCAGGTTTAGCAGTCTACTTCCCTGTCTCGTCAGGCAGTCAGGCTTATAGGTGCCTGGCTTTCAGGCAAACATCAGCCCTGGTAGCACATCAGTGTTCTGAGTACTCTGTGGAGCACTCCCTTTCTTGATCCCTGAGGACCGGGAACTGGAACAACAAGTGGGGTAGTGGGGCTCCTCTTTTATACACAACTGCAGGCATGAGATGTTGATGCACTGTCTGAATCTGCAGAACCACTTTAGGATAGTTTTACTTTCAAGTGTCCTTTTAGCCTGTTCTCACAGACTTTATGAGCTTCTCACAGTAGGGTAGTCACCAACTTGAAGTGCAAGAAAAAGAGGTCTCACCACCTGGCTATCATCAAACCACTGAAGGTGTAATCAGCGAAAGACAAAAGAAAAGGCCTCACCTTGCCCCAACAGAGTGCAGTCTCACACCTCACCATACCATCCACCAAATTGCAGTGTTCAGGAAGAACTAATTAGCAGCTCCTTGCTAAGAAAAATGCCTTAATGAATATCTTTAGGAGCCTTGTCTCCTCTCTCCTCACTTGAATGTCCAGCTTCAGGAATGTGAACAATACACTTCCACTTTCTGGGTACACACCCCTCCACTCCATCTTGTGACAAGCTAGGCCAGAGGGATACAGAATGGATCCCACAGGCCTCCATTATTCTGGCTCATTCACAGAAACCATGCATGCGTAATGCAGGATGCACGCACATCAACACACTTCACATGCACTTGGGCAATAGTGCAAGCAACTGGGTAAGCATATAGAAGCAGAGCGTTACACGAGTCGGCTAATAAGCCTCTACTCCAATGACTCAGATAAAATGGTCTGATCATATTCTAGACTACAAGAACACAGTACTCTCCCACCACCACTCTATGTGTTAAACCCTTGATAGACACTGTAGTCCTCTGTCAGTAAACGAGGGCACTCTTGGAACACCCATTAATTTCACAGGACAAGTCTAGGACCTACTCATGTCATGCCGAATCCTCTGCATACATGTTGGATTAGATGGACGCCAAAGCAAAAAAACTAAAGTCAGGATACTAGATTCATGCTGTCTGGAACTCAGGGCAGGGAAACATGCCTGTACACCATGCAGGGGGCATTCATGTCCCAGCACACATGATGACACTTAATAAATCAATGTACAGTGTTTTTTTCTTTAACAAAATAGCACTACTTTAAGCAACATACAAGAAACAGTAAGTACAAAGTCATAAATGTACACCAGTGTTCAAGTGGAATTACAAATTGGACCTAAGGCTTTGCTGAATAACCAGGGTGCAGATGACACACCTTAAAGATTCATACCAGGATTCATAACTAACTCTGTAAACCTAGTTTATTTACGTTATCTGTGAGATACCAGGTGAGAATATAAGCACCAGCAGGCGCTAATCTCAAAGACCAGCAATAATCATCTGCAAGCCTATTGTTACACATACAGCGGAGACAATATACAGGTTAGGCCTACATGTTTTGTCCGATGTTTTCACAATTAGAAATTAGAGTCATAGAGGTGTTAACATAAAGTGTCTCTGAACCACAACTCACCCTTTTAGCCTGACACAATGTTGCACATACTCAAGCTCATGACCCCAACCACAAGCTTCCTCATGTTGTCCTTTTTGGCTAAAACTTTGACTGTCTTTTTTAGGTCTGGTGTTAGCCAAGGCCTTTATATTTCACTAAAAATACTTGTATGAAAACCTGCCATCTTAATACATTGGTCTTTATTGGGTCATTCACATTTTTCTTCCATCCAATTTAGCATGAGGCAGTAGGTCAGCCTACTTTAACCATTGGCTAACTTCTCTGTGAGTGACAGCATTCTGCCCTTTCACAAGAAGCACATCCACAGACAAAGCAGTGCTCTTCTGTGCCAGGGACTACTTTGGCAATGCATGCTTTCTCTTACCAAAAAAATGATTTTGTTATTATCGACCTTTGGTTTTTGTTTAGACTGACGAGGGCCCAGCACATTCTCCTACAATAAAAGTTGGCAAAGCCATGATGAAACACAAATCAGGCATTGAGAAAGGCAGCAAACTCTGGCAAAGGAAAAAGGGGAGTAGGTCAGAGAAAAGGAGCCACTACAAGGGGAGTAGTTCCTTTTTGGAAATGGGGCCCTCACACACCCTTGAGGGTGTCATGCTTCATCATCGGGCTTGACCCTCGTCACGCCGGCGCGGCAATGCCTGATGGGCACCCTCAAGGGGCTCTTTATCGGAGATCTTTTTCCAAAACCTTGATGTGAAGTGCAAGTTAAGGGCCCTTTGTGTAGATTGAGGAAACGTAGGTGTTGATGTCATGATTAGTGACTTAAAAAGGCTAGGCAAGTCTCAAATCTAATTTTAATACATCAGTATGCCTGACTTATCATAATGTGATGCCACCAGTGGGGACAATGGTCCCTAGTGACTTATAAGGTCAACATGTTTCATGCCGTCAATTAGTCAAGATGGGATCTAGGGCAGTTCTTCAGGACCGTAAAATTTATAACTAATCTACACAGTGTCTGTAACCAAGGATGCAACAAGTAGTGTCAAAACACATAGGGGCTCATTAGGATGGCGGTGTTTGGCACATCTGCGGTGTTGGCGGTGGCGGAAAACGTCCTTTTCCGCACTCCAGCGGCGGTCCTCGCGTCCACCATATTACAATGGGCAAAGATAGCCCATTTCCCGTCCACTGCGGAGTTTCGGGATCCGCCAGGAATTTCCTTCCGCAACGGTGGCGGAGGGAGCCAATAGAGAACGACTGCCGTGCGGAATGACGTTACGACCGCCGGACAAATCACGATGCCTCAAAAAGCCCATCACAACGCAGCGGAGAAACCAGCCACTCGGAGACGGCGGAAGCACTACTGCGGAGATCGAAACTCGAATCCCGGGCACCTCCACGTGTTCCTGACCGATATGGATCCAGCTCTTCAAGCCCTTCCGCTGCTGTACCTGATCCGCTACCAGCATATAAGACGTCGCCGCGGGCAACACCGCAGGTACGTAAATAACACATCTCCGCATACAACCACAACACACAACTCTTGTGCTGAAATACGGTTCCTGTCCACATCAGACACTCTGGTGGAGACAGGAACTTATCCCCCAGTGTACTCACACATGTCCTGCTTGCTAGAAATCCACACCTCCGCATCGGGGTCACCCATCAACATCAAAATCACTGCAATGTCCCAGTCACCTCACCACAGCGGTGAAGACGAGGGAAAACCTGCGCACAATGTAGTAGGCAGGGCCGGCGCCAGGCATGGGCAGTCTGGGCAGCTTCCCAGGGCTCCACCTTCACCCTACCCACATGGTGGGCCGCATCAGTTGGCCACAGCCGACAGCACGCTTCCCACATCCATTTCTGCACATGCTGTGTGCCCGTCTTGTGCCCCCCCCTCAATGCACTATTTAGCAGCCAGGTGTGGCTCGACCTTGCACCGCACACATCAAAGGGCAAGGTAGATTGACTGGGAAGGTGGGGGTGAAGATGAACACCCTGCACAGAAGGTCAGGGGCTGGACAACCCTCCTCCTCACACCTGCCTTCCACTCATGTGAATCAAACTGAGTAAATTAAGAAATGAAGACTCACTCTGCATATTAACAACCACTGAACTGTTCACACTGCATGTCAAGTCCCTCAGACAGATCCCACACTGACACTCTGCCACATACACATACCATAGGTCAGCAGTAATGTATGACAATAAATGGACTACCCCAAAGTGTAGTGTACAGTGCTGGAAAACCATGGAGCAAGCCACATAGCATTTGTACATGACATGCAAGAGGAGGAACATATCACACTACCCTTAGGCCATCAAATCAGACATGGGTGGCACAGTGATTGAAATTAAACCAAAGTGACATCAGTGCAATATCTCTGGGATACAGCAATGCAAGCTATGCATAGGCACAGGAATGATAGGAAGTGTCAGAAGCCATACAGTGACCAGCCACACATCTGTGTCAACTTACTTGACATGTGTATGCCACCAGCACAATACACATGGCTCATTGTCACACTCCCTGACTGTCAAACCCAAGTAGGACCTTCACACATACCCCTCATCTACCCATCTCACACCTGCAATACTCAACACCTGTGAGAAACACACATAAAGGTGTAAATAAGGTCCTGTGAGTTTCCTGACAACCAATCACACACCCTGGTGTGTATCTACAAATGTCAGACTCCCACTCAGGTATGTCTGAACCAATGCTGATCCAAACCCAATAGCCAAACACAAATCTCACAAACAACATCCAAAGAAGTCCAACAAGCTCAGCCATGTGCAGGCAAACAGTGGATAGGCAATGTGACCCTAGACAGAACAGGAATACACAGCATTTTCACTCTGGACAAATGACCAGGCACCATACCCCAACCCAATCAAAAATTGCATTATCAAATGCCAATCATGAACACTAACTGTGATCAATGGGACAAATCAGCTAACAGACATAGACACCACACCAGTTATCAAGTGAGCATGATGTCAATGTGTACCACAAGCATGCACAATCCTGACAAGTGACAGGTCAAATATAGGAGGACATAGCACTATTGTGCACTCAAAACAAGCTCATGAACAAGACTCCACATTGCTGAATGTGACATTCACACAAGAAATGCACACTACACATTCAACACACATCTGAATGTATTACAATGCACAAACTACTCTCACACAATGCCATGCAAATAGAACATCACACACACATGCACCTGTCATTAGAAAAAGCCAACACAGGCCAAACACTGCATCCATCAACCACAAAAACACAACATACGCAAAAAACAATTCATCACATAGTCAACTCAGCTGGACATCAGGGGGATGCACACCAGGCAAGTACAAGGCAACATACACTGACAGCACTGCATGCACAGTAAGCAGTGTGTGAACACCAACAAAACCAGTAGCACACATATCTGAGTGCTCCACCATGAACTTCCACACCACAAATCATCACAGCACACAGATCACATCACACTCAGGAAGGGTAGCAGTACCTCAGCAAACAGACATACAGCTGCACACACAGGAAAACCCAGATGCAAACAACATGACTAGAGGACTGTGCTGCTCAAACATATGCACTGCACATGAGCAACCATGACTGCAACCAAGTAGAAGAAAATAACACATAACTAATTGTGAAACTGTCCTGAGTGGCACATTGGTCCTGTACACAGATCAGCCTCCCACAGTATAGTGTCACACTATGAAGTGTAGGGAGGGTCACACACTGGCAAAGCATGGGGTGGAAGACATGAGACTGAAGTGGTGTGTACATCAGTATTGGACAGGTGAGGAATGTACAGTGCAAAAACACATAGAGGAGTAACTCACAATGTGTAGGCATTAGAAGCACCTATTGGGGATGGTATGACTCCTTATACCACATACTATACTTGTCCCAAAAATGTGTCAAGTGACAGCAATGCATGAGAAAACTCACAAATAATGTCAGTGTGGCTGAGCAGGTCAGCACAGTGAGCACAAACTTAAACAAGACCTATGGCTGATCAACAAACCACAACACAGACTTGTTAGCAGCTTGGGATGGACGCGGAGTAACGTAGAGGTGTTTCTCGATAGAATGGGTATATTCATAGAAGTTCTACCCTGCTGGGTACACCAAGATACATTATAGGGATACCCCCGTTGATACGGCTCAGAGTGTGATACACTCTGGTTTTGGGAGAGAAAGTACATATAATTTAACACACACATGCATTGATAATTCTATGTATATCGGCGCTGGGGATCCCAGAATACTGACTAAATTATCTAGAAGCCTACTTTCACTTGAGTTAGAAGGGGACGGCCAGCCATTGACGACACAGACTTCGCTGTCCATTGTTCTATAATCTGCTTTCTTTGGAGAATGGGCACCATTCCCAATTGAAATTAGTACCCCCGTTCTGATCTGTCCTAGTGACACAGTATTCTATTTGGGGGAGGTCCTGATGAAGGTGGTTCACGGTGTGTGTTACTCCACCGAAACGCGCGTCGACTACGTGCGCCCAGACCTTTTGGCTTAGGTCATCGAAATTGTTCATTGGAAACGTTTCACATCTATGTGTTCCTTATACCCAAATGTGTATATGTATCTTGTATGACTGTGAGCGAGTGTGAGGAATGAATGTGTTTTAATGCTAGATTTATTTATTTATTGGGGGTTGATACAGCCGTTTCACACTGTATACAAAAATTTGTAATAATTTTTGTACTAAAAATTGCAAAAAAGTGTTTTTCGAGTAAATATATAAAAAATACAGATTGATGTGTATTGACTATAAACAGACAAGAAATTAATAAGAATGAAAAATAAAAAGAATAAAAAAAAAGAATATGTATATGTGCACTTGAATGTTATAATCATGTAATTTTGCACTTGTACCCTAACTCATACCATATTGAATCTTTTGGAAAGAAATATAGGTCATAGGGGAGAGTTTTGTTGCTCTAGTTGGTTGTTTTCCCCTCTTTCTCCCTGACCTCATATTCTATTAGAGGGGGTCCCTGTATTTACGAGTGTAGGCATCAGAAGCACCTTTAGGGGATGGTATGACTCCTCATACCACATACTATATTTGTCCCAAAAATGTGTCAAGTGACAGCAATGTATGAGAAAACTCACAAATAATGTCAGTGTGGCTGAGCAGGTCAGCACAGTGAGCACAAACTTAAACAAGACCTATGGCTGATCAACAAAACACAACACAGACTTTGCAGTGACACACTCTGCATACTCATAACTGACAGCGACAACAAGTAGGTGTCCCCCAGGAGTGCAAGGACACACCGACACACTGCACAGTGCTCAACCTACAACTCCTCCATGTGTCCACAATCTGAAGCACATGTCTGACAATGTAAACAAACAGGCACTCATTACCTGGTCTAAATAAACTTGTATTGAAATTGATTGATTGACATGTGTGTAGTTGGCATGTGCAGGGGCACATACACCTCAACACTACTGACAATGACAGGCCAATCACACTGTATGACTACTCAAGTGCACACATTCAAATGTACCCATGTGACTATGGAGATAGGCCTACACAAGATGACTACACATCAACACTGCTGTTCACACATCAAAAAAGATCCCACAGATATGACGGACCCTGGCCACCCCGCAAGTAATCCTGTGGATAGAATTCACCTCTGTTGTGGTATTGCATCCTAACATGACGTGTTCAATTTAGCAAACCTGACCATAGAATGATTAGGATAAGAGTAGATCATCACAAACAACCATCATTGCACCCTCAAGCCTCAGAGTCAAGAAGAACAAAAGTGCCTGTCACCTCTGGTAACCTCTGAAAAAGTAAATCAAGTAATTGCCAATGTGAAAGTGGCATACAGAGCATGTGTCACATGAACCTATACCCATACATAAAACTTTTTATTTAGCAAGGGCAGCGACAAAGCAGACAACATGAGTAACAGTCTTTATTACATAATATCCAGATAGGAATCAAAAGTGCAAACCATCAAGGCCATTGGCCAGTACAAATTCCTAGTATGCACATGTGTGCATGACAAACTGCACAGGAAATGGGCATCAAAAGTATAAAACAGCAAGGCCATTGGCCAGTACAAATTCCTAGTATGCTCATGTGTGCATGACAAACTGCACAGGAAATGGGCAACAAAAGTAACAAACAGCAAGGCCATTGGCCAGTCCATATTTCTAGTCCGCACATGTGTGCATGAGAAACTGCACAGGAAATGGGCAACAAAAGTAACAAACAGCAAGGCCATTGGCCAGTCCATATTTCTAGTCCGCACATGTGTGCATGAGAAACTGCACAGGAAATGGGCATCAAAAGTAACAAACAGCAAGGCCATTGGCCAGTCCATATTTCTAGTCCGCACATGTGTGCATGAGAACTTGCACATCAAATGGGTAACACCGTCCACTGCCATGGGAATTACCACAGCTCAGGGGCTACATATGGGAAGTCCAGGCACCGCTGTTGGAGAAATGGTGTGGGGAGGAGGACTTGGCTTAAATATTTGGCTTTAAGTTGAACTAGGAGGGGGCTGATTGTCGGGGCCAGTTGGAGGACTGGACCTGGGAGAGAGAGAACCGTCTGAGGTAGAGGCATCCGTGGCTGTGGGAGCCTGAGGGCTGCTTGGACCGGGTGGAGTGGTGGCACGGGGAGGTGGAGACATGCTGCGTGGAGGCACAGTGGTTGAGGGTGAATGTTGAGGGCTGGGTCTCAACTTTTTGGGGATTCGATAGCCCACAAGTGTCTTGGCCGGAGTGGGAAGTGAGGTGGGCACAACAGCCTCACTCTCCACCAAAGGTGTATCAGGTGCAGGTGGCTCTCCCCGTGGGGATTTGCTGGACCTGGTGGTATGCTTGGGGTGGCCTTGCCTCTTCCCCTGCATCCCCTGTTGTCAAGGTAAACCACCCACTTTGCTCTCTTGTCCCTGCTTCACAGGGGTGTGGGTGGGAGTTGACGTTGTGGGTGAATCTGCCTTTGAAATGTGTTTGGGCTTAGTCGTTGAAGGCACCAGGTTCACAGCAGACAGGGCAAGTGTTTGTGGGTCTTTGGAAGCAGGTGTGGGGATGGGAGTGCCCTTGGATGGTGGTGATTTTGATGAATGTGATGTTGATGCCTGCTTCTTGGCCTGATGCCCCTGAGTGTCACGTGATGGGCTTTTGGTTTTGCGCTCATGTGTGCCCGTTTTGTGTTGTGGTGATGGTGTCTGTGGTCTGGTACACTTCGAGTGCTGCTGTTGTGTGCTGCGTGTGGAGGACTTGGTGCCTGAGGGCTCTGGCGTGTGGGCACTCTCGTCAGGTGGTGCCACTGGCAGGGTGGTTGCTGAAGGGACAGGAGCTGGACTGGGAGCCTGTGACTGCTGAATGGCTACATTCACTGTGGAGGACAAAGACTGGAAAGTTCGGTGTAGGCCACCCACGTCAGAATGAATGCCCTCCATGAAGGCAACTACCTGTGCCAACTTCTTGTCATGATCCTGGAAGGCATTCAGGGGAGCAGTCTGACCCACACACAGCTGGCGCAAAAGATCTACCGCCTCCACACTGAGGGCAGCAGGGGAGACAGGGCAGGGGCAGCAGTGCCTAGGGGTAAGGAGACTCTACCCTTCCTAGGGCTGCGTGCATGGACAGCACTTGTGGGAGCATCCGGGAGGGTGGGCACTGGACGATGTGTGGCAGAAGAAGAGGCAGATCTGGAACTTCCTGTGCCCGCCAACATCGAGGAGTCACCGCTGGAGTCTGAAGATGTGGAGATTGGTGTTTCCGGGCGTGAATCATACAGGGCACTCCTGTCCCCCTCCGAGGCGCTGGTCACATCAGTGTCAGTGAACTCATGTGTAGCAGTCGTGCCAGAAGCTTCCCCACTGGTGTCCGTCCCCCGTCCTTCCCTGCCCTCGGTAGATGCTGCAAGAGACAGAGACATAGGTTCAGTATAGTGCCATACTCACAAACATCATATGCAAGCAAAGCACAAAATTTAAAATGATACTCCCATGTTGGACTCCTCCATGTATATTCAGCATGTGCTACATTTATGCAATCATCAGAAGATGCATGGAAACATGCATAGTTGATAGTAATGCTCCATGTGGCGTTGACACAGCCAAATAGCTGGCCCTGTGCCTCCCTGTAACCACACATATTATTCTCTGTAAGCATACCTACGTGCCTGTAGGTGAGATAGCTATACATCAAAACATGTTGTCTCTGTCACATATGGAGTCTCTTTAAGGGAACACCACAGATACTAACTCCAAAATGTTCTTTTGCAATGGCTACAAGCTCCTGATATCCACCATGTTGTGCTTCGAAGCACAACTACAGTTGTATATTGGTGTCAGCTGTGTAGATGTCACAAATTATCTGTTGTGCACAGCACACATCTATGAATGCACACTAACATGATGCTCACTGCTGTTCACTGCCAGGTGATGTCTATGACATTCATACTGCAGCATATGTCACAAGGCCACATCTCATCTGTCAATGACAAGGGTCATGGTTTTAAACACATGAGAAACCACATGTTGTACAAATGCAGAACAGCTACACTCAACACTGAGGCCACTTAGAAGCCATTGCATCACACTAGAGACATCACCGAGGTCCGCACTTGCTCAGGGCTGGGATTCATGCAGTCACTCACACCCAAAGTCACACTTAGCTGAATACTCACCCCCAACTTGCTGCTGATGGGCCCTCAAGCGTCCATCCAGCTCTGGCTGTGTCACTGCCAAGATGCGGGCCATTAGTGGTGTCATGCTCCTGTGCGCCAACCTGCCACTCCGAGGGAGCACCCCCAGCGTCATCTCTGCCACGTTTTTGCTCAGCCGGCAATTGTCATCCCACCTCTTGTGACAGTGTGTGTGCCGTCGGTTGGAGACACCCAGAGCCCGCACCTTGCGTGCAATGGCCCTCCATATCGCCTTACGCTGGTGGACCTTAAGTTGCAGGCATGGGAGACAAGAAGAGTAAGTTTCAGGGACACTGTTTTATGTACCACTGTGTGTCAGTACAGGAGCATGAAAATACATAGTATACTAATACATAAATGTTGAGCAGAGGCCATACAGCATGACACGTAGTACACTTGCATCGGATAATCCCATAGAAATGTATACATATATGATGATGGACATAGTGCATGGCCATCTCATACACATGCAGAGTGCCAGCACAGCAACCAATGTGAAAATGACCCTCATCTGTGATGCACTATGTGAGTGAGCATGACATGCAATACATTGGAAATGATGTGTCGGGGCTGACTCACTGTGTCCAACACTACACACCCCTCAATGTCCTTGACCAGTGAATGGCTACATGTGCCATGGTGGTCACATTTAAGGCCAGGATCTTACATTCTCACACTCTTCTCCCAAGGTGTAGTCCTGTCTTGTGCAATCCTCAGGCCTAAGATAGCTCATTGAGAAATAGGGTGGTGGACAACACATATGTTTCACTCAGTCCATTGAGTGATGGGTCCTTGTAACATTGGGCAGTTTCTGTGCAGGCCAGAGGGATTCACACTGAGGTTAAACGTGGGCCATCAGAGAAATCACATGCATGTACAATATGAGAGGGTAAACAGTGCCTACACATGCGAGACTGAACACATAATGAAATCAATAGAAGGATGACATCTCCAAATTACATTTATCTGATGTGTCATAGGTGAATTACCACCAAGAGTGTTACACTCAGGCATTGTACTCTTGTGCATAATGCACACATCACCATAGGGGCAATTTTAGAACTGCACACACATCATTCAGTACCCTCTGGACAAAATACATTTGTAATGTCACAAATGAGCATGTGAAGACTTAATGGACTATGACATCACATAGCACAGGCAGTGTTTGTTCAGACTTCGACTGACTCAAACCAGCAGTGTAACTGTATGGCTACAAAGACACTGCATGTCACTCCCATCCTTCAATGCAGTCATGGATCTGTGAAAATAAGGCTACACACCCCATTGACATGAAATCAGCATGCTAGGCAGTGTATCACACATTTACATTAACCAGTCTCAGACCAACGTTTGCTGTTTTTTGCTGAAGAAGGGCTGTAAAAGTGTCCATGTTGCCATCCTCCCCACATACTCAAATGCAATTCTTAATAGGCCATGTATGGAGCATGTTATAGGAAAAATATGGATGCATGCACATTGACTTGCACTCACAGGCACATACTACTGCAGAGCAACATCATGTGAGCATTCTGAGCACTCTCAAACCTTTATTCTGAAACACTTACCAGTAAATCTGGCGCACTATACAGCCTCCCATACTGTGCAAGGATCTCGTCCACCAGGACCTCCAGCTCCTCTGTGGTGAAGGGACGGGCCCTGATGTTCTCAGTTCTCGCCATCACTGGGTCCAGAATACAGGAACAGCAGCAGTTGGTGGTGAAGAATGGCAGGCAGCAGTGTCTGAATGCAAGTGAAATGTATGGCTCTCACAGAGATTTATAGGCCCTTGGGGTTGTTTCAGTGGTACTCAGCTGCTGCAATTGGTCTGCCTGGTTAGCATTTTTCAATTGTATCCAATAACCGGGACCGCGGAAGCGGAGCACGCCTACCGCGAGTTTCAAAATTGTATTTCACTACCGCGATCGCGGTTCCCATTGGCTGCAATGGCATTGGCATAGGCGGTGTCACACCGCAGGGGCCAGGCGGTCTCTACCACTATTTGGCATCTTTCAATTGTAACCAAGGACCGGGCCCGCGGTAGTGGAGCACGCCTACCGCGGGTTTCAAAATTGTATTTCACTACCGCGATCGCGGTTCCCATTGGTTGCAATGGCATGGGCATTGGCGGTGGCACACCGTGGGCTCCATGCGGTCTCTACCGCAATCCTGCATCTTTCAATTGTGGCCAATGGCCGGGCCCGCGGTAGCGTAGCACGCCTACCGCGGGTTTCAAAATTGTATTTCACTACCGCGATCGCGGTTCCCATTGGCTGCAATGGCCTGGGCATTGGTGGTGGCACACCGCGGGGTCCATGCGGTCTCTACCGCAATCCTGTATCTTTTGATTTTGGCCAATGACCGGGCCGCGGTAGCGGAGCACGCCTACCGTGGGTTTCAAAATTGAATTTCACTACCGCGATCGCGGTTCCCATTGGCTGCAATGGCATGGGCATTGGCGGTGGCACACTGCGGGGTCCAAGCAGTCGCTACCGCAATCATGCATCTTTCAATTGTGGCCAATGACCGTGATCGTGGTGGCGGAGCACGCATACCGCACCTATGGACACATTATGCTCTAGCAATAGCAATAGCCAATTTTCATCATTGAACACTATACCTTCACAATGTATTACAGCATCTGTTTGAAGAATTGAATGCTAGTGTGACATTCAACTCACTGATGCCTACAGATGCCATGTCAGTGCACATGATTACATGCATTGGCATGTACTTACTCACATGTCACCTATGATATTTGTGTGCATGTACACAGATTTGGTGTGTAATGGAGTCTCATATTTGTGAACATGTCAATGTGTGAGATGGCTAATCAACCCACAGTAATGATGGACTGACCACATAATGTGCCTATTTCACTGTGCACATTGCTGTATTGATTTTGATAGTTGATCAGCTTACACACACTGTGCTCATTGTGTAGAAAAGTTGTGCTCTGTGCAACTTAAGCAAGAAGGTGTGGCAGGTACAGCAGCTACGTAGAAGTCAGCAGTGTTGCTGTTTCCAACATGTGCTGTGTCAACTACTCCCAGGGCTGGGGACACAAGATGTAGGAGTGTACCATTTACCATTCACATAGTCAGATTCTGTTTTGGAGGTAGTCACATACTGACCACATGTACGACTACATGAGATCAAGGTGTCTCTGCATGTGACTTGTGCATTAAGCTGTTGTTACAGTCCAGTCATTGTTGGCGCTGCATCAGTCAAGATGTAAGATGTTTGACACATCTCATAGGGGAATTAAATTGACATGTGTCCACTTTCATTGTATGTAGGAGACGACCAAATGTGCATCGTCCGTTCCCAGTGCTGGCGAACATGGAGGATGAGGACATCATAAGGAAATTCCGTCTGGATCGCCTTACCCTTCAAGACCTATGTGGTCAGTTGGAGCCCCATCTGAGGCCTTACAGAACCTATCCGACTGCTTTGACACCAACAGTTAAGGTGATGGCGGCCCTGCATTTCTTTGCAACTGGTTCGTTTCAGTACACGGTGGCCAGTGGGATGTCTCAAGCTATGTTCAGCATGGTGCTACGTGATGTCCTGTCCGCAATGATGACATACAAGGACCGCTACATCCACTTCCCAAGGAGACATGAATTGGCAGCTGTGAAGGGCGATTTTTTTGACCTTGGACACATACCTAATGTTGTTGGCGCCATTGACTGCACACATGTTTGCCTAGTTCCACCACAGGCATGTGAGCACATCTACCGGAAGAGGAAGCATTTCCATTCCATTAATGTGCAAGTGGTATGCCAAGCGGATATGATTATCTCCCATGTCTGTGCCAAATTCCCCGGTTCTGCACATGACTCCTACATACTGCATAACAGCATCATCCCACAATTGATGGCAAATCTGCATCCGGAGCGTGCGTGGCTTGTTGGTGAGTACGCAGAGTCAAGTAGTGTGCTGTATGTGTGACATGCTGTTGTCAGCTACTGTTTATATTAGTAAATTGCTCTCTGTATCTCACACCTAGGTGACTCTGCGTATCCCAATCGGCCTTGGTTGCTGAGCCCACTGAGGAATCCCAGGACCCCAGGTGAAGTCCACTACAATGATGCACATGGGAGGACACGTTGTGTGGTGGAGCGTACTTTTGGGCTTCTGAAGTCTAGATTCCGGTGCCTGGACAAGAGCAGAGGTGCACTACTCTACTCTCCCCAAAAGGTGTGTCAGATCATAGTTGCATGCTGCATGCTCCTCAACCTGGCCTTGCGCAAAGAGATCCCCCTGCTCCTGGACGATGATGAGCAGCAGATGCTCCCCCCTGCAAACCCACACATGCCCAGTGACGACAATAGTGCAGAAGAGGAAGGTGTTGACCTGCATCAACAGCTCATCGACAACTACTTCCCTTGAGTGTAAGTGACATTGTACAACAGTGACATTGTCTGTTGTCTTTGATGGTAGTGGCAAGGCATAGATGATCTTTTTGACTGCTGGCTGTTGTTGGCTCTGTGCTAATGGCTGATGTGTGTGGCACAGGGTATTTTTATCCAGGTACCTCATGCCTATGTTGATGTTGTTGCTCATTGTTATGTGTGCTGGTTTTTGTACATTGATGACTAGTGGCGTGTTTTAGCTGTAATGGCATCACCTGACAAGTAAATGTCATTCTCTTGTGTCTTTCTAGGTTCCTTCACCCTCTCAATGCCTCGTCACAATCAGAGCTTGTGGTACATTGGAATCTGAGTTGACATTGTACATACTGTGATAAACATGGAGCTGACACAAAGACATAGGTGTGTAAAGAGTGTTTCTTTACAATAAGTATTTGTGACAGAGAAGTGATAATTTACAAAATTGTGCAAAGTGAATTTATGAGTTGTCAGTGATGGTAAATGAGACAAATAGAGTAGTAACCACATTGATGTAGTCACACAGTCCAACAGACTCCTGCCATCAACATGGCAATGGGGATTATGATAGTTAACAAAGTCAATGCCAAGGGGAACACAGGTGCCATCATGGCTGGCTCAGCGACTTGCATTTTGGATGGTGCATTGCCACGTGATCCTCCCCTGGTGTTTCTCGGACGGCCCCTTGTGTGTTTGGCAGAGGGGGCCTCTGCTGCAGGCTCAGTGGTGTCTGAGGAGTCATTTTGTTGCAGCTCACCCCTCTCTGTGGCCCCAGCTGAGGTGGTGGGAGTATCAGCAGGCGGGTCACTGGAGGGGGGTTGAGCCGTCATTTGGGCCGCATGTCTGTCCCTCAGAACACCCACAAGCTGGCCCATGAGGTCCACAAGTTGGCCCATACGTGTGTCAATGGACCTCAGCAGCAGGCGGAGCTCACGCACTTCTTCCACAACCTGGCCCATCTGTCCCTGGTTCTGTTCATATGCCCCAAGGACTCTTGCGATGGTGGCCAGGGCTTCAGTCTCAGTGTCTTCCTGTATTTGTCCCCCAGTTGCCCTCCCACCTGCCCTGCTGACACGGACCTGTGGCGTTGGCACTCGATGCACCCACACACTCTCCCTGGCATCCTCTGATTGTGTTGGGGTGTTGGTAACCACTGAGGCAGGGAGAGTGTTGCAGGCAGCAGTGGTGATGGTGGTGGTGGAGGTGGAGACCGCACAGGTCGTCGTAGCAGGGGTCAGCGCTGTTGTTGTTGCTGTGGTGGTGGTGGTGGGAACAATTAGGGCCTGAGACGTGGTGCACCCTGGCAGTCCGGATGGACCAGGTTGTTGCTCCTCATCCGAGAAACATAGGGAATCTGCATCCGAGAGTTCATGTTCCGGGGGGGGGAGACTGGCTCTGCAGGTTGGTGGTGTTTTCTGCTGCAGTTGCTTGTGGATCTCCTGTTGAACAGAGGTTAAATGGTCATTGAAGTGCACTCCACAAGCTTGGTGTTAGACTTTTGGATATTACATTTGATGCACCAAACACTTTACATTGTAATCACTTGGTATGGCTGCAAGATACTGAGCATCATGACATGGTGTTGAGGTACATACATTACTTGCCCATGGTGTGACATGTAAATTGAAACCATGTGCTACGTACAGATTGTGTGATTACAAGGACATGTCATCATCTGACAACTTGCGGCACATCAACTTTATGTAATGCGTCTTTTTTGTTTGCTCTTCATGGAATCAATTTCAGCTAAGCAAGAACTACCCATTGTAATGTTATACATACCTTTTTCATATCTTGTACTTTACTTTGTTTGTCAGATTGACCATGTATGTTTTGTGTTCATATGGGCCTTCATGCTCTGACACCATGGCACTTACACATTGCATTCTGTGCTGTGCATGATTGTGCCATGAATTACTTTCACATGTGTCTTGGTGAGTCAAAGTTTAATTTCTGCAACAGTTATGTGTGCTTAGCTGTCTGCACACTGGATGTGTCTTTTGGACCTATGCCAAGTTGGCTGACATGTGAGTGCTGGTGTGGTCATATGGCTCCATGCATTTTGAGAAGGATGGCAGGGTGCATGCACTGACTACCTACCTGTTCGGTGACACAGTGGAGGGAAATGGCTGCCACATGGTTGTGGGTGGGGATAGTGCTCCATCCTGCTCAGCTGTGGGACAAGGGGGCCTGGGGGGAGTTGTAGTGATGGCTTCCTTCCCACACACACCCCTCCCTGTTCAGAAGGCTACCTAGCTGTGAAGTGGAGCAGAGGAAGGGAATAGGTTACACATGGCTCTTGGATGGGGGGATTGTTCCATCCTGCTCAGGGGTGAGACAGGAGGGCATGAGAAGGCTACCTACCTCTTAGTTTGAGGAGTGCAATGAAATGGCTGCCACATGGTTATGAGTGGGAGGAGTGTACCATCCTGCTCAGCTGTGGGACAAGGGGGCCTGGTGGGAGTTGTAGTGATGGCTTCCTACCCACAAACACCCCTCCCTGTTAAGATGGCTACCTACCTATAAGTTTGATAAGTGCAATGAAATGGCTACCACATGGTTGTGGGTGGGGGGAGTGCTCCATCCTGCTCAGCTGTGGGACAAGGGGACCTGGGGGGAGTTGTAGTGATGGCTTCCTTCCCACACACACCCCTCCCTGTTAAGAAGGCTACCTACCGGTTAGGTGAAGGTGAGCAATGCAATGGCTGCCACATGGTTGTGGGTAGGGGGAGTGCTCCATCCTGCTCAGCTGTGGGACAAGGGGGCCTGGTGGGAGTTGTAGTGATGGCTTCCTACCTACAAACACCCCTCCCTGTTAAGATGGCTACCTACCTGTAAGTTTGATGAGTGCAATGAAATGGCTACCACATGGTTGTGGGTGGGGGGAGTGCTCCATCCTGCTCAGCTGTGGGACAAGGGAGCCTGGGGGGAGTTGTAGTGATGGCTTCCTTCCCACACACACCCCTCCCTGTTCAGAAGGCGACGTAGCTGTGAAGTGGAGCAGAGGAAGGGAATAGGTTACACATGGCTCTTGGATGGGGGAGTGTTCCATCCTGCTCAGGGGTGAGACAGGAGGGCATGAGAAGGCTACCTACCTGTTAGTTTGAGGAATGCAATGAAATGGCTGCCACATGGTTATGAGTGGGAGGAGTGTACCATCCTGCTCAGCTGTGGGACAAGGGGGCCTGGTGGGAGTTGTAGTGCTGGCTGCCTGTACACATGCCCCCATGGAAATATTGCTGGCTACCTTTGGGGTGATTCAGAGGAAGGAAATGTTAGATCTGTGAGACATGTGTTGGGAAGAGTGTGTTGTACGTAAGTGCATTTGTGTTTAGGAAGTGTAGCTTTCTAGTTGTGCAAGACAGTGCATAGCAGTGTAATGGGAGATATTTGTTGGTACTTACCACCCTCCACTCCCCCGGGTATTCCTGTGAGACTCTCTGGATGCAGTATGGCAAGCACCTTCTCCTCCCATTCGTTGAATGTTAGTGGTGGAATGGGAGGGCCACCGCCAGTCCTCTGAGCCAGCTCATGGTTCTTGTTGGCACACTCTTTCACCGTGCTCTTGAGGTCATGCCACCTCCTCTTGATGTCACTAAGTGTGCGCAGGGTGGTCCCTACTGCATTGACTTTGTTGACTATCCTTTCCCACATTTGATTTTTTCTGGCTACTGGTGTCTGTTGGACCATGCTTCCACACAAATGTGGTTCTACTCTGATTATCTCATCTACCATCACTGACAACTCATTGTCAGTGAATTTGGGCATCTTCTTCTGTGCCATGGTGTGTGATGTGCAAATGGGTGAAAAGTGCAGGTGGGAAGGTGGTGGTGGTGATGTGTGTGGTGTGTGTGTGGTTGTGATGGTGTGATGTGTGCTGATTTGCCTCTCCTTTGTGCTGTGGGGTTGGGCCCTTCAGTTCTGGAGTTGTGCCAAGGATTCTGGGCAGGGAAGGGGCTGGGTTTATACTCAGCTATGTGGGTGGGTCAAAATGGAGTATTCATGCCTCGTGTGTTGTCTGGGTTGACCTGGGATTTGTATTTTTTACTTGCCATGGGGATGTGTCATTGGGGTGTGTTAGATGTTTTTTGAGGCTGAGCCAGATATACAGCCACACTTGGTAGCCTTGTTGTGTGGTTGCTTTTGACCGTCATTACTCTTTCCGCGCGACCGCGGCGGTCGGAATGCAATAGTCCTTCCGCCGGCTCTCCCATTCATCATTTGTTGCGATCGCGGCGGTCGGAAACAACTGATCTCTCCGCTGGCACTGCCATCGTATCGTAATTTCACTTGCGGTCATTCCGCTGGTCGAACGGTGGTTTTTGGTCTTTCCGCAGCAAATCCGACCGCCGCGGACGGATTTTCAGCTTTTCTGGATGTTTCCGGCAGGGTTTCGTGGTATCCGTCCGCCGCGGTTGGATTTTTCTGGCAGTGCATCCTAATCTGACCGCCGGTTTTGCCACGGTACATGCGGACGGTTAATTTCCGCTACCACGGCGGTCGGAGTGATTTTCCATCCGCCATCGTAATCAGCCCCATAGTACCCTATAAGTGTACCTGCAGAATGTAAAATCACTGACCTGGGGGAGGAAGATATGAAAAGAAATCATGAAATAGCGCCATACAGAGCAATATTGTATAGTACTTATAGAGGCATACAATACTAGCATGCGTGAATTCGTGATTTGTAACAAGTAGTGATAGGAACCAAGTTAGGCAAACATGTGACACATACATAAAAACATATAGGTGGTGGTTTCATACACTGTAGTCAACTTTCTAAAAGTGGCATTTTCAGATCTGCAATTTAAAATCCGACTTCACCATAAGTTGTGATTTTAAATTGTGATTCCAAGAGACAGCAGACTCTTCCCAATTGGAAAAAACACATAAAATGTAATAAGGTAATCCCAATGTTATCCTATCGGAGAAATGGTTCACTGACAGAATATCGACCTCAAAAATATAGATGAAAAAAATAGTGAGGTAAAAATATAGAATGCAAAAATATTGGCTCCCTATACTTAAACAGGTGAGTACAAAAATATCAAAAAGAAATATAGATGTAAAATATATAGTTGTACAAAATATCGATTTTTATATATGTAAAGTACAATAATAAATATGAAATCTATTTAATAATAAAAAATAGATTTAATATACATTTTAACAAATATAACAAATAAACTTAAAAAAAGTTAAACACACATAACATTTATATATATATATATATATATATATATACTTTAAAACAATTAATAAACTATTAATTTTAATTTATTTTATAATTTTAAAATTATATAAAAATTACAAATAAATGTATATATATATATGTATATATATATCATAGATCAATATTCATTCTGCATAGGAATTGAAGAAAGAGACGGCACACCAAGTGGCTTTGCACAGAGTTTTATGTGCAAAAGGAACGACGCGTTTCAGCAGTTAGCCTTTGTCAAGTTAATGTCAAGTGCTCAACCCACCACAGAAATATGTGAAGAACCGAAAAACATAGAAAAAAGACTACCATCAGTCCTGTCAGTTTCTACGTTGAAATCAATGCAGTTGCAGAAAAACATTTCCAATTAATAATAAAATATTATTTAAATGTCACAAATATATATGGGGTCCTTTCATTATTTAAGGCAATCTTCAATGCAATGTATTTTTATATATACATATATTCGGTTTCAGCACGAAAAGTGTAAAGTCACCTAATAGTGAATATTCATAAAAAGGCATTTGCACAATATATACAAGCTCACATGTCTCCAATAAGAAACACCCATGAAGAGTGTAAGTCAGTTATGAATCCTTAAACTGATCATGCAGGCTATACCAAGCTTACCATACCTGAGCCTGGAAAATAACCCAAAGCTAAAGAAAATGAAAAAAGATTGGAAAAATTTCCAAAATTAGGGCAAATGCCCCTAAATAAACATACCGGCAATAAAGATTTCGCCAGTTATATCCCCATAGTTACTATTGTAAACAGAGGAGGAAAAAAAGAGGTAAGTTAGGAGGTGCTCCAAAAGAGCAGCACGAGTGTTAGATCTAACAATCAAGGGCAAGTGCCCATATTGGGAGGTTCATTGTGGTTGCATATTAAAAAAATGCCTAAAAAATGTAATATAAGTGAGATATAGATAGAGACACACATAATAATAAAGAAAGAAAGAAAACGGGCAATTATTTACAAATAGGAGAAATGAGATTGTATCAGTTATAAATTTATAATAAATGTGAGCCCGATATTCAGCCAATGTGGGGAGTTAATTCCTCACTACTGTTCATTCCAAATGGAATTTTAGTGTTTAAGTCAATGATATATCTTGTTTCCAAGACTCGCAACTGTTTCTCTCTGTCCCCACCTCGGGCATGTCTTATGATACAGTCAATCCCAAAGACTTTTAGAAGACTGTTATCACTGTTGTGATCCACCCTGAAGTGGCGGGCTACGGGGTAGCTCTGATCATTGTTTGTAATGGCACAAAGGTGCTGTAGTATCCTTAACTTCAATGGTAATTTTGTGCTACCAATATAGCGTAGCCCACAGGGACATTCTAACAGATATACTGTGAACTTCGTACTGCAGGTGATGAATTTGCGGATGTATCTAGTTTTGCCATTCTCAGTGGTATAACTTTTGCAGATTTTACTGTTGCTACATGCTTTGCATGATCCGCAGGGATAAAAATCTTCCAATTTCTTATTAAGCCAATTCGGAGGTGATTGGGTTCCTGGTAACTATGCACCAAGGAATCCCTCAATGACTTAGGTCGTCTATATGTCACCTGTGGAGCAGCCCCTATGGAGTTGCCAATGATGGGATCAGTAATTAGGAGGTTCCAATGTTTCCTAAGTAAACGCCTTAGCAGTTGGGATCTTTTATTCTACGTGGTAATGAGTCTAGGTCTCTTATCCTCACTTTTATTTCTGGTCTTGTTTTTAAATAAAACATCACTTTGCTTTACTCCTTCCAGTTTCTTACTGGCCTGATTGAGAATTTTCTCTGAATAACCTCTTTGTAAAAATCTGTATTTGATATTGGTTTGTTCCTCTTTGTAGGTCTGTATATATGTATATATATATATATATATATATGTATATATATATATATATATATATATGTATATATATATATATATATATATATAAACACCAATAGCATAAATCTAATAAAAAAATCCTATTATAAATTAAAACATTAAACTATTTACAAATCTTTAAACTTAAATTTCACACTACAGTCCGTGCAACAGTAGGGAAAGTGTTGGAAAGCGGAGGGGTAAAAATGACTATTCTCACTCCAGTGAGTGCAGCAGTAGGGAAAGTGTTGGATGGCGGAGGGTTAAAATGTACTATTGCCACTCCAGTCAGTGCAACAGTAGGGAAATTGTTGGATAGAGGAGGGATAAAAATTACTATTCCCACTCCAGTGTGTGCAACAGTAGGGAATGTGTTGGATAGAGGAGGGAAAAAATGTACTATTCCCACAGCAGTCAGTGCAACAGTAGGGAAAGTGTTGGATAGCGGAGGGGTAAACATTACTATTCCCACTCCAATGAGTGCAACAGTAGGTAAAGTGTTGGATAGCGGAGGGAATAATATTGTTATTCCCACTCTAGTCAGTGCAACAGTAGGGAAAGTTGGATAGCGGAGGGGTAAAAATTACTATTCCCACTCCAATAAGTGCAAGAGTAGAGAAAGTGTTGGATATCAAAGGGGTAAAAATTACTTTTCCCACTCCAGTGAGTGCAACAGTAGGGAAAGTGTTGGATAGTGGAGGGAAAAAATTACTATTCCCACTCCAGTCAGTGCAACCATTGGGAAAGAGTTGAATAGCGGAGGGGTAAAAATTACTATTCCCACTTCAATGAGTGCAACAGTAGGGAAAGTGTTGGATAGCAGAGGGGAAAAAATTACTATTCCCACTCTAATAAGTTCAAGAGTAGGGAAAGTGTTGGATATTGAAGGGGTAAAAATTACTATTCCCACTCCAGTGAGTGCAACAGTAGGGAAAGTGTTGGATAGCAGAGGGAAAACAATTACTATTCCCACTCCAGTGAGTGCAACAGTAGGGAAAGTGTTAGATAGCGGAGGGGTAAAAATTACTATTCCCACTACAATAAGTGTAACAGTAGGGAAAGTGTTGGATTGTGGAGGGGTAACAATTAATATTCCCAATCCATTCAGTTCAAAATTAAAAACAAACAAAATATTAACAACAACAATAAAATATTTAAAAAACAAGATAAATAAAAAATATATAAATATGTTAAAAATTTAAATACAAATATATGTAATATTAAAAATTAAATAAAATAAAAACATATTATTATGTTAAATATATATGACAAATACCTACAAATATTATATTAAATAAACTAAAAAATAATTTTCAAACAAATAAATATTTTTAATTAGAAAATATTTAGAAACAAAAACATTAATTATTACATAAATTTCGTTTTTTTATTTCCTACCCTATCACACCACGCAATTCACAACTCACATCTAAATTAAAAAAACAAAATGTGCTTCTATAATTAACATATTAAATTACCAATTAACCCCTTTACCGCGGCCGAAATTCCGCCGCGGTGCGACGGCTTTGAAGAGTGGGCGGGGCCGCGTCGGCCAACGGATGTGCACAGCACTACGGAGGTAGTGCTCGCGACGGCCGTTGGCCGACAGAAGCAGCGAGCGGGTTAAAGAAATATTATTTATTAAAAAACAAAATAAAACTCATAAAAGTTAATTAGCTTCCCACACTTTACCCCTATAATCCCCACAACTAAAAGTAAACTGTAAAAAAATTAATTACACAATTAAAACTTATTTTTAATTAAACAACGTAGTATTTAACAACTAATTATAAAGTAAGTAAAATTAATTTACTCCCCACCCTTTACCCCTATAAAAGTAAAACCCAAACACAAAAAAATTAACAATTACCCTAATTAAATATCAATTAATTAATTAAGAATAATGATCTACTAATTAATAATTACCTAAACATAAATTACTTCCCACCCCTTACACCTATAAACCTCACGACCCGCACCTAAAATTAATTACACACTTACTATAATTATTTGTCAATTAATTAATTAATGTTAATTAACAACAAATTATTAATTAATTAAAAATAAATTACTTCCCACCCTTTACCCCTATAAACCCCACAACCCACACCTAAAATTAATTACACAATTACCATAATTAATTGTCAATAAATTAATGTTAATTAACAACTAATTATTAATTAATTAAAAATAAATTACTTCCCACTCTTTACCCCTATAAGCCCCACAACCTGCACCTAAAATTAATTACACAATTACCATAATTAATTGTCAATTATAACTAAGTAAAAATAAATTACTTCCCACCCTTTACCCATATAAACCCCACAACCTGCACCTAAAATTTACCCCAAATTTTTTTAAACACAATTACAATTATAAAAGCTTAATTAAATAAATATGAATAAATTAAAAATATTCATTAATTTATTATAATTAAATTACTTCCCACCCTATTCCCCCATAAACCCGCAACCCGCTACGGAACTAAAAACCACAAAAGTTAATTAAAATAAAATTAATTACTTCTAAATATTTGACAGATATTAAAAAACAGAAACAATACTTATACAAAAAATACATCACATACATTTAAAATATATGCTAAAAAACATAACACTAATGAAAAAAATCGATATTATAAACAACTATATTTTTGCAAACGATATTAATAACTTCTATATTTTTAAAATCGATATTACTTACCTTCAAATCGATATTCTTGACGACGATATTCTTGCACTCCATATTTCCACTCCACAATATTTTTAACTCGATATTATGGTAGGTCGAATTTTTTACCCTCGATATTCTGTCTCATTACCGGGAGAAATAGGCCTTCTAGTAGTGAAAAACAAATGTAAGAGTTTTTCGCTACCAGGACATGTAAAACTTAAAAGTACATGTCCTACTTTTTTAAATACACTGTACCCTTCCCTTGGACTGTCCAGTGCCTATATTAGTTGTATTAAAAAGGAAGATTTAGGCCTGGGGCACACAGGCTCAGCGGTGGCAGGCATGAGATATGGTTAAGGGGCTTCTTAAGTGGGTGGCATAATCAGTGCTGAAGGCCCACTAGTAGCATTTAATTTACTGGCCTTAGGCACATGTTGTGCACTTTACTAGGGACTTATAAGTAAATGAAATATGCCAATTGGGTATGAGCCATTGTTACCATGTTTAGAGGAGAGAGAACATGCACCTTAGCACAGGTTAGCAGCGGTGAAGTGCTGAGAGTTCTAAAGCCAACACAAACAAAGTCAGAAAAAGAGGAGGAGGAAGGTCAAACGTTTGGGGTGACTCTTCAGAGAGGGCCATTTTCCAACAGAGAATTTGGGCTGGCAGTTCGGACTGGGCTGTTGCCATGAAGAGCAGGGTCAAAGCTGATGTGCATATGGCTGGGTCCAAACTGAGTTGGCATAGTGGACATAAGAACAATGGGCTGGAATCACTTTTTGTTGGTTTGATGCACTTATGACGTAACATGTGTATTTGTAAAGCGCACATTCACCCAGAGGCATCTTGGCGCTGAATAACAGATGTTTATTGTTACCCAACTCAATGGTACTCATTTTATCGACCTCAGATGGATGAAAGGCTGAGTAGACCCGCTGGGATTTGAACCTGTGACCATGAGGTCGAACACAGGCCCCTGCAGTGAACGCATTAGTCCACGGAGCCACCAGACCCGGCCCTTATGAATACAACCAGAGTAGATAATACACTGGCAACACATGTTTCCTGCAGAGCCATGGGAGAAAAGCACAGCACACAGAACAGGAACAGCACAGACTCATTAGTGCACTCTTCCCTCACACAGACTGTTACAAACAGGTACGACATGGGCAACAGCAATGCAAACTGCAGCTAGAAGACTGGACAGGCAGGGCATAGTGAACATTAGTGCACTCTTCCCTCACACAGAGGCAGGTACAACATGGGCAACACAAGCTTCATGTATTACACTGGATAGGCAGGGCATATTCAACATTAGTGCACTCTTCCCTCACATACAGACAGGCATAACATGAGCAGTGCATGCTTCATCTTATACACTGGACAGGTAGGGCATAGTGAACATTAGTGTGCTCTTCCCTCACACACAGACGGATATAACATGGGCAGCGCAAGCTTCACGTATTAGACTGGTCAGGTAGAGCACAGTCAACATTAGTGCACTCTTCCCTCACATACAGAGAGGTACAACATGGGCAGTGCAAGCTTCACCTAATACACTGGAGAGGCAGGGCTTAGTCAACATTAGTGTGCTCTTCCCTCACACACAAATGGGTACAACATGGGCAGTTCAAGCTTCAAGAATACGCTGGACAGGTAGTGCATAGTCAACATTAGTGCGCTCTTCCCTCACACACAGTCAGGTACAACATGGGCAGTGCAAGCTACGCCTAATAAACTGGAGAGGTTGGGCAAAGTCAACATTAGTGCGCTCTTCCCTCACACACAGTCAGGTACAACATGGGCAGTTCAAGCTATACCTAATACACTGGACAGGTAGGGCACAGTCAGCATTAGTGCCCTCTTCCCTCACACACAGATGGGTACAACATGGGCAGTTCAAGCCATACCTAATACACTGGACAGGTAGGGCACAATCAGCATTAGTGCCCTCTTCCCTCACACACAGATGGGTGCAACATGGGCAGTGCAAGCTTCACCAAATACACTGGACAGGTAGAGCATAGTGAACATTAGTCCGCTCTTCCCTCACACACAGACAAGTATTCCATGTGCAGTGCAAGCTTCACCTAGTACACTAGACTGGTGCAGCATAGTCAACATTAGCACACTCTTCCCACACACACAGACGGATACAACATGGGCAGCGCAAGCTTCATGTAATAAACTGGACAAAGAGAGCATAGTGAACATTAGTGCACTCTTTCTTCACACACAGACAAGTATGCCATGAGCAGTGCAAGCTTCATCTAATACATTGAACAGGTAGAGCACAGTCAGCATTAGTGCACTCTTTCCTTACACACAGAAAGGTACAACATGGGCAACAGAAGCTCCACGTAAAACACTGGAGAGGCTGGGCACAGTCAACATTAGTGCGATCTTCCCTCACACACAGATGGGTACAACATGGGCAGTTCAAGCATCACGTATTAAACTGTACAGGTAGGGCATAGTCAATATTAGCGCACTCTTCCCTCACACAGACAAGTATGCCATGGGCAGTGCAAGCTTCACCTAATACACGACTGGTGCAGCATAGTCAACATTAGCACAGTCTTTACTCAGACATGGGCAATGCATGCTTCATGTATTAGACTGGACAGGTAGAGCATAGTGAATATTAGTGCACTCTTCCCTCACGTACAGATGGGTACAACATGGGCAGCACAAGTTTTACCTAGCAGACTGGACAGGTAGGGCAAAGTCTACATTAGTGCACTCTGCCCTCACACACAGATGGGTACAACATGGAAAGTGCAAGCTTCACCTATTAGACTGGACAGGTAGGACATAGTCATCATTAGCACACTCTTCCCACACACACAGACTGATACAACATGGGCAGCGCAAGCTTCATGTAATAGACTGGACAAAGAGAGCATAGTGAACATTAGTGCACTCTTCCCTCACACACAGATTGGTGCAACATGAGCAGTGCAACCTTGGTGAGCACTTTCATAAGAGGACTAGCTGCTATTTTACGGTGGTTGCATTGTTTATTACACGCTAAAGAAAAGCCCTTAAGGAGTATTATGGCTTCAAAATGTTTTGCACTACCTTGGGGACTGGATCATTTTAACTAATATTTTAACTGCACTCCAGCACTTTTCTTTATCTAAATCAGATATTCAGGATGTGAGTTATGTTCATCTTAAAAACGTATTTAAAACATACTATGAAAAACTGCTCCATGCAAAAATGTATAGCGGTATGTAAAGCAAAACGTTGATTTAAAAACATAATTCAGTCATGTCGGCAGCAGTCCCTCAAATGTATCAGAACTGGAATTTGGAATAGAGTGAGAAGCTGTGTAATGCTATGGAGACTCAATTATTTGCTGTTAACAACTGTGATGGATGCATGGCAGAAGGTAATCTGGGAGGAGAGAACATGCACTTATGTTACAATGATGTGTACAGACTACTGAACATGTCATATTTGCCTGTCCTGCTTTGAAAATGTATCAACAGAGATTTCTAAAAACACTTTTTTTAAAGATGGTATTGCATCGGCAAGAGCTGCAAAGGAGATGATAAAGCGCCCCGTTAAGGAATTAATGAGCTGTAAGATTTAAAATTTGTATTAATGAATGTCATTTTGTATACTGTAGATCTCATTGTAAGGTCGAAATTTTTAATAAAACTTGAAAACTTGACAAGTAGAGCATAGTGAACATTAGTGTGCTCTTCCCTCACACACAGACAGGTACAATATGGGCAGTGCAAGCTTCACCCAATACACTGGACAGGGAGAGCATGGTCTGCATTAGTGCTCTCTTCCCTCACATACAGGTAGGTACAATATGGGCAGTGCAAGCTTCACCCAATACACTGGACAGGGAGAGCATGGTCTGCATTAGTGCTCTCTTCCCTCACATACAGGTAGGTATGACATGGGCAGCACAAGCTTCGTGTAATAGACTGTAAAGATAGAGCACTGTAACATTAGTGTGCTCTTCCCTCACACACAGACAGATACAACATGGGCAGCGCATGCTTTGTGTAATAGTCGGGGCAGGTAAAGCATAGTCAAGATTAGTGTGCTCTTCCCTCACACATAGACAGTGCAAGCTTCATCTAATACACTGAAGAGGCTGGGCATAGTCAACATTAGTCCGCTCTTCCCTCACATACAGGCAGGTACAATATGGGCAGCGCAAGCTTTGTGTAATAGACTTAAAAGATAGAGCACTGTAACATTAGTGTGCTCTTACCTCACACACAGACAGATACAACATGGGCAGCACATGCATTGTTGAATAGTCTGGACAGGTAAAGCATAGTCAAAATAAGTGTGGTCTTCCCTCACACACAGACAGGTACAACATGGGCAGTACAAGCTTCACCTAATACACTGGACAGGTAGGGCATAGTGAACATTAGTACACACAGGTACAGCCTGGACATTCTGCAACAGACAACGCTCAGTGTTCCCATTGGAGTAGGGTCAAGACTGATTTGCATATGGCTGGGACCAAACTGAGATGTGATGGTGTGAAAATAAACAATGATCTGGGATGCTATCCTGAGTAAATACCAGTGGTCGACATTAATTCAAGCATTAATCCAAGGATTTTTATCCATCAATTGTTTATAAATTTTATTGTGTCACCCTAAGTGGGATGGGTATGCTGTTCACACTGTGTCACTGGAACCAAGTTATGGCTGGCTGATGAGCTCTAACTAGGGTAAAACCAGTCCTGAGTTGCTTGTGTTCTGGTTCAGGGAGGACCTGGTCTTGCAGTTTGGGCTGAACTGTTCCCATTGAAGAAGGGTCAAGACTGATTTGCACATGGCTGGGTCCAAACTGGGGTGCCAAGGTGTGCACAAGACGGCCTGAGTAATTACCAGTGGCTGAGATTGTTTCAAGCATTCCACCCCTCAATTATTCCCTCAATGAGCAGCAGTGCAAGCATACTTGACATACCGATCATGTGTATTTTAGAATACAGTGATGCAAGAACCTTCATGGACAGAGAATGGGTATGACTAGCAGCCTAAGTGCACATTACTCTCAAACTATATAAACTTCCTGGGGCAAACTCCCACAAAAATAAAAGGGAAGTGGTATTTAAAAATGCTAAAAGAAACATCACCTTTTATTCTCACACTTGTTATTTGTACAGAGAAAAATGCCAGGTCAGTGCAAAATTTGCACATTACTTATAATCCCAGTTTGAGAACAAACTCCTGTATGTGCCCAAATTGCGTTACTAGGACACACATCAGGAACAGCGTTGTGCCTCTAGGCTGCACAGCCTTCCATTCTTTCCATTCTCAAACCAAAAGTGGTTTAGTAAATATGTTCTACTTTTGGGCCCTTGCTTAGGCTTTCTTATCTTGCAACAGTGTTTTCAGTAATTATATCATGTAATCACAGGAAACTTACTATTTTTAGCTTCTAGATAGCACAAAAATGCTAAATATCACATTTACATTTATTACAGTTATTGACTTCTTTTCCTATATCGACACGACTTATTCCACACTCACTTTCAAGCATTCAGACTTCTACATATGCTTTAGAGTTTATTAATACTGCAGTGTGTCTGTTTGTAAGACATAAGTGAAATAGTGGGGCTAATATCCTTTCATCCCTAAACTAAGGCTGTGGTACAGTGTACAACTGTAAATACTGATGCATTGTTTCGGCCGCCACCTTGATAGCATGACCTTCCTCAGGACGCTTCTCATCTTAAACCATTATGCCTGCGATTCCATCCAGCAATCATAGATTATTAAGTTAAATGTAAGGTCCTGGCTGGAAAGTTTCAGACTATGTGGATGGATTCCTCCTTGACGCTGTATGTGCAGGGACATTACTACATGAACACAATAAGTAGTACACGTATGTAGAAGGTGGGATGTTTGAAGGACAGTGTAAGAGATGTATGTACTGAACAAGAGTGTAGCTATCAATAGTGCAGCGTGCAGTGGCACTTCCAGCAGCACATTTATAGCAGTTTATTTACTACCAAACTGGGAATGGGGACCCATTTTTCTTGCATGCATTAGGACCCATCACACCCTTTCTACACCCAGGATATTGAGCTAAAAAAAGTGTCTGGGAATATTCCCTCCAAAGAAAGATAACCAGGACAACATGTTGAGTAGAAATTAGTCATCTCCTCTCACTACCCACATGGTGAGGCTCTGGGGAGTCTGTGTCAAAGCAGAAGAGAAATCAACAAGTGATATTGTCGATTAGAAGAAATTAAGCAAATAAGTAGAATGTAAAAGAGGCAAACATACCTCAAGCAGAGAAGAAACAAGAGCATCGGTAGGTAGCCCATAAAGCATGCACATCCTACTAAACTGCAGGATCCTGATGAAACAGGTAGACCGTTTGTGTTTGTTTTATGTGTGTTTGCGTGCCTCTGTATGTTGTCTCTTTCCATGGGTATCTGTATGGGATTGTTGTTTGTCTATACGTTGTGTGCGTAAGCGTGTGTTTGCCTTGTTGCGGGCCTGGATTGATGTGTGCTTGTTTGGCTATGTACCTCTTTGTCTACATGCCTGGCTGTTCCCAGGCATGTTCGTGTGTGTATTAAGTGTGTCTCCTAAATCAATTCTTAATTTGAGCCGGTGATTGTCTGTGAAGGCCACCAGCACTCATTTTTGGGGACCAGCACTTATTTTTGGGGACCAGCACTCATTTTGGGGACCAGCACTTATTTTGGGGGACCAGCACTCATTTTTGGGGACCATCACTTATTTTTGGGGACCAGCACTCATTTTTGGGGACTAGCACTTATTGTTGGGGACCAGCACTCATTTTGGGGACCAGCACTTATTTTTGGGGACCAGCACTCAATTTTGGGGACCAGCACTTATTTTTGGGGACCAGCACTCATTTTGGGGACCAGCACTTATTTTTGGGGACCAGCACTTATTTTTGGGGACCAGCACTCATTTTGGGGACCAGCACTTATCTTTCTGGATGGGACATTTTCCGAGAGCAAAAGGGGGAGGAAGGAGGAAAAGAAAGATAGAAAATCTGTCACAGGTTCAAACCTGTTTTTCTTCTGGCGCACCTCTATATCAGGGCGGTGCGGGTAGGTAGCGGGATTCGTGGGGCACTGACCCGGCAGTGGGGCAATGCTGCTGTCTCCTCCATATTCTGCAGCTGCGAGGAGTGAACTGGGTCGAGTTTATGAGTGTATCCATTCACCAATATTCAGACGATACCCAGATTTACCTGAAAATGGCCTGCACAAACGAGCGTGCAAATCGCATAGACATCTGAAATCGAGATTTGGACATGTGTGCATCACATACAAACTACTGTTTATGGACTCAGCTAAGTACATAGCGAATAAACTGACACTATGTGGAGGAAGTAAAACCCTAAGAGGGAAGATCTCACTACTTCTCAACCTCCCCAAATATAAGAAAAGTACCATCATGAAGCGTTCATTCTAAGGCTTTGCTTCCAAACTCTGGAGCTCAGTACAGACTAATGTCCATGTGGCCACTTCCTTCCCAGTATTCAAGACCACATGCACGTCACTTCACCAAAATGCCAGGGGTAGCGGAAGTGACATCACAGTCATTTGACCTTTACTTTGAGTCACATACACATGCTTACACATACTATCACATTCACACACTCTTGCGCACTTAAGCACACTCTCACCCGCAAACATGCATACATACATGTACCAGCATTTTTACTTACCTTAGCTTTCAGATAGGGTCATATTCCAGCCAATGTA
Source organism: Calotriton arnoldi (assembly GCA_963921515.1). Taxonomy (NCBI): domain Eukaryota; kingdom Metazoa; phylum Chordata; class Amphibia; order Caudata; family Salamandridae; genus Calotriton; species Calotriton arnoldi. The sequence goes on along the minus strand of CAWUFW010000210.1, from coordinate 1,754,424 downwards.
CTTCGTTTTTATTACACTAATAGTGAATAATATTATTCACTATTTGTATAATAAAAACATTGACAGACACCAGGCAAGTGGAGCTCCGACAAGCGTGCATTAGGAAGAGCTGCCCCTGTGTACCAGGCACTGATATTCCCACATCTGAGGCCAAGAGTCGCAAAAGCAGTGCAAGGGGTAGCAAGGGGCAATCCAGGGGTCACAGCTGCGACCCCCTGGCGACCTATAAATGACGTCCATGCACGACCAGTCTAAATTTAACATCATATTCCAGATATTTCTGTCTTACACCCAATACTGTAACCTATATTGTGCCCCACTGTACCTCATGCCATGTAGAACAGGTTTTCGTAGTTACGTGAAGCGCTCTGGCCCGCTTGAGTAGAGTCCACATAGCATTATGCAAGAAACAAATTAATATGCTACTAGAAAGGGGGTTGCACATGCAAGTTATCAATCTGTGAGTCGCCCTACACAACAGAAAAACATTTAGCTTCTCAGGTGGCTGTAACTTGAAAGTATGGCGTCCCACTGGCAGACATCAGGAGGCCACCTCCGCCCTGGTGGCAGTTCCCTCTTCACACATATTAAGTCATCTGGAAAGTTACAGCTAGGCTGGAAAATCGGAAGAGCCCATGATGAGATGTGTTTATGCCCTGCCCAAATGTACCTTTGTGAAAGTCCATAACTACTCATGGGCAGTTATGGGATGAGACAGCACTTGGTGACCGTCGAGCGTGCCATGTACAGGGCGCACTATGTTTAGAGGTATGGAACGATTTTCCTTCAGCTGAGAATTGTAGCCCATTTGAAAACCTTTTATTGCCGAAGACGAACAGTTTCCCTTCAATTCTGCCCAGCTTCATGGATTAGAACTTCCCCCATCTGCAGCCACAACCAGATGGACCTCTATCCAGTCACAGGATGTCCAGCCCATGAAGGCAGGACATCCTGTGACCTGGATGCTGCTGTGGCAGAGAAAGTATGATTGAGCACGGAGTGGGGTCTTACGATTTGGTGGGGCACTGGTGTCCTGGGACCATGGGTGGGGCACTGGTGTCCTGGGACCATGGGTGTGGCACTGGTGTCCTGGGACCATGGGTGGAGCACTGGTGTCCTGGACCATGGGTGGAGCACTGGTGTCCTGGGACCATGGGTGGGGCACTGGTGTCCTGGAACCATGGGTGGGGCACTGGTGTCCTAGGACCATGGGTGGGGCACTGGTGTCCTGTGACCATGGGTGGAGCACTGGTGTCCTGTGACCATGGGTGGGGTACTGGTGTCCTGTGACCTTGGGTGTGGCACTGGTGTCCTGGGACCATGGGTGGGGCACTGGTGTCCTGGGAAGATGGGTGTGGCACTGGTGTCCTGGGACCATGGGTGGGGCACTAGTGTCCTGGAACCATGGGTGGGACACTGGTGTGCTGGGACCATGGGTGGGACACTGGTGTCCTGGACCATGGGTGGGGCACTGATGTCCTGGGCTCATGCAGAGACTTTGTGAGGGAGGAAGGGGGAATGTATGGCCTACTCAGGTGCGATTGGAAGGGCAGAAGATGTGGTGGAGCACAGAATTTGACAGAGGACCACGGCAAGCAGGCTCGTAGACCCCCATCTTGGGCACTGCCCTGACACTTCTGCGGCTGGATCCAACTTTCCTACACAAAAGACACGTTTTTCTGTTTTTATATTTTAACTGGAAAGTGATTGTAATTGTGAGGCATCTCCCAGAACACCCAGCGGGATTAGGTCTTTAAGCTCTGCCACCTTCAAGGTCAAATGGCCTCTCAAGGTGACCTGGTGGCTTTTCTCCCCATTTAAAACCTTGGTTTCAGCTGTGTGAGAGTAAAATAAAAACACTGGAAAAGAACATATATCAATTTTAGGGATATTTGGTGGAACAGGTATAAGTGAGGTTGATGGGGGAAGAGGATGAGAGGGAACAGGAGGAGGAAAGTAAGGTCAGAATGATGAATGTGAGTGAGCAAACGAGAGGAATACATCAATGGGTTGCGACGAAGCGGACCAGGGGATGGAGAACAGACTGGCGAGTGCTGCAGAGTCAATCAGGAGCCATCTTGTCTCTGTCCAGTGGAAGCTCGTTGGGAGTAAGTGCCAATTGCAGAAGTTGAGAGTTGTAGGCACCAAGAGGTATTTCATAGTTTGCTTTCTTGGCGAGCTGGAGCCTACCAGTGACTTGTGAGCAAGAAAGGAACCTTCGGCTCCACAGTCCACCTAAAGGAGCGTTTACCTCCCTGGCGCGTGCCTTCTGCCCACCGTGCTGATGATTCCCTATCTAATTATTCGTCTTCCAAGGAGAGCCATGGTGCCCATTAGTTCTGATGAAGCACCTTCTGTTGCTCGTATATTTTGTGTCAGGTGTGATTCAGTATCAGCGTTTGGCCTTTGCTTAACTGCTGTGTTTCAGGCCTGAAGAGACGCAGGTGCCCTCATTTCCAACCCTCCTGCTGTGCCTGAGAAAGAGGCCCCTTCGGAAGGATACTAATGGGCTGTGGAGCCCCCACGTATTAGCAAGACACGGTGCTGGGAGGTGTGGCTGGTTGAAAACAACGAGAAACTGAATGGACTCACTCCAGATGTTGTGCACAAGGGTGAGTGGCATGTCTGCTGACATCTGCTGTGTTAAAGAATGAGCAGTGCTTACACGAACAATGTTTCACAAGGAAATAAATCTCTTTTGCAGTTTCACCATCTGGGAAACACAAAATGCATACACAAATCTTTTTATAGGCAATTAGTGTACACAGGGTCAAGGACACAAATTTATATAGCAAATACATTGATTTATTGCACAAAATATCCTTGAATTATATATACTGGAATAAACTAGAGCTAGTGCTCATGCTTTTCAGTGCAGTGAAGGTGCAGTGAGGTGTGAGAAAGGGAGTAGAAAACAGTGCATCGCTAGTAAAAAGACATATGACTCCTGTCTCGATTGATTTTAACAATATAAAAGGAGTCTACATAAGTCTAGTTGTCGATGGCGTTTCGACCTTAGTCATTCTGAGGTCTTCATCAGGACTGAGCAAGAGCGCTCTGAATCTATATAATAAGAAGTATATAAAGATGCTACATCGAATGATCGAGAAGGGCACGACAGATGTGCCCATCATGGACCGACCCGACCGGCCACTGACAACGGGACGAGGGCTGAAAGCCTGGCTCCTCCAGGCCAGCCGACCTGAGGTGAGAGCATCAAAAGTACTAGATGTCCCAGTGTTTAAGCGATATGAAACTTGCAGACTGTTCAGCAGGGAATGGTTCATGTAGTAATTGGAGCACGCGGTGCAATTGAGTCAAAACCATTCGGCGCTATGATAATCGCGAACTGTTCAGCAGGGAAGTCGGTGCAGATAAGTCAAAGCCACCTAAAGAATTTGTGTATGAGGTGGTCAGACATCCTCTAGGGAGCCGGTGCGAATCCAGGCGAACAGTGAGCATCAATCAAGTAAGTTATGGGCAGCAAAAGACCAAATATATTAAAGCAAGTTACTACTATGAATTGGCGCCAGGGTAAAGCCCCCAAAGATGTCAAACTGGATGAATGTGCAAAGAGCAGCTTGGAAAACGCCTGGTTGGCAAGAAGCAGAAAATAAAGGTCAGATGAGGAGTGTGAAAAACTAGTACACATAATATCACAATTTCAGTATTCATTTATACATATCATGTTTCAGGCCAATGTAAAGGCAGAGGGCACCAAGGTCATTTAGAATCTCTGGTAAATCTGGGGGTAAACCCCCATTGCATAACTTATATTTCTGCTAGGCTTTACCTGTGGATTCAGGGTCTCATTTTACACCATTCACCAATGGTACAGAGAGAAAACAAGCGACACCACAGTAATATGTCTAGCTTTAATGTGCCAGCGCATGTAAACAAAGGCATTCACAAATGCAGTTCAAATATGTTGCATGCACAAAAGCTGATTAGCAAATTAAAGTCTGTCCTCTTGGCTTTGCCACAGCTAGGAAAAAAGTAGTAGAAAGGATTGCTTATGTTAAACTATTCTTATAGAAGATAAAGATTTGGATATGACAAACAGCATGGTGATGGGTGCACTTTACAGATGGTAAATGGTCCTTCGTGTATTGCAAAGAGGAATTTTTTAAGGTAAAGCAGAAAGATATAACAGGCAGCCATTAGCCTGAGGTGAGAGGATAATACTTCTCTGAGTGCAGCTAAAGTACACTCTGTGCGTATTTTGAAGACTTAGGGGCCGATTCCGATTCAGGCCGGAAAACGTACCGACCGACTCGGTACGGGAATGTAGTCCGACCGACACGTACCGGCGCTGTCCGATCCGCGTAGTATGATGCTATGCATGTGAATTACGACCGACTCGTACGGAACACAAGCCTAACGACCGAACCGCACGGAAAGCAGCCATCCAACCGGAAAATCTACACGAATCGAACTGACCGACACGCACCAGGAATGAACCCGACAGATACGTACCCGCGAACTCCGACCCGCGCAGTAGGATGCAATGCGTGTAAAACCAGACCGAGTCGCACGGAGCTCGAGCCGTACGACCGACACGCATAGAAAACAGGGAGCCGAAGCAACCCAATACTCCGCGACCGACGCGTACGCCGCACATGAAACCCAGCAGAAAGACAGCGTGAAAGACTCGGAGAAGCTCGCACGAGACAACTGCAGCGTCTGACTCGGTCAGAAGAATGTCTCCTACATGCCCAAAAAATACAAAGGAAAAAATACAAAAAAAAGGGCCAAACAAGCAATGACAAAGTCAATAAATACTGGGGAAAAAAACATGGAACAAAGACACACCCACAACTCCACCCATATAAAGGCCACAAATCCCTACCATGATCCTTTGCAAATTCAACTGACCTGCCAGCACAGAACACCATCAGACAGCAACCACAGACACACTCACAACTCATCCATCACACAAGCCACACACCATTAGCACCTCCCTAATAGCACCCTAACATACACCCAGCAAAACTGACACTCACCCACCCTCACTTGCACACTCACACACACATCAATCCCCACCACCACCCATCACCATGCCCCCAAAGAAGAATCCAAAGTTCCTAGACAGTGAATTGGAAGTCCTGGTAGATGAAATCCTAAGAGTAGAGCCACAGTTGTTTGGTACATTGGTCCAACAGACCCCCATGTCGCAGAAAACCAAGATGTGGGAGAGGATCGTCGACAGGGTGAACGCACAATCACCATGTTTGCTCACAAAGGAAGACATCCAGAACAGGTGGTATGACGTACAGCGGAGGGTCAAGGACCTACTCAAGAAGGAATACACCTTGAGTCATCGCACCGGCAGTGGCCCTCCTGCCAAACCAGTATACCTCAGGTCCTGGGAGGAGAAGGTGCGGGCCATCCTACCACCAGAGAGCGTACATGGACTATCAGACATCCCAGAGCCTGGTGAGTACACAACCAATATACCCAATAATGTGTGACAATACACACACATCACTGTCAAGGGGATAGTGAAACCATGCACCGTTAGCAAAGCCACAGTAACGAAAAGATAATCATCCCAAGATGTGTATGCTAGTCAGACCAGCACAATACCTGCCATCTCATAGTGATATGTAACTGTGTCATGACATGTACAAACCTAACAACAAATAGAGCAAGGCAGTGGCACAAATCTAACCAACAAACACTGTCAGACATTTTGCCACCACTAGAACACCACCTCACAGGAAGCTGACTGAAAGGAAGGAATTGTGTGTATGCTGGTGAAGTGAGTGTAGCCAATAGCATGATGGGAGTTGTAGTCACAGATATTGGTCACCCTCACAATTGGCCCATCAACACCACTCTGAACCATGCTCACATCACAGGGAGTGGAAAAGAACTGACAAGATGGCTGACACTGGGTACTGCTGTGGGGAGAACAAGCCCCTGCTGGGTGTTGTGCTCAAAACAACAGCAGGACACCACTGCCTGACATCCTGAAAGCCAACTTGCACTCCCTGCAATGGAAGCACGTTCCATGGTGGGATATCTGGCTGGGTGGGAAGGAGGACTGACAGCTCTGACCATAGTTACCAGCAGCTTTTCTCACACACCCCTTAACACAAACTCCACACACCTCACCTGGGAGAATGCATTGCCTCACACTCTAATTAAATATCCCACAAAGAACTACCACACTGGGTTATGCTGTGTGAAGCACAGGGACACTTTTGGGACTTGTAGCCAAACAAACGCCAGGACAACACTGTCAGCCATCCTGTCAGCACAGGCACACTACCCCACAGGGAAGCAGAGTCAAAAGGAAGGAAGTATGGGCATGCTGGGAAGGGGGGTGTAGGCAATAGCATGATGGGAGTGGTAGTCACAGCTCAATATCCCCCACCCGTATGGCCCGGCAAGCTCACACTGAAGCATGCACACCTCACAGGGAGTGAAAAGCCACTTCCAAGATGTCTGACACTGGCCTCAGCTGTGGGGAGCACAAGGCCCTGCTGTGAACTGTGCACCAACAAACAACAGGACCACACTGTCAGCCATCTTGCCATTGCTGTCACACTCACACACAGTGAAGTCGACTCAAAAGGAAGGAAGTATGGGCATGCTGGGAAGGGGGTGTAGGCAATAGCATGATGGGAGTGGTAGTCACAGCTCAACATCCCCCACCCGCATGGCCCGGCAAGCTCACACTGAAGCATGCACACCTCACAGGGAGTGAAAAGCCACTTCAAAGATGTCTGACTATGGTGCTCTGTTGTGGGGAGCACAAGGCCCTGCTGGGAACTGTGCACCAACCAACAGCAGGACACCACTGACTGACATCCTGACAACCAACTTGCACTCCCTGCAATGGAAGCACGTTTCATGGTGGGATGTCTGGCCTGGGGGAGGAGGAGTGCCAGCTCCGACTACAGCTACCAGCAGGCCCTTACACACATACCACTTCCACTAACTCCAAACAACACACCTGGGACCGTGCTCCACAAGAGAGTGAGTGAAAAGCCACTTCCAAGATGTCTGACACTGGCCTCAGCTGTGGGGAGCACAAGGCCCTGCTGTGAACTGTGCACCAACAAACAACAGGACCACACTGTCAGCCATCTTGCCATTGCTATCACACACACACAGTGAAGTCGACTCAAAAGGAAGGAAGTATGGGCATGCTGGGAAGGGGGGTGTAGGCAATAGCATGATGGGAGTGGTAGTCACAGCTCAACATCCCCCACCCGCATGGCCCGGCAAGCTCACACTGAAGCATGCACACCTCACAGGGAGTGAAAAGCCACTTCAAAGATGTCTGACAATGGTGCTCTGTTGTGGGAGCACAAGGCCCTGCTGGGAACTGTGCACCAACCAACAACAGGACACCACTGACTGACATCCTGAGAGTTAACCTGCACCCACTGCAAGGGTGGCATGCTTCATGGTGGGATAACTAGGCTGGGGGGAGAAGGAGGTCCGGATGTCAACCAAATACCACCAATGCTGGCCATACACACACCTACTCTGCAAAAACACATTGCACATGTGGGACCAGTCACTCCCAAAGTAAAAGCCCTGGCAAGATGGCTGACACATGGGCATGAGAAATGATGTGCCTGCAATTCACACCCATGCACTGGCCAACCCAAACACGTACACACTCACAGCCATTGCAACTCTATGTTTACATACACTGTCAGGGGATGCAGTGTCCATAGGTGCCCCCTGGCCTGGCTGTGAAGACAAACTACATAGCACAAAACACACAGGAAGTCACAGAGACATCATTGACAGGGGACACCTGACAGTGAATGAAATGGACACACCAATATACCGGACACTGTACCATGTTGTCAGTCACACAAGTTGCGGTTGTGATCTGCATTCCACTCCCACATCGTTCGGCAACATATGCATCCTTCACACAACACACCACTCACTGTCATAGACACTGTAGACACAAGCACCAAGCTGGACTGCATTTGAGGAGACATGCTACTCACAGCAGCAGAACTGCAACACACACCACTGGCCATCACTGTCATGACAATGGAAAAGCCAGAGAGCTGCCGTGCCCAATCCTTATCACCATGGAGGACATTGACAAGATTAATCACGTTTGCACGTACAAAACTCAGCAACAACATCATTAGCTACGTTAACAACATCACTTGTATGAAATGAGACGTGAACTAGGAACCCAGACAACAACACTGATACTCCCAAGAGATCCCAGGCATACCGGACTGTGACCATGTTGTCCAGACACACCAATGTGACGCACAAAGACTGGCAAAAACTGCCACCACACATGTCCCAATCTTGAAAGATATCCTAAGTGGAATTGCACGTATGTCCCTGTTAAAGGACAAATGTGGACAAGGATGACACACCTGTGTCAGGCACGTGATGGCCCTTGAGTAGCAATGGCCATGTACAGCCAATCAATACATGAGCTGGTCATGCACACACCTCAACATTCACATTGAAATGCTTCAGGTTGGCAGGACAATGTGCTACAACAATATCAACCTCTGGCTGTGACAACTTAGGACAATGCAATGTACAGGCACGCATCCAGATGTACAGTCACAACTGTCATGTGTTTGAACCATTGATGCCTGTAGAAACATAACATACATTGTGTGTCTCTTCCAAGCACAGGTGATGATGGGGACACTGCAGCAGATGATGAGGAGTCCCTGTCCCAGGCTCCGGTGGCCCCTGAGCTCTCTGGTGTGGAACAGCCTCTGCCCTCCTCGGATGGCGAAGACCTACCTGGCCCCTCCGGTGTGAGTCATCATGCAGCACCAGCAGGACCACCATCTGCACCCACTGCACCCACTCCTCCAACATCTGCCAATACACAGACCACCCCCGCCGACACGGACAGACCAAGGACACTGAATGACAACAGCACAGGGACCCCGGCTCCCCGGGAAGCAACGGACAACAACCCCAGTACCAACCCCCAAGGGGGCTTAGGGTCACCTGTGCATGCCACCACAGGTCCCGCACGTGTGGCCAGGGGTGGTGGGAGGGGTGGTAGGCAGAGGTCGCTGTTTGCAGAGGTGTCTGGACTGTATGATGACCCACAACTGGTATGCATTGCAGATGCGTACCAGAATAGCACCGGAGAGGTCAGCCAGGTAGTGGGGATCTTCAAGGACATTCAACAGCAGCAGGCTGCCCATCATGCCCGCTTGGACTCCCACATGTCCCGTGTGGAGACACACATGTCTGGCATGGAGTCCAAGTGGGACACATTGGAAGAACTGACAGCAGTGCAAAGGGACATATTGACATGCCTCCGCCAGATTAGCACCAACATGTCCACACCTCCCTGTGTGCCCACAACATCTGGTGCCGCAACAACTGCAACTGCCACAGGGAGGGAGGATGACTCTGGTGGAGAGTCCTCTGCACCGCAGCGGCCTGCACGTGAGGGTCCCCCAGAAAGAAGAGGGGTCGTCCGAGGAAGGACAACTGAGAGGCAGATGGCCATGTACATCCCCCAGGAACCCAACACCTGTTCTGGAAATTCTCCTTTGTGTGCAAACTGTTCACCCTGTCGAATGCAACCCAACTCTCCCACATGACATGGGGAGTTTAAGTTGGACTAATGTATCAGATGACTGTGGACTTTACTCAGGACATTTCTGCTACCAACACTTCCAACTCATCTGGGAACTTTGGATTCCAATCCCAATGTACAGCACCCACGTAAATAAACTCACTAATACACCATACTTGCCTCTGTTGTGATTCCAACGTGGTATTTTGTCATGGAGATGATGATCTGCTAAATGACACTATGCATGCTAACTGCTACAGCAATTCCAACACCGTCATGTGAGTCATGGCGACGTGACACATATGAGGGAGACACACCACTAGGGCAACAGAACACATACACACCAGGGCCATCTGACTCCTCGCCTACACTGATGTTGCCAGGAAATACAGTGGAATGCACAGACACCACACCTATTCAGAGTCTGTGTTAACTAGCCCACAGGTGCAGTAAGCAAATGTCAGTCAGATGTGTGACCACAGACAACGCACATCCCAAAGTGAAGCACAGGTTTATTACACATTTGCAACATGTTGTTTCCACTACAGATGCAAGGTAATCCCACGTGGCAGTGGCCACACAGTCAACAAGTGTTGAAGAAATAAAGTCCAGGGGTGTGTGGCACATCACCTGTAGGGAAATGACTGCTTCCACCCTGGAAGTTGAATCATGGTGTCGGGGGATCACAGTTGACCAAACAACTCTGAAAGTACCCTGTGAAGGACAGACATGACACACAGTTAAAAGCACTGAAGAACAGGACAGAACTGCAATACTCATGCCCAATACATGTCACAAGATACCTACACAAAACCAAGTTAGCATGTCAACACTGTTGGGGAGTACAGACTACCTGTAAGGACACATCGCTGCACGCATCCAGTCAAGTAGCACATGGCCACACTCAAACAGCAACAGAGCACCACCAACACATATCATGCAAACTCAAATCATTGACATAACATCTCTGTATACTCACATTCAGCTGAAGAAGTTGGTGATGAGCTGTGTGCGGACATCACCCTCATCATCATCATCACTGGCATCGTGGCCCAGGCCAGGATCCTCCACAGGTGGCGGGTGTTGGTCATCGTCATCCAGGATGAGAGGCAACTCCTTCCGCACTGCCAGGTTGTGTAGCATGCAGCAGACGATGAACATCTTGCACACCTTTGCAGGGGCATAAGGGAGGGCCCCTCCTGTCTTGTCCAGGCAGCGAAAGCGGCTCTTCAGGACACCAAATGTCCGCTCGATCACTCTCCTGGTCCGACCATGTGCCTCATTGTAGCGCATCTGGGCTGGTGTCACAGGGTTCCTGAGGGGTGTCAGCAACCACGGCATGTTGGGGTATCCGGAGTCACCTACATACAGACAATTGCACATTAGCTGAGTTGGAAAAGAGGGTGGAATACAACATTGCAGAACACACACAATGGTACAAAGTCAGTACACACCGACAAGCCAGGCACGCTGGTTCTGCATCTGTGACATCATCCTCAGGATGCGACTACTCCTCATCACGTAGGCATTGTGTGCAGAACCGGGGAAACGTGCACACACATGTGAGATGCTCATATCTGCAAGACATACCACCAGAGCATTGATAGAATGGAAAATTTTCCTGTTCCTGTATGCCTGCTCATGTGCCTGTGGTGATACCAAAGCCACATGTGTCCCATCAATGGAGCCGATTACATGTGGCATCCTCCCCAGGGCATTGAAGTCACTCTTGACGTCAGTGAGTTGTTGACGTTTAGGGAAATAGATGTACTGGTTCAAGTATGTTAACATTGCCTCCAAAACATTGCGTAGCACACGGCTGAACATGGTCTGTGACATCCCACCAGCAGATGCCACAGTGTGTTAAAAGGTACCGGTGGCAAAGAAGTGTAGGGCTGCCATCACCTTCACCTTGGGAGTCAGCTCTGTAGGGTATGGCCGGCCAGGTAGCAAATGTGGGGCCAACCGCCCCGCCAATTCCTCAATCAGCGGCCTGTTGAAGCGGTACCGTCGGATGCAGTCACGTTCCACCATGGTTGCAAGGTCAGGGAATGGTCTATGGACAGCTGGTGCCCTGCAGTACATAGGTGAACAAAGAAAGATTGTCAGTCACCCCACATATGTGGCATTGACCATACTCAATATCACATGATACATCATTACGAGACACAAGTACTTGATGTGTGTGCCGTTCTGTATGGACATATATGGCACCTACATGGCCATCATCTAACATCTCAATTCAACATATGTTGACAACAAGTTCCAGGTTGTGCTATGGGAAATCATTAGGCTGTGTCACAGTACCCATGTACTGCTGTCACGTTCCAAACACACACCACAGTGACAAGTGAGGACAGATGTGCCCCAGGCATCACAGCTCTTTGACAGGTAGATTCCCAGGGACCCTGTATTGCCACATGGACACTGGCATGACATGGCGTATCATGTACACGCCAGCAAAACAACCATGACTCCCACAGGTAGTGGCCCCTGTTGCCTCTGCAGGACAGACATGGACGTCTGTGACACACACACGCACAACATCAAAGTTGATGCACAAACAACGTGGATGTGGAGACTGTCTCCCATTGTGCACATGGAATCAGAGACATCTGAAACACAACATGCACACAGACTGTGGAGGGCCATCACAATTGTGGCAATGGGTCACCCTGTGACGTACATACCATCCCACATGGGACTCAGGGTGTATGTGACATAACATACACATATACAACCTGGAAATGTGACCATGCCACATGCTCTGAACTGAACAGTTGCACATCACAGTGGTCATGTGCACAACACACAATAGAGTCTGTCCCCATGAACACGTGCACAGCCTGGGAGTGGCTGCCCCCAAGTGCCACCCAACAAACCACATGTTGACCCCCATACACACACAGGTAATGCAGCCTTACATGCCTTAGGATACAGTGTGGACAGGCTGTGGTGTTGTAGGTGTGCCCCTGAGTCCCTGGCAAGTAATTGTGGCTGGCATACGTTCACCTGTGACAACCATGGTGACATATGCGAGTGACTTGTACAGGGACACGTCGTACAGCAATGGACCGATCCGTGCGCACGCATTGGCCATTGCATATGATGTTGACGGATGCGTGTTGTGTTTCGAAATACGCGTCGTACAGCAATGGACCGATCCGGGCGCACGCATTGGCCATTGCATATGATGTTGACGGATGCGTGTTGTGTTTCGAAATACGCGTCGTACAGCAATGGACCAATCCGTGCACACGCATTGGCCATTGCATATGATGTTGACGGATGCGTGTTGTGTGACGAAATACACGTCGTACAGCAATGGAACGATCCGTGCGCACACATTGGCCATTGCATATGATGTTGACGGATGCGTGTTGTGTGACGAAATACGCGTCGTACAGCAATGGACCGATCCGTGCGCACGCATTGGCCATTGCATATGATGTTGACGGATGCGTGTTGTGTGACGAAATACGCGTTGTACAGCAATGGAACGATCCGTGCGCACGCATTGGCTATGGACTGGCATGGTAACGGACGCGTATTCGAAGCTTTTACGAGTCGGATGCAGTGAATTCAGTTGGCCACCCACAACAATGTTGCAAATTCATGGGTGTCATCAAGTTGAAATTTTGAAGGATGCTGTAGGCGTGTATAAGTGGTGCAATTCCATGGATTGGCCAGATTCAGAAGATGCAAATGACTTGGACCTATCACTTTGGACACATGGGACAGTATCTGCCTCTGCAGCACACATATAATGCTGGCTGTTCCCCTGAGAGCTCACTTGCCTGCACTACATGCTCCAGGACGACATCTGCCACCACCACTGCTGCTGTCTCTGCATCCTCTGGCTACTGCAATGGCACGTACTGTGGAGAGAGCCCCAGCCTTCAGCATTGAGGAGAACCAGGCCCTGCTGGACAGCCTCCTTCCACAGTACAGCAAGCTGTATGGGAAACCAGGGGAGCAGGTGAGTGTGCTGTCCACTGCCTTACTAATTGTGCATGTTGTCTGACTAGCAAGACTTACAGTGTGTACACCAGTGGCTAGCATGCTCACTGAGTAGTTGTCACCCCCAAAGTGTGTAGTTACATGCACTGAACAGGTATAGTGCAGTAACAGTGCATTCCAACAAGGTTTTACTTCCCAGGCAATGATACCATTTAGTAACTGCTGGACAACTGTTCATAGCCATAGTTGAACTACCTGTGTACATCATATGCCCCTGTGATTGAGACATGTATATCCAACTGTGTGATGCACGGATATGTTGCATGTGTAGTAATGGCCTTTTCACTTTGTCATCCTCACAGGTTGATGCCCACCAGAAGCAGGAGATCTGGCTGACCATCGCCCGGGAAGTACAATCTGTGGGGGTCTACAGGCGCAGGATCCGCAACTGCCAGAAGAGGTGGCAGGACCTTCGTGGCTGGACCCGGAGGATCGCAAGGGTCCAGCTGAAGCTGTCGCCTCCTCGCAGGAGGGGCGCACACCGGACCCTGACCCCCCACATGCTCCAGATTCTGGCAGTGGTCTTCCCTGACCTGGATGGGCAGCTGAAGGCCAGACAGCAGCAAGGAGGGGGTACGTGCTAGCCTTTTCTGGGTACTATGACTAACATGCTCTATGCACTCCTTTAGCCTGGTTCCACTTCCACAGTACGACTGTCTTGTCGTCCTGGACTCATGTCCCTCACTTGTGTCATGCCCCCTCCTCATCTGATACACAGGTGTGGCCCTTACAGTCTGTGACTTAGGTCACTTGGGTACTGTGTACTTGCAGTTACCTGTGGTTCAAGTTGGGGACAGCATCAGTTACAGGAACTTTGTTGTGGGTTGCATGGGTGGTACAATTGCTCACACAATGCCTGTGATCTGACATGTACTCTGGGTATGGCTTCACAATGTGTTCCAATTGCTGCTCTGACTCACCACATGTCTGGGGTATGTGCCACACACCCATGCTGCAGCAAAGACCAAGGGGGGAGCCTCAGAAGTATGTACATCATGTGTGTGACACATGCATAGCCACCTGCCTAGTGTTCAGGGCAATACCATGTTGCACATGGACCAGGACTGTAATGCCTACTCCGGACATCGAAGGCACTCTGTTCTCCCACTCCCATGTGTCAGCATACATATTGGGCATTGTGACGAGTGCACTCAGGTGTTTGCCTCTGTGTCACCGTGGTGTGGCCTTGCTTTTTGGACTCCTGGAGTGTTTAACAATTTGGGGTGGCCAGCCATCTGAGTTGTGACTATAGGATCTGCACATTGGTTAATGCATAGGTCTCTGATCCCTTGACTGTGCACAATGGTGTATGAAACATTGAGGTGCAGGCAGCTTTGGTTCATTCTCATCAGATGGTGAAGTGCTCATGTGTATGGATTTGTGTTTGCAGTCACTCAAATGTCTCATTTGAATGACGTGGGATCATCTTAGTCCTCATGATGTGGGTGGCCAGGGGTGCACATGTGCACCTGTCAGCTACAGGGCTTGCATTCCCAAAACTTCCATGATTGTGACACAGTGCAGACTGGTGTTGTGTGTATGCACTGCCCCTGTGACAGGAGACAGTTATGACTGACTTGCCAGACAGGCCTGTGCCATGACATTCAACTTGCAAAGGGTGACCCAGTAGTAGTGTGATATGTCCTGCATGCACACCATTGTCGCATTGTCTATCAGGACATGAGAACATCATTGTGTCTGGTGATGGAACCAAAATCCGCATATCGACAGAGACTCTGCCCATCACTTTTCCTGACACATGTACTGAGTCAGTGGCAGGAGATGGCATGTGTTTGGAGTGACACATTTCCATATGTTCTCTTGGATGTCCAACAACTGTGTATGTGGTGCATGTGTGCACATATGATTAGTCGCATACAACAGGCACCAGACAGATGGGTGCATGGACAGGTAGGATATGAGTGGCATGCATGACTGTCAAGCAGACAATGGGCTTCTTCAAATCAGTGTCAGCACTTATTGCAATGTCTAGCAAATGATGGTAGGGCTTTGCTCTGTGATGTGCTGTACTTACTGTGGTGTGTGGGTCAGTACAGGTGACTAATGTTGCTCTGTTTATCCTGATTGTTTGCAGATACATCCACGGCCACAGGAGGAGACAGCTCCACGGACCAAGAGGAGCGGCAGAGCCAGACTGGGTCCACTGCAGAGGAGACCGAGGGACCCAGTGGCACGGAGGGTGAGGGGAGCCACACTGAGGAGACCTCAGCTATGACCACCTCGGCTGAGGAACACAGCACTTCCAGTGAGGACTCCCTTGTGGAGGCAGGTGTCAGCAGAACACAGACAAAATCGAGCAAGTCTGTCCCCGCCACCACCACCATCTCCACCCTCCCATCTGCTCCCATCCCACATGTCCGTGGAGGCTCCCGTGTAGGGGAGCGTGTCTCCTTCATGCCAGGCACCGCACCCCCTGCCTCTGTCTCCCCTGCTGCCCTGAGTGTGGAGTCTGTGGACTTGCTGAAACAGATCCATGTAGGGCAGACATCAATGCTGAGTGTCCTCCATGCACACACGGGTCTGTTGACACAACTGGTGTCATTCATGGAGGGCATGTCATCTGGCATGTCTGCCCTACAGTGGACCAATCAGTCCATGGCCTCCTCACTGACGGCAGCAGTGTCCCTCCTGCAACAGTCCCTCACCCCTCCTACCTCTGCCCCATCCACAATCCCCAGCACCCTACCTGTCCCAAGCACACACACACCGGCACAGGCACGCACCAGCACAGACACAAGCAGCACACAGACACACACGCCAAAATCCAGACGCACACGCACGCACAGTCAGGGGACTGATACCTCACTCACAGGGGATGGGGCCCAGACACACACACACGCATCCACGAGCACTCCGCAGTCCTCAGATACCTCTCCCTCCAAAACCCCTTCCCTTGCCTCACCTGCAACCCCCCTCCCAGAAGCTCTTCCTCTGTGAGCTTGGCCTCTTCCCCACAGATCCATCTGACCCAACGTACAGGCGGAAGAGGCGACCACCACACACAGAGGGAGAGCCCCTCACACCCGGACACCCTCCCCCAGGCACAGGCAGACTGAGGACCCCATTAGGAAGTCCCCCGGACCAGGAAGGGCAAGACCCCACCACCACCACCACGCAGCTCCACCACACAGTCTCTCTCCTCCATCCCCCAGGCCACCACTCCACAGGTTCCCCCGCCACACCCTGCCCCAGGTTCCCCCACACACCAATACTGCATCCCCAAACTGCTTAGGCCCTCCCCCTACCACTTGCTCTTCCACCCCAACCCAGATGCTCGGCCTGTTTGTGCCACTGGTGTGGAGACCGGGTCCCCCCCTCTGTCCTGCCCACCTCATCTGCCCCCCCTTCCACTTCCTTGGAGTTATGCACTGCAGTGGAGTCCACAACCACCCCGTCTGACTTGGGCACTGCAGTGGAGACCCAGTCCACTCCATCTGACTGGCCCACTGCATTGGTGCCAGCACCCACACCATCTGACTTGTGCCCTACAGTGGTACCGGCCCCCACTGAGCCAGACACCTCCACTGCAGTTGCCGGTGACACTCCTGCACCCACCACCCCTTCACTGCCTCCTTCTGGCATCCCCTGATCCTGTCCCTGCGGTGCCTGGCCTGCCCCTTGTATGCCCCTCCGAGGGGGATGTCCCTGTCCGTACCAGTGCAGGCAAGCAATGGGTGACAAGTTGTCACATGTCACCCTGTTCGGACTGTGAATGTGGACTGGCCATTGGCCTTAGTTTCTTTTGGACTTCCAATTTTTCATTCACATTGGCTGAATAAAGCGTCTTTTTGTTTACTAGTGGTTTTGCTTTTGTTGTACATGATGTAGATGAGTATCATCATGCATTTGCTGTTGTAATAGTGTTCAGATCAGGAAAATGAAGTGTTGCTGTGATGGACTCCATGTGGTCCATGGGATATGTGTCCTAATCTAGTCTGGATCCATAGCATCCTTTGCTGCAGTCTGAGGGTGTAATGTTCAGCATTTGACACAGGGATGTACGTTTTGCATTTGTAATTTAACATCTGTGGCTTACACTCATGCACATCTGGTGGGCTTACCACTGTTCAATGTTTCTATTTCCCTGACTGTGTGCCCATCTCCACTGGACATGCAGTTTAGCACATCAATGTTGAAGGACTCATCTGTGTATACAGTGCAACTTGCTTGACACGTGTTTTGGGTATATGCAGATGACTGAAGTGACACTCCCGTACCCAGGCTGATGTGAGCAGAGCCTTCAGTGTGTTGTAATTGTTGACTCACTGACCGAGTGTTCTGCTGACATGTTTGAGTCGTGCACAGACAAGGTTTGGCACAGCGGACCTTCCACAGGAGTGGAGTGCCCTCATGGCAGTGTGTAATCCCGTGACATTGCCTGGGCCCGTGTTATGTGTTGTGTAAGCATGTCTGTGTGTGTTCCCTTCCCTTTTCCTACACAGGCTGTGTCCCTACGGATGTTCCTGTTTGTGATGCTTGCTGAGTTGTCCTGTGTTCATCCAGCATCTTGGACCTGGTTTCTCCGTGATGTGGGTGCATGGCAAACTAATGTTCATCAGGTTGTCATCCCTAGTTGTCTTTGTTGTCAGGGCTGGGGATGTGGGCAAACGCAGATGGGACACAGTCAGGATTCCCCTTGGCACTTGTTGGTTATACAAGTCATGTAATTTACAGTTTGTGGTAGCTTTCAGTGATTGTGACACGTTGTGTGTGTGACTGCTGCCACTCCTCAGGGTCAGAGCTGCAATGTTGGAAGTTGTCTACGTGTGTTCTTTGTGGGTCACCTTGGCTTCTTTATTGGTGTGTGACTGTGGCCGGGACCCCATTGATTGTGGTGGATTTCACGTCATGCCCATGTACCGCATACTGTGCAGTGTGTCAGACATTCACGAGTCTTGTTGACTGGCCAGGTGTGATGGGTTTCTGCACCTTAGTTCCCACAACCACCCCTGGGATTGTCATGGGTGCATGTGCAATGTCACCAGTCCATGTGAGCTTCACTGCTGCACATTGGTGGAGATCAAGGTATGTGGTGTTGAGTGTGTGCAAATGTGAGTTGTTGCACGGCTAGACCCCTACCTCCCTATTGGCCTTGGCTGACAGGCCGTGCTGATTGATTTGTGCTTGTGTAGGTGTGATGGTAGTTTGTTGCTCAGGACACATGGCTGTGGTTCACAGTGTGAACGACATCTACCTTTGTCATCACAGTGGGATTATCATGCAGGCTAGTGTCACCACAATGTGGGGTCCCTGGGGGTAGTGCTGTGGTGGGTCTGTCTCTTGCTGTGTTAGTTGCTGTTCCTACAAGCTTGTGTGACATGTGTAATTTGGGCTCCCTCTCATCTAACAATGCCTGATTGCCCACATAGGGGAATCCAATCCATGAGTTACTTTTCTATGGCACTGTATACACATCTGTGTAATTGGAATTCAGGCCTCCTCATGTGTTGTGTGGTTGCCTGGGGACACTGGCACACCCTCCCCCCCCATCACCTGTTGTGTTTGATATGCAGTGTGAGGCTGCCTGTTTGTGTTTGTGCATCTGCACCACTGCATTGGCATATCTTTAGTGTGCCATTGCCTGTATGTTGTTTGGAGGATTTCCCATGCTGTCCCTGGGACTCCTAGGTCATCAGTCAGCACAATAATCATGGTTTGTATGTCCCATTGCTGCCATGGTATGGTATTTGTTCACCTCACATCTACAATCTCCACAGGATATCTACATTTGTGTGTCCATTAGTGCAGATATGTGGGTCTGCATTATGATGGTCACTTCTGGCATTGTGTAATTGATAAATGGAGACAATGTCAGTCCCCATGGGTGATGTTTGTCTGCACATGGCCAAAGGTATGTTTTATTTGCACTGCACTGTTTGCCTCACCCAATCTATGTTGCTATGGGACACAACCACTACTTTGCCACTGATGTGTTTGTTGTTCTGTGACCAGGAATCATCCATGCTGTTTGGCAGTTGCAGCTTTTTCCATGACAACACTTACCTTTTGGTCACTGTGATGATGGGGGTTTAGACCCCATTGCCACAATGTTCAAAATGTGCTTCAGCTATGGACCCCACACTTACCTTTTGGTCACTGTGATGATGGGGGTTTAGACCCCATTCCCACAGTGGTCATGGTCTGCTTGCATTGTGAAGGCCACACACATTTTTGTGTGACACATGTGATAGGGGGTCACATTGTATGTTCAATGTCATGTTCAATGTTGTAGGCATTTGACACAGACTACACACTCTTGTCATGATATTGGGGGATGTCTTTTGCTGACATTCCTTATGTTGGAGTATGCTGGTTGTGTCATGCATTACCCGTCCTATGAGTGGGGATGGTAGTAGTGGTAGGCATCCAGCCCCCCAGGAGTAGGGGTGGTGGTAGTGGTAGGCATCCATCCCCCTATGAGTGGGGATGGTAGTAGTGCTAGGCATCCATCCCCCCATGAGTAGGGATGGTGGTAGTGGTAGGCATCCAGGCCCCCATGAGTAGGGGTGGTGATAGTGACAGGCATCCAGCCCCCCATGAGTAGGGGTGGTGGTAGTGGTGGGCATCCATCCCCTATGAGTGGGGATGGTAGTAGTGACAGGCATCCAGCCCTCCATGAGTAGGGGTGGTGGTAGTGGTAGGCATCCATCCCCCATGAGTAGGGAGTGGTGGTAGTGACAGGCATCCAGCCCCCATGAGTAGGGGTGGTGGTAGTGGTAGGCATCCATCCCCCCATGAGTAGGGGTGGTGGTAGTGGTAGGCATCCAGGCCCCCATGAGTAGGGGTGGTGGTAGTGACAGGCATCCAGCCCCCCATGAGTAGGGGTGGTGGTAGTGACAGGCATCCAGCCCCCCATGAGTAGGGGTGGTGGTAGTGGTAGGCATCCATCCCCCCATGAGTAGGGGATGGTGGTAGTGACAGGCATCCAGGCCCCCATGAGTGGGGATGGTAGTAGTGACAGGCATCCAGCCCCCCATGAGTAGGGGTGGTGGTAGTGGTAGGCATCCATCCCCCTATGAGTGGGGATGGTAGTAGTGACAGGCATCCAGCCCCCATGAGTAGGGGTGGTGGTAGTGGTAGGCATCCATCCCCCTATGAGTGGGGATGGTAGTAGTGACAGGCATCCAGGGCCCCATGAGTAGGGGTGGTGGTAGTGACAGGCATCCAGGCCCCCATGAGTAGGGGTGGTGGTAGTGACAGGCATCCAGCCCCCATGAGTAGGGGTGGTGGTAGTGACAGGCATCCAGCCCCCCATGAGTAGGGGTGGTGGTAGTGGTAGGCATCCAGGCCCCCATGAGTAGGGGTGGTGGTAGTGACAGGCATACAGCCCCCCATGAGTAGGGGTGGTGGTAGTGGTAGGCATCCAGGCCCCCATGAGTAGGGGTGGTGGTAGTGACAGGCATCCAGCCCCCCATGAGTAGGGGTGGTGGTAGTGGTAGGCATCCATCCCCCTATGAGTGGGGATGGTAGTAGTGACAGGCATCCAGCCCCCCATGAGTGGGGATGGTAGTACCCATAGAGGGTTGCACTCCTCCTCACCCTCCTACCTAAATGAGAAGCTGAAAAACTCTGTAGCAAATAAGGGCTCCAGAAATGCCCAATCCCTGCTCTTGGAACCCCCCCACCTTCAGTCGAGAACGATACATGAACCAGTCTTTCTCTGGTAGTGCCACTAGAATATGGAACTCTCTGCCTCCCTCACTCCATCTAACCACCTGCCTAGAAACCTTCAAAAAGGACCTCAAGCGCCTCCTGTTTAACAGCCATCTTTGTTAATTCACCCTGGACCAGACTGAAGTCCTCTCTCCGCTGCGCCCTGATCTGCCTTTCTTTATATGATCGAACCATCTAAATCGATGCTTTCACTGTGAATGTCCTCTGCCCAGTTGTTGTAGATGCCTCTTGTGGTACCTCCTGTACACATCCACTGATGTAAACTTCCGAGTTGAACTACTTTACTGTAACTCTGTGCCCTGTGTGTTGTAAAGCGCTCTGATACCATCAGGCCATGTCCGCGCTATATAAAATTACAAATAAATAAATACATGGTGTAACGTTCTATCCAGAGCTCGTGGATCGAACAGGTCGTCCTCTGGGTGTTGCCTGTTCACGCGCACGCGCACGCTCACGCTGCGCCCGTCCGTCTGCGCCCCCAGATGTTTCCAGCGCAGTGAGTGATTCCGCCTGTTTGACATTTGTTTACGCTTGGCCTGTTCTCCGGTGTAAAAAGGCGCTCAATGCCAGACAACGATTTTTTATTTTGAAATAATTAGGCCGGCGTCAGGAAGTAATGGGGCTGACAGCTCTGAGCCGGAGATGCGCTCTCGGCCCGTGATAGGCGCTGGGTATCAAGTAGGTAGGCGAAAAAACACATAATAACAAGCATCTGGGCTGCTTTAAGTGGCTCCCGGAGACTCTCCGCAGCCCGGGCTGGTGATAGGGTTGTTTTTTTAGAGCTAAAGTCTGAGATGGATTGCAGAGACTGAAGCCCGGGGTCCAATATTTCTCTGCTCGCCGAGCGGGAATGGGGGCGCTCTGCCGGCATCTGCTGCACGGTGTGACGTCACTGACACTTACGGAAGCGCTGATATATCTATAATGTAAATACACCCTACACGTGTTAATATTTCTTTGACATGAAGCATCTGTTCTATGCTGCACAATGAAAGCGCTTTTGAATTTAATTCAGGCATCGAAATAAACTTTTATATTTACAATCCCGTGTTGACAGAGTCATATGTAGGTAGGCGCGTGGCGGTGGTGAGCGCTAAACACCTGCATATCAGCAGGGATGCGCCAGGAAAAATGCGTCACGCAAGTTTACCCTTGCGCCACGTCCGATGCGCCGCATTTACAATGCGGCGCATCGTGGCGCAAGGATAAGCAGATGCGTGACGCATCTGCCGGCGGAAGGTTGGCGCAGTGCTGAAGTTGTGTCGCAAGTGCGACGCAACTCCAGCACTGTTCCAACCTTCCCTATCCCTAACATGGTGCGTCAATCCTTACATCTGCTTGAAGCAGGCGTATGGATTTGACGCACCAGCGTCGGAAAAGTGACTGCGTGAAATCTTGTAGATTTCACTACATCACTTTTCCGAGGCGTTCCTGCGCCGGAACGCCCCCCCCCTGCGCCGGTACGCCCACATGAAACCTGACGCAGGTTTCATGTGGCGCAGGGGTTTACTATGTGACACATCTCCCTAGATGCGTCACGTTGCAAATATAGCGCAACGCGGCACATGGTTTGCGTCGCCGCTGCGTGATGCAACGGCGGCGCAAAAGTGGCGCAAGGGGCTTGTAAATATGCCCCAAAGAATGTTTGGAAGTGAAATTTGAGAAAAACAGACCTGCTAAAACAAGTTCTGATAAACCCCTCCAGTAGTGTTAACCCAACGTACGTTGAATGACGTTTTCCAGGCCGACAAGACCAAGCCGGTGACAGCCCTTCTTGTGTAAAAACGCTGTGATGCTGATTGGTTGTTCTCAAAATTCTTTACTGACCGCCGATTTCAGTCTTTTCTGTTAGGTGCAGTGCTTTAAATGGGCCAGTACTCACAGGTACTGAGTACCAGCACTTCTTTTTTTTCCCCCAAGAGGTGGGAGCCCTGCCCTCATTTTCCCATTCTCTATGCTCCTTAATTGACCTCCAACCCTCATTTCCCCTTTCCTGTCTTCCTCCTTTTTTTTTCTTCTTTTTTTTTTTGAGATCCACCTTCTTTTCTCCTGTAAGGTATGGCATGCATGACGCGAATCATGCGCCTCAGAATGCACTACACTACAGCTCCCTTTTGTGTTTTTTCTTTACACACCTTTTTATTGACGTGTGTTGTCTCAGTTATTCTTCCTATTCCCTAATATTCCAAAAGGGAGTTTGTCATGTCAGTCCTCTCGAGGTATACCTAAAACGAATAAATTGGAAAAAACCCAGAAAAGTACGTTCTTCTCCCATCTTTTCCCTTGGATATTTGGTGAATGATATTATCTGGAATATTGGAGGTGGGACAGGGTCGGATTGGGAAGGTGGGCAAACAGGCATTGGTCAGTGGGTCGGTGTCTCAGGGTCACCTGGGGGCCGGTTTTTGGGCCTCTGTAAGCGGGCCCAAGAGACTTCCCCACTCCCTGCCAGTCCACTTTAATGTGGCACCAGCATCACAGGGCACTCCCCTGGCATGCTTTAAACTGAGGCTGGGGTCCAGGTGTTGCTTTAGCCTTTGGGGTCATTCTCACCTCGGCGCACTGCCTCGCATGCTCAGCCAGAGGCCACTTCTCTTACCCCCGCCCCAGCCCATTATAGCCTCAGGGCATTTAGCTGGAAAGGGAGGTGTCAAAAAGAAGCAGTGTTATCCCACGCCGGCCCATCACTTTCAGACCATAGGGGGGGTGCAAGGAGGGTGTGTTGTATGCAGGGGCCTCGCAGGAGGCAGGTGATATTTGGCCGATCTCATCTAAACCCCCCCCCCCCCCACTCCTCCCCTGAGCAGCCCTGAGGCTATAATGGGCTGGGGAGGAGGTAAGAGAAGTGGCCTCCTTAGCAGCCACGTGCTGTCACTTCAACCCCAGTGTCTTTTAGGCCATGTTGGGGGAGAGGAGAGGGTTGCATATAATTGAATGTAGAGCCATGCTCAGAGCTGCAGACGTTGAAACTGGGTTTGAGTCCCAGCGTCGGCTCAACATCCTATGATTCTGAGCACATCACTTAATCTCCATACTGAAAATGATAATGAATTTGATGTTGTGTAATGTAACTGGTGCTCATGTCTACAATGACTTTGGGCCGAGTTTACGCTATACAAAACTATAACAAAAAAGAACCGGCAAGATTCCAGTGAGACTAACCAGATGTGGAATGTGGGCCACTTTTTATGGGAGTGCCTGGGCCCAATTGTGATCCCAATCCGACCCTGAGGTGGGAAGTAACATCTGGAACAAGCTGTAGTTGTCTGAAGTGTTACAGGAGATATTCTTGACAAATGGTCGAATTCATTTGCAACAGTGGCGACGAGGCTGGGATCACCATGAAGCAGGAGCATTGGATGGTCTGGTGCTCAAGAACCTAAAAGAGATGACAGCATTGTCGAACAAGCTACAGTACAGTATAGGACCTTCCGGCACTGAGGCTGTACCAATATGGCACAGTCCAGTGCAGAGTTCCTAGGATGAAACCATTCCAGCTGCAAAGGGATGACCGGATTTTGAAATGTAGAATGGAGTGAGGATCCCGTATTCACAATGACTTTCATGCACAATCCCGGGTATGAGATCACTCAAGGGTGAAGCAGTGGAAGAGTCTTGGGCTCTATTCAGAAGGCACAATCCATCAGCACACGGCTCGTGGCAACCATGGACATGTAGCACGATGATCCTTGGGGGTGCACAGCGTATTAAGTGTCAAAGCATTAGTCACTCTGACATTTCAAAAATAGCAGCCAGAGGTATAAAAGATACCAACAATTGGGGCGGGACAAGACGAATGTGCCAATTACTAGAAGGATGCTGAGAGACAAATCCCCGATTTCAGGCCTTATCCCATAAATGTATGATATTCTATACTGTACATTAGCTAGTTATAACATATACAGGATTTGGATTAATTGGTTGGGGATGATTGATAACATATGGCTGTGGTGTATTTAGGGTACAGCATTTTATTAATTTTGTTCACTGAGTTACTAATAATAATGGATACAATTATTATATCATTTTTAGGAGAATACTTCATAATAAATATTAGTGTCTTGTAAAAACAACAATGCTTGTGTGTGTACTGATTGTGGGTTTGGGGCAGTGACTCCACATTTTCACGTGCACGGAGGAGATTGTTGGACAGGTTCTTCTGACACCAGCGCACTTCCCCACCAGAGCATAACTCTGTCTGAGGGGTCAGAGACACCTGCCAGGTTTCATTTTCTCCAAAAAGGTTGCAGTTTCCCTTTGGGGCTTAGGAAAGCTGCACATATTTTCAGGGAACACTACACTACTTATGTCATGGTGTGGTATAATTTATTGAGTACAATGTCTACTACTAGAGTCGCAACTTGGAACTGTAAACATTTCACAAGGATGGTAACAGAACACAGGGCCTGATTTAGATCTTGGTGGATGGGTTACTCCATCACAACGGTGACGGATATCCTGTCCGCTGAAATAAAAATCCCATAGGATATAATGGATTTATATTTCGGCATCCGGGATATCCATCACCATTATGACAGAGTAACCCCTTCAACAAGATCTAAATCAAGCCCATAGTGTTTAATTAATTGAGCAAAAAGCCAAATTTAGATTTTCCTCATATGTCACTAATCACCTGAGAGGGTATCCAGGTACTTGGACAGGTGTGTAGGTGTGAGGTCCCCAAGGTGCTTATACGAAGAGCCAGGTCTTCAGCTTCTTGCAGAACTCAAGAAGGGAGGAGGAGGCTCTGATGTAGAAAGTATAGATGGCTGTTAGACACAGTGATTGAGTGTGCAGGACTGAACAGTAGCCTTCACCACTTGGCTTTTCTGAAGCTTGCACAGATAGTAGAAAGTCAGCTGAAGATGTTTGTGAAGCACAATTCATGGCAAGGCAGACTCATTTCCACAAATAACTTGGCATTAAAACAAGGTGAAGTTGAGGCGCGCGGCGGGGGCGTTCCAAGATGGCCGCTCCCTGAAGAGCCCCGTGCATCGAGCTCCGTTTTCTCTACGAAGGGCTCCGTTTTTGCCTGCGGCCCCGAATTTAAAGCATGGATTCCTGCATCGGAGGTTGCGAGGAGTCTGGAGGCACGTTTTAAACAACGAAAAAGGTATTTTTTGCTTACTTTTTCTCCCCTGCTTGCCTCTCCTCAGCAACCGGCTAATTGCGGCCGCCATTTTGTGTGTTTACTACAGCGGTTGCTTTTCTCTCCACAACAATGCCTGCTTGCGCACACAATTTGGGGGTTTTCAGCGCTGCTCTCCTCTACTAGTTATTTTTTCTTCTTTTCCATTGCTCCTGTTGGCTGAGCGGTTGAAATCTCTTGTACACGAATGGATTGCTATCAGAGACTGTGACAGATATGAGGGCAGACTTACTTTGAAAGTGTTCATATGCTATTAGTTGGTTTGCCTACTGCTATTCTACCTATCTTCTAGTGCTGCTGTTTTGGGCCAGTATCTCACTAGACTTATCCGAATATTTTTGATTTTAGTTTACTGTCGCTGTGGGGGACATAATTTAAGAGCAGAGTCAACTTGGTCTTTCTTCTTGTTTTTGCGATTCCTTGCATTTTTACCATGGATTCGTTGCATACTACTAAGTCCCTGGGAGCATCTGCTTCAAATATCGCTGGTCGGAAAGACTCTTCGGGCAATTCCAACAAACGTACCAAAAAAGACCCGCCTTCTCCAACGAAGTCACTTCTTCCACTGACTTTGGAGGACATTATGGAGGAATTACGTAATATCCGGCCATTTTTTACAGAAAACACTGCGACGCTCCAAAGAATTGAGGAAAAATGGTCTGGTTTGGATTCGAGGCTTTCTGAAGTTGAACAACACATCAGTGATGCACAAGATGTTGCTGCTAAAGTAGACACTCTTTCTTGTGAAGTAGCATCGCTCAAGAAAACTACAGAGGACTTAGAAAATCAAAATCGACGCAACAACCTTCGTGTTTATGGAATTCCGGAGGGATCCGAAGGGTCTGATATGATTGCATTTTTGAGGTCTCATATCCCTCTGATCGTTGGTCTACCAAAATCCACAGACCTCAATATTCAAAGGGCCCACAGGATCGGCCCTCCACAATCTTCTTCTTCTTCAAGTAAACCACGAGGTATTATTGCATATTTCCTCCTATATTCCGATCTTATGACGATTATTAATGCAGCAAGGCAGCGAAAGCAGATGCTCTGGTCGGGTCATAAAGTCTTTTTTAGTCAGGACGTCTCTAAACCCACTGCCAACCGTCGCAAGGAATTTCTTGACCTTCGACCAGCACTGCGCTCCATGAATGCCCGTTATGGCCTGATCCATCCTTGTTTCTTCAAGGTCACGTACAAAGACAGAACTCATTCTTTTGAGGACCCAGCTGATCTTCGGAAATTTATTCACACCCACAGGGGAGAAGCTATGGAACTTAGCAAAACTTGAATATCCTCCCTTTTTGTATTGTAATGGGCCTGCTTGTTTGTATTTGCATTGTTCTCTCTGTTTGTTTGACTTTTCATAATGTATCCATTTTCATGGGGGGCTGGTTGTGAAATGTCTTCCATTTCCAATGTTTTTTTATCTATTTTTTACTTTTTAGTTCACAGGGTTCCCCCCATGTGTCGTGAAGCATTCCTGTTGTTTTCCACATTGTGCATCTATTTGGTTTTGTCACTTCCATTCATTGTATTATCCCTTCCATTGTCCGGTAAGTTCCCTTCTTTTCTGTACGTTGAGGTTCATGTTTCCTATTTGTTGGATCACTTTTTTGGTTCGTTTATTTGTTCTTCTCGGTGTTCTCTTCGGGGCGGCTCTTGTGCTTATCGCCCCCGCCCACTGTTTTGCTTTTCTCTTTTAGGATCATTATGGCTGAAGTCCTTCGGCTTCTCGTCATCTTTTCTCTGTATATCTTTCTGAGGAGATTATGTCCTCCTCATTCCTCCTATCTTTCTTCTCTTTCTTCCTTCTTTCCTTCTTTCCCTGTCGTCTACTATGTGTTTTTACTCTCTCTTTTCTTACTCCTTCTTCTTCTACAATTTAATCTAGTGAGCTCTTTTATCTCTCTGATGGTTCCTCTAATCTCATACTTCTCTTTTTCTTACCGGTTAGTTCTAGGTAACTTTGTTGGTCCGTATCTTCCTTTTTCTACACTCTCTCTCAATTTTTTTTTTTTTACGTTAATTATTCTATCCCCTCTTTTTATTGTAGTAGCTGTAATTTCTTTGTGGTCATAAATTGTCAGTTCTCCAGTCTGTTTTGTTTGCTTCTTTTGCGCATTTACTTAAGTCTTTCTCTATCTCCTGCCTCAATTTTCCTTTTGATTAAGTATATATTTTCTGTTACCAGTTTACTAATTTTATTCTTGTATACATTTCTGCCGTTACTCGAATGAGCAATCTTCGTTTGGTGTCATGGAATGTTAAAGGTACTCGTAACCCGGTTAAAAGACAAAGAGTCCTTTCCCACCTATCCAGATTAAATTGCCAAATTGCTTTATTACAGGAGACAAATCATAAGGAACAAGATGTTAATTCCTTTAAGAGACAGTGGGTAGGGTCTGTTTTTAGTTCTGCCTCTGTGCACAATAAGAATGGTGTCCTGATATTATTTCATAAATCCTTAAATGTTCAACTTTTGAATGAATACAAAGATGATGCTGGCAGATGGCTCCTTCTAGAAGTCACTATAAATAATGTCAAATTTATGATTTGTAATATCTATGGGCCAACAGGAGTAATTTTAACTTTTTTGGAATGACATGTCCTCTCTGCTCTCTTCTCATACCTCTGAAAATCTCATTGTTGGTGGAGATTGTAATCAATTTTTAGATCCATTTCTCGAGAGTAAGTCACAAACTCGCTTTACCCCAACCCAAATGCATAAAACTTTTCGTAAGGCTATTTCGGCTAGAGGACTGGTTGATGTATGGAGAGCATTACATCCTGATGTTCTGGAATACACTTTTTTTTCTCCTGTTCATAACTCACACTCTCGGCTAGACTATGTCTTTTTCACACAGCATACACTTCAATTTTTAACACATGCAGAAATTGGATCGATTCTTATTTCCAATCACGCACCTGTAATTGTTGATTTTGATTATCCCAACCCCTCCTCACCCACTCGTAGATGGAGATTCAATAACTCTCTACTACTGGATCCACAGTTCACAGAAAAATTTACAAAGTTTACTGAAGAATACTTCTTAACTAACCTCCCTTCAGATACGCACATGAATTTTGTTTGGGATGCGTTTAAGGCCACAGCACGCGGCTTTATCATTGATTATGTCGCTAAAAAAAAAGAAAAAACTTTTACGAGATTCCAAACAACTTCTTAGTCAGATTAAGTCCCTAGAGCATGAATATTTTTCCTCCAACAATCCTGACACACTGTCTCAACTTATTAAATCTAAAATGCAATATAATAAGCAATCCCTTGATGATGCCTGTGGTACTCTACTTCGTTCTAATGCAAAAATGTATGGCGGCCGCAATAAAGCGGGCAAATCTCTAGCAAACTACTTGAAAATTAAAAAACAGAAATCTCAGATAGTCGCCATCACTGACTCTTCCGGTGTTCGCCATATTAGTGATGCAAAAATCCTAGATTGCTTTACTAATTATTACAAGACACTATATACCCCTGAATCCTCCCCATCCACTGAACAAATAGATTCCTTTTTTCACTCAATTCCCAAAGATCCCACTTCAACTATTGACCTATCCTCCCTTGAAGTGCCCTTGTCTGAATCAGAATTGTTGTCTGCTTTACATCTCCTTCCTAAAGACAAAACACCTGAGCCAGATGGCTTTATTGTCCCCTTTTATCTACACTTCAAACATCTTTTACTTTCTAAGCTATTATTGCTTATCAACCATTTTTTAACTATCAAGCACACACAGGGTTCTTTTGCTCAGGCTATGTTATGCCTCATACCTAAAAAAGATAAAGACTTATCTCAATGTGGCAATTACAGACCTATTTCATTAATTAATACCGATTGCAAAATTGTTGCCAAATTATTGGCTCTCCGACTCAATTCTGTTATCCCTGATTTAATAGACTTGCATCAGTCCGGTTTTGTAAAAGGTAGATCTTTCTCGGATAACTCACTAACCTTCCTCAATATTATACATTTGGTGGCTAAGTTCAACCATCCCCTTGCTGCCATAACACTTGATGCCGAAAAGGCCTTTGACCGTGTTAACTGGGATTTCATGTTTTCCGCTCTGAAATGGCATGGTTTTACTCCCCACTTCATTCAATACATTAAATTATTATATTCTAATCCTTCCACATCTATTTGGGCTAATGGCATACAATCCAGTTATTTCCCACTTCATAGAGGTACTAGGCAAGGTTGCCCATTGTCCCCCTTATTATTTATTTTAACACTTGAACCCTTTTTAGAAACAATTCGTAGATCCTCTATTTTTTCTGGTTTTCATTTTAAGAATTTAAATATAAAATATACTGCATATGCAGGTGACATTTTGCTATATATATCTAATCCTGTCACCTCCTTGCCGGAATTCTTCTCATTATTAAATACATATTCAGGGGTCGCTGGTTATAAATTAAATATTGACAAATCAGATGTTTTACCCCTCAACAAATTTTGTCTTCCACATATGTTTGAAGGTTCTGGTTTTAAATGGAATTCAAAAAGCATTAAATGTCTTGGAATTCTTTATACTAACACTCTTAAAGATACCATTAAAATCAACAAGACTGAGCTTATGTTTAAAGTTAATGCATTAATTGATGGTTGGTCTCCCCTTTTCATTTCCTGGTGGGGTAGATTAGCTACTGTTAAAATGATGCTATTACCTATTATTAACTTTTATTTATCTATGCTCCCAATTTCCCTCCCACTTAATTTCTTTAAAACCATTAATCGCTCTTTAATAAGCTTTTTATGGAATAAACGTAAACCCCGTATTGCTTTAGCTCGCTTACAACAACCAAAAGATCTTGGTGGGGTCAATTTTCCTAATATCAGAACATATCACTCTGCTTTCACATTGACACATATATGGCCTTCTCTTTCAGATCATTATAAGGATCCACCCACAATATGGGGTCTATTAGAACACGCGCAACTCTCCCCCTTTGCCTTTACAGATGTGATTCGTTTTTCTCAACCCCCGAGGGGTCTTATTTCTCCCATATTTACACACTCCATAGCTATAAGTAAACCACTGATTACTTCCCCTCTTACCATCTCTGAGAATATTTTACAATCCCCCATATGGTACATGAAGAATATTAAATTAAACAACAGAACTTTTCATTGGAAGGAGTGGACTAACAAAGGCATCATTAACATAGGACAACTTTTATTTAATAACACTTTACTGACTTTCTCTGAGATACAGGAGAAATTTCACATATCTGATAAATATGCTTCTCAATTTGAACTTCTTCAGCCTCTCCTTACTGATTACATTTCTTAACATCCTCTTCCAGCTCTTGATACACAGCCTCCCGGCCCTTCAATTGATTTTTCTACTCAATTAAAAGCCTCATGCATCTATAAGTTATTAACTGCTACCTCTAAACCTGTCTCTAAACATAAAATAGAACTTGTTTGGGAACTAGAATTACATCGAGAATTTTCAGACCGCACTTGGCAATCAATATGGGCCAAGATCCATTCCTCGTCTTCATCAGCGAGCGTCACACAAACGTTATATTTTTTCTACAACAGACTATTTATCACACCCACAGACCTTTATAAATGTAAAGTCTCGCCTACTACTACTTGTTGGTCATGCACGCATGATAAAGGGGATTTTTTTCACATGTTTTTTGACTGCCCTTTAGTTAAAAAGTTCTGGTCACAAATTTGGTACAAACTAAATGACATACTGTCTGTGTCTTTTCCTTTTGATGTTAAACATATCTTTTTAGGCAGTTCATCTCCATATTGGTCCTCTCAACGTCTGGTTGGAAAGTTTGATGACTTAATGCTTGCCTTAGCTCTTCAAATCATTACTTCAAATTGGAAAGATACAACAAAAATCTCATATATGGCATGGTGGAATTTGTTATGTCATCATCATCGTCTAGATCGTGCCCATGCCACATCTATTCCTCTAAAAATTAAAAAAGATTTGTTATGGTCACCTCTAACTTCATTTTTATCTAAAAGTATACATTGTTCTGTTTCTAAAGTTTGTAATTACGAACCTCCTTGAGTATAATAGTTTTTAAATTGCAAATGTTTTCCGTTATCATATAGTGGATTGATACTTGCTGTTTTCCTTTTCTCTTTGGTATACTTTATCTTTCCTCTCCTTTCTTTCTTTCTTTCTTCTTTGTCTTCCTTTGTTTGTTTCTTTTCTTTCTTCCTCTCCCTTCCTTTTTATCTTCTTAAAAGATTAAAATGCACTTGTTTCTATAATGTGCTTCCTATTTCAATTCAAGTTTTTCACCTTTCCATTCTTATATTATAGTATTAGGTTTTATATGCTGTTCTTAATTCATAATATAATATCTTCCCTTTTATTGTCTTGTAGTTCACTGATATCTTGTATTTGTAATCACATTTGCTTGAATTGTCTTTTGGACTTTAACTTATTGTTTGCTGTACCTGCACATTGTTTATACTCATCTCTCAATAAAGCATTTTCAAACTAAAAAAAAAAAAAAACAAGGTGAAGCAACAGGGTAATGCATGATGGGTAGCGGGTACCACTGGCGCTACTAACCTGTGTGATTGCCACCACTAAAGTGTTCACTCTTACTTAACAATGAGCAACTATTTAATTTCCTATGTTAAGATCGCGTTTGCGTAGATTACAGAAGACTCGCACTTGGCGCACTAGTGTTTGAAGTCATCAGGACAGGCCCGGCTTTAGATACTCCCCTTTCCACGTAATGACACAAGATATACATGCATTAAAGAAACCAACTGTGTTTGGGTGTAAGTTGTTGATGGGCAGGTAATACTATACTGCAGACGGGCAATACAGAGGTTGTAACACAACTGTATCAATACTGCTCTAATTGGTATGTAATATGACATTGAGATATATATGGCGGCCACTTTTATGGATTCTTACAAATCAGTTTGGCAATCGTTATTATTACTGTCACCTTTCCCTCAGGGTTTGCCTTACTGATAACCCTGAGACTATTACTGTAGTCAACATGAAGTACCTGTTCCCTATTCGCAGCAGGTGCATGGGATCCACCCCTGATATGAAGACAATGTTCTATGGCAAAGAGGGTGGGTTTCCTCCATAGGGTGAGAGGCAGACAAGAGTTTGCATTCATTCACTCAAAGGATGGTGTTCTTTGTCAACCGCATGCTGGGTATTGCTGGTGAGAATTACTCCACAGCAGAAAAAGGCGCTTTTACTTCACGATTTGGGTTAAGACGAGCGACAAAGGGGCCTATTTATGAAAAAGTCACTCTGTGCTAGGTGACAGGGAAAGGGCAGTATTGCGCCAAAGTTAAGGCAGTACGATGCATTCCTGCTTTTTTCCCTGTGCTGGCACCCTTTTAGCAGCCTAGCGCCAACGCAGGTACCCTTAAACCATGGTCCAAGGGTTCCTGCGTTGCATGCAAGATAGTTTTTCTGCAGGAAGGGACACCCTCCTGCACAAAAACAATCCTGTGAGGCATATTCCTCTTTCTATGGGTGCTGCAGAATGCAGCACACATAGAATGAGGAAGAAACGAGGAGGAATAAAGATATCGTTAAGCCTCTCCTGGGAAGGCATATCTTTATGGCACATTCCCAGGTCTACCAGGCCTGGTAAATCTGGGAAAGCGCAAAATACCTTGGGAGTTGCACGGAACACCCACACTATGCCCATGGAATGCCTCCCTAGGGCAGAGCAAGGCAACACAGTGATTTATGCTGCGCTGCCTTACTCCAGATTTATGGAGCCATTCAGGGCCACCAAAGTGGCCTTGCGTGGCTTCATAAATGTAACTTAGGGTTTGTGTCGCACATGTACCATGTTGTGTGGTGCAAACGAGATGCAAACCGCTTGTAAATAGGCCTACATTTTCTTTGCAAATTGTGCGACGTTAGCATTTACATCCATACCTATAGGACTACTGCGTACTAAGTTACATCACTAGATAAAGTTGTTACTAATCGAAGAATAGTAGAAGCCATGCTGGCCTGTGGACATTTATTGTCAGGTATTCAGGGGCCGAAGCACAAAGGTCTTCTGCACTCATGGGGGAGGCCCCGCAGTCATGGCGGGGGGGGCGCACTCATGGCGGGGGGCCCACACTCCTGGAGGGACCTCTGCAATCGATAAGTGCATTACAGAGATCCTGCCACGAGTGCGGAAGCCCTTTGTGATTCGAGCCCTATGAGTTCGGAATCATGAAGTGCCGCCAGTCATATTCAGATGATAAAGGACAAATCGCTGTGGTTAGTTGGGTATTTAGTGACGATGATAACAAGATAAACAGCAAACTGGTCTGGTAGATGCAAGACCGGACACCTTATAGATGTGGAATCAAGAAGTCTGTGGCACATTGCATGTTTTGTCCTCTTGTGGGTGTGTCCTGTCACTAATGAAAAAGAAATGAAACACACTCAGAGGGCTTGAAAAGCAACTCGTAAAGGCAAAGTAAAACAAGTCAAATAAGTCAGAAATGCCACCCCACCGATGATAAAGCAGCCCACCTTGGTGGGTGAAGGTCTGTGCAGTGCTTAATTTGAGCCTGTGGTTTGCGGTGCTCGGCACTGGTAGTAAATTGTCAACACCGGTGCTTTTGACAATCTGCCACAAGCTGGTGCTGTCTGGCTAATTTAGAGATGACCACAACAACAGGTAATTATTATTCAATATACATAAAAAATGACTATTACCTCCCGCTCAAGCCATTCTTATAGCTTTGGGGGACTGAAACAGACTGAATTGTCACACTTGTAAGAGTGTGATGGTTAGTAGTTGTGTTGTTTCCATTATTGGCAGCATGGCAGGGGCAATGTGTGATGCAAGCTGCAGTGGCTTCCTGACGAGAGCCCGGGCACTTCTTTTTTTACAAATTAAGCACTGGGTCTGTGCATCCTGAAAAAGGATTACACTAGAACTTAAGAACAGACTACTTTTTGCAGCTTTACTCAACTCTACCACCACAGAATGGCATTCCTTATTTTTGAGTATAACATGACTATTCTTCACTGGGCAAACATAATAAACCCTTTTATAGATGCTAATCTCTCTGTTTGTTTTAAATACAATAATTGTTCGTCTCCTTAGCAATAGTTTTGTGACTTATACACAAAAAGGCATAGTAATGAAAATAGTGGCGCACGGCAGCGTAGCAAGTCACCTTGCTCCATTGCCCTGCGTCACTGGTAAAGGGCAGGAATGATCTGTATTTATCCAATACAGCCCATTCCTGTCCTTCCCCCTTGAGCTGCCACCATTTTGGCAGCTTAGCACCAACACATGCACCCTTACAGGATTGTTTTTGTGCAGGAAGGAGCACCTTCCTGCACAAAAACAATCCTGAGATGCTTTTCCCTCTTTCTAGGTATATATGTATATATATATTATCTACTGGCGGTCGCCAGTAGATAGTTATAGTTACAACCTATTATCCATAGGAAATCCGCGACATTCTATTTGAAATAACTCTCTTGCCGGTTGACGTATCTTCGCAAAATTTTCAAACTTTGTGGGGCGCTCCGGTCCGCTCCTACCCTGAAAGTCTCGGGGGATTCGTCAAGCGGGGGCCGAGAAAAAGGGGGTCCCAAAACGCGTTTTCCCCATGCAATTTTCCATAGGAAACTTTAGACACGGCTACAGCCCGAACTGCCAAACGGAATTACACCAAATTTGGCAAAGAGGTAGTTCTTGGTTCAGAAAGAACCCTTTTGTTAAATGGTGTAAATCCGTTCAGTAGTTGCTGAGAAAATCAAAAGTAAAAGTATAGATATATCTATGGCCGCGTCGGATTCGCGCACCCTCCCGATCACGAGCTGCATGCTAATTGGCTGTCAACACTCCAAATCAGGAAGTGTTGGCAGCCATTTTGTCCCTCGGTAGAACCGAGGGACAGAAACAAGTGCGCAAAGCGCACAAAGGGGGCAGGATAGAAACACCCTGACCCCTAGGTCTGCTCAGGGGTCCCACAAGGACCCCTGGGCAAAAAAAATATATATTTTTTTTAAATCGGCAGGATGCGCTCAGGGTGCGCGAATCCTGGCGAAAAAAATCGAGCGCGGTCTCCCGCGCTTCGATAGCACTGGCCCCGGGTGGGCCAAGTCCCGGGGGCATGCTGGGGGGGTTAATTTTATGTGTGGGGGCC
The DNA here is from genome assembly GCA_963921515.1 of Calotriton arnoldi. Lineage (NCBI taxonomy): Eukaryota > Metazoa > Chordata > Amphibia > Caudata > Salamandridae > Calotriton > Calotriton arnoldi. The sequence continues at coordinate 1,717,868 of CAWUFW010000210.1, read as the reverse complement.
TCTAAGGCCCCCAAGCCCCGGGGACCACCACCCCCGGGCTTTATGTAGAATGGTGCGGGAGGGCTCTGAGCCTCCCGCAGCCCCCGGGGACCGCCACCTCCCGGGGCTTCTTTTTATTTTTGAAAAACCTGTGTGGGGGCTCCAGCCCCCACACGCCCGGGGACCACCACCTCCCGGGGCACTAAGAAAAATTACAATGGGGGTCCGTTTTGGACTCCCAAGCCCCGGGACCACCACCTCCCGGGGCTTTCAAAATGTAAGGAGGGGGCCGCGCGCCCCCTCCTGGAGCCTGTGGTGGCCCTGGGGACCGCCACCCCCAGGGCCGGCTCCTGCAGTGTCCAGTCCTGTCATAGCAAACTGCTTTGGATATTGGAAGAGAGAGCAGGAAACCTGCTCTCTCTTCCAATATCCAAAGCTGATTGCTTTTCCACATGGGGAGCAGCATGTTAGCTGCTCCCCATGTGTAAGCAATGCCGGCTCCCGTAGGACACGGGGAGCCGGCGGGACTGTGGGGGTTTGGGGACCCCCACAGTCCCCAACGAGAGGCCAGGCCCTGGGGGATGGGGTCCCCGGGGCCATAAGTGGCCACGGAGGGGGCCACGCAGCCCCCTCCCCAAAGGTAAAAAAAGTTTAAAAAAAAAAAAAGTGCAAGGCCGGCCCCGGGGATGGGGTCCCCGGGGCCTTAAATGGCCTGAGGAGGGGGCCACGCAGCCCCCTCCAAATAAAAAAAGAGGCCATGCCCCGGGGATGGGGTCCCCGGGGCCAATACAGGCCCAGGGAAGGGGGCCATGCGGCCCCTTCCCGTTTTTTTTAATTTTAATTTAAAAAAAGGGGTAAGGCCCTGGGGATGGGGTCCCCAGGGCCTAAAAATAGGAAAAAGGAAGGGGGCTACACAGCCCCCCTTCAGGGAGAAAAAAACAAAACAAAAACGATCGGGCCCGCAGGCCCCGCCCCTTCCTTCACCACTCTGCAAACGCGCCCTGGCGCGTTTGCAGAGGGGAACGAATTCCCCTTGAATACTGGGGTCCCTGGGGGCCAACTAGCCCACCAGGAACCTCCAGTATGCGCCAGGGGCTGCCTTGCAGAGAGGTGTACAGAGGCCACGCCCCTTTTACACCTCTCAGCAACGCAGCTCTGTGGCGCTTTGGAGGTATATGGTGGGCTAGTTGCACCCCAGGGACCCTCAGGATTCAAGGGAGCTAATTCCCCGACTTAAAACGCGCCACGGGCGCGTTTGCACAGTGGTGAAGGGAGGGGCGGGGCTCAGGTGTCATGTGTGCAAACAGGCCCCGTGGCGCGTTTTAAGATGGGGAATTAAATCCCTTCAATCCTGAGGGTCCCTGGGGGCCAACTAGCCCAACAGGTACGTCCAGAAAGCGCCACAGAGCTGCGTTGCAGAGAGGTGTAAAAGGGGTGTGGCCTCTGTACATGTCTCTGCAACGCAGCCCCTGGCGCATACTGGAGGTTCCTGGTGGGCTAGTTGGCCCGTAGGGACCCTCATGATTCAAGGGGACTTAATCCCCCAACTTAAAACGCGCCACGGGGCGCGTTTGCACAGATGTCACCTCAGGCCCCGCCCCTCCCTTCACCATTGTGCAAATATTCCTCTAAAATCAGCCGAAATACGAATTCTGATTTACTCACCTGTTATCAGGAGAGACCTCAGTGCTGCATCTTTCAGCCCAGTACTAATCCTGAAAAGTAATTTTAACCGTACTTACCAGTAACTTGAATTTCCTTCCATAGGCTAACATTGACTGGTTTCACTTGGAAATTCTTCTAAGTGTGGAGTTTTGGAACTTTAAAATATTCCTCTAAAATCAGCCGAAATACGAATTCCGATTTACTCACCTGTTATCAGGAGAGACCTCAGTGCTGTATCTTTCAGCCCAGTACTGGTCCTGAAAAGTAATTTTAACCGTACTTACCAGTAACTTGAATTTCCTTCCATAGGCTAACATTGACTGGTTTCACTTGGAAATTCTTCTAAGTGTGGAGTTTTGGAACTTTAAAATATTCCTCTAAAATCAGCCGAAATACGAATTCCGATTTACTCACCTGTTATCAGGAGAGACCTCAGTGCTGCATCTTTCAGCCCAGTACTGATCCTCAAAAGTAATTTTAACCGTACTTACCAGTAACTTGAATTTCCTTCCATAGGATATAATTGCCTGCTTTTTGCTGAAAAAGTTTCTAAGTGTTGATTTTTGAAACATACAAATATTCCTCTAAAATCAGCCGAAATACGAATTCCGATTTACTCACCTGTTATAAGGAGAGACCTCAGTGCTGTATCTTTCAGCCCAGTACTGGTCCTGAAAAGTAATTTTAACCGTACTTACCAGTAACTTGAATTTCCTTCCATAGGCTAACATTGACTGGTTTCACTTGGAAATTCTTCTAAGTGTGGAGTTTTGGAACTTTAAAATATTCCTCTAAAATCAGCCGAAATACGAATTCCGATTTACTCACCTGTTATCAGGAGAGACCTCAGTGCTGCATCTTTCAGCCCAGTACTGATCCTCAAAAGTAATTTTAACCGTACTTACCAGTAACTTGAATTTCCTTCCATAGGATATCATTGCCTGCTTTTTGCTGAAAAAGTTTCTAAGTGTTGATTTTTGAAACATACAAATATTCCTCTAAAATCAGCCGAAATACGAATTTCGATTTACTCACCTTTTTATCAGGAGAGACCTCAGTGCTGCATCTTTCAGCCCAGTACTGGTCCTGAAAAGTAATTTTAACCGTACTTACCAGTAACTTATATTTTCTTCCATAGGAATCCATTGTCTGGTTTTCAGCAGAAAAGTTTCAAAGTGTCGATTTTCACAAACTACAAATATTCCTTAAAAATCGCCTGTATGACTTAAACGCATTCTTTCAACTGTTTACAGGAGATGCACCAGTGCTGGATCCAGAATCCAACACTGAGTAAGAAAAAGTAACGATAACAGTTTTTACCTGCTAAGTGAATTTCCTTCCATAGGATAACATTGGTGATTCTATGAGAAAAAGTTTCTAAGTGTCAACTTTTAAAATACAATAATATTCCTTAAAAATCACGACTGTAACCAAAACGCTTTTACTCAACTGTTTACAGGAGATGTACCAGGACTGAATCTAGGATCCAGTCCTGTGGTTAGAAAAGTAATCCATAAAGTAACTAATTGCATTTAACTAGAAATTCACATTGAGCTGAATGTTGCATTGTGTTTGAAAATGTGGTGCCCATTGCAACAACTGTAACTACTGTACTTAAAAGTCTATTGCCTATGTGCAAAGTATTTAAACTAAAGTAATTCATTCTGAGAAAGTATTTTTTGTAATGTAATGTATAATGTAATTACAATGTAATTTAAAAAATAAAATATGTAAAAAAAAATTCTAAAAATGTAATAAATCAGTATGAAAAAAATTAATATAACAATTAATACATTTAAAAATTGTCATTTACAAAACCTTTGAAATTCACTGAAAAAACCGTAGGTTTCAGACATGTTATAGTTAGGAATTAGCATTTAAAAACCTTTGAAATTCACTGAAAAAACCATAGGTTTCAGATAAGTTATAGTTAGAAATTAGCATTTAAAAAACCTTTGAAATTCACTGAAAAAACCATAGGTTTTAGGTACAGTTATAGTTAGTTGGACATTGCACTCGTACAAAACCCGTGAAATTCCCCCGTTATAGTTAGTTCAGCTAACTATAACTCGCGCCCCGCAATGCACTGCTGATGACGTCACATATTACATCACTCATGACATGGTCAGTGACATCACTGATGACATCTCAAATGACATCACTGATGACATCATCCACGTGATAATCTGATGCACCTCCTCACACCCTAATATAACCTTTGATACACCCAATCTAAATTACAGACTGCCATTCGCAAAACCATAGACACTCCAACACCAATAACTACATACCCACTCACTGATTCTTAGGTCTACACACACACATCCACTCACTCACCCGTACAGTCACTCATACTTATGGTCACTCAGTACAGGACAATCATATGCACTCTTACTCCTATATAGACACTCAAACACCGCCACTCATCCATAGAGGTACTCACACACCTAGTCAGTCATGCAAATAATTAAACACACTGCCATTTACTCACCTATACAGTTATACACACACCAGCTCACTTAATCATACAAATACTAGCACATTGTTACGCTCTTATACAATCACTGATACGAGAACAAACTCATCCATACAGCCACTATCACAATCACTCACTCTCGCTTATAGCTATTTATATACTCCAATACACATATATACTGCCTTTCACATATGTAGTTACTCACACATGTACCACTGGGACATACATTCACTCACTAACACACTCTTACACACACTTACCCACCCATACAGTCTATCACAGATGCACTCTTGAAACCATCCACCCAGTGAATCACCCACTCACACATCTATGCACAGTCGCACACACCCCATCCACACAAACACTCAGGCACCCATACAGATACTCAGACAACAAATCAATAACTCTTATAGACACTCATGTAGCTATTCACAAACCCATGCAGCCACTTACACAGCAACAGACAGATACAGACATTAACCCAGTTTAGTCACTAACCCATGCATTCAGTAAGATACGTTTAATCACTCACTTATAGAATTAGTCACGCACCTACTAAATCATCCATACACACACTTATACACCCACTCATTCTTCAATACGCCTTTCCCTATATATATTAAAAATATTTAAACTTTACAGAAACACACAGTCACTGGATGATGTCATCAGTGATGTCATTTGAGATGTCATCAGTGATGTCATCAGTGATGTCACTGACCATGTCATGAGTGATGTAATATGTGACGTCATCAGCAGTGCATTGCGGGGCGCGAGTTATAGTTAGCTGAACTAACTATAACGGGGGGAATTTCACTGGTTTTGTACGAGTGCAATGTCCAACTAACTATAACTGTCCCTAAAACCTATGGTTTTTTCAGTGATATATATATATATATATCCACACGTCAGCGGCTGATCCCAAGCCTCTTGACACAGCGGGCGACACGGCAGGGTAGCCACCCCTCAATATCCAAACACAATCCAGTGATCAATTCTTTACGTAAGAAAACACCGGAGCAGTGGCCTCAATTCCATGAAGTGTTTATTTACACAACGTCTAGGTCCCGACGCGTTTCGGAGTTAACACCACTCCTTTCTCACGGGCAGTGAATAGTACGTTTTCACTTTCTTTTAAAGAGACATAGTGCTCAGTTTACACAATAGACACAAACAACATACTTCTGTTGGTCATTTGCATGGTGTACAATAAAGTTATTTAGTGCAAAAAATGGGGAAAAAAGACAGAGCTAACATGAATAAATCTCTACCTAAGGGGGGTAAATACCCATAATTAATCTTAAGCTCATCACCATTAATGCAGACACTCAACAAAGGAAAACCTGGGCATTATTAGCATGCTACTAAAATAATATCGCCTTAGTGATAACCGGTAAGTCATATTGTGTTTTACACATTGTACTGTACATTTCAAAGTACTAACAGTAAAAAATGCACAGCCCAAGTGGGCATGAGATATCATCTTCTAGTAATACCTTCAAGTCGGGTTGAAATACCTACTCAACAAAGTACGTGCCTATAAAGAGTCCATAGCCCCAGTGGGCAATAGCATACTATTGCCATAGCAAAATATACAGGTCGTGGCTCAAGTGAGCATTAACTCTGCATGGTGAGCAAAATAAAATAATGTGATTAGATATTTCAGCTCTTCAACATTCCCCATACAGCATCTGTAATAGACCAAACAGACAAAAAGTTAAAATCCTTAAAGTGCACAAAAACAAAATAAGATGAAAACAACTAAAAACTTTAAAAACATCAAGAGTGAACGTGACAGTAAATATTTTGCTAGGTTGCTTACAAATGGACTGACATCTCTTCATGTAAGTTCAGACCAATTGGGGACATGGTTCTGTATTTAATAATCATTTTTGACTCTCTTCTCCTCAGTTCCAAGGTTCTATCTCCTCCTCTAATTCTGAGTGGTATACAGTCAAGAACACAGAATTTTAACAGATTCGCATTTTGTTTGTGGCAAAGACTGAAATGTCGTGCTACTGGGTACTGTTTTACATTATTTTTAATAGCCCGAAGGTGTTCAAGTACTCTTATTTTACACTTGTGGATGGTACTGCCTATGTAAACTTTGTCACAGGGACATTTCAGTGCATAGATCGCATATTCTGTATTACAGGAAACATGTTTTTAATAATGTAAGGGGTTTGTCATTACATTATTTGGCAGTTTTGCAACTGGTGCAAAATTTGCATGCCTTGCATTGATTGCAAGTGAAGAATCCTTGAATATTGGTATATTTCTTAGTTTGATTAACAAGACTTTTACTTAGACAATCGCTCAGGGATTTGGGTTTCCTAAAAGTGAGGGAGGGACCATTTCCTACATATTCTCTTAGATCGTCATCCCCTTTGAGAACTTCCCAGAATTTTTGTAAACTTTTCTTAACTTCCCAAGCCTGATTACTGTATTTAGTAATAAATCTTATTTGTTCCTTTTGTGGTACCTCGTCTTTGTTTTTGGGGACCAGCAGTACTTGCCTAGTTATATTGTCCACTTTACTGGCAGCTTTGCGGATGATCTTGTTATTATATCCTCGTGTTTGAAATCTTTTGATCATAGTGCTTTTTTCTTTTAAATAGCCTTCTTTAGTACTGCAGTTCCGCTTGGCCCTCAATAATTCCCCATAAGGGATACTGTAAATGAGGTTTTTAGGATGGCAGCTGTTCGCATGCAGCAAACTGTTGCCCGCCGTGGCTTTCCGGAAAAGTTTGCTTGAGATTTTATTATCCTGGATTTCTAATTGAATGTCTAAGAATTCAATAATGGTGGTATTCATCTCACTAGTAAAATGTAAATTGAGTGAATTCTGGTTTAATACTGTGACAAATTCCTGAGCTTGAATTTCTGTACCTCTCCAGATGCAGAAAATATCGTCTATGTAACGCACCAGAGAACGACGTGGTCGATGTACTGTCTGCTGTTACTGACTACTTGCTTCTCCCACCAGCCGAGGTACAGACCTGCAAAGCTGGGGGCGAAGCAAGTCCCCATCGCCGTTCCCTGGATTTGGCGATACATCTTATCATCAAACAAAAAGAAGTTGTTCTGTAGGCATAACTGGATCATCTCCAGGATCATCTCAGTATGGTGTAAGAATGAGAGAGACCTGTTATTCATGAAATATCTACAGGCCTGTATACCCTTGTCTTGGGGGATACAGCTATAGAGACTGCTAACATCCATGCTTATCAATAGGTACCCCTCCTCCCAAGTGATCTCATTAATGATGCGAAGGAAGTCACCTGTATCTTTTATAAATGATGGCAGGGACTGCACCAATGGCTGTAGAAAAAAATCGACATATTTCGAGATGTTTTCTAGTGCACTTTCTCTAGAAGAAACAATTGGTCTGCCTGGTGGTTTACTCGCATTTTTGTGTATTTTTGGGAGTAAATATAAAACCGGGATTTTAGGATTTTTACATATCAGAAAAAGGTATTCATTCTGATTTAAAAGGCCTTTGTCTCTCCAATGAATTAGTTTGTTCATTGTCTCTGTTAATGCCAGATCATCTTCAGCTTTAGATGTAAGACAGTATCTTTCACTATTAGAAAGCTGTCCAATACCTTCCTCAATATACATATCAAGGGGCCAGATAACGACATTCCCTCCCTTATCTGATCTTTTTATCACAATGTCTTCGCACATTTCTAGTTCTTTAATGGCATCTTTATGTGCTTTCTTCAGATTAGGGGTATTGTTCATTTGGCGTGATTCGAGTTTTTCTAGCTCTTTAATCATTCCCTTTTCAAAGCAGTTAATAGCATCATTGTTGATCTGTGGGATGAACACTGATTTAGGTTTAAAACCCGTGTCACCTCTTAGATCCATATCAACATCAATATTCATACACGGATCATCAATATTAGTTTCAACCTCTACTAGTTCATGTACAGTCTGTAATAGAGGAATATCCCCAATACTAAGGATCGATGGGTTAGTTTGTGCAACAGACACTTTTTTGGTTTGTTACTAGAAAACCATTTTTTCAATTTGAGTTTTCTAACAAATAAAAACAAATCAATGCGAGTTTCAGTATAGTCAAACTTAAAAGTGGGACAAAAAGACAACCCCAATGATTATACTTCGAGTTGACTCCTAGTAAAAGATCGTTTGGAGAGGTTTACCACAGTTTTTGTATCCATCATTTCTTTCCGAAACGACCCCTTTTACGAGTTCCCACGGGGCTGTCCACTGTGTTGCCATTGACGGATTTTTGTTTGTTTCCTCCTCTTACGCCGCGCCCACGACCTCTGGCCGAACTTTCGCTGTGTGACTGTGCCATTAATCTTTCTTTGGCCATAAGGTGAAACTCTGTTAAAATACGCTCTTTTGCTCCCATCGGTTCAGATTGAATCGGTGTCTCACTTTCTTCACTGTCACTCAACTCAATTGATGTAGGTATGTCAGTCTGTTCCATGTTTGTTCCAACAACTTTTTTAGATGTAGACGGTTGTTCTTTATCTTTCAGGCTTGCTTTGATTTTTCTCAATTGATCGAATTTTCTGCCAAATGTTAATATTTGTCCATTATTGTAGTCTATTTCATCTCTTATGAATCTGCTTTGTTTTTTCATTTTAGTGTCATCCTCAATTTTTTCCAGTCTTTTATCCAATTTAGCCATTTCTATGTCAAACTCCTCTTTGGTATATAAATCTTTCAATTTTTTAATGATTTCTTCACTATCATTGGTTAAATTGATGCTTTCTTTTTCCGCATATTTAATTAAAATTTTTAACATGTTCATAGAACAATTGTGATTGTTCGTCATCCATTCCTCTATCATTTCAGGATCCGGCTTTTGAAACGTCGGTGTAACAAAAATGCGTAGGCCTCGCGGAATCCGGTCACATTCCACATACTGTTGCAAAGCTGTGGCCTCCCACCATTTGGACTGTTCTTTTTTTTAAATTTTCCAGAGATTGTCCCATAATTTCTTTTTGTCTTCCGTGATCGTGCTAACACACGTTGGGTCTTGATTGCTACCTAGCGGTGTTGTCGTTTTCGTGAACAGCTTGCTAGCTGCTTCACGTCTCTTGATGTTTCTAGACGTTGCCATAATGATACTTTAGCTCCGTACGGGCTAGATGTTCGCAGAATACATACACCGAATACAGTTGCTTGCAACACTTGATTCAATCCGGAAACAGACTAGTTAACTCGGTTGCCGGATAAGCTGTATGGCTCCCCCTCGCATTCAACCTCACAGCCAACTACTAACAGATTGCAACACCACGTCGTCAGCTTACCTGTAGAAGCAACGGAGTTCGAAAAGAGGAGCCGTCCTCCGATAGCACCTCCACGTTCTCCGTACTTGAATCAGGCAGCTTCCTGGCGTGGGTGCCTCTTCGTGTGCGCTAGGAGTTGCGGGGGGCGGGCGAGGGAAATCCAAATAAATCCACACGTCAGCGGATGATCCCAAGCCTCTTGACACAGCGGGCGACACGGCAGGGTAGCCACCCCTCAATATCCAAACACAATCCAGTGATCAATTCTTTACGTGAGAAAACACCGGAGCCGTGGCCTCAATTCCATGAAGTGTTTATTTACACAACGTCTAGGTCCCGACGCGTTTCGGAGTTAACACCACTCCTTTCTCACGGGCAGTGAATAGTACGATTGTGTTTGGATATAAATATATATATATTCACTGAAAAAACCATAGGTTTCAGGCACGTTATAGTTAGAAATTAGCATTTAAAAAACCTTTGAAATTCACTGAAAAAACCATAGGTTTCAGGCACGTTATAGTTAGAAATTAGCATTTAAAAAACCTTTGAAATTCACTGAAAAAAACCATAGGTTTCAGACACGTTATAGTTAGAAATTAGCATTTAAAAAACCTTTGAAATTCACTGAAAAAACCATAGGTTTTAGGGACAGTTATAGTTAGTTGGACATTGCACTCGTACAAAACCCGTGAAATTCCCCTGTTATAGTTAGTTCAGCTAACTATAACTCGCGCCCCGCAATGCACTGCTGATGACGTCACATATTACATCACTCATGACATGGTCAGTGACATCACTGATGACATCTCAAATGACATCACTGATGACATCATCCATGTGATAATTTCATGCATCTTCTCACACCCTAATATAACTTTTGATACACCCACTCTAAATTACAGACTGCCATTCTCAAAACCATAGACACTCCAACACCAAAAACTACATACCCACTCACTGATTCTTAGGTCTACACACACATCCACTCACTCACCTGTACAGTCACTCATACTTACAGTCACTCAGTACAGGACTATCATATGCACTCATACACCTATATAAACACTCACACACCGCCACTCATCCATAGAGGTACTCACACACCTAGTCAGTCATGCAAAAATTAATCACACACCCATTTACTCACCTATACAGTTATACACACACCAGCTCACTTACTCATACAAATACTAGCACATTCTTACGCTCTTATACAATAACTGATACAAGCACACACGCATCCATACAGCCACTCTCACAATAACACACTCTCACTTATAGCCATTTAAATACTCTAACACACATATATACTGCCTTTTACATATGTAGTTACTCGCACATGTACCACTGAGATATACATTCACTCACTAACACACCCATACACACACTCACCCACCCAAGCAGTCCATCACAGATGCACTCTTGAAATCATGCACCCAGTGAATCACCCACTCACACATCTATGTATAGAGTCACACACGGCTGATGACGGCTGGAATGCCAGAAACCGGTCCTGGGATGCTTGTTTCCGGTCCGGGGAGGACATGGCTTGGCAGTTCGGGCTGGACTGTTCCCATGAGGCACAGGGTCAGACTGATTTGCATATGGCCGTGTCTGAACTGGGGTGGTGGAGTGAGCTAAAGAATGATGATGGATTAAACCCAGATCAGTTGACTGGGGGTGAGTGTTTGATTGGCTCGAGCGTTCCGTCCATCATCCCCTTTTGTATCGCTTTGTTCGCCCTAGGTTGGCGGGGGTATGCCCAGACGTGGGTCCCTTGCTCACTTTGCCACTGGATTCAAGCAAGCCTGGCTGATGACGGCTGGAATGCCAGAAACCGGTCCTGGGATGCTTGTTTCCGGTCCGGGAGGACATGGCTTGGCAGTTCGGGCTGGACTGTTCCCATGAGGCACAGGGTCAGACTGATTTGCATATGGCCGTGTCTGAACTGGGGTGGTGGAGTGAGCTAAAGAATGATGATGGATTAAACCCAGATCAGTTGACTGGGGGTGAGTGTTTGATTGGCTCGAGCGTTCCGTCCATCATCCCCTTTTGTATCGCTTTGTTCGCCCTAGGTTGGCGGGGGTATGCCCAGACGTGGGTCCCTTGCTCACTTTGCCACTGGATTCAAGCAAGCCTGGCTGATGACGGCTGGAATGCCAGAAACCGGTCCTGGGATGCTTGTTTCCGGTCCGGGGAGGACATGGCTTGGCAGTTCGGGCTGGACTGTTCCCATGAGGCACAGGGTCAGACTGATTTGCATATGGCCGTGTCTGAACTGGGGTGGTGGAGTGAGCTAAAGAATGATGATGGATTAAACCCAGATCAGTTGACTGGGGGTGAGTGTTTGATTGGCTCGAGCGTTCCGTCCATCATCCCCTTTTGTATCGCTTTGTTCGCCCTAGGTTGGCGGGGGTATGCCCAGACGTGGGTCCCTTGCTCACTTTGCCACTGGATTCAAGCAAGCCTGGCTGATGATGGCTGGAATGCCAGAAACCGGTCCTGGGATGCTTGTTTCCGGTCCGGGGAGGACATGGCTTGGCAGTTCGGGCTGGACTGTTCCCATGAGGCACAGGGTCAGACTGATTTGCATATGGCCGTGTCTGAACTGGGGTGGTGGAGTGAGCTAAAGAATGATGATGGATTAAACCCAGATCAGTTGACTGGGGGTGAGTGTTTGATTGGCTCGAGCGTTCCGTCCATCATCCCCTTTTGTATCGCCCCATGGTTTTGAGAATGGCAGTCTTTAATTTAGAGTGGGTGTATCAAAAGTTATATTAGGGTGTGAGAAGATGCATGAAATTATCACATGGATGATGTCATCAGTGATGTCATTTGAGATGTCATCAGTGATGTCACTGACCATGTCATGAGTGATGTAATATGTGACGTCATCAGCAGTGCATTGCGGGGGCGCGAGTTATAGTTAGCTGAACTAACTATAACAGGGGAATTTCACGGGTTTTGTACGAGTGCAATGTCCAACTAACTATAACTGTCCCTAAAACCTATGGTTTTTTCAGTAAATTTCAAAGGTTTTTTAAATGCTAATTTCTAACTATAACGTGTCTGAAACCTATGGTTTTTTCAATGAATTTCAAAGGTTTTTTAAATGCTAATTTCTAACTATAACGTGCCTGAAACCTATGGTTTTTTCAGTGAATTTCAAAGGTTTTTTAAATGCTAGTTTCTAACTATGCCAACAGAGGTAGGACATGTGAAGAAAGAAGAAAAACGCACAGAAAGAAGCAAAAGATGTGCAGAAAGAACCAACAGAGGAGCAGAAAGAGGCCTTGTTGCAAAATCATCCTGTGCCCACAACTTTTTCAGACGGGTACTGGTGGTAACTGACTCTGACTAACCAGAGCCAGTGCGCGTTTGCACAGTGGTGAAGGGAGGGGGGCCTGAGGTGACATGTGTGCAACGCGCCCGTGGCGCGTTTTAAGTTGCGGGATTAAGTCCCCTTGAATCCTGAGGGTCCCTGGGGCCCAACTAGCCCCCAGGTACCTACAGTTAGGACCACAGAGCTGAGTTGCAGAGAGGCGTTCCGAGGCCACGCACCTTTTTCACCTCTCTGCAACGCAACTCTGTTGTGCTTACTGAAGGTACCTGGTGGGCTAGTTGGCCCCCAGGATTCAAAGGGAATTAACTCCCCAACTTAAAACGCACCACAGGGCGTGTTTGCGCACATGTCACCTGAGGCCCCGCCCCTCCCTTCACCACTGTGCAAACGCGCCCCGTGGCGCGTTTTAAGTTGGGGGATTAGGTCACCTTGAATCCTGAGAGTCCCTGGGGCCCAACTAGCCCACCAGGTACTTCCAGTAAGCACCACAGGCCTGCGTTGCAACGCCTGTAACAAATTGTGCAGTTGTGTTTAGGTAGTGACGAGGGTCGTGCTGGGGGTAGTGTTTTAGGGTTTAGGGTAGTGCAGTGGTGTTTGTGTAGTGTAGGGGGTCATGCTGGGGGTAGATTTAGGGTTTAGGGTAGTGCAGTGGTGTTTGGGTAGTGTAGGGAGTCGTGCTGGGGGAGTGTTTTAGGGTTTAGGGTAGTACAGTGGTGTTTGGGTAGTGTAGGGGGTACTGCTGGGGGTAGTGTTTTAGGGTTTAGGGTAGTGCAGTGGTGTTTGGGTAGCGTAGGGGGTACTGCTGGGGGTAGTGTTTTATGGTTTAGGGTAGTGCAGTGGTGTTTGGGTAGTGTAGGGGTTCGTGCTGGGGGTAGTTTTTAGGGTTTAGGGTAGTGCAGCGGTGTTTGTGTAGTGTAGGAGGTCATGTTTTAGGGTTTAGGGTAGTGCAGTGGTCTTTGGGTAGTTTAGGGAGTCGTGCGGGGGTAGTGTTTTAGGGATTAGGGTAGTGCATTGGTATTTGGGTAGAGTAGGGGGTCATGCGGGGGGTAGTGTTTTAGGGTTTAGGGCAGTGCAGTGGTGTTTATGTAGTGTAGGGGGTCGTGCTGGGGGGAGTGTTTTAGGGTTTAGGGCAGTGCAGTGGTGTTCGGGTAGTGTAGGGGGTCGTGCTGGGTGGAGTGTTTTAGGGTTTAGGGCAGTGCAGTCGTGTTCGGGTAGTGTAGGGGGTCGTGCTGGGGGGAGTATTTTAGGGTTTAGGGTAGTGCAGTCGTGTTCAGGTAGTGTAGGGGGTCATGCTGGGGGTAGTGTTCTAGGGTTTAGGGCAGGGCAGTGGTGTTCGGGCAGTGTAGAGGGTCGTGCTGGGGGTGGTGTTTTAGGGTTTAGGGCAGTGCAGTGGTGTTCAGGCAGTGTAGGTGGTCGTGCTGGGGGTGGTGTTTCAGGGTTTAGGGCAGTGCAGTGGTGTTCGGGCAGTGTAGGGGTCGTTCAGGGGTGGTGTTTCAGGGTTTAGGGCAGTGCAGTGGTGTTCGGGCAGTGTAGGGGGTCGTGCAGGGGGTGGTGTTTCAGGGTTTAGGGCAGTGCAGTGGTGTTCGGGCAGTGTAGGGGGTGGTGCAGGGGGTGGTGTTTCAGGGTTTAGGGCAGTGCAGTGGTGTTCGGGCATTGTAGGGGGTGGTGCTGGGGCTGGTGTTTCAGGGTTTAGGGCAGTGCAGTGGTGTTCGGGCAGTGTAGGGGGTCGTGCTGGGGCTGGTGTTTCAGGGTTTAGGGCAGTGCAGTGGTGTTCGGGCAGTGTAGGGGGTCGTGCTGGGGCTGGTGTTTCAGGGTTTAGGGCCAGTGCAGTGGTGTTCGGGCAGTGTAGGGGGTCGTGCTGGGGCTGGTGTTTCAGGGTTTAGGGCAGTGCAGTGGTGTTCGGGCAGGGTAGGGGGTCTTGCTGGGGCTGGTGTTTCAGGGTTTAGGTCAGTGGTGTTCGGGCAGTGTAGGGGGTCTTGCTGGGGGTGATGTTTCAGGGTTTAGGGCAGTGCAGTGGTGTTCGGGCAGTGTAGGGGGTCTTGCTGGGGGTAGTGTTTCAGGGTTTAGGGCAGTGCAGTGGTGTTCGGGCAGTGTAGGGGGTCATGCTGGGGGTGGTGTTTCAGGGTTTAGGGCAGTGCAGGGGGTCGTGCTGGGGGTAGTGTTTTAGGGTTTAGGGTAGTGCAGTAGTGCTTGTGTAGTGTAGGGGGTCGTGCTGGGGGTAGTGTTTTAGGGTTTAGGGTAGTGCAGTGGTGTTTGTGTAGTGTAGGGGGTCATGTTTTAGGGTAGTGCAGTGGTGTTTGGGTAGTGTAGGGGCGTGCTGGTGGTAGTGTTTTAGGATTTAGGTTAGTGCAGTGGTGTTTGGGTAGTGTAGGGGGTCGTGCTGGGGGTAGTGTTTTAGGGTTTAGGATAGTGCAGTGGTGCTTGTGTAGTGTAGGGGGTCGTGCTGGGGGTAGTGTTTTAGGGTTTAAGGTAGTGCAGTGGTGTTTTTGTAGTGTAGGGGGTCATGTTTTAAGATGCCATGCTCCAATACCTGACCAGTCTGCACTACATAAAACTGCAAAAAACTAAAAATAAAAAGTGTTTTGTACATTTTTGTCATTGGGCTATATGTGGGCTACATCTGGGTAATATTTGTGCTACATTTGGGCTCTTTTTTCACTGGTGGCCATCTTGGAAGACTTCTTTGTTATGAAGTTTCCTAATTTCTTCATTTACTGCAGTCTCCTCAGTAGGAAATGCTTTCAGTTTTTTACTTTGATTCCATCAAGAAGACATTCAGATGTGTCTCACATCTGCCATAAATTCAGAATGTTAGCACTCTAGTTGCTCATTAGATCACTGGAGTAAAGCTACTGCTCACCAGGGAGTTAACTGGTAGTCTGCTGCTGGTATTGAAAGTGATTGTTTCAGTCTGCATGTCAGAATTTTCTAATGAAATAGAAGAGGATTTGAGATCTCACTTAAAACATGCCATCATTTTTCTTTCTGCAGCACTAACCATAATTTCTATTTCAAAAAGAACCCCTCATTTTGTTCCTTTTTAAATTAAATGTTTTAAGTGTTACCGGTTTATTCCAATCAAGATGGCTTCAGGTGTGCCATACTTTTGTCATAAGTAAGGCTGTTAGCACTCTAGTTGTTCTTTAGAACACTCTGGGAAGCTGCAGTAGAACACAAAGGCATCAACTGGCAGGCTGCTCCTGTTGAAATATAACAGGAAGATATTTGAGATCACACTTGAAATATGTCCTAATTTTTCTTTCTACAGCACTAACCATAATTTCTATGACAAAATGAACTCCATCATTTTGTTCCTTTTTAAATTAAATGTTTTAAGTGTTACCAGTTTATTCCAATCAAGATGGCTTCAGGTGTGCCATACTTTTGTCATAAGTAAGGCTGTTAGCACTCTAGTTGTTCTTTAGAACACTCTGGGAAGCTGCAGTAGAACACAAAGGCATCAACTGGCAGGCTGCTCCTGTTGAAATATAACAGGAAGGTATTTGAGATCACACTTGAAACATGTCCTAATTTTTCTTTCTACAGCACTAACCATAATTTCTATGACAAAATGAACCCCATCATTTTGTTCCTTTTTAAATTAAATGTTTTAAGTGTTACCAGTTTATTCCAATCAAGATGGCTTCAGGTGTGCCATACTTTTGTCATAAGTAAGGCTGTTAGCACTCTAGTTGTTCTTTAGAACACTCTGGGAAGCTGCAGTAGAACACAAAGGAATCAACTGACAGTCTCTGCCCTAGTTGGATGTACATGTTTTACTGAGAATGTCAGACTGCATTCTCACATGAGTGAGAAAGATAATGTGAATTTACAGAAAATATGCTCTCATTTTAGCTTCTGGAGCACCTTCCAAACCTCCATGGGACAAGCATGAGAAAATAGTGTTCTCTCAAACATGATTCATGATATCCCAGCAGAAGGTTTTTCACAGGGTAAAATCACCTTAGAATACACCACAATTCCTAAAATTAGTATGGTACCATCAACAAATAAATTCTAATGTAACTAAAGCCTGTTATCACCCTTTATAGTTCTCCTTTTGGTGACCCTCAAAATCTTCTATTCACTACAATGCATTTCAATGAGGTACTATCATTTA
The DNA here is from genome assembly GCA_963921515.1 of Calotriton arnoldi. Lineage (NCBI taxonomy): Eukaryota > Metazoa > Chordata > Amphibia > Caudata > Salamandridae > Calotriton > Calotriton arnoldi. The sequence goes on along the minus strand of CAWUFW010000210.1, from coordinate 1,701,015 downwards.
TATTGGTCCCAAGATGGCTGCCAGCAATTCCAGGATGAAGTGCTGACAGCCAATCAGATCTCACGATGACATGTGTGGTTAGGCTCCGCCCAGATATATATGTGACTTTACTTTTGATTTTCTCAGGAATTACTGAACGGATTTACATCATTTAACAAAAGGGTTCTTTCTGAACCAAGAACTACCTCTTTGCCAAATTTGGTGTAATTCCGTTCAGCAGTTCGGGCTGTAGCCGTGTCTAAAGTTTCCTATGGAAAAATGAATGGGGAAAACACGTTTTGGGACCCCCCTTTTTTCTCGGCCCCCGCTTGACGTATCACCCCGAAACTTTCAGGATAGGAGCGGACCGGAGCGCCCCAACAAGTTGGAAACTTTCGCGAAGATTCGCCAACCGGCGCCAACGTTATTTCAAATAGAATGTCGCGGATTTCCTATGGATAATAGGTTTTAACTATAACTATCTACTGGCGACCGCCAGTAGATATATATATATATATATATATATATATTACATCCACATTAATCCTTCCAGATTACAGAAACCGCACTCACAAAGTATCGTCTTCTCCAATTAGTTTATTTTCCACAAAGTATCCAGTTAGAGGAACAACCGACGCGTTTCGTAAACACAGTTTACTTGATCACGGTTAACATGTTACTTTTGAATCCTCCAATTAATATGCTTTCCCAACAACATGTGATCTCTGACATCATCATTTTCAATCAAACCCTCCCTGTTGCATTGTGGGATATGTAGTCAAATATTTAAACTAAAAGTGAGAACATTTATAATTACCCCTATTATTAATAAACAAATACCTTAAAATCACCCTATTTGTGTGTATTACATCAACTAATCTTACAAAATTATTATTCTACTTTTTTATATATATATATATTTTTTTATATATAAGATTTATTCAGTGCCTTTACATACATTTAAATGACTAACTGCTATCTACTCTAATAAACCATCCTTACGTTTTAAGCAATTTGTTTATTCACAACTTCAAAAAGGGAACCGATTTGAATATATCCTATATCACCAAAAAATATCTAATATTTACAAATCTCCATATGTGACTACCACCCCCCAATGGGCTTTCATATTTTACCTTTTGGGCAGTTTCTATTGTGATTTCTGCCAAATAGTTATTATACGGGGTCATCGATGATTATTAATTTTAATTTTAAATCTGTTGACCCAAGGTTGTAAGTATTGTCACATATCTTTATTCATGCCCACCAGTGGGCCTATCTCATTAATTCATTTTTTACATATCTCTCTCTATTTGGTGATTGGATTCCCTTATTTAAGTGAGACCATTATTCCTAAAAGGACGATTTATTAAAAATTCTATTAATGTGTGATGTTTCCTCACAATTAGAAATTTACAAACATTCTCACATTATTTATATTCTTCTTACTGTTTTATCCATCAACTACCAAACTTAAAACCAGTTCATCTATTTACAAATGGACATGTAAATCCTCACTTTGATTTAGTCCATATGGCATCAGTGTTCTGAAGTTCAGAATTTGTCTTGATTCTCTTCTTCTTAACTTTTTTACTCGATCTCCTCCTCTTACATTTAATGGGATTGACTCCAAAGCATAAAAAGTTAATTGTTTCCAATCTCCTTTATGCTCCACTTCCATGTGTTTGGCGATGGCATTGCTACGATCTCTATTTATGGTCGCACGGACGTGTTCTAATATTCTCTTCTTTAACTCACATATCGTGCTGCCAATGTACATTAACGGGCAAGGGCATTCCACGACATATACAACGAATTGGCTCTTACATGTTATTAGATCCCTGATCTGCCACATGGTGTTATCCGGAAGTTTCACCTCTGTTTTGTTCTGGGCAATTTGGCAAACCTTACAGTTATAACATTTCAAGAAGCCTTTCGTTTTTAGCCATTGTATCCCTTTCGCTTTCCCACTTCCTTGGTGGTGACTATGAATTAATTTGTCTTTTAAGTTTTTTGCCCGACGAAATGTGATATTTGGATGGGTACCCATGATTTTTCCCACCGTTTGATCTAATTGCAGTAGTTTCCAATTTTTTCGTAAAATCTTCACAATTTGTTTTGATTCATTTGAAAAATCTAGGATCAATCTTACTGGATCCTTTTTGGTTTGCAGGCTTTCTATGGGTTTCCTTTTTATTGTTTCTTCTCTTAATGTTTGATCTGCTCTCCTCCAGCTTTTTTCCACTATGTGGGATTTGTATCCTCGTTGTTTAAATCTTTTAACAGTATTCATACTCTGTTTTTCCCATTCAGTGTTTTCCGAGCAGATCCGCCGGATCCTAAGGAACTCTCCATAGGGTATGTTGTCAATGACTGTTGTTTTGTGGAAGCTTTGGGCATGTAATATTGCATTGGTCGATGTTGCCTTTCGATGTAATGTTGTCTGCAATTTATTATCCTGGACGTAAATCTCTGTATCCAAAAATATGACTCTTTCTTTGCTTATAGTATACGTAAATTTGATGTTTGCACTCGTTGAATTTAGAATTTTAAAATAATCTTCAAATTCTGCTGCTGTTCCGTCCCACACTATAAGCAAGTCATCAATGTAACGCAGCCACTTTGCTGTCTTATTGACATATTGATCATTGTTCGGATGCCACGCCAGTTGTTGCTCCCACCATCCCATTGTGAGACACGCATATCCGGGACTAAAAGAGAAACCCATAGCGCATCCTTTAATCTGTTGGAATATTTCTTCCCCAAAAAGGAAGACATTTTGACTTAAAACCATTTCGACCATATCCATGAGCATTTGATTGTGTTGATTATATTCAATATTTCTTTCCTTTAAGAAGAAGCTGCATGCCATCATCCCAATATCCTTTTCAATATTTGTATAAAGGGACGTTACGTCCATTGTGACCAGTTGATATGTTTCCTGCCAGGTGAGATCTTGTAGATGTCTCAACAGATCTGTAGTGTCTTGAATATAAGAACTCAGGTTTAATACAAATGGCATTAGGAAGTAATCTATATAGCTGGCAATCGGTTCAAATAATGATCCCTTTGCAGACACTATGGGTCTGCCTGGTGGTTTGAGAGGATTCTTATGTAATTTGGGTAAGAAGTAAATTGTCGCTGTGACAGGATGATCGGTGGTTAAGAATTTTTCTCATCTTCATCAATTAGATTTTTCAAATACCATTGTTGTATTTTTATGTCCAAGGTTTCTTTATATGCCTGAGTGGGATTTTTGTCTAGCTTCCGATAATATTCCTTGTTTTTCAGCTGAGAGTGGGCCTCTGTTTCATAATCACAAGTGTTCCAGACCACGACGTTACCTCCCTTGTCAGCCATTTTTATCGTTATCATCTTGTCCTCCATCAGGCTTTTTAGGGCCTTTCTTTCTTCCTTAGATAAGTTATCACGAAATTTGGTTTTCTTGATTTTATAAAGATCTTGAACCACTGCCTCTTGAAAGAGGTCAATCTTATTTCCTTGAGTTAATTGAGGATAAAAACGAGATTTAGGTATTTTGCCACTTAAGCCTGCTCCCTTCTGGGAGCACGCTGTTTCTTCTGAGATGACTTCACTTTCATCCATTGCATCAAGATTAACCAAAGTTAATAACGCATCCATATTTGTGGTTGTTAATGTTATTTCAGATGTTATCACATTTTGTTGGTTTTTTCCTTTATTTGCATGTTTGGCCATCTCTTTATTTTCCTCGAAGATTTTTGCAAGCTTGATTTTCCGGACATATTTATAAATGTCAATTCTCGTTTGAGCGAGGTCCATTTGTTGGATTGGACAGTAATTGATTCCTCGTTTTAATAAAGATGTTTCTGTTTCCGTTAGCATCCGTGTTGAGAGATTTGCAATTGTCATCGTATTAATTATTTCTTCCTTTACTGTATGTAAAGGCACTGAATAAATCTTATATATAAAAAAATATATATATATATAAAAAAAGTAGAATAATAATTTTGTAAGATTAGTTGATGTAATACACACAAATAGGGTGATTTTAAGGTATTTGTTTATTAATAATAGGGGTAATTATAAATGTTCTCACTTTTAGTTTAAATATTTGACTACATATCCCACAATGCAACAGGGAGGGTTTGATTGAAAATGATGATGTCAGAGATCACATGTTGTTGGGAAAGCGTATTAATTGGAGGATTCAAAAGTAACATGTTAACCGTGATCAAGTAAACTGTGTTTACGAAACGCGTCGGTTGTTCCTCTAACTGGATACTTTGTGGAAAATAAACTAATTGGAGAAGACGATACTTTGTGAGTGCGGTTTCTGTAATCTGGAAGGATTAATGTGGATGTAATTAATACGGCGGGGCTCTGCCTTGGAACTTGCACCGGATTGAGAGCGCCAGGGGTCCGTACGAACTCGAGCCAGGAGGGAGTAATATATATATATATGTATATATATATATATATATATATATATCCTCAGAAATGCTGCACACTGTTTCTCTCAAACAACAAACACCGCGGACCAAAGCTTTAGCAAAGAATTTCTTTTTATTTAATGAAGTGGCACAACACTCGACGCGTTTCGGAGCCCACGCTCCTTGCTCACGGGTAATTCGTGTTGTGAAAATGCACTTTTTTTTATAAACACCACGTGTCATAACATAAACAATGAAAACAGACTTCCGTCTTATATCACAGATCAAAGGTTCCACCACCGAATTGTGACATAGTTTCAATACCAATTGAACTTATGCGACCGAGTGGGTATTTTTGTATTATGTGTTTCAAACCAAAAACTCGAAAATAAACACTCCATTGTAAAGGAGTGTTTGAAAAACCAGTAAAGTTTTGAACCAACTTTATCAGTCCATTTCGCGCCTGGACCGCCTGGCATTTCATATAGAATTGATTATGTTGATATATTTATAACGGGCTATGTGAACCTTTTCACTTTCAATTCTTAGCCCTGGCTTATGACTGCTAACACCATATTGCCCAAGTGGGCCAAAATCAATGCCGCAAGCGCACCAATCAGCGCAAACTATTTTGGCTCATGCCTTTGTAGTCCACAAGTCAAAACGAACATCATGCCACAATGGGCATAATGAACATAAGTCCTGCCCCAGTTGGCTATCGACATATTCATGAATCCTGCCCCAGTGGGCTTTCAAAGATGCCAAAAAGTCCATGACTTCATTTTTTATCAAACACCCGATTCGTTAAAAACCATCACAGGTTTCTCCATACACATGTTTTTGCTTGATATTTTTGCTCCAGTGCCTTCCACTTGTCGCTTAACACTTTGTTCAATCTGAAAAGACATATAAAATTCTGTTAACATATACACCCTTGAGAGTGCATTAACAACACATTTAAAATATCAACTGAACAGTGAGGTTAAAAACTAGTTTCTAATTTCATCATACTACAGTTTCCTTAAAAAACATATAAGTGAGCAGATGTTGAGCAGACTAATCCTTCACATTTTATGGGTAAGTGTTAAACTACCCTAAGTGAACTGACAGCTCCTCATCCCCATTGTGGCCTGCTGGTGTCAATGTATGGTACTGTATTATCAGCCTAGATTCCAACCTTCTGAGTTCCAGGACACGGTCGCCTCCTCGTTCCCGAATTGGCACCGTATCAAGAACACAGAATGATAAATGATTGCTATTCTGATTATGGGCAGCCTTGAAGTGTCGGGCAATAGGATACTGTTTATCGTTGTTTTTAATGGCACAAAGGTGTTCCAAGATCTGTTTTTTAGCCTTATGAATAGTACTGCCGATGTAATATTTATCACACGGACACTTCAAGGCATACACCACATGGTCAGTTAAACACGACACGTGTTCAGTGATCTTAAATGGTTTGCAGTAGGCTGACAATTGGACTTCCTTGCAATTAGTACTATATTTGCAGGCTTTACAGTGTCCACAAATGTAAAATCCTTCGATTTTGTTTCTCTGGGATTCTTGTGTCATAAGGGATTTGCACATCATATCTTTCAATGACCGTGCTTTTTTGAAAGTTATTTGGGGATTGTCTTCTACACAGTTAGCAAGATCTTTATCAGTTTGAAAAACCAGCCAAAATTTACTCAAACTCTTCCTTACAGACCAAGCCTGGCTATGATAATTAGTAATAAATCTGATCTTCTGTTCAGAATTTATATTCTCAGCTCTAGGTTTTAGTAAATCTGGCCTTGGTCTACTAGCTACTTCCTGGCTGGCTTTTTTGATCATTGGTTTAGTGTACCCTCTTTCCAAGAAACGTTGGATCATACATGTTTCTTCCCTTTGATAACTGTGCTCCGAACTACACTTACGTTTCGCTCGAAGTAACTCACCCAACGGTATACTACGAATCAGACTATCCGGGTGGCAACTCCGTGCGTGTAATAGGCTGTTGCCCGCAGTTCCCTTGCGGTATAGCACACTCTCTAGTCTTCGCCTATCCACTTTCAATTTAAGATCAAGGAATTCAATTTTTTCTTTGTCAATTTGACTTGTAAATTTCAAATTCAAAGTGTTATCATTCAAACAATTAATGAACTCAAGTGCCTCAATTTCACTCCCTTTCCATATGCAGAAAATGTCGTCAATATACCATGACCACATAACTGTATGTTTCAAAAACTGCTCCATCTTACTGACGACCTCCTCCTCCCACCAGCCGAGGTAAAGACCTGCAAAACTGGGGGCGAAGCAGGTCCCCATTGCAGTATCGACCACTTGCCTATAGATGTTGTTGTTAAATACAAAGAAGTTTTATATATATATATATATTATGCCGAGCCCGGTTTTGAAACTGCTCCAGATATTTTATTCAACTCTGCAAACTCAACCCTTACGCGTTTCGGCTATTTAAGCCTTGATCACAGGTGGGTGACATTACATATATATGGTCGCCAGTAGCTAGTTATAGATAAGACATAGTTTCCAAAGGAAAAGCGTTTTCCCCATGCAATTTCCCATATGGATTTTGAACATGACTACAGCCCAAATTGCTGAACGGAATTACACCAAATTTGGCAGAAAGCTAGATCTTGGTCCAGAAAGCATGCTTTTTGTGATATGGTGTAAATCCATTCAGTAGTTTTGGAGATATTAAGGGAGACCCAAATTTGTATATCTAGAGGCGAGGACCCTCCGCGAAACGTAACGATCTTGTGCAGAGTTCTGATTGGCTGCCAACACTTCAACCAGGAAGTGCTACCTCGTGCTGCCCCGTTGTAGCCCTGTCACTCACATAGCTACTGAAACACCCACACAGATACTTAGACACCCACTTACACACCCATTCAGCCACTCTCACATACACTCACTGACCTGCACAACCACTCACACACACATACATTCACTCACACACCCACAAAACCATTCATGATCCTACTCTCAGACCCATAAAGCTACTCACACACCCACATAGCCACTCGCACATACACTCCAGACCCATATAGCCACTAACATACACACTCACACACCCACAAAACTACTTACACACCCATACAGCTACTCCGACACCCACTTAGAGATCCATACAGCCACTCCACAAACACTCACAGACCCATAAAGGCAATCATACAGCCACTCACACACCCATACAGCCACTCAGCCCACTCACACACCTACTCACACACCCACTCACAGACCCATACAGCAACTCACACGTACTCACCAACTCATAAATCCACTCACACACCCTCAAAACTACTCACATATCCACTTATACACCCATACAGTCACTCATACACCCACTTACATACCCATACAGCACACACACACACAGTCACCAACCCATACAGCTACTCACACACCCACCCACTCACAGGCCCATAAAGCCACTCTCACACCTACTCACCGATCCATACAGCCACTCACACACCCACAAAATCAGTAACATACCCACTCACAGACCCATGCAGCCACTCACACATCCACTCACAGACCCATACAGGCACTCACTGACCCATACAGGCACTCACACACCCACAAAACCACTCACACACCCACTCACAGACCCACACAGCCACTCACACACCCACTCACACACCTATTCAGCCACTCACACACCCATTATCAAAGGTTATAGCTAGGAAATAAAATTTAAAAAAACCTTCGAAATTTACTGAAAATACCAAAGGTTACAGGGATGTTATAGTTAGGAAATAGAATTAAAAAACCTTGGAAATTCACTGAAAAAAACAGAGGTTACAGGGACCTTATAGTTGGGCTCAGATTTCCCTCGTACAACGACAGTGAAATTCAGCAGTTACCTGAGCTAACTATAACTTACACCCCGCAATGCACTGCTTATGACCACACATATTACATTGATGGAGCAAGGACTCACAAATGAGACTTGCTCGGATGCAATCTTCTCATAAGTATTAATGTATTACATTTGTATTGTTTGTACTAATAACTGCACACACAAATATAAGTAGCAAGGAAGCTTGCTTATGTGTTTAAACTAACAAGTAACGCTTGTCTATTCTAAAATGGCCGCTAAAGCGCGGGAACTTTATTGCGCATGTCTCAACCATATCACGTGGTGTGACGTCTTTCTTTGCCTGGAGGGAAACTCTTGCTTCTGCGCAGTGTGCATTAAAATGGCTGCTTTATGTTTTCACGTGCTACAGCTTGCTCTCATGTTTTACTTAGACTGTGGTATTTTAACGCTACTAATGCGGGATAGAATTTATAAGAAAATGGGAATAGAGTAGAAAGAGTGGGAATACAGTGAAAACAATTTATTTGTGATTTTAATATTTTCTTCTTTGACTTTATTAGTTCATAAATTGGGCCTGGGGTTGGTGAACTGAAAACTCGTGTGACAATGGTTCTGCGAATGCTCCCTGAAAGGCTGCCCAGAAAGAAAAGGATGAAGTCAACCTGGACGTCGTCCAAGGCCATGACCTGATGGCCAATATTGCTGTATTCATGAATGTCCCTACTAATATGCAACAATGTACATGAAGAATGAATAAACTTTGTCATGAGACGGGTGGGAAATAAAGCAAATGTATTAAAAGTGAGGGGCGGTATTTTAAAACAAAGGGCTTTAAGAAAATTGAATTAAATCAATATGGTGTGAGGATCAACCCCCTGTCCCTGTCCAATCAGAAATAGTGGTCCCATAATTCTGCAACATTTAGGGGAGGTACATGGGCATAGAAGGGTATAACAGAGATAGAATTAGCTAACTAGTTAGCACAGACTAGCACAAGCATTGGCGCGTTGGCTTTGGTGTTGAGGCTGTCAGCTTGGAGGACCACAGAACGAGCTGATCGATTGCAGACTGAACCGCTGTCCAGAGAGGTCCTGAGGTGGGGGCGGCAAAGTACCTTAGAAGGAAGACACGGGAGAAATCGGAGAGAAGCGAAGTACCAGAGAGGGGAACGACGCAGGCGTCGTTGATAGAGAGGTCATCAGTCCTGTCCTGATCCGGGAGGAGGTCTTTGCTCTTCATCCTTCCAGGGTCCTATCTTTCCAACTCCTTGGCCAAGGGGTTTGGTTCTCGCACTTTAGGTAAATATAAATGCAAACCTTAGTTGCGCTGCTGTCTCTATCTTCTCCTTTCCTAAGGGACCGTCATTGATCGATAATTGATTATTATGCTTCATCCTTGATATGCGATTTAAGTATCACGTGGTTCTGTATTTTACTCTGCTAAATCTTTAGATAAATATTTTAAAACTTCCTGACTCAGTGATTATTTCAGGAATTATGAATTGCATTGAATGTCACTCATTTTAAACTTCCCAATTATCAAAAGGTCCATTGGTAAGTCATTACTCTTCAATCAGAAAAGTAATTGGTAGCAGGGATTTTGATAAAGAGTACAACTGACCCACCAGCGGAAATTGCTAGCATAGTATGAATGTATGGGCCCAAGTGAGTATTTGATGTATGAATGCTTGTTGCTAGTAACCCGCTGGATCAGTTTTCTGGTTATCAGAGGATGGTTGCATTTTGTTAATTGGGTAATGAGAATTTTTATGAACTAACATCCGTTATTGTTTAAAGTTTGTTTATGTTGTCCAGAAATCCCCGGGGAAAATTGAATAGCGGATGGTAAGTGGAAGCCATACTGCAGTGAGGTTATCTGCCAGGCAGAAATAGTACTGAAAAGTTAAGTAGGGCTATCAGTACTTGTTAGGGACTCTATGCGTGTGAGTAAAGGCAAAGGAATATGCTAGTGAAAATTTGATGTTATATCACCTAGAAAGGGTAACATTGAAGAAGTAGCAGGTATTTCTGAAGCTTGTGTGAAGAGTAAACGGAAGGGTTTTACTCGTAGTATATGTATAGTAAACAGAAAGGTTTTACTAAGTACGAACGAAACTATCTTTTCCAATTTAGAGAAACTGGCACGATAGCGAATGTTTTATGTTGTTACTGAATTTTAAAGAAGTATAGAGAAAATAAAGTTTTGCGTACGATTTTGTAAAGGGAGGGTCAGCTACCGGAGAGGAAGCTGACGTCACAAACGCCGCGCTGGGATTGGTTGAAACCGCGGGCATAGAACGACTCTTGTAAAGGAGGGGTCAGTAGTCAGGAGCACTACTGACGTCACAGGTGTCGCGCTGGGATTGGTCGAAACAGCGAAGGACAGAGAAGCGCAGATTGTAAAGGAGGGGTTGGCAGATAAACGTCACAAAAAGGCCACGCTAGGATTGGTTCAGAGACAAAAGTTAGCTGGAATCTGATTGGTTGTTACCATAGAAGCAAAAATCCTAGTGGATAGTGGAGATTGTATGTTAAAACGTGATCCGACTTTAATAGGAGTTCGTCCGGATAGGAGATTCCTAGGCTTTGCAGAATATAATTTTATATACCGAGATTTGCCAAAAATGTACGGAGAAAAGAGAAAAATTTCATTTCTACCAAAGATTAAAAATTATTTTAAAAAGGATAAACCAATCAAAACTAGGGAAGGAATTATCATTCCACCAGCTAAAACGCCCGCTTCATTCAGGATGATGGAGAGAGGCTATCATACTTGTGTATGGATAGAAAATTGGATGGAATATACCTAAAATGATGGAATATTAGCTTTTCCCGAGAATGGTACTTTCAATGGGAGGATTCTTCAAAATTTGAGATTAAGAATGAATGACTTAGAACCCAGACCAAGATTAACTCAATACGAAGCCTTAGAGGAATGGGAAACCGAGGCATTCGAACGTTATCGATCCAGAAGTAATAGGGGTTATCTGGGATTTTTCCCTAGGTACCAAAATGAGTCAAGGGACGGTCAGATGAAACAGTGGAGAAGAGCGATGCTTACAGAAGGTCTGTATCCGATACTAATGGCAGAAGAATCATTAGGAGTAAATGCACAGAAAAGACAAAACACTTGACTAGATTTGGAGATTCCGAAGATTAATTTATGGAAGATATATTAAAGAATCCGCTACCATATCAGGAAGGGACAAGTGGATGCACTCCAAGTGAACCCTTGTTAAGAACACCTTTGGTACCACAAGTTTTGCATGATTCACCAGTTAGTAGAGTACTTCACGATAAAGAAAAGGAAGCGATAGATAAAAACAGAGCAGAATTAATTCAGAAAGTAACACAATTGAGTATTCATCCTGATTCATTGACCATACCTGTAACAATTGGTCCAGTGGTTCCCTTATATGGTGACAAAGTAACTTATCCCAAACCTCTAGTTATGCCTACACCTGTGAATGTTCCTAAACCTGAAGCAGTAGTAATGGTTGAGGATCACTTTAGTGATTGCGAGTCTATGATTTCATTAATGGACTTGCCCAGAAGAGTAACACCTGGTTGCTCCAAAGATGTAAACATAATAACTTCATCAGGAACGAAAAGTGCCACAGTAGTTACACCTGAAGACTTAGAAAGGTGGGCACAAGGAGGAGACAAACAGAATTCACCCCCAAAGATCATGGACATTTATAAATTGAAAGTTGAGTTAGAAGAAATGATAGCAGGAAATGTAGGGGTAGATCGCCTAAATACGTACGATGAAGAAGAACTATTGTTTGTATGCAGAAACATCACAAGAAATGCAAAAATATTTCATGAGAAATTGTCAGATTTAGCTCAACAGATGGGAATTGAAATAGGAAAGTCAAAGGTGTTACAAAAACCCTACAGAGCAGATTTTTCAGACAAAGATTTGGAAAATATGAATGCCTCTGGAAGAAAATTGCAAGTAAAAGAATTAATGACAGTTTTGCAGAAATGGGGAGAGCTAGATAAATGGAAAGTTAGGTGGACAAAGAAAAAGGAAGAGGCACGATACAGTAGAACAACTTCTGAATATTTGATGAAGGAAACAGGGAAAGGAGATCAAATGTACCCGATGCGAGAAGTTCCAGGAGGGGGATATGTACATGTCCCATGGAGCAGACAGGATATTTTGTCATTTACGAATGACTTTCCAAAGTTTAGAGAAAAACCAATTGAATGGTACAAGCAGGTTGAGAGGTTCATGAAGGTGTCAAAGGTATTGTTGAAAGATTTGGATGGTTTGTTTGACATAGTGGTACCTGCCGATTTGTGGACAGATTGCAAAATCACAGTTGATTGGCCCAGTGAAGAGTATCCTAGAGATCCAAAGACAGGTGCCCCGTCAAATGATGTAATGAAAAAGTATCAGCAGGTGATAACTTACCTGAAAGGGAAAATACCGCCAAAAGAAACAGATTGGGTAAAAATAGACAGAACTACCCAGAAGCCAGTGAATCGGTACTCGCCTACTATGAGCGTTTATTGCAGGTATTTAAGCAGTATAGTGGATTTGAGGATATTGGAGATAAAAACATGAGTCAATTTGTTTACCGATTTGTTTATGGATTAAAACCAGAAATTTGTCAGATGATTAAGCAGCACATGTTGTGCTGGCAAGGGAAACCGATTGACGAGATTTTGAAATATGCAAAATATTGTGGAGATGACATTGAGGATAGGCACAAGAAATTGCAAGAAAAAGTGATGTGGGCTCAGGTAAAGATGGCTGAGAAACAGGGAATTAATTTGGATAATCCAAGTGATAATCAGGGAAAAGATTCTGGAACGAATGGTGACAATGGGAATGGAGGAAAAGTGAGAGGACGAATGAGCAGGGAAGAGGCTAAAAAGAAGTTTCCTTGTCACGGGTGCGGAAAATTGGAGCATTGGAAGGATGAATGTAAAAAGATTCGGAATAATAATGGCCCAAATCAAAATTTAAATCCACAGACGCAGAATGACTCACAGCAGGGTGTAAATCCTCAGAGTCAGTTGCCACCTGCACCTATACAGGGTAATGTAAGCAGAGCAATGCACGGTACAGACGTCGGATATCAAGGAGGAAGTGGTAAGAATGATTATGTAACCTCACAATTTCTTTTACAGGACGACTTTTGTACCTATAGCCAATGACGGTGCCTAGGAGAGGGGGAGAAGGAGTGCGTACTTGGTGCATCCTTACCGGTAGATCAGTCAGGTCCATATGTTGAAGGGAATGTGAAAGGTAATGATATTACTTTCCTTTTGGACACTGGTGCTACCAGGTCTACTGTGAGAACAGCAGACATCCCAGACCTTCCTCTCTCTGGAGAAGCTATCCAAGTTGTGGGGGTGGCTAATCAAAAGATTAGAACACCTCTTACCGAACCAATGGAAGTAAAAATCGGAAACTTTAGAGAAATGCATCAATTTGTAGTGTGTGATTCCAGTCCAGTAAATTTATTGGGCCGGGATTTGCTATGCAAAATGAATTGCACAATTTTCTGCACGCCGGACGGTGTGGCTGTTCAGACCCCAGATGAAGACCATGTATATAAATTTATGATTGCAAAACAAGGTACAGAAGTAGATGAGATGTTTTCTTTAATAACCAAAGACGAGTTACCAGAAGAACTGAAAACTACAGTGAATTCCATGGTATGGGATTTCACGGGAAGGAAGTAGGACTTATGGCCAAAATAGACCTAGTTAAGATTACTGTAAAAGAAGGTGCGATTTTCCCAAACACCAGACAGTATAAAATGAGTGCAGAGGTAAAAACAGGAGTCATTGAAGAAATAAACAGAATGGTAAATCAGGGAATATTAAAAGAAGTAATGAGTAGCCCTTGTAACTCACCAATCATGGGTCTGAAGAAACCTAGTGGAAAGTATAGGATTGTTCAAGACCTGCGCAAAATAAATAAGATTGTGGAACCCTGTTGTCCTATAGTGCCAAATCCTGCAGTGATTCTATACCAGATTCCTTGGAGTGCAGGATGGTTTACTGTGATTGATTTATGCCAGGCATTCTTTTCAATACCATTGCATCCAGATAGCCAGTATCTATTTTCATTAAAATTTGAGACCAAAGTCTATGTATGGAATCGTGTTCCTCAGGGATACACGGAAAGTCCTTCCATCTTCAATCAGATATTGAAAAAGTGCCTAGAGAAACTAGTGATGCCAGGAAGCTCAGTCTTAGTGCAGTATATAGACGACTTACTGGTAGCATCCAACACCAGAGAGGACTGTGTTGTTGACACCATTGCATTATTAAATCATTTAGCTGAAGAAAGGCATAAAGTTTCACCTGAAAAATTGCAGTTCTGTACAACAGCAGTTAAGTATCTAGGATACCAGATTGAGAGGGGAAAAAGGAGAATAACAGCTGAGAGAATAAAATTAATAAAGAAAATGCAAATGCCTGTCTCTCAACGAGAAGTGAGAATGTTTCTTGGAATAGTAGGTTATTGTCGACAATGGATACTAGGATTTTCCCTGTTGGCCAAGCCATTAATTCAGATGACGAAAAAGAAGGCAAAGGACCCAGTTGAGTGGGATGATGAGAGCGTAGGTGCGTTTGTAAAATTAAGAAATGCTTTATGTGCAGCACCTGCACTAGGCATGCCTGATTATAAGAGAAAATTCGCATTATTCTGCCATGAAAGAGAAAATTGTGCCCTTTCAGTCTTAACCCAGAGACATGGTTTAGACAGACGTCCGATAGCATATTTTTCTGCTACATTGGACCCAGTGGCAGCCGCATTGCCAGGCTGCTTAAAAGCAGTGGCGGCTACCTGTTTGAGCATTGAACAAAGTGAGTCAATTGTAATGGGACATCCTGTAAAAGTGTTCGTTCCACATGCGGTTGTGATTCTGTTGACAAGAACCTGAACTCAGCATCTTACTCCTAGTCGGCTGACTAAATATGAAAGAATAATACTGGGTGCTGAAAATGTGATCATTGTAAGGTGCACAATAGTAAATCCAGCTACCTTACTACCAGACCCATATCATGAAGAAGTTAAAGATGACGAAGAGGAACATGATTGTTTACAAGTCACAGAGTTGTGCACGAAACCACGTCCTGATATTCAGGAAATACCCCTCAGAAAGCCAGACAGGGAGCTGTTTGTTGATGGTTCATGCCAAAGGCATGAAGATGGAAAACTAACTGCAGCGTATGCAGTGTGTGAACTAACTGGAATAGTCGAAGCATCCTATTTGCCGGGAGTCAAATCTGCACAAATAGCTGAATTGATTGCATTGATAAAGGCTTGCAAAATTGGGAGGAATCAAAAAGTAACTATATTTACAGATAGCCAATATGGTTACGGGGTTGTGCATGATTTTGGCCAATTATGGATGCAGAGGGATTTCATGACTTCTTCAGGATCCCCCATTAAAAATGGACAGTTCGTAAAAGAACTACTGGAAGCAATACAATCACCAAAAGAATTGGCTGTGGTGAAATGTGCCGCACACCAGTCAGGAGATGACTGGGTGGTAGTCGGCAACAGATACGCAGATCTTGTGGCTCAACATTGTGCCAAAAACAGATTGTCAGTAAATAAAAGGGTGGAAAGAATGGGAATCAGCTGCCAACTTATGCTGTATGCACCTCCGGAAACATGGAATGATGTAAAACGATTGCAAGATGATGCTGATGAGAGTAAAAGGAGTACATGGATTAAAACGGGATGTTCTCAAAAGGCAGACGATGATGTATGGATTTGTGTCGATGGCAGACCAGTCATGCCTGATTGTCTGCTTTCACAAATGGCTAGGATGTATCATGGAGACACACACGTAGGGAGAGATGCAATGATTAGGCTCTTTAAACAAAATTGGTACACTCCAAGGTTTAGGGCAGGAGCAGAGAGTCTTTGTCAGAGATGTTTAACTTGCCAAATGCATAATCCAGGAAGAAAAACAGTAATTGGATTTGGAAAAATTGGAAAGGCAGAGGGTCCATTTATGAGATTGCAACTTGATTTCATTCAGTTACCACCATGTAGAGGGCTGAAATATGTACTAGTCATAGTGTGTTTGTTTTCAAAGTGGGTGGAGGCATACCCTACCAGAAGGAATGACAGTATTACAGTCGCAAAGTTGTTACTACGTGAACTCATTCCTAGATTTGGAATCAGATAGAGGAAAGCATTTTAACAGTGAAGTGATTAAGATAATCTGTGAAGCATTCCAAATTGAGCAAAAATTGCACTGTGCATATCGTCCAGAGGCTTCTGGAGTGGTTGAACAAATGAATGGCACGATAAAATCCAGACTGGGAAAAATGTGTGCATCAACATCATTAGATTGGCCAGATGCATTGCCTCTTGTTTTAATGGGACTCAGAAGCATTCCTGATAGAAACACCGGATTGAGTCCGCACGAGATAATAATGGGAAGAGCAATGAGACAAGCACATGTTCCCACGAATAAACTGCTGAATATATCTGATGATATGGTTCTGGATTATTGCAAAGGATTGGCTGACCTAGTGCGTTCTGTCTCTCACCAGGTTGGAGAAGACGCAGTTTCCAGGTAGCCTGAACAAGAACATGATCTGAGTCCCGGAGACTGGGTAGTAGTGAAGAATCACACCAGAGAAACGTGTCTATCACCTAGGTGGGGCGAACCTTGTCAGGTCATACTGGTCACAAACACAGCAGTGAAGTGTGCAGGATTTCCTAATTGGATTCATGTAAGCCACACCAAAAGAGTACCAGATCCTGAAGAAGAAAATCCTCAGACAGCATCGATAACTGAGGAAGCTGAAGGTTGCCCAGCTGAAGAATCTCAGGTCCGAGATTCAAAGGAAGCTGAAGAAGAACAACCAAGCACAAGTCAGGACTGGATACCAGTGGTGGAAATACCTGAAGTCTACAACAGAACAAGAAGTCAAGTAAATTTAGAAGAAATTGAAGAAGAGCAGATAGGTGAAGAAGAAGAGATAATAAGAGAACCTGAGCAGGAACAGATAGGGAGAGGAAACTGGGCTCAAATTAAAGAAGAACCAACAGATTTTGGGCAGGGACAGACAGGTCTAGAAGAACGCGGTCAGGCTGCAGAAGTACAAAGTGCAATAAGCCCTGATCAGAACCAGTTAGATCAAGAAAAGTACACAGAAGAAAAAGATCTTGAGAATCTCGAACAGGAAAACGTAAATCCAGAACAAGACCAGTTACTAGAGACTCACAGTGGAGCAGCTGAAGAAAAACAAATCAGACGGGAAAAAGAACAAATAGTAGAAGAAACAGAAATTGAAGAACATCAAATTGTAACACAACCTGAAAATAAAAGAATTTCTGAAGAAGGAAATAAAGAGACAGTGCAAACAGAGAAAACAAGAAAAGGTGATCATTGGCCTAGTGTCATTAAAAGAGTAAAATACCACATAACAACCAGAAGTGAAGATCCAGAACAAGTGAACGAAGTAACAAGCCAAACGGGACAAGAAAATAAAAGTGAAAAACGAAGAAGCAAAAGACTGAAACTTGTGAACAACAAATTTAAAGGTCCTGATTGGACTTATATTATTCTCGAAGATTACGAAAGCTCAGAATCAAGTGAAAGTGGTGACGAAGGAACCAGTGCGGAACTGACTTATGAAAAAGAAATAGTACCACCTTGAGAACGTAAAGAGACTTGAAGAATACGATAAGAAGAGCAATCTTCCTTGTCAAAAATGCCTGACGATAGAGTTACTGGGAGACCAAAGCAGAAAGGTTGTAAAAGATGTTGTGCTGTATGCATATGCAATCTGGTAGTGATGCTTATAGTATGGTTAGTTGTGATCGTAGCAATTCCTTACCTTATGATAATAGATAAAAAGATTAACAACGAAACCAAGGAAAGGACAGATAACTTGAAAAGTAATAGAGTAGAACTAAAGGCAGAAGACGAACCAGAATTTCATCATGAAGTAACAGATAACGACACTAGTCTGAATGTTTTCACAAAGTTATTATTTCAATATGTAGATACCATGGAAGTTAGTAATTGTTATGTCTGTATGAAACTACCTGAATCAGTAGCAGAAGGGTTAACGTATCATCACTTGCCATTAACCTATGGCATATCATGTAGTGTACTGACTAGTTTATTTTATAGAACAGGGCGACTTCAGTATTATTATTCAAATATAGATGTGATATTTTCTGAGGTTCCGATTCGAAAGAATATGAATCCAGTGCTTAGTAGCAAAGATGCACAGTTTATGGGAGAATTTTTCTTAACAATGAAATCAATAGACATAACACACGCACATAGACGCAATTTAACATGTTCTTTACATGAAGAAGAAAATATATTTTTGAATTTAGTGGATAGTAGAAGACAAGATTTCCAAAAGAAAGCTTCTGAGCATAAGGCTCATTTGCCACCTTGGGCTGAGAAAGAAGGTAGTTACACACCTGGCAAGGCTCAAGCTGCTATGGCTCTAGATTTTGTAAAAACAGGGAAAATTTGTCTACATAGGTTAAAGACAGAGTTTAACAATGTTTTCATCGGTACCAGTGAATGTGAACACAATTTCTTAATTCTTGGAGGTTGGGGACTTAAAGGAGGAACAGATTCAGTTTTTCCTGGAATCTATTATGTGTGTGGGAATAAGGCTTACTTTAGGCTTCCTGCAAGGTGGTATGGAAGTTGTTATTTTGGAATAGTATTTCCAAAAATATACCACGTAAAAAGAAACACTGGGAGCAATGAAAATATTAGTGAATTAACACGTAGAAAAAGAGCTAGTTTTTCAGAAATTGTAGGTGATATATTTGGTGCATTGATACCTTCAGTGGGAATAATTCTGAACTCAAGGAAAATATGTAAATTATCTACAGTGGTTGATCGTTTATCAACTGACACTGCTGGAGGATTTCTAACGATTAATGCGGAAATGGTTGCGATTAGATCTATGGTTATGCAAAATCGACTTGCTCTTGATATTATATTGGCAAAAGAGGGCGGAGTCTGTAAATTATTGAAGAGGAAACACTGTTGCACTTACATACCTGATAAAAGTGCAGAAATTGGAACATATATACCGAATATAACTAAACTTGAGATGGAACTAAAACCACTGGAAGTTGATAGTGTATGGGAAAGATTGACCAATAGTATTAGGTCAATTGGTACCTGGTTTTCTAATATAGGGAAAGGACTTATAGGTAAAATATTAGTTCCCTTAGCAGGGATAGCAATAATAGTACTGTCAATAATAATATGGTGCAAATGTTGTAGAAAGAATGAATCGTATAATGTGTAACCCTGGGCATCCAATTCCGCTCCGCTCGCGGAATTTGCGGAATTTAGGCAATTTCGCGTTCCGCGGAGAACGCGGAATTGCCAACAATTCCGCGATCCGCAGCGTAGCGGAATTATTTTCTTGTTGCGCTTTAAAAATGCGTTCTAGCGCGCGCAATAGCGACTTACCGGGATTCCTGCGTTCGCCGACGGGTTTTCCTATCCGTTCGCGTGCGCCACAAGATTTCGGTAGCCGGCCGCGTTATCCCGCGAGAGTTTGCGATCGCGAACACGTCATTCGCCGCGCCATCGGACAACGCGAGAGTGTGCGATCGCGAACACGTCATTCGCCGCGCCATCGTGCACCGCGAGAGTGATTGCGACGGCGAACACGCCATTCGGGCGCGCATGGGACATCCGGCGATATTTTTGTACAGCTCGCGATCCCGAACACGCAAAATTTTCAATCTGGAGAACAATAACATCGCAAGCAGCATCAAACCTTCTATAAATTGATGATTTGGCTGGAAAATAAACCTCAGATTGATATTTGGCTGTCCTTTTTGGTCAAATTTTTTGGGGGGGAGAGGGAGGAAGTGCCACAGAGTCTCCTACTTCCTGTTCCTGTCCTGCAGGCTCCTCCCAGTGCTTTGTCCATCTCCTGTTCATTTTTAACTTGGATTTGAGCTGGAAGGATCACTCTTTGTGTCTGCTGCATCATTATCATTGGATTTGAGGATTTTGGAATTTGAGATTTTACAAGTAAGTTGGTGTTGTTTGATTGGGGCATTGCAGTTGCTGCAACTTCATTTTTGGTACTTTTCATCATTTTTAAAAATAAATCGTTGTGGGTAGCCAGTAGGTCCAGAGCTAGTCATGGGTCATGGATTGCTGTGTGATGTATTTATTAATTTCAAACATCATTTAGGGGACATGGATGGCATTGGATTGAATTGGAAAATGTGTTTTTTGGGGTGTATTTCAGTTTTTTGGGCTGTGTGTTAAATACATGCCTTAGTTGTGTGTGGTGTGCTGCAGGCCTTGTTTAGCCCTGTGTATTTTCGTTTTTGCATTTTATTGCATTACAGGCAAAGCAAAAGCAGGGTGGTTTACCATGCAGCCTTTGCCTGGCTATTATAGGCCTGTTTTCAGTACATTGTTTTCCAGGCCTCCTGCTTGTTGCTTGTGATTTGTGAGTGTCCATGTGGCTGGTAGCCATTTCTGGTGGGAGTTACAAGTGTGCTGCTTTAGCCATATACTAAGGCCTGCATGTGTTTCCCTTTGTGGCCTAGGCTTCTTGTTGTGGGCCTGGCCATGAGGCTGGTGGCCATTTTGAAGCCAGGCAGTGTGCTTTTTGCCATAGGCCTGCATTGTCTGTCTTCAGTTTCTTGTTGTTGTGGGTCTGGCCATGAGGCTGGTGGCCATTTTGAAGCCAGGCAGTGTGCTTTTTGCCATAGGCCTGCATGTTCTGTCTTTAGTTTCTTGTTGTTGTGGGCCTGGCCATGAGGCTGGCGGCCATTTTGAAGCCAGGCAGTGTGCTTTTGCCATAGGCCTGCATTGTCTGTCTTTAGTTTCTTGTTGTTGTGGGCCTGGCCATGAGGCTGGCGGCCATTTTGAAGCCAGGCAGTGTGCTTTTTGCCATAGGCCTGCATTGTCTGTCTTCAGTTTCTTGTTGTTGTGGGCCTGGCCATGAGGCTGGTGGCCATTTTGAAGCCAGGCAGTGTGCTTTTTGCCATAGGCCTGCATTGTCTGTCTTCAGTTTCTTGTTGTTGTGGGCCTGGCCATGAGGCTGGCGGCCATTTTGAAGCCAGGCAGTGTGCTTTTTGCCATAGGCCTGCATTGTCTGTCTTTAGTTTCTTGTTGTTGTGGGCCTGGCCATGAGGCTGGTGGCCATTTTGAAGCCAGGCAGTGTGCTTTTTGGCATAGGCCGGCATTGTCTGTCTTTAGTTTCTTGTTGTTGTGGGCCTGGCCATGAGGCTGGCGGCCATTTTGAAGCCAGGCAGTGGGCTTTTTGCCATATGCCTTCATTGTCTGTCTTCAGTTTCTTGTTGTTGTGTGCCTGGCCATGAGGCTGGCGGCCATTTTGAAGGCCGGTAGTGTGCTTTATACATAGGCCTGCAAGCTTGTAGCCTAGTCTGCCAACAGGCCTTTCATCCAGTGGGCCCAGAGTTAGTCAGGGGTGCATGAAACAACTGTTTCTGTGTGTTCTGTTCAATTTAAACATCATTTAGGGTACATGGATGGCATTGGATTGAATTGCAAAATGTGGATTTTTGGGTGTATTTCAGTTTTTGGGGTGTGTTAAATACATGCCTTAGTTGTGTGTGGTGTGTTGCAGGCCTTGTTTAGCCCTGTGTATTTTCGTTTTTGCATTTTATTGCATTACAGGCAAAGCAGTGTGGTTTACCATGCAGCCTTTGACTGGATATCGTAGGCCTGTTTTCAGTACATTGTTTTCCAGGCCTCATGCTTGTTGCTTGTGATTTGTGAGTGTCCATGTGGCTGGTGGCCATTTCTGGTGGGAGTTAACTAAGTGTGCTGCTTTTGCCATTTAGGCCTGCATGGTTTTCCTTTTGGCTTACTGCTTGCATCCATCCCCTTTGCCAGCTGCAGCTCCCTGAATGATGTGATGACTGAGCAAATAATTTAATGCCAAACAGGGTCCACTTCTATTACATTTGTATTTTGGTTGTTGTTCCTCTTCTTTCCTATCCTTCCTGACAGTGTACACAGTATACCATGAAAGCCCTTGTTGACAGTCTCACAAAAGAAATGGCTACACTAATTTATATCTTTTATTTGTTTGTTTGTACTGCTAGTAATTGAACCACAACAACAAATGCAACATTTCACTGATGTTCTTCTCCTGGCTTCTTTGCTTTTAGGTGCACAAAAAGACAGAGGAGTAGGTGTCATCATCACCCGTTGTACTGCCAGGCAGAAGTCCTGCTGCGCGTCACGTCCACGTGTGACCACAGACATCTCTGCAACTTGTGCACCTGCGTCCTGCTGACATCTGAAGAAGATGGCCCCAAAGAAAGGTAACAGGTCCTCCAGTACCAAGAAAGTTGCCAGTGAGAAGAAGGGACAGAAGAAGAAAGTGGCACTTGCCAAGACTGGTGTGCCGGCCGATGTGTTTTTGGTAAAAAAACTTACGCCTGCAGCAGCGGTGTCCAGCCGGGACCAAGCTGGGAGCAGCACCTCTGCATCAGTGGGCCCACCCCAGCAACCTAGGCCTAAGCCCATGACTGTGGCAGAGGTAGCCAGTCTACTAACGACCAGTGATGTTGAAATGTCATTATCGCAAAGTAGTACCCAATCCACGCACACGCAGGCGGAAACTCAGCAGATAAGTGGGCAACCCCAGCCGCAACCCCAACCGCAGCCAGAGCCGCAGCCGGAACCGCAACCACAGCCGCAACCACAGCCGCAACCACAGCCGCAACCACAGCCGCAGCCGGAACAACAGCCGGAACCACAGCCCACAATAGTAGTTGTTCCACCTGAAGTAGGGGCAGTTCAGGAAATCGAGCTTTTGCAGACGAAGAGGAGCAAGCCACTGTTCCAGAAGATCCATTGTCTTCCATACCCCCAGCAAGGAAAAGGAGGGTTAGTCCATCAACTTCTTCTTCAAGCCCCGCTTCTGATGATCTAGATGCCACTTGGAAGCCACCAGCTCAGCCTGAGAGTGATGCACGCCACAAGACAAGGCTAGTGAAAAGGAAGGTTCCAGAAAGCCTTACAGTTATGGAGGTAGATGTAGACGAGGGGGTTAATGATTAACCCTGGGCGTAGTTTGCGTAGTAGCACTTCACGTAGCTACGTGAAGTACATTTTGAACTACACGTAGCTATGCAAATTGCGTAGTGCGTAGCTGTGTGCTTGACTGCACTGTACAATAATTGCCAAAGGCATCTTGCACAGTGCAAGTTAAGATAAAATAAGTATCTCTGTCTTTATATGCTAAAATGCATATAGCATTTCACAAAAGTGAAATAAATAAATTAACAAGCAGTGAGAGAGGTGATGATTTTGGTATCCTCCCTAACCTAGGGAGAGAACCAAGCAGATGCCTTGAAAACAAAAAGCACATCTTTTGAACGATTCAGTGGTGGTCCCATCCTCTTAGGACCACCCCAAGCACAGTTATTGGCAAAAATACAATCCCAACCAAAGGCCCTGCAAAGCATTATGGGACGAGATTAGCAGTGGGCAGTGAATATTATAGTATCCAATATCAAAATAATTCTACAAAGAGCTGCAGTTCCACTAGTCGTTACTAGATGTCCCTCACGAGTCTTCACACGTGAAGTCAGCAAGGAGGACTGTACTATGGGCCAAGCTATCCCATTGTTGCACATGCTAGAGCAACAGCTGATGCGGGTGTGTGAAGGGTACAAAGGTGTGGAGGGAAAAAAAGAAGCATATGAGTTGGTGGAGAGCTTATCATGTCGCTTAAGTGAAAATGCAAGGGTGCAAAATAAGATTGTGTCACAACAACATTACATTTGTGCCACAATTCTGGATCCACGGTACAAATCGCCACTGCACAGTAAGACATTACTCCCTTTTTCAGAAGTGGATGTTGCCCGGTACAAAACTTGGATATCTGAGGCAGCCAGTACATTGGAAAATGAACGGCTGGTAATTAAAGGCCACAAACCCACGTCAAGTACTGCAGCAGAGCATCCGGCGTCAAGTTCAACTTCAGAGCCTGTGGGCAGTGCATTTGGTTCACAGCTGTCACCAACACTAAGACAACAGCAATAACCGGCTCATCAGCCCCAGTACAAACGGCACAGGATTGGTATTTACAGCAAGGACTTGCTAGGTCCAGTGCTGATGCAAAGACAAAAGAGCCCTGTCGCAAGTGTCTCTTCTGAACGTGTTTTCAGTGCTGCTGGTTCCATTGTAACAGTGAAAAGGACCAGTCTCTCACCCCAAAACGTTGAGAGGTTAACCATGATCAAAATGAAGGAGGAATTTATACCACCCAATTACACAATACATGAATCAACTCCGGAAGATGAGGACAGCGGCTGAGGTGACGGAAGTAGCGTGTTGGATGCTGATTACCTACTTCTGGTTGAACCTCCAGAGTTTGAGGACGAGCTATACTTCCCTGACAACTAGGCTTCCACTTCTTACTGTGGTTCTCCCTTATTTACTTCTATTTGTGTGTCTGTCTTTCTGTTTCGAAACTTCAAATCACAACAAATCCATCACCACCGTCTTCGTATTTTATTGCCTTATATGAGTTTCAGCTCTCTGCATTTCAGTCCACTCCTCCGAGTCCTGCTCCTCCTGAATCGACCTAAATCTATTGCCCTCAAGCCAGATGATAATTGGTTGTAGCATAATCGAAGAAAAACTAAAATCTTGCCTCGTTGAGTCTCTCCAAAAGAAGTGGAACATGATGATGACTACTATAGCTATCCTCCTTTCCGAGCCGATACAGACTGCCCATTAACTGAAGATGAGAAGGAACAGGTAATGAATGATGACATGCATTGGACGCTGACTGAGTGATTTGTGTTGTTGTTGTTTGTAGTGCATGAAGGTAATTCATTGTGTACTATTATCTAATCTACACACTAAAAGTAACTCAATGCAATGTTTGTTTCCATTCTTGTTTTTCAATACCTATTTTCTAATTCTACTGCAGGCCGATCCATTGCATTTTGAATATGGAAAGGGGACTCAATCTGTACACTACTGCACACTGAGTTGGACAACACACCATGATGATGACCACAGTGACATTATCTCTTCGCAGTCACTCAGTACGATCAGAGATGATTGATGGAATAACTCAGTGCTTTTCATGAGTGCATTAAAAGGTAACCAAGTCAACAACAACCACTGCAGACCTACATGTCTGTGTAGTGGTGGAGTCTAGTGTGGTGGTATGACTGACAGCGGGGCATTGATTTAGTCACTTAATTTGTAAAATGCTATGTTGCTGTATATCTGCTTTGTCTGCCTCTGTCAAAAAATGTACGCTAAATGGAGGATGTGTCACGGGTGCCGTGGGCCTGCTCTGTCCTGTTGTTGTTGGAGGTTAATGCTGGAAACAGACTAGAGTAGACATGATGTATCCAAATCCATGCCGCCTCTGAAATTGTTCTTGTTGCACTCCACCGTAATTTAGGCATTTTTTTCTACTTGATTTTTCAATATCCCTTTTGTTTTTCCATCTGCAATTACAGGCCAGCCCTTACCCTGTGCTACACTGGGAAAAACTACTCTCACTTACCTTACCAATGAATCTACATCAGGCAGGCAGTGGCGTCACCCAAGATTGATGGCCGGAGCGTCCATGGAAGGGAGGACCAAGACGAATGCCGAGATGCAACTCCACATTTTAACCAGGATAACATACAGTAACAGTATCAACTTTCATCATCTTTTAAATTTGATTCATTTTTGGTCTTCAATCATTACTACTGTGTGTTGTTGTTGTTATGTTTGCTCTCTGCTTATAATTCAATTCATCCCTACAGCAATTTTTGGCTTTTCTTTGCTATCTTTAAGCCCGGGCCGGTACAACACAACAGAAACTGAATGTAATTCGGGTCCCTCTGAGGGCAGACAGGCAAGGCAAATTGCATAATATACTGCTGCCCTGTACTGTCTAATTGTCTAGTAGTAGTAGTTAGTAATATCATTAACCATCAAGTTATCATCATCATGCATGCATTTCCTTTTTCTCCCTTAACTGATTTATGGATATGGTTGTCTGCCAAGATTGTGTTTTGTTGTTGTCCATGCGTACTGTTTTTCTTTGTCAAACCTTTCCCAAAACCCCCTTTCCAACCATTCATCAAACCCTAACCCTCTTCCCCGGGCTGTGTGACTTATTGAGGTGTGACTAAATTAAATGTACACCAATAATTTATCACACGCTTGCTGGGGCGGATGTGGCTAAAGCAACATAAATGCATTTTCAAGGCAGGGCGCGGATCTTCTGCTTGCCCACCCTCCTATGAGCAGTATATTTGCGATTTTTTTTTTTTTACCAAAGGAACCTAATCCATCAACATTAATTGCCGGCATAGATTGGATTTGTTGTCATCCTCCGAAACAGCACTAACGGTTACGCTTGTGTCGAGTCACTGTGTACTGTAGGCCTAGTCGAGTGACTCGACACAGCTATAGTTTGTAACTCTATGTACTAAGCTATCCCCGCAACCATTATGTTTCCTTGTATTTTTGCATATTATTGTTTGGCAGTAAGTTCCGTACTGTACTTCGTTCTACTACTCCTCCCACAGTCTCTCTCAGGCGACTGACTGTCTCATTTTCTTTTATTTGCAAGTGAAACTGCCAGGGTCTACTACTACTACCACCACAACCATGGCATGTTGGGAAAGAAAACCATCATCACCATGCAGCCATCGCCGTGCCCAAGTTAAACATCAAGCACAGGTAAGAGAAGAAGTTTGGGGGAGGCATAATTAATAACAGAATTTTTTTCACTAATTCTATTTCACACACCCCTTTCAGTCCAGTTGCAGAATGCATAGATTAGGAGGAGAGACTGACAGTACTAGTAGGACAAGTCCCTCAGTGAGGGGTACCGCATCTGTCTGTGTCTTAGTAACTCAGCCAATTATTTAAATAAAACACTGGCAGTGGCACTGCACCAGCAAGGAAACCGTGTGACGTAAAACAGTAACCCCACCCACAAAACATTAACCACATCGTATAAAGTCTAAATATGTAATTTAATACCCTAACAAAAATAAACTATGTAAAAAAATCCCACAACACCTGACCCACCCCTCTCCCTAACCCCAACCAATGTTCATGTCCCGGAACGAAAAAGTCCAACAAATGTCCAAAAGTCCAAAACCCAACGCCCGATTCCCACCCACCAAAAGAAGCTATAAAAAAGGGGCAATAAATAAACGGGGTCTCAGCGGGCTCGCCTCTCCAGGACACGGATGCGCTCCTCTAGGCGGGCCACGCTGTGCTTCAGCGCGCGGCAGTTGCATCCACAGGGGGGGGGCAGCAGTGCTTCTTGCTGTGTGGCGGCGGAAGGCTGACAGGCGGTGGCGCCGTAACACTTTAGGGGGGTGTCTGGGGCCCGGGGCATTGGAGGAGGCTGCAGCTGCTGCCGCCGCCGCCTCCTCCTCCTCCAGAAGAAGAACCAGCCGCTGGTATTCGGCCTGTATGGCCTCCAGCTTCCGGCGCCGGGCCTTGGCCGCCAACTCCTTCCTGTCCACTTTCCCTTTGGAAGGAGTCGCACTCGCTATATCAAGAAGAAAAAACAAGACTATTGTAAAATATACTCTTAGCAAAGCAGTCAGACAAATTCATTCTACACATAGTGGCACAGTAGCACTAGCAAGCACAGTACGTAACATTTGTGGTATGTATCTATCCTCCCACTACCTCGGCCTCGAACATTTGTGGTAGTTTCAGGCATTCCACCACCCATGCATCTGATTCATATCACACACCTATGCATGCATCCCACGTATCCTTCTCTGCCAGTCATAAATATAAAATCTCGCCCGTCCTTCCTCCTTCCACCCTTCTTTCCCTTTTCGTTCAACCCATCCATCAAGGTCATCTGATCAGACTTTGTCTTCTCCATAAAAATTTCACAGCTGAGTTGAAGTCCGATAGAAGAGGCCATTGGTTACTCTGAGTACACTCCCGTCGCTAATGCTATTGCTAATGCTAAGTAAAGGGTGTCTTCTTCAACCGTTCACAACTACTTCTTACTTAAGTCTCAACAGTACAGTACACATTACACCCTTGCAGCGAGTGTAATGTCAATAAGTAAGGATTAGGAATATAACTTACCACCGCCCGCCACTGCTGCTGGCTCACCCCCTGCAGCTCCTCCAACTGCCGCATCGCCTGCACCCTCAGCGGCCGCGTCACCTTCGCCGCTGGCCCCGGTACTGGTGGTCGGTAGTACGCCTAGAAAAACATTACACATTTTTCAGAAGCCATATACACCTCCCCTATTTTTGACTAGCAAGAATGAAAAAAAGTTAATACATACATAATACATATACAACATACATCACTAGTATAAATCAGGTAGTAGAGTAGACACTGGTAGTGTTATATGGTCCCTAGGGTCATTCAAGTCTTTGCTAAGTTACCCCGAGCCATGCAACCATTTTAGCTCTGTCTTTTATTTTTGCGCAGTTACCTCGCAGCTTGTTGTGAAAGACGCCTTTGAGCCCACATGAGCTCATACTGCTACTGTCTGAGCGCTGCGTACAAGGTCGAAAAACAACCGACTTTGTTATGGAGTTCTGGTGTTAGTCCATATTGCTTATCCATAAAAAAACTGCACTTTTTGGCACGACTGAGAAATGCTTGCACTATACTAACGCGCACCATTTTTCTCATTACAGACGGAAGATTCCCTTATACGAAGAACCAGAGCTTTGCAGACCTTATGATGTAACCAGTACTAGGTTCTTCTAAGGTGAGGGCTCCCCAGAATTCTCACATCTCCATTTATAATTTTATATAAACTAGATTCCTACCAAGGGAGGGTGGTTCTTCCACCACTGTTCAGTTATCATGATCTCGCCTTTTGGCTTCTATGGACTTGTAGTTGTAAGTAACTTGTAAGTCTAACTAAGTGTAACAATGTTTATTGTTTTAATCTTATGCATTTTGCTGTTGCTGCTGCATTATACAACGTACAGAGCTTGTCAGTTGGAAATAAAAATAAACCTTTTGAACTTACATAGACTCGGTGGTATTTGGTGTGGACTTACACGAGAGAGTGAGCAAAAGGGTGTGCATTGCTTCCGTGACAGAGGTTGGGAGTGTTATGTTGTCTGGGTTGTCTACTCATTGGGTATTTTGGGGGGCGTTTCGAGTAATGAGACACTATAACTAGTTGATCAGGGGATTGTGGTGGCTTGTGATTGAGGTGTGAGGAAGGTCCAACCTCCCATCACCAACGTCCTATTTTCTTGTGCAAAGTTCTGTATGTGCAGAATCCCTACAACAGTAGTAGTATGTCCTATCCTATCTAAAATTCTAAAATGTGGTTGGGCATTTTCTTGGTGGGAATTGTCGAAAAGCATCAAGAATAAGAAGACTAGAAGTAGTAGAAGAGGGCAACCCAAAGGACTGGACTCAATGGCTATAGCTATTGGTGAATATGAGTTTTATTTAAAATATTTGAAATAAAGAGTGGGCAACTGGGCAAGCTTAGCTACAGACAGACTAATAGTAGTAGTACAGAGAGTCATAGCAGACGCAGTTAGAGGCAGTGATAACAAGAATTTAGAAACAGATAGTATAGAGCAAAGAAGATTTTGTCAAAATTCGAATTAGGAGGATACCTAAATAATAGTTCGGAAAAAATAAGGTGCAGGAAAAGTTTGGGAAATCTAATTAATAATATTAACCACTGGAGGACTTACTGGGGCCAGCAGCAGAGCCCTCGATAGAGGAGCGGTCCTGTGCCTGGGAGGCATCTTGTTGATGTTCGTCGCCCACCGCCTGCGACCCCGTCTTCTTGCCCCTGGGTGCTGCTGATCATGTAAGATTTCATAAAGAAAGAGACAAAAATTAAAGTTTGGTGTGAAATAAATAAAATATTTTAAAATACGCACCAAAAACTTTTTGGTAACAACAATTGCAATAAAATTGACCTATCTGATCGACTGGTAGTATTGCGAGATTCACGGAGCATCTAGCAAGCCTAACTACCACCTGACCTAGCCCACCTATTCCAATCCAGATGGGCCAATTGTTCAGTAAGTCTGCATTTCCATTTATTTTAGTCCTCAAAAATGCATAGATGGAGGACACATGCATACATTTTTGCATACACCAAATTGTTGGCTGGTTGCTGCTGATGTTCTGCTAGTGATGATATAAGCCTATTAACACTCAGAAAACAAACTACAAAAGGTTCTGCGAAGGACTGGGGTAAGCAGCACTCAGCAGCACGTGACATGACAGAGGATGCGTCGCGCACACCACTTACAAATTACCAACTAATAAGTAACTAAACCTATCAATCCACCACTATCCCTTCTTAGTGGCAGGAGGACAAAGGAAGGACTACTCTCTCTAGCATTACATCACTTAAGTTCTCTAAAGTAAACTCTTACATAATCATCAGGCCAAGCGAGCGCAAAGTTGCAAACAAGTAAGATTAGTAGCGCCGAGCGCCTGTGTCATAACAATCACAGATTTGTAAACGTAATTTACCTGCAATGTAAGCAGCAGCATTCTTGCTGGTCGGAAAAAAATATATATTCGCAATATATAACACAGAGCAGAACACAAAGTAGTAATATTAAATAGCTACTCACCAAGCCCCGGGACCTCCACTCCTAGCAGGTCCAGCAGGTCCTGCTCCCGGTCCAGAATATCGGACCACCGGTGCGTCAGCTGATTATTGGTGCGCCGGACACCAGAGCAGCGAAACACTTCCCGACGCACCTTGCCCCACCGCTGCCGACGCTCCCGGAGCCCGTACCCGGACCCAGGCCTGCCGCCTGCTGCCAGGGTTAAGGGGAGGTGGCACTGAACAAAAAAACCAGAGCGGCCACCTCCGACTCATTAAATAAGGCCCGTGCCTGCACCCCTCTTTGGCGCTGCCTTCCGCAAGGAAGGCGGTCGCGGCTCTGGCTCCGACTTCGAGCCCTGTGGCTGTGGCCCTTTGCCATGGTTCTGGGTAGGCGGGGGACGGAAAAGAAAAGGTAGGAATTAAAAAAAAGTAAGTAAAAGAAATGAAAAGGCAGGTAATAGAAAAAGTGTGAAAAAGTAGTTAAAAACACACAAAAAGTAGAAAAAAACTCAAAATATAGAATCAGGAAAATAGAGAGATAGATAATAAATAAAAAAGACCCAAAAAAGTTTACAGAAACAAAGGATTGAAAAGATAGAGGGAGGATTGAAAAGCAGGCCCAGAACCATAGCAATAGACTGAAAAACAAGATGGCCGCGCCCATTGCGACCGCATGGGCAAGTTCGCGCGATATTTCCCCGAGCACGCAAAAGCGTCACGAACACGTAATGCGCGTTCCCGAACAGGAAACCCTTATCGCGAACGGGCGGGAGCATGCAATACGCGACCCGGAACTGGAAATAAGCATCGCGAGCGGGCGGGAGCATGCAATACGCGACCCGGAACAGGAAATACCATCTCGAGCGGGTGGGACAAGTGAAAACAAGATGGCCGCGCCCGTTAGCGACCGCATGGGCAAGTTAGCGATATATTTCCCCGCGAGCACGCAAAAACACATCGCGAACGGACGGGACCAGCAATTCCGCGATTTCGCTGAATCTCCGCGTGCTCGCGGAAATTTTTTGCAATTTCGCGGAGATTTGCGTAACGCGACTACGCAAATTCCGCCCACCCTTAATAATGTGACAGGAAAAGGAAAGAAGCGAAAGTTTGATGAAATCGAACTAGAAGATTTGAGAAGTGAATTATACAAGAAACTGAAAGGGGATGTGAAAAATAGAAAGTGTAAAAATGAAACTGACACAATTTTATGCTAGAAGTTGGCATCTGGTTGTGGGTAGTATTTGATGGCTCAGAAACGCCATCAGAGAGGGGATTGATGGAGCAAGGACTCACAAATGAGACTTGCTCGGATGCAATCTTCTCATAAGTATTAATGTATTAAATTTGTATTGTTTGTACTAATAACTGCACACACAAATATAAGTAGCAAGGAAGCTTGCTTATGTGTTTAAACTAACAAGTAACGCTTGTCTATTCTAAAATGGCCGCTAAAGCACGGGAACTTTATTGCGCATGTCTCAACCATATCACGTGGTGTGACGTCTTTCTTTGCCTGGAGAGAAACTCTTGCTTCTGCGCAGTGTGCATTAAAATGGCTGCTTTATGTTTTCACGTGCTACAGCTTGCTCTCATGTTTTACTTAGACTGTGGTATTTTAACGCTACTAATGCGGGATAGAATTTATAAGAAAATGGGAATAGAGTAGAAAGAGTGGGAATACAGTGAAAACAATTTATTTGTGATTTTAATATTTTCTTCTTTGACTTTATTAGTTCATAAATTGGGCCTGGGGTTGGTGAACTGAAAACTCGTGTGACAATGGTTCTGCGCATGCTCCTGAAAGGCTGCCCAGAAAGAAAAGGATGAAGTCAACCTGGACGTCGTCCAAGGCCATGACCTGATGGCCAATATTGCTGTATTCATGAATGTCCCTACTAATATGCAACAATGTACATGAAGAATGAATAAACTTTGTCATGAGACGGGTGGGAAATAAAGCAAATGTATTAAAAGTGAGGGGCGGTATTTTAAAACAAAGGGCTTTAAGAAAATTGAATTAAATCAATATGGTGTGAGGATCAACCCCCTGTCCCTGTCCAATCAGAAATAGTGGTCCCATAATTCTGCAACATTTAGGGGAGGTACATGGGCGTAGAAGGGTATAACAGAGATAGAATTAGCTAATTAGTTAGCACAGACTAGCACAAGCATTGACGCGTTGGCTTTGGCGTTGAGGCTGTCAGCTTGGAGGACCACAGAACGAGCTGATCGATTGCAGACTGAACCGCTGTCCAGAGAGGTCCTGAGGTGGGGGCGGCGAATTACCTTAGAAGGAAGACACGGGAGAAATCGGAGAGAAGCGAAGTACCAGAGAGGGGAACGACGCAGGCGTCGTTGATAGAGAGGTCATCAGTCCTGTCCTGATCCGGGAGGAGGTCTTTGCTCTTCATCCTTCCAGGGTCCTATCTTTCCAACTCCTTGGCCAAGGGGTTTGGTTCTCGCACTTTAGGTAAATATAAATGCAAACCTTAGTTGCGCTGCTGTCTCTATCTTCTCCTTTCCTAAGGGACCGTCATTGATCGATAATTGATTATTATGCTTCATCCTTGATATGCGATTTAAGTATCACGTGGTTCTGTATTTTACTCTGCTAAACTTTAGATAAATATTTTAAAACTTCCTGACTCAGTGATTATTTCAGGAATTATGAATTGCATTGAATGTCACTCATTGTAAACTTCCCAATTATCAAAAGGTCCATTGGTAAGTCATTACTCTTCAATCAGAAAAGTAATTGGTAGCAGGGATTTTGATAAAGAGTACAACTGACCCACCAGCGGAAATTGCTAGCATAGTATGAATGTATGGGCCCAAGTGAGTATTTGATGTATGAATGCTTGTTGCTAGTAACCCGCTGGATCAACATCACTCATGACACGGTCAATGACATCACTAATGACATCTTAAATGTCATGATCATAGTCCATCAGGTAGTCCAGAATGTGTTACCAATGGCATCTTCCATTAATGAGGGGAGTGCTTGTGGTTTTGCTTCTATAAATTCAAAGTATATAAAAGTTATGAATTATAAGAATGTGCAAAGTAATTTTGCAAATAGGGGTCTGGGCAGCAGTTAGTTTTGGTGGCTGATGTTGGGTGGCACCAGCACTTATTAGTCGGGCAGGACCTTTTCAAAGATGGTCACACAGGCAACCTCTGAGTAAAATGTACCTGGCTGTGTGTTATGTCGCAGCAGGAAGGCCAGCTAAGGCCCAAGCTTTGAAGTTGGCTGTGAGTCTTTTAGGCAGTATTGGTGTCAGGTTGATGTCTTGACAATAACATTATTCCATAGAGTTACTTTAACAGCCATACAATTACACTAACAGCCGTACAAAGGCAGCCGAAGAGAGCAGCCCTTCACTGTGCTCCTCTACCTCATGACTGATCTGTAGTCTACTTTAGGTAGGGTGGGGCATGTGTACCACAGCAGAGACACACGTAAGATGCAATGTTCCACTGTGCCTGTCGAGGGCTGCTGGGTGCTGGCCTTTTACAGTCCACCTCACAGAACAAAGTGTGTGCCTCTTTCCATGTTGATTTGGTAGCTGAACATGCAATAGATTGATAAAGGGATTAGCATTGCAGTGTGCTTGCACAGCGCATGGCAGTGTGCATGGACAGCGCATGGCAGTGTGCATGGACAGCGCATGGCAGTGTGAATGGACAGCGCATGGCAGTGTGCATGGACAGCGCATGGCAGTGTGCATGGACAGCGCATGGCAGTGTGCTTGCACAGCGCATGGCAGTGTGCATGGACAGCGCATGGCAGTGTGCATGGACAGTGCATGGCAGTGTGAATGGACAGCGCATGGCAGTGTGCTTGTCAGCAACTGTCAGTGCGCCCGCTAAAGCTTCCTTCCACAGCAGCGTGATGTGCTCCAGACCGCTCTGCCCTTGTTCCTCGTGGTCCTCTGTACATCTCAGGAGTGGCAGTTAGTGGTTGGAAAACATGGAGAAAAGGGTTTCTCAATTCCAAGGCCCTCACATATTTCAAAAGGGTCATTTGAAACACATCCTGGCTGCGCAACCTCTGGC
Source organism: Calotriton arnoldi (assembly GCA_963921515.1). Lineage (NCBI taxonomy): Eukaryota > Metazoa > Chordata > Amphibia > Caudata > Salamandridae > Calotriton > Calotriton arnoldi. Next base: position 1,666,195 of record CAWUFW010000210.1, on the reverse strand, counting down.
CCTTGCTGTCCCTCGAGCTGACTAACTTTTGCGCTTAGCTGTTGCCCACCCTGCATTCTACTACCCCATGCCAACTTCAAACTGGCAAGGGTAGGTCAACGCACCTGCTGCTCAGACACAGTCCAGATGGGTTAACGCACCTGCTGCTCAGACACAGTCCAGATGGGTTAACGCACCTGCTGCTCAGACACAGTCCAGATGGGTTAACTCACCTGCTGCTCAGACACAGTCCAGATGGGTTAACGCACCTGCTGCTCAGACACAGTCCAGATGGGTTAACGCACCTGCTGCTCAGACACAGTCCAGATGGGTTAACTCACCTGCTGCTCAGACACAGTCCAGATGGGTTAACGCACCTGCTGCTCAGACACAGTCCAGATGGGTTAACGCACCTGCTGCTCAGACACAGTCCAGATGGGTTAACGCACCTGCTGCTCAGACACAGTCCAGATGGGTTAACGCACCTGCTGCTTAGACACAGTCCAGATGCCTTCCCTCTTTTCAATATCCGCCTGAAGAGTGGATTTTTGAAGTTCAAGCTTGCAGCCAGACCCAAGTTCACATTTTACACAGGTGAGGAACCCACCGTCATTGAGTTGGGATGGCATCTGGGTGAGTACATCAAACCAGCCCCATGCCCCACCCCATCATCAAATCAATGAGGTAGCCTGAGGCCATTAAACTTGGGTTTGAGAATTAAACAGTCTCAGGCCATATTTATTTTTCAACAGACACATAATCAAAACGTCTTGATATGGACACACTGCAAAATATTTATATTGCAAACATTGAAAATCCATACTAACACAAGGCTAGACATAAAACTTTCTGTCTGAAATTTCTCAAAATCATGGTATACCACCGGGCTGGCCCTTCATGCATCATCCCCATGAAATATTGACTTGGGCCCCCTAGAGCCCCACTAGGGCTCCAATGTAGTACTTGACCAGGGAAACACAGCCACTCCCCACACCCCTGGCACTAGTACCATCTGCCAATTCATCCCCAGTGTTAAAGAAGCACCAGTGGACAGCAAAGATATAGTCGCTATTGGGCCCAAATCAAGCCTCCTGCACACCACTGCTCCATTATCCTTCCTTCGGGAAATAATTAAAGCCAAGTCCGGAATGTTCACGGTACGATCCCCGGCTCCGGCGGCAGCTCAGCTCAGCACCATGTGACTCTGGGCAATAGCTCGCTTAATTTCCACGACGGCCCCCAGCGCCTTGAGACCCGTAAGGGTGAGTAGTTCGCGCTTTACAAAAATACGGATTTAGAATGCACCTGACTTTATAGCAGAGTTCTTCAAACCATTTTGCTCTGAGTAGAAGAAGCACAAGCTGCTTTCAAACAAAGGAGGTACAGAACGGACACCAGTTGCAAACGCTTCCGTGCAGAACAGGTAGAAGTTGAGCAGTTGTAGAAACGTGGGTTTCTCTCTCTCATAGAACAGGTGCACATGGGGCAGCAGCAATGCAAGCTTCATTTCCTTATATAACAGGTGTAACTAAGGTGGCAGCAGTGCATGCTTTCCTCTCTTACAGAACATATACATCCTGGACAGCAGCAGTGTAAGCGTCACTACATATTGGGACCCTACAATACAAGCTTTCTTTTCTCACAGAACAGGTACTCCTTGACCGCAAGAAACATGCTTCCTTTGCTCGCAGTAGGTAGCAATAGTGTAAGCTCAACCTCCATTTAGAGCAGACACAACATGGCAGCTGTAGTGCAAATGTTTATCGCTGGCAGAACATGTGCAGCGCAGGTTGTAGGTTATGTACAGTTCTCTGGAGCAGGTGGTAAATCCATTGAAATTGGTATATACATGTGAACGTGTGGAGGCGGCTGCCACTCTCACTTGGGTAGCATTCTTACAGGACGTGTGTTGTCACACGCATTTACTTAAGATGCTGTTAGAGATGCTTCTGTCATATTCTGAAACTTCTGAAGCTGTCACTCTGAGTCCTGCTGTTACCACAACTCCTACTTTTGTCGTATCTTGGAGCGTTGCTGCTATCACTAAGTCTTACTTTCAGCACCTTTAAGTCTTAATGCAACTCGTACTCCTGTCACTGCGAGTGACTGTTGCTGCTATCATGTACTGTCTGTTCCTTCTGTGGTCACACTGAGTACCTCAGTCAATGGATGTAACTCATACCAGTTGCCCTACTTCTTCAGCTCATCATGCAAATCAATCAGTTAATCATTATTTGTAAAGCGCGGCTTGTCACCCGAGAGGGTATCCAGCCTTTTGCTGTAGGTCTCATTCGGAGAGCCAGGCCTTGAGCCCCTTCCTGAAGTCATCATCAAAATTCTTTATTTTGGTTCAAAAATAAAACCATAAAAGATACATCATAAATATACACATACCAATTGTATAAATGCAAATACAACAATTTCATCTATGGTTAAAACACCTCATCAAGGTAGGGGCTGGTAGTCTAAAGGGATGGTGCAATTACCATACCACAAAAATACTATTAAAATATTTAAATATGTTAAAAGCTAGACATAAAGTTAAAAACAGTTTATCGTGTGCATAACTATTTAAAGTGTCAGTACTATTTCCACATGGTCGTTCCAACTCAAATACTTTTCAGTGCAATAATAGATTCACAATTTGCTTTTAGCATCTTCATCCATAAAGTGCATATGCATAAATTAAAAACCACAGATATAAAAAGCAACAGTTATTAAACATTATCTTTACAGTCTTAATCCACCTTTGGCCCTTATAAGACTCACATTGAATAAAAATCTACTTACACTAAAGACAATTTTTTGAGATGTGTCTGTTTTTAATATTCTTCCAGCCTCTTGGCAAACTCTAATGTTCATATTACAGCAAATAGGTTTAATACATTTATTCCTTGGTTTGCCGTATGCCGGGCAGAAGAATAATATATGTAAATCATTTTCCTTCGACACATTTTGGCATAGTTCACAAAGTTCATTGCTATTTCTACCACAATTTGTAGCCCATTTCGATGTGTTCGTTTTAATTTGTAGCACACCATATCTAAACTTCATGTATAAGGTTTTAGCTAGTTGAGGACGTATCTCGTCCAAAAAGCATTCAAAACTTGCAACCTCCTTAAAAAGAAGAAACTTAACTGTTAGTGTGCCATTATCTGTACTGTGTAACACATTATTTTGGATATAAGCCCAAAAAGTGGATTTTAACAATGTTTTACTAAGCACAGTCAACTGTGTCGGATTTTCCCAAAAATGACTCAGGCCCAGTTTCTCAAACCAGGAGAAAACATGTTTAAGCCATAGAATACTCCTGCCCTTGTCAATCTCTAAAATCTCCTGTAGACCCTCCTTATAATAAGTCAATTCAGGAGTTGACCAAAGCCGTACCCAGAATAATAAGGGTCTTAGTATTGCATGGTGATCTGTTAGTTTGACATTTAAATCCATAAAAACAGGAATTAGAGGTGTTCGCACTGGTAGGCTTAACACTCTTCTAAAGAATTTATTTTCTCCTAATTCAAAGCTCTTTTTACAATGGGGCCCCCATATTTCAGCTCCATAAAGAGAAGCTGATTGTACTTTGTATTTAAAAACCTCCAAAGCGGGGGTCAGCACCTTCGAGGTGCTACTCTGATTGTGCGCCCTGATTGCGGGTCTGAAGGGGGCTTTGTTTTCTTTCCCAGCCTGGGGGGAGCTTTCTTTGGAGGATACACCCATTCTGCCCCCCGAATCTTTTGGGTCACATCGGCTCAGATTTTCCAGAAGTCCGTTGAGGGAAATTCTCCATGAATGTACGTCACAATGATGATGACCGACCAAATCCCATTGGAGCTGCCGCCGTTGCTGAATGGGGAGGTGGCCATGATGCCGCACATGCTGAACGGAGATGGATCGCAACAGGTCATTCTGGTGCAAGTTAATCCAGGCGAAACCTTTACAATAAGGGCCGACGATGGGACGCTGCAGTGCATACAAGAAAGCAAAGCTACTACATTAAACGTAAGGAGCTAAGTCTTCCGTATCCAGAACTCAGTGCCAAAGTTGAAACCTCTCTGAATGAACAAATACAGTCCCATTCAAGTAAGCAATTTGTGGCAAGGCCTGCAGAGGTTCCCATGATGTCTCCCAATGGATCCATTCCTCCTATCCATGTGCCTCCTGGTTACATTTCCCAGGTCATCGAAGACAGCACAGGAGTCCGCCGGGTGGTGGTGACACCACAGTCTCCAGAATGCTACCCTCCCAGCCATCCTTCTGCCATCTCTCCAACCCATCATCTAGCTCCATACCTTGCACACCATCCACATTTTATTCACAACTCTCACACAGCTTTCTATCCGCCAGTCACTGGGCATGGGGAAATGCCGCCCCAGTTTTTCCAACAGCACCACCTTCAGCCAACCATATATGGAGAGCAAGAAATCATACCACTTTATGGAATGTCCAGCTACATTACGAGAGAAGGCCAGTACAGCAAACCACAGCACAAAAAAAGCAAAGAACGACAGGTTGACCGACAAAACCGCCTTAACAGCCCGCCTTCCTCCATCTACAAAAACCATGTCAGCAGCTGCACAAGTATGTACAATAACTATGTGAAGAGCTACAACGGTGGAAGCAGTGGACTGAGTGGAGGAGTCGGGCTAAAGAAAACAGAGCGCATATTGCGGAGTAGTCCAAAGTCCAGTGAGCAAGACGCACAAGCAGAAAATGAAAATGATTCAAAAAGGGTTCAAGATGTCCTTTCGGGCATAGAAAAGCCACAGGCACAGGCTCCCAGAGTGCACTGCAGCCAATCCTGATGCTGCTTTCATGCTGCTGAAACTAAAATGGCGGTTCCCACCGCGGGGATGAACGCTGCCTTGGAGTCCGACAGGCGATCCTGATCAATTGGCATTTATCCTACTTCCAAAGAGAACCAAGTAAGCCCTACCCTTGCATTCATCCTTGCCTAAGCACTCAAGCTTCCTCACCACACAAAACAAACCTCCGGCTTGCCTGTCTCAGATGCCTGACCTTAAGATGGCTGACCTACCTGCAGCCGAAACGTGATCAGCAAAAATACCCAGAGAAGCACACGTTCTCAGGCAGGATGGCGACGGGGGCCTGTCTTGATTACCGCCACGGGGGACCTCCGAGGCTCCGGGGCACTCCCAAACAGAGCTGTTGGGGCATTCCAGCTGATCCCCCTCACGAAGGCGCTCTATTCTGGGGGCTTTTCGAGGCCGGGTTGTCCATTGTAAGGACGGTCCAGGACAACGCCTGACTTCAAGATGGTGCCCATGCCCCGACACCGTACTGCTCGCAGTCTTCTCTGGCAGCTGCCTCTCCCGGACATCGAGCTTCCTGCTGATTGCGCCTTGATAACACCGAAACAAAAATCCCTTTCTCACCTGGGTTTATACTTGACTGCGGTTCCTCTTCTCTCCAACTCCCTCGTTTTGAATTCGACATTTTCAGACTAACATTGATCATTATCCTGACAGCGGAGTCCGAGCAATTTGGCCGACACCCGGTGGAGCTGCCTAGACAGCTATAGAGGAGATCGGCCCTGGTTCACCCCTCGGCCGTCACCTACCCAGCCAGACATTGGGCACAGTTTCTCCCCGTCTCCCTGCTATGTCTCCTTCCTCCCTCTGTCGAATTAACATAACATTGCTTTTTTATCCTATGTTTGACTATTCTCTTGTAACAGATGTAACCTGTAACTTGTAACTCACTGATCCTCATGTAAAGCGCTCTGATACCTCCGGGTCTAGCCAGCGCTATATAAAACTCTTCAAATAAATAAATAAAATAAAATACTCCTATGCTTCTTTATTATTGGTAGTGAGTTTTGAAGTTGGATAATCTTGTTTTTTTCTAACTGTTGCTTCCAGGACAACTTTGAGTCCAAGGTTATACCTAAATAATTAAAATGGTGCACATACTCTAATTTTTGGCTGTTGACTGCTAAATTCTTTTTAAAAGACTTATGTGGATTTATTGACATATACTTTGTTTTACTGGAATTTATTTCAAGGCCCTTATTTTTACAATAAATGTTAAAAGAATCCAGTAGAGATTGTAGACCTTTTGGGGTTTGTGATATTAAAATGGTGTCGTCGGCAAATAAAAGTGCTGGCACCGGATCCCCTCCCAGCTTGGGCGAATCATATGTACACCCGAGCAAATAGCTTGGGATATCATTAACATATAATGAAAATAGGGTAGGCGCCAGTACACACCCCTGGCGTACACCCCTTTTACCGGGATAGCTTTGGTTAATTCACCCCTCGGGCCCCATCTTACTTTGGCAAAATTATCCTCATGCAATCTTATTATTTGCATGAGTAGTTCATCAGGTACACCTTGATGTTTCAATGCTTTCCAAAGTAAGTTACGTGGTATGAGGTCGAAGGCGGCCTTTAGGTCTACAAAAGCAATAAACAAATGGCCCTTTTTATACTTATATATTTCCAGCATAGACATAAAAATCTAAAAACCTGATCGATTGTGCTTGTTTTTATTCTGAATCCCGCCTGGAATTTTGAGAGCACACTATTCTCGTCAAGCCAATCGTTTAATCTCATTACAATATGCCTAGCAAAAATTTTTTGTAAGATATCAATTAAACTGATTGGTCGGTAATTTGCAGGATCACTACGATTCCCTTTTTTAAAAATCGTAACAATTTCCGCCCCTTTCCACGATTCAGGTATTGGCGAACCTGCAACTATTGCGTTGCATAGACAATTTATAAATGGGCCCCAAACACTACAATCATGTCTCAACAGGTCTCCCGGAATTTTATCGGGGCCTGGGGCTTTCCCAGGCTTAACTGCATTTACTGCCAGCAGTGTTTCTTCCAGACTGAAATGAAGGTGATTGATGTTAGAATTAAATACAGATGTTACACTAGGGGTTGCTTCTACCACTTGTACATCCGCATAAAGGCAGGAGAAATGGTCCTCCCAAGTTTTAGCGTCAAGGAAGAGATCCTTTTCATCCCTGCCTGTCTTATTGCCCTTTGCTATTAAGCGCCAGAAACCTAATTGATCTTTATTCTTGGCCGCTTCGATTAAATCTGTCCAAATATTGTCATCCCAGGTTTTTTTAGCATGAGCAAGGGTTTGCTTATATTTAGTTCTTTTCTCCCTTGTAGCCATTATATCATTCTCCTTTATTGACAGTATGAGGTCAGCCTTTGCTTCACGGCACTCTCTATTGTACCATGGGTTAACTCCTGTTTTTTTACCACTTCCACTAACTTCCCTTGGTAGTCTGCTCCCAGCCGGTACCAAGGCGTCCAGCAAAGCATGATGTACAGCCAGTATTGAAAACTCTGCTCCTGATGAATCTAAATGGAGCGAAACAATATCTGTAAAAATGTTATAAATCTGTGTCATGGATTTAACATTCCCTAGTATATGCGGCCATTTTACGGCTCGACGATTATTACTAACTAAATTATCATCAATAGTGATCTTGATATCTTCATTATCCACAGTAGTACCCAAAAAAAGATCAGATATTAATGACAAATGTAAGGGGCGGTGATCACTATCAGTTCTATTGTGAAAGGGGGTTAGGAGCATTAGCCTATTATTACTACGAACTTTGTACTGAACTGAAAATGATGCACTACATCGACCAAGATGCCCAGAGGTAATGACGCTGAGACGTGATGACAGTGTGCTCCTACCCCCTTTTACTGTTTAAAAGGCTCCCTTGAGCCGCCTGAGCTGACGAGCTTGGGAGCGCCTGCATGCCCTGAGTGGAATTATGCCTGTGAAAATTAAGCGGCAGCATGTCCAGCAACCTACGACCTTTTCCCTATTGATGACGGAGGAATCCAGAAACACGTGTCTAGGGATACGCGATAACAAATTAAGGCATTAGCCTATTATTACTACGAACTTTGTACTGAACTGAAAATGATGCACTACATCGACCAAGATGCCCAGAGGTAATGACGCTGAGACGTGATGACAGTGTGCTCCTACCCCCTTTTACTGTTTAAAAGGCTCCTTTGAGCCGCCTGAGCTGACGAGCTTGGGAGCGCCTGCATGCCCTGAGTGGAATTATGCCTGTGAAAATTAAGCGGCAGCATGTCCAGCAACCTACGACATTTTCCCTACTGATGACGGAGGAATCCAGAAACACGTGTCTAGGGATACGCGATAACAAATTACGGCATTAGCCTATTATTACTACGAACTTTGTACTGAACTGAAAATGATGCACTACATCGACCAAGATGCCCAGAGGTAATGACGCTGAGACGTGATGACAGTGTGCTGCTACCCCCTTTTACTGTTTAAAAGGCTCCCTTGAGCCGCCTGAGCTGACGAGCTTGGGAGCGCCTGCATGCCCTGAGTGGAATTATGCCTGTGAAAATTAAGCGGCAGCATGTCCAGCAACCTACGACCTTTTCCCTACTGATGACGGAGGAATCCAGAAACACGTGTCTAGGGATACGCGATAACAAATTAAGGCATTAGCCTATTATTACTACGAATTTTGTACTGAACTGAAAATGATGCACTACATCGACCAAGATGCCCAGAGGTAATGACGCTGAGACGTGATGACAGTGTGCTCCTACCCCCTTTTACTGTTTAAAAGGCTCCCTTGAGCCACCTGAGCTGATGAGCTTGGGAGCGCCTGCATGCCCTGAGTGGAATTATGCCTGTGAAAATTAAGCGGCAGCATGTCCAGCAACCTACGACCTTTTCCCTACTGATGACAGAGGAATCCAGAAAGACGTGTCTAGGCTTACGCGATAACAAATTAAGGCATTAGCTATTATTACTACGAACTTTGTACTGAACTGAAAATGATGCACTACATCGACCAAGATGCCCAGAGGTAATGACGCTGAGACGTGATGACAGTGTGCTGCTACCCCCTTTTACTGTTTAAAAGGCTCCCTTGAGCCGTCTGAGCTGACGAGCTTGGGAGCGCCTGCATGCCCTGAGTGGAATTATGCCTGTGAAAATTAAGCGGCAGCATGTCCAGCAACCTACGACCTTTTCCCTACTGATGACGGAGGAATCCAGAAACACGTGTCTAGGGATACGCGATAACAAATTAAGGCATTAGCCTATTATTACTATGAACTTTGTACTGAACTGAAAATGATGCACTACATCGACCAAGATGCCCAGAGGTAATGACGCTGAGACGTGATGACAGTGTGCTCCTACCCCCTTTTACTGTTTAAAAGGCTCCCTTGAGCCGCCTGAGCTTACGAGCCTGGGAGCGCCTGCATGCCCTGAGTGGAATTATGCCTGTGAAAATTAAGCGGCAGCATGTCCAGCAACCTACTTCCTTTTCCCTACTGATGACGGAGGCATCCAGAAACATGTGTCTAGGGATACGTGATAACAAATTAAGGCATTAGCCTATTATTACTACGAACATTGTACTGAACTAAAAATGATGCACTACATCGACCAAGATGCCCAGAGGTAATGACGCTGAGACGTGATGACAGTGTGCTCCTACCCCCTTTTACTGTTTAAAAGGCTCCCTTGAGCCGCCTGAGCTGATGAGCTTGGGAGCGCCTGCATGCCCTGAGTGGAATTATGCCTGTGAAAATTAAGCGGCAGCATGTCCAGCAACCTACGACCTTTTCCCTACTGATGACGGAGGAATCCAGAAACACGTGTCTAGGGATACGCGATAACAAATTAAGGCATTAGCCTATTATTACTACGAACTTTGTACTGAACTGAAAATGATGCACTACATCGACCAAGATGCCCAGAGGTAATGACGCTGAGACGTGATGACAGTGTGCTCCTACCCCCTTTTACTATCAGTTCTATTGTCTATTGTCAGGTCAGATACATTTGGCCAAAACTCGATGGAAACCAATATATAGTCTATACTACTCTTGTAATCGCCTCTATAAAAAGAAGAAGCATTTGGTCTATCCGAAGGTAAACGGCTGTTGCAAGCTCTAAGGCCTTGCTCTGTTGTTAATTTCATGATTTGTGCAACTGCTGTAGTGCAGGGCACTATCGGACTACTTTCTAGAGCGGGAATATTATTTGCTATGTCTTCCTCTTCAAAAAGATTATCAAAACCCACCACTGGTTCGAATTTACAGTTAAAATCACCCCCTACAATTACCATTACACCACGCTCTATTAAATTCAAAAATGAGTCAAGTTGTTCTATTGTTAATGATTCTTTCGTGGCTGGACTTGGCCTATTGTAGATGTTAATTAGATATATTTCTTTTTTATCCTGTGTTTTAATTTTTACACCAACCAAATCCTGAGACGGTATATACAGCTCGGTTGATTCAATTTTAAGGGTGATTCTAATCCATATGATAAGGCCCCCTGAAGGCCTGCCTCTAGCTGATGGGATAGAATTTACACTGAAGGTCTTAAACCCAACTTTATGGGGGGTTTCTAATACCCAAGTCTCTTGTAAGAGGCAAATATCACTTTGTTCTATGTATTCCAACCATTCTGTATCCCTAAGGTTCCTGTTTAGGCCCGCTATATTCCAGGAAGTAAATCGTACTTCTTTCTGCTCATTTGCTCCTGTATTTATTATATTTAGCCTATGTGGGTTACTCGTTTGAAAAATAGGAGCATTTAAGGACCTGGGTAATAAGCCTTGCTGCTCCTCCAACCCAAATTGTACATCCAACTCAGATGCCTTACAGGTGATTGACTCCCCCTGTACCTCCTCTAGGTTCTGTATGTTTAGGGGACACGTCTGTTCCACACTACAGTTTATCTTAATAGTAGCAGGAAGATATGTTTCATCAACTACGGGAGTTGATTGTCAATCCAAGGCATCCAGAGCGGATAGTGCCTGGAACCTATTTAGGGATAATATTGGAACTTTATCCTGAACAAGTGTTCCGGGGTGTGGTTTGTAAAAATATCCCAAAGGAAGAGCACAAATACAAGTGTTTTGAGAGAAAGTCTCCTCTTGCACATTTAATAAAGTTCGGACCATCTGGGGACGGCGGAAATTTACACTTATACAATCGCCGTCTATCTTCTTAGAGGAATCACCAACCCAGCCTACTCTGCGGACCATCAAAATATCATTTATGTTTCGTGGGCTAAATTGTTTATGCTTTGTCAACCAGTCAACCGTCTTATTTCGCAGGATAGACCAGGATTCACTCTGCCCCTTTTTAAGGGCCGGGACCCCTGCTAGAATTAATACATAGGGGCATGAGGCAGGTGTAATCTTAAAACGTCAGTACTTGGATTCAAACTTGTGCCTTGTAGATCTTTTACTACATCAGAACCTAATCTTTTTATGGGTGTGTTTGATGCTCCATATTTAGAATCCCTAACATCTCTTCCCCTTGTTTTATCATCCATGTTTTGCGCTTTTTCCCGTGTGCTTCTTTCTCCGTTATCTCTATGAACCATTGGTTTTGCCACAGGAATATCATCTGTACTACTGCTCATTCCAGCTGAGCTTTGAATCCGAGAGCCCTCTAAATGTCTTGGGTCACCCTCCATTTCTATGATGTCGGGGTAGATGTTGTCTATTCTACTTCTCAGGTTTCCTACGACAATAGATAACTGGTCAATCTTATTGTCCAGTAAGCTAAAAAAAATTCCTATTAATTCATTAATCTGTGTTAACATAGACCCAAATGCTGATTCTAATAACACAGTAAATACGCAATCGTGATCCCCAGAACTTTCTTTCATTATTGTGGGGATAAGGCCGGGATCAACTTCCATCTGTGTGCTAGTAGTTTTTGTCAAGATTACAATTTGTTCCTCTACGTGAGGATTTATCTGCGACTTAGGTCTTGGACCCCCTGCTTTCTTAATTTTTAAGGGGCCCGTAACACGCTTCTGCTTTATTCGAGGGACTTTCCCTTTATGCTCTTCTGTTGTTTTTGAGGCTCGAGATCTAGTTCCTATACCCATACTATTGTGATCATCTGATACTGGGTTTAAAGATATAGGGGATGGCTTTGGCGGAACAGGTGTCATTGATCCATTTTGAACCATTATTCTGGGGCTTAGTAGGAACTGTTGAGCAGATTTGTTCAATTCCATAGAGTTTGTATCTTTATGCATTTAGAATTGTGTAGGATCAAGTGACAGCCGCCTTTCTGTCAGATGGATTTCGTGTGTCAACAAGGATTCTGCTCTAGTTAAAAAGGCATCTAAAGTGCCTGCAACACCTTTGTGCTTACTCATATTCCTTGACTATATAAACAAATAATAAATCGACCGCAAAAGGGGAGAAAGGGAAGCTCTTTGGGTACTAGGCAACACCGCAGGGATATGAAACTGTATAATCAATCTTACCAAACAGTTCTATCACAACCCCAATATCACAGAGGGGTGGCCCAGCCCAGCCGTTCCAGCCGTTTCCCTCATGGCGCGTGTGTACCTGCGATGGCTGTTTCCCTCACGGCAGAGTGTCCGGTAGGTGCCGTTCCCCTCACGGCAATACTTGCAACAGTTCCAAACTTTCCCCGAGCTGCGGGAGGTGGGTGTGTCTTTTATCGCGCCCCAGGCGCGAGAGCAGCGTCAGGGTGGCGCGAGGCTGCTGGGAAATGTGGTTTCCAGCCGTTCCAGCCGTTTCCCTCACGGCGCGTGTGTACCTGCGATGGCCGTTTCCCTCACGGCAGAGTGTCCGGTAGGTGCCGTTACCCTCACGGCAATACTTGCAACAGTTCCAAACTTTCCCCGCGCTGCGGGAGGTGGGTGTGTCTTTTATTGCGCCCCAGGCGTGAGAGCAGCATCAGGGTGGCGCGAGGCTGCTGGGAAATGTGGTTTCCAGCCGTTCCAGCCGTTTCCCTCACGGCCGTGTGTACCTGCGATGGCCGTTTCCCTCACGGCAGAGTGTCCGGTAGGTGCCGTTGCAACAGTTCCAAACTTTCCTGAAGTCAGTTAGCGAGGTGCAGAGGTGGAGGGTGTTCCAGGCTTTGGCGGTGAGAAAGGAGAAGGAGCGTCCTCCGGCGCAGCAGCGGCGTATACGAGGGATCTACGCGAAGGTGAGGTGTGTGGAGAGGAGGTTCCTGGGAGGACGTGGAAGTGCAGACGGTGGTTCAAGTAGGTGGGTCCTAGGTAGTGGAGGGCTTTGTAGCCGTGTCATCCACTGCTTATGCAGCTGCCAGTCCTCCTGCTATCACCTCTCCAGACTTGGTTGGATCAGACAAACCCAAAAGTGAGTGGATGGACGTGTGAAGCATATAGCCTGTAAGAGCAACTCAACTTCAAGGGTACACGAGGAGGGGTTTCATGCAGCAGCCTCAGGCTACAGTCATTGCTTCCTCAGCATACAAAAGGTCTAAGCTCTACCCTACACTGCTAGTTATTCCTTCCATCTTCCTGCGAAAGATCACCAGGCATCTATATAGATGTACCATGAGCTCCCCACTGGCTGGTGGTGCAGACGTCCACCCGCTGCAGATACAGGAGCCAGTGTGATGGGTGCAGCAGGTTCACTGGCATGATCACACCTTCCCACATGCATGGGTCTATGCTCAGTTCTCCACATAACTATCCTCGTGTGTCTCAATCTAATCCTGCAGCAGTGTCTTGTGCTGCCGATGCTCAGCAAACTCTAACCTAATTTTTACACAGCTTGGGCTTCTTCATAAACATGGCTGCCAACATTATTTACCATGATGAGCTTCTGGTGCAGCGTGTGCATCTTCAGCCAACCCTCTTCCACTGGGAGAAACAAAATGTGACTCAGTGCATGTTTGGCCAATGCATGTGTCTATATTTTTAAAAGAAAATAAAGCTACAGCTCACAGAACAGAAACTGGCTTTATAGGTGTAATTTACGATATTGCAACTTTCCTCTCACAGCAGCGCAGAGCCATTTCAAGAAACGATTGCAGGGCCAAAGACTGTAAAAAAATTCATCAACCTTTTGTGCACTTCCTTAAAAGATATAAAATACGACAGTACAAAAGGTACTGGTCATCTCGACAAATGTCTACATGTTTTACAATGTGAACAGTTATCCCACTTATTCCACTCTATGAATGCCCCTTCCTTTTCAGCTCTCAGTGAAGCCCCATCATTTTGGGAAATCCAGATAGGAGCCCCCCATAATTGTCTTTATCCCAGTACACATGCCACACCTTTGATAGGAGTCCTATAAACCTACTCATCTGTCTGTGGGGGCAGTTTCTTGTGCTCATTGGGAGACCGTCCCACAAACATCTCCTTGTTCCCTGAAACATCAGTTTATGATGCAGCTTCTGTTGCTTTCAGTAAGAAAAGACCCCATTCCAATGAGGCGTCAGTGCTTTCTTTGTTGTGTGTCAGGCATGCGCGCAGGCCCGAGGCTCTCTCAGTACCAACCATCCTGATACTCTCGAAGCTCCAGCAGTGCTTAGTGTCTCAGAGGAATGCATTGGCAAAGACAACCAGTCAGGCTTCAATGTGCTAAAGTATCAGAATACAGGCATGCATGCATGCTGGTTGCATGTGTTAGCGCATTAAAAACAGACATATTGCAATGTGTGGTTTCATCCTGACTCTGAGGATGTCTCATCAGCCCCATTGCATGAATTGGTAGCCCCACAACTCCTGCTTGAAGTACTAACACCCCCCCACCCCTCCCCCCCGAGGTTTGGGCGTGGTTGTGCCCCTGGCTACAAGACATATGAAGCTCCCTTTTATTCTTCTTACAGGGTGAAAAACTGCTCTCTGGTCTGTGGAAGACACACCGGCAAACACTGGAAGTTGGGTCTAGGGGTCCAATGGATTAATTAGGTCACTCCAGGGAATCTCTCTTTGATCTCATGATCACAGGTTCAAATCCCAGTGTGTCCACTTAGCCTTTCATCCTTTCGAGGTTGATGAAATGAGTACCATTGAACTGGGTAATAATAAACATCTGTTTCAGCGCCAAGAGGCCCTGCGTGTGAATGTGCGCTTTACAAATGCTCGTATTATGCTTAAGATAGCGCTGGCTGTGCTCATCATACCAGCTTGGAACCTGGGCCAAGCACTTCTAATGCCAGCGCGCGCACGGCCCAGCAAGCAGGGGGCTCTTGTTAGGACACACAGGCCCGGTGCAGCCGGCTGCCCCAGCCAGCAGCCTGCATCATTCACGGAGGCGTGCGAGGGCAGCGCCTTGGAGGAGCGTGCTGTACAGATGACGCTCTGCATTCAGACTGCGCCTGCTGTGCGCATGACGTGAATATCTCTTGAAGTCCTGAAAGAGCCAGAGGCTGGCGCCTCTATATGAAGATTTCAGCAGTGGTCACAAAGGTTTCTGAGAGGCCACGTGGGCCGGGGATAAGAGCAGTGTAACACAGGCCCCCGTGGTGCATGGGGGCCCCTAGGCTCCCGATCCTCGGAGGGTCCCTCTCAGTCCCACTGCACTATTAGTCTGATGTAAACAGCAGCTTGGGGAAGCCTCTGTGTCGTCGCCGAAGCTGAAAGTAAAACCCATGTATGGGTGCAGTGCTGAAGAAAGGGCCAGGGAAAGGCTCCTGAGACCCTGTCACAGTGACTGGGCCCAGCCAGGATGAGAGAGAGTCCTAGTAGAGGCCAGAGAGTGGCAGACAGCAGGTACAGGATTAGGGACAAGAGGTCAGGGTGGGGAGAAGGTGCATGGGAGAAGAGGACAACACGGAGAGACAGGTTTGAGAGAGAGGAGTAAGAGGTAAAAGAGAAAAAGGATAAAGAAGGAAAAAGAAAGAGGGAGAAGAGGAAAGAAAAGGAGAGAGAGAAAGGGAAAAAGAGAGGGACAGGTGACAGGAAAGAAACCCAGAGGCAAAAGACAGACCGAGAGGATAGTAAATAAGATAGGACACGAGAGATGAAGAGAGAAAGTGCAGAGGAAATGAGCGAGATCAGAGATGGAACAACCGCACGGCAGTGGAGAGACACTACAGAAGACATGAGTAACAGCAGGTGAGAGAGACAGACAATATAACTTTGACATTAGGAGAGCATAGACAAGATGAGAGTAACAAGGTGAGTTAATAGGCGTTGTCTCTTGAAAAATCATATGAACAAACTAACACCTTATAACATGCATGCATTTTTACTTACACAATTGTAATGGACATTTTTAAATGTGAAATGACACTATGGACATATATTATGTGATCAGAGCAAACTATATTCTTTGATAAAACAATGGGCATATGTCTAAGTAAAAAAATTGGTGCATATTCACTGATAACAATGGCCATATTTTTTGGAAGTCAATCAATCAATCAATCAGGAATTTATAGAGCACGGCTACTCACAAGTAAGGGTCTCAAGGCGCTGAGTGGGGGAGGCTGCTGATCCGTCTGGGTGTGGAGGTTCAGTCTAAGAGCCAGGTCTTGAGATCTATCCTGAATTGGGTCAGCGAGGGTGATTGCCTGAGGTGGAGGGGCAGTGTGTTCCAGGTCTTGGCGGTGAGGTAGGAAAAGGATCTTCGTCTGGTTCTGGTCTTGTTGATCCGTGGAACGGTGGCCAGGGCAAGTTGGGCAGAGCGAAGCTGTCTGGCGGGTGCATGGAAAGAGGTGGTGGTTCAGATATGCTGGTCCTGCGTTGTGGAGAGCGTTGTAGGCATGTGTGAGGAGCTTGAAGGTGATTCTCTTATTGACTGGGAGCCAGTGGATTTGACAGAGGTGTTGAGTGATGTGGCTGCGGCAGGGGGATGTCGAGGACCAGTCTAACTGCGGCGTTTTGGACGTTCTGTAGTTTCCTGAGCTGTTTCTGGGTGATGCTGGTGTAGAGTGCGTTGCCGTAGTTTAGTCTGCGGGTGATGAGTGCGTGGGTGACCGTATTTCTGGACTCTGTGGGGATCCATCTGAATGTCTTGCGGAGCACCAGAGCGTGTGGAAACAGGATGAGGATACAGCGTTGATCTGACGGTTCGTTGAGAGTGAGGAGTCCAGTACGATGCTGAGGTTGCGTGCATGGTCTGTGTGGGAGGGAGGGGTTCCTAAAGCGGCGGGCCACCAAGAGTTGTCCCAGGCTGAGGGGGCGGGTCCTAGGATGAGTACTTCAGTCTTGTCCGAGTTGAGCTTGAGGCAGCTATCTAACATCAAGGTGGCCACGGCCTTTATCCCGCTATGGAAGTTGGTTCTGGCGGCTGTAGGTTCATTGGTGAGGGAAAGGATCAGCTGGGTGTCGTCGGCGTAGGAGATGACGTTGAGTCTGTGGTTTCTGACAATGGCCGCGAGAGGGGCCATATAGATGTTGAAGAGGGTGGGGCTCAGGGAGGAGCCTTGTGGCACTCCATAGCTGATCTCTGTAGGTTCTGAGAGTAATGGAGGTAGTCTGACTCGCTGTGTTCGGCCAGTAAGGAATGAGTGGATCCAGTCCAGGGCCCTGTCATGGATGCTAGCGTCGTGTAGTCTCGTGATTAGGGTGCAGTGGGAGATGGTATTGAAGGCAGCTGAGTGGTCCAGTAGGATGAGGGCTGCGATTTTGCCGTGGTCGAGGAGGGAGTGGATGTCATCAGTGGTGGCGAGGAGAGCGGTTTAGGTGCTGTGTTTGCTTGAGAAACCGGATTGAGAGTTGTCCAGGACGTGGTTTTCCTCGATGAACTCTGAGAGCTGGACGTTAATGGCCTTCTCAATCACCTTGGCTGGTAAGGGGAGGAGGGAGAAGGGTCTGAAGTGTCAGCAGATGGCTTCTTCAGCCGGGGGATGATCTCTGCGTTTTTCCAGACGTCAGGGAAGGTGGCGTTTTCGATGGAGCAGTTGATGGTGCGGCGAAGCTTTGGGGCGATGGCGGTGGCTGCTCTAGCGGAAGTGTTACCAATATTTTCTTTGGGAAGTAAAATGAATTGAAAAGTTGTTGGTGGGACGTGCAATTCAATTCAATTCAATAAGACCATAAAAACATATATTCATATCACATTTGAAACATTTTGCAAGTAACTGTATACATAGAAAATTTACATACAAAAGAGATCAAATCAAATGCACCTGTCGCATAAAAACAAAACTAAACAGTATACATCTAAAATGGGTTAAAAAACAATCAACCACTCTAAAACATTTCCACGAGTCAAAGCAGTCAGAAAGTTAAAAGATAATAAAAGAGATATCAATATTAGGATAAAGTTATTCTCTGGTGCCTGTGCCTAACAATCAGTGCACTTCTAATATAATTCAACACTGCATAACATATTTCAGTAGAACCGAGCCGTTGTAAATAAACCAAAGCAGATGAGTGATGTCTAATATTTGCAGCTCGCCAAACAGGGAGCAAGAATTGTATACGCAAGGGTCTATAAATAGTGCAGAATAGCATTAAGTGCACAGGGCTTTGTGAGGACAGGTTATTACAAGGGCATTTGGAGAGAGACCTAAACCAAGTACCCTGTGTGGAAAATGCACATAGAGAGTGTACGGTACTCAGTATAAACCTGGTCGAATAAAACCTATATTGTGAGTTGCAAATTAGGACAAGCTACAGCTCCAACCCCGTGTCTGTTATTAATTTAGAATGAGGAATAACCGTTGGTAAATGTTGATCCTTCTTTTCACGCACGTTTAAAGAGTAATTCAAGAAGAGGGCTTTCACACGCTCTTTAGACATAGCTCAAATCGATGCAGGATTAGTGTAAAGATCAATCAACCTAGTTGTTCATAGGTCTGCTTAACATAGTTCAACCAGGGGATCTCCCCCGCTCTACCCATTGCTAGTCAATCTTTCACAACCTGTCTAGGGAAAACTGCTTCCGGGTGACCCAAATCTTAAGCATTACCAGTAGCGGGGCAAGCTGAGCAGCGTAAAGTAAATAATTTAAACCCAATACTGCGTGACCTATTTGAGAAGATACCGACTGCGGGATTGATAAAATGAGGTTCACAAATCTATTTTCAATAATCTGCAATCGATCAACATACATGTATCCCCAGACGCCAGCGCCATAAAGACCTACAGGGATACATTTGCTTTTATATATTAAGATCAACTCCTTTATTGGGTTGGAGTCTAACCTGGTTGAGAAGCGGAAAACTGCTTCAATCGCTCCCTGTAATTGTTTGTATCTAATATTAAGTAAATGAGCTGTCAAAGGGGATCCCCAGATAATTAAAAAAGGGGGCTCTGTCCACTGGAACCCCTCTGATCACATGACCCCAAGTCTGATACCAAAAGCCATTGTGAATGAGTTAGACTAATCAACCCTTAAGTTAATCTTTAAGTTAAGTTAACCCTTAAGTTAAGTTAAGTTAATCAACCCATGAGACTTCCGAGTGATGTGAGCGCTATACAAATGTCCCTGATTTGATTTGATTTAAGTCTAAATCAAGCATAAATAGGGTAAAAGATTGCAGGAGTAGTTCTAGCCCTTTAGCTGTTTGAACAATCAATACCGCATTGTCCACGTGTAAGAGACAAGGAACCGGTCGATGACCAATCTGCGGCATGTCTTTCCCTTTATTGATTAGATATTGATCCGGGCCGTTAATATAAATTTGAAATAAAAAGGTGCCAAAATACAGCCCTGACGTACCCGTCTGTTGGAATTAATTGGAGTGGTGCATTCCCCATTACAGCCGTAACACATTTTAACAGAGATATCGTAATGCAAACATTTAAGCAAGGTGAAAAGAGCTGCCTCTACTCCTATGGGTTCCAACATGCTTCATAATTTGGAGCGATTTACATTGTCAAAAGCACAGGAGAGGTCCATAAATGGTAACTGTAGGGCACCTCTTTTGGCTTTGACATATTTCCCAATTATAAGTGATGTATTGAGGCATTACTCAACCATACCTATCCTGGGCCGAAAGCCATATTGGACTGGGGAATGGATATTGTTAGCTTCTGCCCACGTCTCTAAATAGGAAAGAAGAACCCTCCCCGAATCTTGGAGGTTGAATCTAATAACGAAATGGGTCTACAGCAACTCGGTTGGGTTCTTGCCATTTTCTTATAGATAGGAATGATAACTGCCTCCTTTCAAGACTATGGGGCCAGTGATTGATGCACAAAGAACATTTGTAATCAAAGGTGTCGAAAAATCTGTATTTTCCTTGAAGAGATGCATTGGCACTCCGTCTGGGCCTGGGGCATGGCCTGTCGGACTTTTTTTTAATGGTGGTGGCTCAGTAAAACAGATGCTGCCTTATCTACAGTGACCTGATGACTTGCCTGTGGGTAGTTGTTGGTAACATTTCCTGAATCAAAAACGTTGGAAAAGTGTGCTACTCAGGTGTCAGTAGAAATTAGACATTCTACCTTAAGGGTATTATGTTAGGTAAAAAAGAAGCGATTCACCATTCCCAGAACCGGGGTTGGTCATTCATCCTCCCAGCTGCTTCCAAGTCATCCCAATCCTCTTTTCAAATTTTTTCCTTCCTGAGGGTAGGGGCTTCTTTATAGAGCCTTCTGGCAAATTGAATAAGTTCCTTGTCTCTAGGGATAGCCTTCAACGCCTTTTTAAGATTGCGCTGAGCAACAGAGCATGTGGCATCAAACCATCTACATATTGGGGAGCTCTTCTTAAGTTTCCTAACCCACAATAGCTTGGACATCCTATGGCAAAGGGTAGTATATCTATTGATAATCGACAATGGGCTTCTAAGGATAAGCAGAGCTGAAAAGCGGCCTCTTCTGCTTGAATTAGCTCTTGCACAAAATGTTCAGGATTTATTTTAATTTATTTTAATCTCATGCCTGTGTTGGCTGCGTAAATTGACTCCGCAGGTTCCTTTGATTTGTTACTTCTTGTTGATTTTAAGTTCAGTGCCAGGGATAGTGGATTATGATCACTCACACAGTCAGGATTAATAGAAAAGTCAAGAATAAGGGCTGAGAGGTCCTCAGAAATTACAATAAAATCAATGGTACTACCTTTGCCATTTCCATGGAAAGTTGGAAGTGATGATCCATGCTTAGGGACTAAGTCCATTGCAAATAACAAATTATTTTAATAAGAATCCTATTAAGAGCTTCCCCATAAGGACTATTGCTAAAATAAGTAACATATTCTCCTTCATGTCCGCTAAACCGCAGAACAACTATCGACTGAACTTATAAACATGAGTGTTAAAATCTCCTGCCCACAATATTGAAACCTGGCAATTCGTCTTTAAAGAGAGTTCATCAACAACCTCAGCACCTCTACGGTCATAGATACTGTAGTAAAAATGAATCAATAATAAATCTGTGAGACCCGCAAAAGTTAAAAGTAATATTTGAAACCAAGTGGTACAATATATTTCTTTTACCTTCAAAACGGGCAAGTTTACCAACACCGTTACTGCCAACCCTCCTATGCCCGCCCAACTGTAGTTGGAATTGCAGGTTTACAATAAGTATGAAACCCGTCAACCACGAAGGGGACATTTAGCCAATTCGCTGAGGATACTAACTTAAGTTTCTAGCCTCCAATTTCCAATTCCTTCACATTTATAGAACGTTTTATCATTTTCAGTTGTACATTTTGCTTCTTTATTTATTTTTATACACTAATTTATTACTATTATTAAATTTTCTAGGCAGTCACTGACCCCCTGAGTAAGCTTTGTGGTGCCCCAGTGCTTCCCAGACTGCAGGATCCACTAGCTTAATGGGTTGTTGTTGAGACACTAACTACATAACACAAAACTACTTGAGGGTCGAAAGGCATAAACTGGTGTCTCACAGTTCTAACTTTCTATGCGAGAGGATCATCAAACGATTTTTGAGAGGTCGTCTCACCCTTAACTTATCAAGGCATGCTTCATCATCTATCGACCTCTCACACTGGGGTAGGAGCAATGCCACTCCAGCGGACTCAACCGAGGGCAGCAAATCTGAACCCTGGGAGTTCTTAGAAATCTATTGTCAGGACAATGTCTTGGGTCCTGTTATTTAGACAAGAAGGGAAATCATAATTAAAATACGTAGGGGTATACTCAAACATTAGTTTATTCTAGAGTACCTCTGCTATAGTTAAAATACTCTCATATCGGTCACAATGTGTAATCAATGAAACGCTTGACCTTGGGGAATGTAATTACCAAAATGTTTCGACCCTTTTAGGTAGCCTAGAGCAGGTCTTGGGTCTTCTTCAGGGTAATATAAAGCTCAACTGTGGTTTATTAACGCACCATGTGAAAAAATATTAATAGGTAGGGAAGCTATTGAAACCCTACCAGTCCCTTTTATTCATTCTACCACCTAAAATACAAGAGAAAAAAATAATAATAGGCATGATATTACAAGGGACAAAATTTAATGTTAATGATCCAACCAATAAAATTTACTACAGTCATAGGGTACACTTGTACCTAACCGAGCACCACTATGATGACTAGAAAGTCAGTAAATACAAAAAGAAAATTTATAAATAAAAATAAAGATGAAAATAACAATGCAAATAACACCACCATGTTTTTTAATTTTTTCAGTACTGTTAGAACTGGGGGTCTCTAGTTGGCAGAGGTAGGTACCTTTGTCCAAATAGGGACCCTTGCTTCTAGTCAGGGTAAGGGGGATACACTACTAAAATATCCCCTGCTCACCCCCTTGGTAGCTTGGCACGAGCAGGCAGGCTTATCTCAGAGGCAGTGTGTAAAGCATTTGTGAACACATACAGTAACCCAGTGACAACACTACAGATGGACACCACACAGGTTGTAGTATAAAAAATAAGTATTTTTATATAGACTTAACACAAGACCCAAACGACAAAAATCCACAGTACAATACGAAAAATATGACTGTCAAATGGTAGAAATTAGCTCAGTTCAATAAAGATGATAAGTGCGACACTTTACTCTCAATGTACCTTTGGATGCGTAACGCAAAACAAACAAAAGGGTCGCAGGGAAGGTGATGCTTCGATTCCTTACACGCAGAAAGGAGGATGCGTCGGTTTCTTACTGCGGCCCGGTTAAGATGCGTTGAGATGGTGCTTCGATGCGATGACGATCCGGTGCGATGCGATAAAATGGCGTCTTGCTTATGGTGCGACAACGTAGACGGGGTGCGTGCATGCCCGACGGCCGTGCGGCGACTCAGCGATTTTATTTTATTTGCAAACTTTTATATAGCGCTGGCTAGACCCGTAGGTATCAGAGCGCTTTACATGAGGATCAGCAAGTTAAGGATTACTTAATTACTCAGTTACAGATTCCAAGTATAGACATCAGAGAAAGATAGGGGGAAGGAAACATAACGGGGAGGTGAGGAAAACAATGTCAGATGTCCGGCTGGGTAGGTGACGGCCGAGGGGGTGAACCAGGGCCAAACTCCTCTATAGCTGCATAGGACAGCTCCACCGGGCATCGGCCAAGGTTGTTCGGACTCCGAGGTGAGAACAGACAGTTGAAAAACATGCTATTACACGATAACATAAGTTATTTTCGAGTTGCGTAGCAAAGACAAAACGTCTTATGTGGAATGGAAGGTAGAGGGGGAAAGGTAAACAGGGGAAAAAGGAATGCAGATAGCGTCAGGCAGACCAGAGTGGGGAAGGGACTTCAGGGGAAACAAGCAGTGAAAGATAGACAAGACCGTGAAGCACCGTTAAGAACAATGTCCGATGTCCGGCTGGGTAGGGGACGGCCGAGGGGGAGAACCCTAGCCAGACTCCTCTATAGCTGCATAGGACAGCTCCACCGGGCATCGGCCAAGGTTGTTCGGACTCCGCGGTGAGAACAGACAGTAGAAAAACATGAGATTACACGATAACATAGATTGTTTTCGAGTTACATGGCAAAGACAGAAACGTCTTATGTGGAATGGAAGGTAGAGGGGGGAAAGGTAAACGAGGGAAAAGGAATGCAGATAGCGTCAGGCAGACCAGAGGGGGGAAGGGACCTCAGGGGAAACAAGCAGTCAAAGTGAAAGATAGACAAGACCGAGAAGCACCGTTAAAAACAATGTCCGATGTCCGGCTGGGTAGGTGACGGCCGAGGGGGTGAACCATGGCCAGACTCCTCTATAGCTGCATAGGACAGCTCCACCGGGTAACGGCCAATGGTACTCGGGTTCAGCGGTAATTACAAACAGATTCGGTTTTTCGCCCTTGGGGTATCATCATAGTTCAATCGAAGGCATCGGTCCCGGTGTAATTGGGAAACACCCTTCACTTCGTCCTCCCGCTAGCCTAAGACTGTAGATTGTGGGACAACCCATCGTTCTTGCCTTCACGCCTCTAGTCTCTAGATCTAGGATCAAGGTCAGTACGTGGGGGAGCCCCACCGCGTCTCCAGGCTGGAAGCGCCCGAGCCAGAAGTAGTCCGTGTGACCAGGTCAGGCCACCGAGCTATTGCGCCCTCAGGAGTTCCACACTTGGGCACCACACCATTCATGCCGCTTTTTTCGGTGGCATAAGGGCTGTGTTGTAGGCCTTCCTCTCTTGGGCGGGCAGCCCCCCTCCGCTATTTCGGCCCCTTTGTGTAGGCTGATGCTGAGTAGTGGCTGTCAGGCATGAGCCGAGTCAATGGTGGTCTTGCCAAGTTCAGCCTGAGGCGGCCATCTTAGGGTCAGGCGTGTGGTATAGCTTTGTTTGTGGCAGCGCGATGTGCATCAGCCTTTTCACCTTGCACTTATGGATGAGATGCTTCAGATCTATGGCTTTCTATGTCTGTCCCCCAGACTAGAAGCCAGTGTATTTAATTGTTCCCCTATCGTGAGTGAGACCTCCGTCTGGACGCCATCTTGAGGTCAGGCGCCACTTCCAGCCTTCCACCCAGCTTAGGATTCATATGCTCCCGGTGCAGTGTTGCTTAGAGCAGGGAGTCCGCTCCGAATCATTAACCGGGCCCCGCTCACCTCCTTAGCATGTTGAGTCAGGCGAGGCGCCACAACGTCGTGAAGCTTGGCCGCGCGCCACCTCAGCTGCGTGTGCACTGCATCGCAGGGGGGAGCCTCTCGGCAGAGTCGAGTCTCACGTCAGGCCGTAGCGGCCTCTTGAGTCCCCCGGGTGCCTCCAGGTATCGTGCCTAGGGGGCCCGCTATTCCCTCGCTCTCCACTTCATTGGGTCAGGGAAAGGCAGTCATCAGTTCTGGCGCCCTCGCAGAAGTTTCCGGCTCTTGCCCACCGGGGAGAGGGCAGACACACACTCGGGGCCCTCCTGATCGCTGCCGTCAGCTCAGAGGTTCCGCCGGCTCCCTGGTCCACCCTGGTCCGCGTGCTGGCGCCTGCAGCGACATCGGGAGCCCACCCCGGCTGCATCAAGTGAGGTGAAGGGGAGGCATAGAAAAGCACCCGACCGCGAAAGAAGCCGATCTTCTGAGCCGCGACAGGCCCTGCGACACGCTTTTCCGGTGATGCAACGGCATCCTCTGTGGCGGCGGCACGCTTCTCCGGTGATGCGAGGCACTTCGGTGATGCGATGGCGACAGCGGAAGTGGCAGCACGCTTACTCTGCGATGCGACGACAACTGCTGCGGTGGCACGCTTCTCCGGTGATGCGGGGCGCTTCGGTGATGCGACAGCGGCGGCACGCTTACTCTGCGATGCGACAACAACTGCTGCGGTGGTGACACACTTCCAGCTCCCAGCGACACGCAGTCTCTCAGAAGGCCCAACAGCAGCAGGCACTTCAATTCCCAGCAAGGGAATTCAGGAGGGGAGCTGGGGGTGAAGTCTTGTATCCCTGAGACTTCAGGCAGGAGGCAAGCTCAATGTTCAAGCCCTTGGAGATCTTCTTCAAGATGATGAAAGCACACTCAGTCCTTTTCTCCTTTCTTTGGCAATAAAGTAACCACTGCAGGCCAACCCCAACAACACGCAGCATAGGGGTAGTCTCCTCCTTCAGCTTCCTGGTTCTTCTCCTCAGCAAAGGTTCGTCTTGATTCCCAGAAGTGTTCAAAAGTCTTGGGGTCTGGGCCCTAATATTTATACTAGCAAATCCTTTGTCCTCTGAAGGCAGAGGGTCCTGTACCTAGTCCAAACCAGTTCTGGGTGCATTCTGCCAGTGCACAACTTCTTCCTTTGTCAGTGTGGGCCAGGGTCATCAGACACACCACAGTAGGTGGAGCCAGCATTGTGGAAGGCAGGCACAGCCCTATTCAGGCCCAGGTGCTACTCCTCCCACCACTCCTCATGCAGATAGGTCTATTCAGCCTAGTGCTGACTCACCCTGTCTCCTGGAGTCCCCCAGCCCCTGTCACTCACAAACCCAGACATACAATACGCAAGCTAGCGGAGGCAGGCTGGATGGTTAGGCAAGAAAATACCTACTTTCTAAAAGTGGTATTTTCAAACACAGAATGTTAAAACCAACTTCACTAAAAGATGTATTTTATCATTCTGAGTTCAGGCATACTAAATTCGTTTTTCTACCATGTTCCCTGGGTCAGTTAGGATTATAAGATGTTATAATCAAACTGCCCATTCTGGCCTATGGGGACAGGTAGCCTTGCAATAGTGAAAAACGAAATTGGCTGTAATTCACTATCAGGACATGCCACACACACCAGGGCATGTCCTACCTCTTACATACAATGCACCCTGCCCGCAGGCCTACCTTAGGGGTGACTAACATGCAGAAAAGGGAAGGTTTGGGGACTGGTAAGTGGGTGCACTTACCAAGTCGACATGGCAGTACCAGACTGCACACAGGCTCTGCAATGGCAGGCCTGAGACACGCTCCCCAAGCTGCTCCGGTGGGTGGCACAACCAGTGCTGCAAGCCAGCAGCATTTGATTCACAGGCCCTGGGCACACGTGGTGCACTATACTAGGGTCTGACAGTAAGTCAAATAAGCCAATCATGGAGTCACTAATCCATACATCATTTTATCATAGGGAGCACTTGCACTTTGGCACTGATTAGCAGTGGCAAAGTGCCCAAAGCATCTAAACCAGCAAAAATATGTCAACAACAGAGGAGGCATAGCGAAAAAATGGAAGGGAGACCCACGCCAATGGTACCAGGTCTAACACGTGTTCCCTCCAGCTGAAATGTGGGGAGAACTACCCTACCACCTGGGAGTTCTCATCACTAAGGCGGAAATATCTGGACAGACCATCAGCATTGGCGTGTTCTGTACCAGGGTGGTGTTCCACCGTAAAGTCCATCCCCTGTAGGGAAATGGACCACCTCAACAGCTTTGGATTCTCACCCCTCATCTGCAGCAACTATCTGAGGGGCCTGTGGTCTGTCTGAACCCGGAAGTGAGTCCCAAACAGGTATGGTCTCAACTTCTTCAGCACCCAGACCACAGCAAATGCCTCACGCTCGATAGCACTCCACCTCTGTTCCCGTGGAAGTAACCTCCTACTGATGAAGGCTCCAGGTTGGTCTAGGCCCTCCTCATTTAACTGTGCCAGAACAGCCCCTACACCATACTCTGAAGCGTCTGTTTGAACAACAAATTCTTTTGAGAAGTTGGGCGCCTGGAGCACGGGGGCCGTGCACATGGCAGTCTTCAAGGCGTCAAAAGCTCTTTGACAGGTGTCAGTCCAAATCACTCTCCTGGGCTGCTTCCTGGAAGTCAGCTCTGTCAAGGGTGCAACGATGCTGCCATACCCCTTGACAAATCTCCTGTAATACCCGGTGAGTCCTAGAAAGGCTCTCACCTCTGTCTGGGTCTTGGGGGTTCCCAAGCCAGAATGGTATCAATCTTGGGCTGTAGGGGCGCCACCTGGCCGCTCCCAACCTGGTGTCCCAAGTACACCACGGAACCCTGCCCGATCTGGCACTTACTCGCCTTGATCGTGAGGCCTGCCCTCCGCAGCGCCATCAACACTTCCCAGAGGTGGCGCAGATGTTCTTCCCAACTGGCGCTGAACACTGCGATGTCATCCAGGTAGGCGGCACTGAAATCTTCCAGTCCAACCAACACCTGGTTGACCAACCTCTGAAAGGTGGCAGGAGCATTCTTCATCCCAAAGGGCATAACCCGGAATTGGTAGTGCCCATCTGGTGTGGAGAATGCTGACCTCTCTTTGGCCCCATCAGTCAAGGCGATCTGCCAGTATCCAGACGTTAAGTCAAACGTGCTGAGGTACCGGGCAGCCCCTAACCGATCAATGAGCTCATCAGCTCTGGGGATGGGGTGCGCGTCAGTCCTGGTGACTGAATTGAGTCCTCAGTAGTCCACACAGAACCGGAGTTCGGGCGTGGCACCAGGCGCGGCAGCCTTTTGGACCAAGACCACTGGGCTGGCCCAAGGGCTGTGAGAGGACTCAATCACCCCCAATGCAAACATCTTGGAGACCTCCTCCTTGATGCAAGCTCTCACCCTGTCAGTCACTCTGTAAGCCTTGTGCTTCACAGGAGGACTGTCCCCAGTGTCCACATCATGGACGCACCAATCAGTGACACTAGGAGTCAGGGAAAACAGGTCAGGAAACTGTCCCAACAGTTGGCGACAGTCTTCCTGCTGCTCAGGTGTCAGGGAGTTAGAGAGGTTCACACCCTCCACTGACCCATCTTGCTATGTTGCAGACAGGAGGTCAGGAAGAGGTTCTGTCTCCTCTTCCATTCCATCATCTGTTGCTAGGAGCATGCCCACTTCGGACCTCTCAAAATGGGGCTTTAGGCGGTTGACATGTAGGACCCGCAAGGGTTCCAGGGAGATCGCAAGTCCACCAGGTAGGTGACGTTACTCTTGCGCTCCACCACCTCAAATGGTCCGGTCCACTTATCCTGGAGCGCGCAAGGCTCCACGGGGGCCATGACCCACACTTTCTGCCCAGGCTGAAACTCGATCAGAGTGGCATTCTGATCATACCACCGTTTCATCTCCTCCTGGTTGGCTTCCAGATTCGCCTCAGCGAGTTGTCTGAATCGCCTAGTCTGGTTTCTAAAGGCCAGCATGTAGCTAAATACATCCTGGGGAGGTTTACTGGGAGCTTTCTCCCAGCCTTCTTTCACCAGACTCAGAGGTCCTCTTACCAGGTGACCATAGAGCAGTTCAAAGGGACTGAACCCTAAGGACTTCTGTGGCACCTCACGGTAAGCAAACAAAAGGCATGGCAAGAGGATATCCCACTTACGCCTCATGGGTTCTTCCAGACCCATAATCATCCCCTTCAGGGTCCGGTTGAATCTCTCAACCAGCCCATTACCTTGGGGGTGGTAAGGAGTGGTGAACTTGTACGTTACACCGCACTCCTGCCACAGGGACTTCATCTACTTGGAAATGAAGTTTGTACCACGGTCAGACACCACCTCCTTGGGGAACCCCACACGGGAGAAAATCCCCATCAGTGCACGTCCCCCCACGGGGGCCGTCACTGTCTGAAGAGGGTTGGCTGCCGGGTACCAGGTGGCATGGTCCACCAAGACCAGGATGAACCTGTTGCCCATGGCTGTCTTGGGGTCCAGTGGCCCCACAATGTCAATACCCACCCGTTCAAAGGGGGTGCTGACCACAGGGTAAGGCTGGAGGGGAGCCTTGTGCTTCCTCCCACTTTTTCACTTGCCTGGCAAGTCTGACATGTCCTGCAATGAGTGTCTGAACTCTTGCGCATCTGGGGCCAATAAAAGTGGGTGACAAGCCTTTCAAAGGTCTTGCCCTGCCCCAGATGTCCTGCTAAAGGCACATCATGAGCCAAACCCAGTAGGAAGGCTCTGAAGCGCTGGGGTACCACCAGCACACGGGCTGACCCAGGCTCAGCAACCTTAGGCTCGCTATACAGGAGACCATTCTCCCAGTAGATCCAATGTGATCCAGACTGATCACCTGCTGCCTGGTTTGTGGCCTGTTGCCGCAAACCCACAAGAGAAGGGCACTTGTTTTGCTCCTCGCAGAACTCCTCCCTGGAGGGTCCTCCTTCTTGCTGCCAATGGGTCAGCTCAGGCAGGTCCCCCAGTTCGGCCACTTGCTCCCCTGTAGGTTCCAGAGCATCCCCCTCAGGTTCTGCTTCCTCCTGGACCGTGGGAACTATGGGGGCCGGTTTCCCGCAACCCCTGCCTCTTCTCTTCAAGGCAGGCACCTGGGCCACCCTCTCAGGCTCCAGGTCCTCTTGAACACCTCTACTGGCTGCCATAGACCGAGTGGTTGCGCACGCCCACTCAGGCAGACCCAACATCTCTAGATGAGACCTTCTCTCCACCTCTGCCCAAGGTGAACTTTCTAAATCGTTGCCCAACAGACAGTCTACAGGCATGGCTGGCCTCACAGCTACTTGAAAGGTACCTGTGACCCCCCCCACTCAAAGGGAACCTGAGCCACTCTGCAGTGGCTCTCTGAGTTGTCCGCGGCAACTACTGGGCAGAATGCATTGGGGATCACCTGCTCTTCAGACACCAGCCGACAACTGACAGCTGTCACACTGGCTCCGGTGTCTCTCAGAGCCTCCACCCTTTGGCCATTGATGGTCACCCACTGCCTGTATTTTTTAGTGTTATCAGGCAGTTGGGTCCTGCGGACCATCTCACTGTCTCCTAAAGAGACCAAGGACATCGCTACGGGACCCCACCCACCTTGGGCACCCATCTCCTCCCCCAGGGCTACACTAGCCACCTGCCGGGGTGGTGCACCAGTGGGTGCTGTCTTCCCATACAAGGGACATTTAGAATCAAAGGAGCAGTGGCCCACTTGACCACACTTAAAGCAAGTCCTGGGCCCCCTGTGAACAGGCTTATCTGTCTGGGCCCCTGGCTTCTTCTCAGGGGGAGGCTGGGAACCTTTCCCTTGGTTCCCTTGGGGATTACTTTGGGGCCCTTTCTGAAACTCCATCTGTTTACCCTTGTCCCCCCCACTCCTCAGCTGGGGACCCTGCCCACCTTTGGCGGAGTCTCCCACGTGACCCTTGTGGACCAGGGTGCTCACCCAGCGGTCCGCCTCCTCAGCAAGCTTCCTAGGGTTAGTCAGCCTACTATCAATAAGGTGATGGAGTAGCTCTGGAAAGCAATTTCCTGACAAAAGCTCCCATGCAATCAAATCAAAGAGCGCGTCAAAATCATTCACTTTGCTACCCTTCACCCAACCATCCAATGCTCTGCAAAAAAAGTCACATATTCCACACAAGTACTGGACTCCAACTTTTTGCAATTTCTAAACCTCTGCCTATACAGTTCAGGAGTCAACCCATACCTAGACATCAATGCTTCCTTCATATGGCTATAAGAATTGTGGACTTCAGAGGGCAAGTCTAACAAGGTATCCCGCCCCTCACTAAGGAACCGTCCCCACAACCCCGCTCCCCAATCCTTCTTAGGGACCCGGTGGGAGGACATAGCTACCTCATAGGCCTTGAACCACTGACCAATATCATCATTCTTATAAAACTCTTTCACCACATCTTTAGGTATATACACCCTGGCTTCAACAGGCATGGACGGTGTGCTGCCACCAGAGGGAGTAATCTCTAAGCTCTTAGCTTTTAACTCCAACTCCCTCAAACTTCTCTCATGCTCCATTTGCATCCTCTTTTCCTCTAAGGCCAATTTCTTAATTTCCAATTACAACTGCCCACCCATCTTAAGCTTGGTCAGCTCCATTTCATGCATCCTACTTCTCTCCCTGTCCTCCAGCTCTCCTGGGGACAGGCCCTTGGAAGAAACACTGCTGCCTGCTGGGGAAGGTGCTCTCCTCCCCTCTGGCTCCACTGGCCCACCTGGCTGACCTTCTGCATCCTCAGCCCCCTCCACCTGCTCTCCCACAGGCTCAGGGGTATTTCTTGCTTCTACCCAGGCCCTCAGCGCCTATTGGTACTCATCCTTCTTGGTGAGACCTGTAGTAGCAACTTTAAATTTCCTGCAGAAGTACTTTAGCGGTTTCACAGTGTAACTTTCCAGCTTTTCTTCTTCAAAATCTAAATTCATAGATGCAATGGATGCTGCTTTGCTCATGGTGACTAAACTTGGCAGTTCTTGGCAAAAAATAGAAATCCCAGGAAAAACAATCTACCAGAAATGTATGTGGTTGTGTTTGGTCTGCACTCACTAGTAGTGTACACCAATTACTGTATATGAGTCACAAATGCAAGTCCAGAATCCTCACCGCTGACCACCAATGTTAGAACTGGGGGTCTCTAGTTGGCAGAGGTAGGTACCTTTGTCCAAATAGGGACCCTTGCTTCTAGTCAGGGTAAGGGGGTACACTACTAAAATAACCGCTGCTCACCCCCTTGGTAGCTTGGCACGAGCAGGCAGGCTTATCTCAGAGGCAGTGTGTAAAGCATTTGTGAACACATACAGTAACCCAGTGACAACACTACAGATGGACACCACACAGGTTGTAGTATAAAAAATAAGTATTTTTATATAGACTTAACACAAGACCCAAACGACAAAAATCCACAATACAATACGAAAAATATGACTGTCAAATGGTAGAAAATAGCTCAGTTCAATAAAGATGATAAATGCGACACTTTACTCTCAATGTACCTTTGGATGCGTAATGCAAAACAAACAAAAGGGTCGCAGGGAAGGTGATGCTTCGATTCCTTACACGCAGAAAGGAGGATGTGTCGGTTTCTTACTGCGGCCCGGTTACGATGCGTCGAGATGGCGCTTCGATGCGATGATGATCCGGTGCGATGCGATAAAATGGCGTCTTGCTTATGGTGCGACAACGTAGACTGGGTGCGTGCACGCCCGACGGCCGTGCGGCGACTCAGTGATCTTCTGAGCCGCGACAGGCCCTGCGACACGCTTCTCCGGTGATGCGCCGGCGTCCTCTGTGGCGGCTGCACGCTTCTCCGGTGATGCAAGGCGCTTCGGTGATGCGATGGCGACAGTGGCAGCGGCGGCACGATTACTCTGCGATGCGACGACAACTGCTGCAGCGGCACGCTTCTCCGGTGATGCGGGGCGCTTCGGTGATGTGACAGCGGCAGCGGCGGCACGCTTACTCTCCAATGCGACAACTGCTGCGGCGGCGACACGTTTCCTCTTCGTTGAGTCGCGCTTCCAGCTCCCAGCGACGCGCAGTCTCTCAGAAGGCCCAACAGCAGCAGGCACTTCAATTCCCAGCAAGGGAATTCAGGAGGGCAGCTGGGGGTGAAGTCTTGTATCCCTGAGACTTCAGGCAGGAGGCAAGCTCAATGTTCAAGCCCTTGGAGATCTTCTTCAAGATGATGAAAGCACACTCAGTCCTTTCCTCCTTTCTTTGGCAATAAAGTAACCACTGCAGGCCAACCCCAACAACACGCAGCATAGGGGTAGTCTCCTCCTGCAGCTTCCTGGTTCTTCTCCTCAGCAAAGGTTCGTCTTGATTCCCAGAAGTGATCTAAAGTCTTGGGGTCTGGGCCCCAATATTTATACTAGCAAATCCTTTGTCCTCTGAAGGCAGAGGGTCCTGTACCTAGTCCAAACCAGTTCTGGGTGCATTCTGCCAGTGCACAACTTCTTCCTTTGTCAGTGTGGGCCAGGGTCATCAGACACACCACAGTAGGTGGAGCCAGCATTGTGGAAGGCAGGCACAGCCCTATTCAGGCCCAGGTGCTACTTCTCCCACCACTCCTCATGCAGATAGGTCTATTCAGTCTAGTGCTGACTCACCCTGTCTCCTGGAGTCCCCCAGCCCCTGTCACTCAGAAACCCAGACATACAATAGACAAGCTAGCAGAGGCAGGCTGGATGGTTAGGCAAGAAAATACCTACTTTCTAAAAGTGGTATTTTCAAACACAGAATGTTAAAACCAACTTCACTAAAAGATGTATTTTATCATTCTGAGTTCAGGCATACTAAATTCGTTTTTCTCCATGTTCCCTGGGTCAGTTAGGATTATAAGATGTTATAATCAAACTGCCCATTCTGGCCTATGGGGACAGGTAGCCTTGCACTAGTGAAAAACGAAATTGGCTGTAATTCACTATCAGGACATGCCACACACACCAGGGCATGTCCTACCTCTTACATACAATGCACCCTGCCCGCAGGCCTACCTTAGGGGTGACTAACATGCAGAAAAGGGAAGGTTTGGGGACTGGTAAGTGGGTGCACTTACCAAGTCGACATGGCAGTACCAGACTGCACACAGGCTCTGCAATGGCAGGCCTGAGACACGCTCCCCAAGCTGCTCCGGTGGGTGGCACAACCAGTGCTGCAAGCCCACCAGCAGCAATTGATTTACAGGCCCTGGGCACACGCGGTGCACTATACTAGGGTCTGACAGTCAGTCAAATAAGCCAATCATGGAGTCACTAATCCATACATCATTTTATCATAGGGAGCACTTGCACTTTGGCACTGATTAGCAGTGGCAAAGTGCCCAAAGCATCTAAACCAGCAAAAACATGTCAACAACAGAGGAGGCATAGCGAAAAAATAGAAGGGAGACCCACACCAATGGTACCAGGTCTAACAAGTACTGTTATTGCTGACATGGTTTTCATAGTGTCTATAGAGGGGAAAAAACTTGATGCGTTCCCTCCGGTCACCTAACTTAATTTTCCAGCATTTGGTTAATCACTGGTAGCATTTAAAAAAAAAAAAAAAAACATAAGAGGGTGCATCTTTTGTATCACTATGAGAGGGGTCCAGGTCTAAAACCCACCTCTCTAAGGAATCATGCATTTGTATTCCCATAAAACAATTCATGCATAACTTATTTTGTTTTGTAATTCACTTACCCGAGTAAAAATGTATTATGGGCGTTATGGCCAGATGTGGGGGCGTCACCTTCATTGTCACACACTGGTAGAATGAAGGTTAGTTTCATATGCGATGCCAAAAGGCTATAAGCTCCCAATGACAATGTATCATTTTTTTAAAGAATTCATATATATATCAAGATAGACTCTAGTTGCAATGTGGGTAAAAAAGCCAAGCTTACGACCAATTACATTCCAAGTCTTATATCTGTGTGAATATAGTTATTGTGCAACATTTACATAGAATGCCAGTATCACAGAGTAGTGTAACTATCACATGGTGAATAAATTATCATGCACAAGATGTTGAGTTATATCAATGGCAGATCAGAGTACATACCACTGGGTTGGGGAGAGCTCTGATCAACCGGACCCTTAACTGCAAGCGAGAGGCCGGATTCTTATGTACTTATAATTTGCCATGGGGCTTCGGGAAACTACTGATGTTATCAGTCAAGCGTATTGCCCTTGCGGTGAGGCCGTGTCTCTAGCTTGATAATGGGAATGCCCAGTGCCCCACTTACTTCGTCAGAAGGATGACGCTATGGTAGCACCTAGTCGTGCCCCCTCCACTGCCATATGTTGGGAAGCGAGCAGCGGCCATGAACGCTAGTTACCAAATCATCAAATGCATCTTGCTTTAAAGATATTTAGAACATGAGACACCAATGTATGAATCGCGTTGTTGTTCATGCTCAATCTCCAGTGTATCCCATGTATTAAAAACGTGGACGTGACCAACACCACATGGAAGATGTGACACATATAATTGAAAATCCAACACACTTTGTCGATTATGGTAAAAATTCACCCTATTTGGGTATTGATAACGACTCCTCAAGTCATGCGAGGCGTCATGGCAATTTGTGTGCTGTAAAACATCGAGATACGGATCAGAGGCCCTGCATTCACAAAAGCTATGGGAGAGCGGTGAAAAATCGCCCTCTCTCGTGCGATAATCGAAATCAACAGTGCCGTACTCTCAGAATCCAGTGGACTTGTTCGCCGGATGACCTACTCTCCCTGGCTGACTCAGAAGTGCCGGTCAGGGTTGGTCTCAGGTATTTAACCTGTGTCCTGATTGATTAAACGGGATCAGGTGTTCTCTGTAGTAGATGTGGCATCTAGAATGATGGGGCTGATTGCGGCTGGGCATACCGGTCGCCATTTTAGAAGAGAGGTTGGAAAGTCTCTCTCTTGTGTTCGAAAACACGGCGGCCCTTACTTTTATGGTGTTGGGGAATGAAAAAGTCAATGGAGTTCTGAAATACCAACCAATTCAAAATTCAGAAAAAAATGGTGTAACCCGTTAGAAAAATTATAAGAGGTCAATCAAAAGACCAGGGAGTGTTTTACTCACGATTATTAAATATATGGGGGTTATTTTGATCAACGTGTGGGGCTTAGGGGGTGTCTCCAAACCATCCCTTTCAATAGAGTGTAAACATTATGCAAGTCGTTTATCCTTTAAATCTGACTACATCAGTACAAGAAGTGACCGCTCAGATAGCTTTTTTATTGAGATCATCAACATCGGAATCAGATCAGAGTGATGTTGAATCGAATAAACAAAGAGGAGGTAGGAACAGGAGGGGCCAATATCAGAAACAATATTTTGGCCCGCTGCAATTTCATCAACCAATGATGGGTTGGAATACGTTCCAAGGCCCACCACTACAGAACCCATTTGGCAATCCTCCCTGGTTCACACTGGCTATGCCTTTTTCAGCCAGAGGCATTGGAAGGGGCAGGTGGAGAAGAAAAGATCGCAGGGTACAATGGAGCCTACACGAAGAAAGAAAGGATCAGAGGGATTTGTCCCCCCAACCAGGGACGAGCAGAGGCTGAATGTAGTGGTCAACCTCAGCAAGGAGGTCCTCTCTGAACTACAACAAAAAACATTGAACAGAGGATTGGGGTTTGTTCCCACACATGGACAGGACCTGTTTACTCTTAGAAAGGAGATGGCAGATTTTTCTGTATCATCAGGCTAAAAACCTTTTTTCAAGACAAACCAATAGAAGATAAGGAGCAAAACACTGGCCTATGTAGGAAATTCACCTTCAATCCCCCTTTAAACTGCCAACCCATCGAAGTTCAAACCTTTGAAAAAGATGTCACAAGAGAGATCGACTCCCTGAAGAACAGCCGGAACCAACAATTCCACAATACTTCGAAAGCAGAAAGACTGGCTACGACAGATCTATCAAACAACAGGGAAGTGATTATTGAATCTGGAGACAAAGGAGGGGCAGTGGTTATTCTCCCTAAGGAAATGTACAGACAAGAATGTGTAAAACCTCTAAGTGACAGGTGGAACTACAAGAGATTTGCAAAAGACCCAACAAACGAGATTGTTGAGGATATTACATACATGGTTAAAGAAGCTGAGGAACAAGAGTGTATCACAAAACAGGAAGCAGACTTCCTAATCGAAAAGAAACACATTATACCGTACTTTTATGTCCTGCCCAAAATACATGAAGGAAAAACTCCACCACCAGGACGCCCAATTGTGGCAAGAACCGGATCAACACCAGAACCACTATCAAAGTTTGTTGACAATTTCCTGAAACCTTTGGTAAAAAGAATGCCATCCTATGTGCAGGACACCAAAGGTATGCTTAACACCCTCAGCCACATTGAATTTGACCCAGAATGCCAGATACTTATGACGTTAGACGTCGAAGCTTTGTACACAAGCATTCCCCAAGAGGAATCATTAAGAGAACTGGATCGTCTATTACAACAGGTTGAGTGGAACTCCATAACCCCACGAGAATTCGTGATGGACTGCGCGCATACAGCTTTGGTAAAGAACTATTTCAAATTTGAAGAACAGTTCTACTTACAGACCCATGGGACTTCTATAGGCAGTACTTTTTCTTCCAGTTTAGCCTGTTTGTCTATGCATGCATACGAGGAGGAGCATATATACAGTGAGGCCAACCCGTTCCATGATCACATAAAACTCTGGAAGCGCTACATAGATAACATCTTCATAATTTGGTCAGGGACAATGGACTCGACCAATGATTTTTCAACATGGATTAACAGCTCGAACAAGTTCCTGAGATTCACAGTGACTGTGAGTAAAAACAAGATAGCATTCCTGGACTTGAAGATTACCCCATATGAGAGCACCTTACGCAGTGAAGTATACAAACCCACTGACAAGAATAATCTACTTCAATAAGACAACAACCATCCAAAAACCTTACGGGACAACCTGCCAGTAGGACAATTTCTCAGGTTAAGAAGAAATTGCACAGACAAAAAGGACTTTTCGAAACATGCAGATCTCATCACAGAAACATGGAAAGAAAAAAAGTACCCAAAACAGATTATAACAAAAACACGCAAAGGAGCATCAAGCACTCCAAGGGAAGTCCTGCTGGCCACCTGCCCAAAAACAGCACCTGAACGGTTGATCTGTGTGATAACTTTCGGAGTACACCCTACAAAAATTCAAAAAAATTGTAAACAAGCATTGGAACAGCTTAACATCTGGCTCCTTGGAGTACCAGAAACCTATGTTCTCTTTCAAACGGGGCAAATCCATCAAGGATGAACTGGTTCATACCCGCCCCAAACTGGACCAGATACATAGAAACATACCAGCGTTATGGAAGGCATCAGCCCTAACAGGACATGCACCCTGCGGACACTGCAGTACATGCAAGCTGACAAAAAGAACCAAAGAGCTGGATCTAGATCTGAAGACACTGTGGATTCAAAAGAAATTCACAAACTGTGACTCCATAAATGTTGTGTATATGTTGACCTGTATCTGCGGAGAAAGATATGTGGGCATGACCACAAGAAAAGCAAAAACCTGGATCAATGAGCACTGAAGTACGTTCTGATGCCAGAAGAATCTGACTAAATTAATGAGACATTTTATTGAAAAAAAGTCATATGGCTGAGTATTTTGTATGGACCGTCATTGAGCAAATTTAACCAAATTATGGCAATAACAACACTCTTTTTAGAGCTGAGCAAAGATGGATCTATCGTCTGGACACATACAATATGGGCCTTAACGATGAGGTACAATGGTCGCTAGTGTGAGAGACTGACCAAATATTGCGCTAGTACCGGTAGGACATGATGGGGCCGATTCCGATCTCGGTCGGAGGCGCACCCAATACCATTCGGTCGGGAAAAAAGCCATGCGAAAGCCTGTTTCCCGACCGATCCGTACAGCACACCGAACGAGTAAGTACGATGCGCACAACAGCACAGAATCCGGCCGAGCCGTACTCACCCAAACCAGGTCCTGTTCTCCGACCGAGGCGAATCCGGAAACGCTGAATCGAGTCGCACGGAAGGGAAAATGCAGCTCCGTCCGGCCGAACAAGTACGATGCGCTTCCCGTACGTGCCGAACCCGTCGCTACGCACGGCACGTCAAAGCATCCGGGAGAGGCGCACATAAGCTCCGATTCGCGCCACAACACAATCCACGGCTACGAGACGAACACGCCAGCGACGAGGACGACGCGAAGCGACGAGGACAACGCGAAGCAACGAGAAGGACGAACGACACGAACCAACCATGAATCCCTTTCGTCCCGATCATACCAATATTCTACATTTACTACCGGAACAGGCACGGACGCGTACGGCGCAGAAGGTAAGTCAGACACCAACCACAAAACACATACAACACGTACACGACACATCACACACACACAGAGGGATGCAGAATATACTTACACCAGCAACAGCAGCACCATAGGGGCGGGATGCCCATCACCAATGCCACATATGCACACAGGGGCCTGAATGCGCACCACCACCCCTACCCAGGGGGGCAGGATGCCTACCACTACTACCACCCTCACCCAGGGGGGCTGGATGCCTACCACTACTACCACCCTGAGCCAGGGGGCTGGATGCCTACCACTACTACCACCCTTAGCCAGGGGGGCTGGATGCCCACCACCACCCTTAGCCAGGGGGCTGGATGCCCACCACTACTACCACCCTGAGCCAGGGGGCTGGATGCCTACCACTACTACCACCCTTAGCCAGGGGGCTGGATGCCTACCACTACTACCACCCTGAGCCAGGGGGGCTGGATGCCTACCACTACTACCACCCTTAGCCAGGGGGCTGGATGCCTACCACTACTACCACCCTTAGCCAGGGGGGCTGGATGCCTACCACTACTACCACCCTGAGCCAGGGGGCTGGATGCCTACCACTAGTACCACCCTGAGCCAGGGGGCTGGATGCCTACCACTACTACCACCCTGAGCCAGGGGGGCTGGATGCCTACCACTACTACCACCCTCACCCAGGGGGCTGGATGCCTACCACTACTACCACCCTTAGCCAGGGGGCTGGATGCCTACCACTACTACCACCCTCACCCAGGGGGGCTGGATGCCTACCACCACCCCTACCCAGGGGGGCTGGATGCCTACCACTACTACCACCTTGAGCCAGGGGGGGCTGGATGCCTACCACTACTACCACCCTTAGCCAGGGGGGATGGATGCCCACCACCACCCTTAGCCAGGGGGGGCTGGATGCCTACCACTACTACCACCCTGAGCCAGGGGGGCTGGATGCCTACCACTACTACCACCCTGAGCCAGGGGGCTGGATGCCTACCACTACTACCACCCTTAGCCAGGGGGCTGGATGCCCACCACCACCCTTAGCCAGGGGGCTGGATGCCTACCACTACTACCACCCTGAGCCAGGGGGGGCTGGATGCCTACCACTACTACCACCCTTAGCCAGGGGGGGCTGGATGCCCACCACTACTACCACCCTTAGCCAGGGGGGGCTGGATGCCCACCACCACCCTTAGCCAGGGGGGGCTGGATGCCTACCACTACTACCACCCTCACCCAGGGGGGGCTGGATGCCTACCACCACCCCTACCCAGGGGGGGCTGGATGCCTACCACTACTACCACTCTGAGCCAGGGGGGGCTGGATGCCTACCACTACTACCACCCCCACTCATAGGATGGACAATGCATGACACAACCAGCACACCACAACCTAGGGAATGCAAGAAAAAGACATCCCCCCAACACCATGACAAGCGTGTGTAGACTGTGTCAAATGCCTACAACACCGAACATGACTTTGAACATACAATGTGACCCCCTAGCACATGTGCCACACATATATGTGTGTGGCACCCACAATGCAAACAGGCCATGACCATTGTGGCAATGGGGTCCAAACCCCCATCATCACAGTGAGCAAAATGTAAGTGTGGGGTCCATAGCTGAAGCACATTTTGAACATTGTGGCAATGGGGTCTAAACCCCATCATCACAGTGAGCAAAATGTAAGTGTGGGGTCCATAGCTGAAGCACATTTTGAACATTGTGGCAATGGGGTCTAAACCCCCATCATCACAGTGACCAAAAGGTAAGTGTTGACAAAGAAAGAGCTGCAACTGCCAAACTGCATGGATGATTCCTGGTCACAGAACAAAAAACACATCAGTGGCAAAGTAGTGTATGTGTCCCATTGCAACATAAATTGGGTGAGCCAAATACTGCAGTGCAAATAAGACATACATTTGGCCATGTGCAGACAAACAACACCCATGGGGGCTGACACTGTCAACATTCATCAGTGACACAATGACAGAAGTGACCATCAGAATGCAGACCCACATATTTGCACCAATGGGCACACAAATGCAGATACCCTGTGGAGACTGCAGATGTGAGGTGAACAGATACCATACCATGGCAGCAATGGGACACACAAACCATGATCATTGTGCTGACCGATGACCTAGGAGTCCCAGGGACAGCAGGGGAAACCCACCAAACTACATACAGCCAATGGCACACCCAAGATATGCCAATGCAGTGGTGCAGATGCACAAACACAAACAGGCAGACCCACACTGCACATCATACACAACAGGTGAGGGGGGTGCCAGTGTCCCCAGGCAACCACACAACACATGAGGAGACCTGAATACCAATCATACAGATGTGCATACAGTGCCACACAAAGGTAACTCATGGATCCAAATCCCTATGTGGGCAAGCAGGCATTGTCAGATGAGAGGGAGCACAAATCACACATGTCACACAGGCACGTAGGAACAGCAACTGACACAGCAAGACACAGACACACCACAGCACCACCCCCAGGGCCCCCACAATGTGGTGACCCTGGGCTGCATTACAATCCCACTGTGATGACAAAGCTAAATGTGGTTCACACTGTGAACCCCAGTCATGTGTCCTGAGCAACAAACTACCATCACACCTACACAAGCACAAATCAATCAGCATGGCCAGTAAGCCAAGGCCAACATGGAGGCAGGGGCCTAGCCGGGCAACAACTCTCATCTGCACACACTCAACACCACACCCCTCGACCTCCAACAATGTGCAGCAGTGAAGTACACATGCACTGGTGACATTGCACATGCACCCATGACTATTCCAGGGTGGTGGGTGGGAACCAAGGTGCAGAAACACATCACACATGGCCACTCAACAAGACTCCTGAATGTCTGACACACTGCACACTACGCTGTACATGGACATGACGGCAATACCACACCAACCAATGGGATCCCAGCCACAGTCACACACCAATGAAGAAGCCAAGGTCACCCACAAAGAACACACATAGACAACAACCAACATTGCAGCCCGGACCCTGAGGAGTGCCAGCAGTCACACACACAACGTGTCACAATCACTGAAAGATAACACAAACTGGAAATCACATGACAGGGGCAAACAACAAGTGCCAAGGGGAAACCTGACTGTGACCCATCTGCGTCTGCACACAAACTCAGCCCTGACAGCAAACACACCTATGGGTGACACCCTGATGACCAGTAATGTGCCATGCACCCACATCACAGAGAACCCAGGGAGAAGACTTTGGGGGAACATAGGTCAACTCAGCAAGCATCACAAACAGGTACAACACTAGGGATCACAGCATGCACAGCTAAACGGAAGTGAACACACAGACATGCACATACAACACACACCTTGGGCGCAGGCAATGTCACAGGTGTACACACTGCCATGAGGGGACTCCACTCCTGTGTGAGGAAAGCTGTGCCATATGTTGCCTCAGTAGGGCCCCATCATGTCAGCTGAGCACTTGGTCACACAATCAACAATTAGCACCAAATGAGGGCTCCCGTCACATCAGCCTGGTCATGGAAGTGCCAACGGAATCACCAGCACAGATCCAACACACTTGTATAGCAATGTTGCACTGACTACACGGATGAGTCCTTCCCCATTGATGCCCAAACCTGCATGTCCAGTGGAGATGGCCACACGGTCAGGGAAGTAGACGAATTGAACAATGGCAGTCACAACAGATGTGCAGGGGTGGAAGCCACAGATGTGAAATAGCTAATCTAAGTAGGAAATCCCATTGCCAAATACTGAACACATGACACCCTCAGATGCTGCTATGGATGACATGGATACACCACAGGATAGGACACATTCCCCTGGACCACATGGGTTCCTGCACAGTAACACTTCATTATCATGAGACCAAATATCACCATCACTGCAGCAAGGGCATGGTTAGCATCATCAACAACATGTACATCAGAAGCATAAGCACTAGAGAACAGAAAGTTGCTTTATTCAGCATATGTGTGGAATGAAAACAAAGTCCAGAAAAAACACAAAGGCCAATGGCCAGTCCATTGTCAAAGTCCAAACTTGGTGACAGTGGCAGATGTCACCCTACGCATGCCTGCACAAAACCAGGGACAATCCACTAGGAGGGGCAACCGGGGGGCAGGCCAGGCACCGCAGGGACAGGATCAGGGCTCACCAGGAGGAAGCAGGGAAGGGGTGGTGGGTGCTGGAGAGCCACTGACAACTGCAGTGGAGGTGTCTGACATGGTGTGTGCCGGCACAACTGGGGGGCATGACTCAGATGTTGTGGGTGCCGGCACGACTGCAGTGGACCCTGCAGATGGAGTGGACAGGTCCGCCACTGCAGTGCCCAAGTCAGACAGGGTGGTAGTGGACTCCACTGCAGTGCCTACCACCAGGGGAGGAGAATGGGGAACAGGCAAGGTGGGCTGGACAGAGGGGAGGACACCCTCACCACATCAGTGGCACAGACAAGCGCAGCGGGGGTGTGGTGCCGGGAGAGCAAGTGCCAGGGGGAGAAGGCCGGATCCTCTTGGGGATGGTATATCTGTGGGTGGGGGAACCTGGGGCAGGGTGTGGTGGGGGCACCTGTGGAGTGGGGGCCTGAGGGATGGAGGAAGGAGACCTGGTGCCTGAGCTGCAGGGCGGCGGCGGGGTCTTGCTCTTACGACTCCGGGGGACTTGCGGGTGGGGGCCTCAGTCTGTCTGCGCCTGGGGGAGGGTGTCCGGGGGCGAGGGCACTCTGCTCCGTGTGGGTGGGCTTCCTCTTCCCCCTGGATGCTGGAGCAGCTGGATCGGAGGGGAAGAGGCCGAGGTCACTGAGGAAGAGGCGCTGGGTCTTTGGGGTTGCAGGTGAGGCAAGGGAGGGTGTTTTGGAGGGA
This sequence comes from Calotriton arnoldi, assembly GCA_963921515.1. NCBI lineage: Eukaryota > Metazoa > Chordata > Amphibia > Caudata > Salamandridae > Calotriton > Calotriton arnoldi. The sequence goes on along the minus strand of CAWUFW010000210.1, from coordinate 1,622,285 downwards.
GAGGCAACTGAGGACTGCGCAGTGCTCATGGATGCGTGTGTGTGTTCCAGGGCCCCATCCCCTGTGAGTCTGGTTTCAGTCCCCTGACTGTGCGTGCGTGTGCGTTTTGTTTGTGGCGTGTGTGTCTGTGTGCTGGATGTGTGTGTGCTGGTGTGTGCCTGTGCCGGTGTGTGTGTGCTTGGGACGGGTAAGGTGCTGGGGAGTGTGGATGGAGCAGAGGCAGGAGGGGTGAGGGACTGTCTGAGGAGGGACACTGCTGCCGTCAGGGAGGAGTCCATGGACCTATTGCCCCTCTGTAGGTCAGACATGCCCGATGAGATGCCCTCCATGAACGACACCAGCTGAGTCAACAGAGCGGTGTGCGCATGGAGGACACTCAGCATGGCTGTCTGCCCTACATGGAGCTGGCGAAGGAGGTACACAGACTCCTCACTCAGGGCAGCAGGGGACACAGGGGCAGGGGGTGCGGTGCCTGGCCCAAAGGAGACACGCTCCCGAACATGGGAGCCTCCACGGACCTGGGGAATGGGAGCCGATGGGAGGGCGGTGGTGGTGCTGGTGGTGGCGGGGACAGCAACACTAGCTGGGGTGTGGTGGCTGCTGACACCCGCCTCCATAAGGGAGTCATCCTCCGAGTTGCTCTGGTCCTCAGCTGAGGTGGATGGTGCTGAGGACTCCTCGGTGTGGCTCCCCTCGCCCTCCGTGCCACTGGGTCCCTCCGACCACTCCTCGGCTGCTGACCCAGTCTGGCTCTCCGGCTCCTCCTGGTCCGTGGAGCTGTCCCCTTCCGTGGCCGTTGATGTATCTGCAAACAATGGGGAAACAGACAGACATCAGTCACCTGCACCAAACGCACACACCACTGTGAGCACAGCACATTACAGAGCAAGCCCTGGCATCATTAGTTGTACATTGCTAAAAGTGCCCTAACTGAACAGGAGCAGCCAATTGTCAGTCTGATGCCAACCATGGCACTCACATCCCACATGGCCTTGCACCCATCTGTCTGGTGTCTGTTGGATTGCAACACCCCAGTGTGGACACATGCACCAACTACACAGTAGTTGGACAGTGCAGAGGACACGGTGTGGCATGTGGACATGCACACATCACAGCTCTTGCCACTGAGTCAGTACAGGTTTCCGGATGAAAGGGATGCCCAGAGTCAAATAGGAAATGCATGTGATGCATACCAGCGACAGACACCATGATGCACCCATGTCCTGATAGCCATCGCCACAATGGTGTGCATGTAGCACATGTCACTCCCCTGCAGGATCACCAATAAGTAGACACATGCCATGGCGGAGGCATGACTGCTAAGTCATACATCACTGTCTCAGTGATGTATGACTTGGCAGCCAGACAACAACACTCTGCACTGTGTCACAATAGTAGGTCATGGGGAATGCAAGTCCTGGAGCTGCACAAGTGCACATGTACATCCCCCCACAACACATCATCTTAACCCTCATCTGTCCAGGTCATACCTATTGGACATATGGGAGACATGTGACACTACCCTCTGAACCTGAGCCCCTCACAATCTGCTGTGAATGGGGAACAGCTGCCTGAACTTCACATTCGCATACCCCAGTCTGCACGGGCAGCTGATCAAACACCTATGTGACACACAAGTATCGTCTCCTATGGTCACATCTCCAGTGGCATGCTGAGCCCCTACCAAGAAACACCCCAGCAGTCCTGGCAACTAATCCACAGCACACTGACACAGAGGCAGACACCTGAGGGGTCAAATCACTGCGCACAATGTGTCAGCTGATACACGGGAGTGGGAGTACAGAGTGCATTGCATGGCCTGGAGTAGGCATGACTGTCCTGCCCCACATGAATGAGGGATGAGCCCTGGACAGTGGATAGCTGGCTATGTATGTGTGACACACGTAATCTGCACACTCCTGGGGCCCAAACATTGTTCCCACCCACTGCATGGGCGTGTGCCACATACCCCAGGCACATGTGGTGGCTCAGCTCAGCAAGTGGACCGCATATCAAAGCAACACGCAGATTACATGTCCGAACACAGGCGTTGTGTGAACAATGGACCCACCCATGATGCCAAAACAGAGTTAGGGAAACAGATGCTGTCCCCCACCTTTAGTGAAGCAAACTGCAAGGACACAGTCCCAAGTGACACAATTCCCTGAATGTAAGGGCCACACCTGGGTATCAGATGAGGAGTGGGCAGTGCACAATAGAGGGACATGGCTCCTGGACAACATGACTGCTGCACTGTGGCAGTTGAACCAGGCCAGAGGAGGGCACAAAGCATGTAATACAGAGTTCACAGTGCAGTCTTTGACTCACCCCCTCCTTGCTGCTGTCTGGCCTTCAGCTGCCCATCCAGGTCTGGAAACACCACCACCAGGATCTGGAGCATGTGGGGGTCAGGGTCCGTGTTCCGCCCCTCCTGCGAGGAGGCGACAGCTTCAGCTGGACCCGTGCAATCCTCCGGGTCCAGCCCCGAAGGTCCTGCCACCTCTTCTGGCAGTTGCGGATCCGGCGCTTGTAGACCCCCACGGACCGGACAGCCCGGACGATGTCCTTCCAGATCTCCTGCTTCCGATGGGCATTAACCTGTCAGGATGACAAAGTGAAAAGGCCATTACTACACATGCAACATATCCGTGCATGACACAGTTGTATATACATGTCTCAATCACAGGGGCACATGATGTACACAGGCAGTGCAAAGCTGCCCATGGACAGTTTGCCAGACGTCACTACATGGTATCATTGCATGGGAAGTAAAACCTTGTTCAAATGCACTGTCACTGCACCATACCTGTCCAGTGCATGTCAATACACACTATGGGGGGTGACAACTACTCAGTGAGCCTGCTAGCCAGTGGCGTGCAGACTTTCAGCCTTGCTAGTCAGACAATATGCACATTCAGAAAGGCAGTGCACAGAACACTCACCTGCTCCCCTGGTGTCCCATACAGCTTGCTGTACTGTGGAAGTAGGCTGTCCAGCAGGGCCTGGTTCTCCTCAAGGCTGAAGGCTGGGGCTCTCTCCACAGTACGTGCCATTGCAGGGTCCAGAGGGGCAGAGGGGCAGAGACAGCAGCAGTGCAGTGGCAGATGTGTCCTGGAGCATGTAGTGCAGGCAAGTGAGCTCCCAGGGGAACAGCCAGCAATATATATGTGCTGGAGAGGCAGATACTGTCCCTTGTGTCCAAAGTGATAGATCCAAGTCGTTTGCATCTTCTGAATCTGGCCAATCCATGGAATAGCAGCACCAATACACGCCCACAGCATCCTTCAAATCTTCAACTTCATGACATACATGATTTTGCAACATTGATGTGGGTGACCAACTCATTTTCCAGCAACCGACTCGTTCGAAATTCGAAAACGCGTCCGTTGCCAGGCAAGGCCATTGTCAATGGGTGCGCACCGATCGGCCCATTGCGGTACAACGCGTACAGGGGTACAACGCGTACCCGCACACATTGAATGCAATGGGCCGGCCGTGGGCACCGATCGGTCCATTGCGGTACAACGCGTACAGGGGTACAACGCGTACCCGCACACATTGAATGCATTGGGCCGGCCGGGGGCACCGATCGATCCATTGCTGATCGACGCGTACAGGGGTACAACGCGTACCCGCACACATTGAATGCAATGGGCCGGCCGGGGGCACCGATCGGTCCATTGCAGTACAACTACGTACAGGGGTACAACGCGTACCCGCACACATTGAATGCAATGGGCCAGCCGGGGGCACCGATCGGTCCATTGCTGATCAACGCGTACAGGGGTACAACGCGTATCCGCACACATTGAATGCAATGGGCCGGCCGGGGCACCGATCGGTCCATTGCTGATCAACGCGTACAGGGTACAACGCGTACCCGCACACATTGAATGCAATGGGCCGACCGGGGCACCGTTCGGTCCATTGCAGTACAACGCTGTACAGGGGTACAACACGTACCCGCACACATTGAATGCAATGGGCCGGCCGGGGCACCGATCGGTCCATTGCTGATCAACGCGTACAGGGGTACAACGCGTACCCGCACACATTGAATGCAATGGGCCGGCCGGGGCACCGATCGGTCCATTGCAGTACAACGCGCACAGGGGTACAACGCGTACCCGCACACATTGAATGCAATGGGCCGGCCGGGGCACCGATCGGTCCATTGCTGATCAACGCGTACAGGGGTACAACGTGTACCCGCACACATTGAATGCAATGGGCCGGCCGGGGCACCGATCGGTCCATTGCAGTACAACGCATACAGGGGTACAACGCGTACCCGCACACATTGAATGCAATGGGCCGGCCGGGGGCACCGATCGGTCCATTGCTGATCAACGCGTACAGGGGTACAACGCGTACCCGCACACATTGAATGCAATGGGCCGGCCGGGGTACAGATCGGTCCATTGCTGTTCAACGCATCACTGTACAAGTGACTGGCATATGTCACCATGCCTGTCTCAGATGGACATATGCCAGCCACAGATAGCTCCCAGGGAGTGAGGGGCACACCTACATCACGACAGCCTGTCCAAACTTTATCATAAGGCATGTAAGGCTGCATTTCCTATTGTGTGTATGTTGGTGTACATGTTGTCCTGTGGGTGTCACATGTGGGCAGCCACCCCCAGGCTGTGCACGTGTTCATGGGGACAGGATCCTGGGTGTTACGTGTACATGACCACTGTGATGCGCAACTGTTCATATCTGTGCATGTGCCATGGTCACATTTCACGGTGGTGTATGTCATGTCACATACCCCGTGAGTATATATTGTAAAGATAGAGGCCCCCTGCTAATAGGGTACAGTTCCTTAAGGCAGGGTTAGTGAATCTAATGTAAAAGACTTAAGGCAACAATAATATAAAATCACAGCAATAACCTAATGAATTGAGACACATATATAAACAAAGAGAGAACCACAATATCTGATAGTTATATATAAAATTTAAAAAATGTTTTATTGATGAACAATAAGATAATGGCAGAAATGTATAATATTAAAACAATACCCCAATTATACTAATTCAATCATACTATCATTCATACATTAAAAAGTCACAATTAATTTTGACAGTATAATAAAAACACTTAATGTCTAATAGTCTTGATCAATAAAGTACAATGTGGCAAAATGAACTATTATGTTCGTTCTACGCGCGTTTCGGCACAAACCAGTGCCTTCGTCAGGAAAAGGGGCCACAAGGGATCAAGGATGATTTCTTAATTCACTCCTATAGGATGGTAAAAGAGTGACGAAGACTGCTACTGTTATTGAAACATGTCCAAAATCTTTAAGCAATGGATGTCCAATTTGTAAATGGATTTAACCTAACATCACAACCCAAGGGTTTAAAAGACTGACGTCCACCTCAATTTGGATCGTCTAAATGATTTTAATTCCGATAGTTAACAACTAGATAAAAATTATATTTTTAGGACGTTTTAAAGATGCCGGATAAGGGTTGCCTCCACACGCTACGATATCCACCGATCGGTCCATTGCTGATCAACGCGTACAGGGGTACAACGCGTACCCGCACACATTGAATGCAATGGGCCGGCCGGGGGTACCGATCGGTCCATTGCTGTTCAACGCATCACTGTACAAGTGACTGGCATATGTCACCATGCCTGTCTCAGATGGACATATGCCAGCCACAGATAGCTCCCAGGGAGTGAGGGGCACACCTACATCACGACAGCCTGTCCAAACTTTATCATAAGGCATGTAAGGCTGCATTTCCTATTGTGTGTATGTTGGTGTACATGTTGTCCTGTGGGTGTCACCTGTGGGCAGCCACCCCCAGGCTGTGCACGTGTTCATGGGGACAGGATCCTGGGTGTTACGTGTACATGACCACTGTGATGCGCAACTGTTCATATCTGTGCATGTGCCATGGTCACATTTCACGGTGGTGTATGTCATGTCACATACCCCGTGAGTCCCATGTGGGACGGTATGTTTGAGCCAGGGTGTCCCAGTGGCACAATAGTGATGGTCCTCCACAGTCTGTGTGCATGTAGTGTTTACAATGTCTCTGATTTCATGTGCACAATGGGAGACAGTCTCCACATCCACGTTGTGTGTGCATGGACTTTGATGTTGTGCGTGTGTGTGTCACAGACGTCCATGTCTGTCCTGCCGTGGCAAGTGGGACCACTACCTGTGGGGGTCATGGTTGTTTTGCTGTGGTGTATACATGATACAGCAAAAATCACAAGATGATGGACGGAATGTTGCACATTGGCAAAACATTCACCCCCAGTCACAGATCTGGGTTTAATCCATCGTTATTTTGCTCACCACGCCACCCCAGTTCAGACATGGCCATATGCAAATCAGTCTTGACCCTGTGCCTCATGGGAACAGTCCAGCCCGAACTGCCAAGCCATGTCTTTCCTGGACCGGAATCAAGCATCCTAGGACCGGTTTCTGGCTATCAGCCGTCATCAGCCAGGATAGCTTGACTCCAGTAGCGTAGTGAGCACGGGACCCACGTCTGGGCATACCCTTCCCACATAGGGCGAACAGCAAAAATCACAAGATGATGGACGGAATGTTGCACATTGGCAAAACATTCACCCCCAGTCACAGATCTGGGTTTAATCCATCGTTATTTTGCTCACCACGCCACCCCAGTTCAGACATGGCCATATGCAAATCAGTCTTGACCCTGTGCCTCATGGGAACAGTCCAGCCCGAACTGCCAAGCCATGTCTTTCCTGGACCGGAATCAAGCATCCTAGGACCGGTTTCTGGCTATCAGCCGTCATCAGCCAGGATAGCTTGACTCCAGTAGCGTAGTGAGCACGGGACCCACGTCTGGGCATACCCTTCCCACATAGGGCGAACAGCAAAAATCACAAGATGATGGACGGAATGTTGCACATTGGCAAAACATTCACCCCCAGTCACAGATCTGGGTTTAATCCATCGTTATTTTGCTCACCACGCCACCCCAGTTCAGACATGGCCATATGCAAATCAGTCTTGACCCTGTGCCTCATGGGAACAGTCCAGCCCGAACTGCCAAGCCATGTCTTTCCTGGACCGGAATCAAGCATCCTAGGACCGGTTTCTGGCTATCAGCCGTCATCAGCCAGGATAGCTTGACTCCAGTAGCGTAGTGAGCACGGGACCCACGTCTGGGCATACCCTTCCCACATAGGGCGAACAGCAAAAATCACAAGATGATGGACGGAATGTTGCACATTGGCAAAACATTCACCCCCAGTCACAGATCTGGGTTTAATCCATCGTTATTTTGCTCACCACGCCACCCCAGTTCAGACATGGCCATATGCAAATCAGTCTTGACCCTGTGCCTCATGGGAACAGTCCAGCCCGAACTGCCAAGCCATGTCTTTCCTGGACCGGAATCAAGCATCCTAGGACCGGTTTCTGGCTATCAGCCGTCTTCAGCCAGGATAGCTTGACTCCAGTAGCGTAGTGAGCACGGGACCCACGTCTGGGCATACCCTTCCCACATAGGGCGAACAGCAAAAATCACAAGATGATGGACGGAATGTTGCACATTGGCAAAACATTCACCCCCAGTCACAGATCTGGGTTTAATCCATCGTTATTTTGCTCACCACGCCACCCCAGTTCAGACATGGCCATATGCAAATCAGTCTTGACCCTGTGCCTCATGGGAACAGTCCAGCCCGAACTGCCAAGCCATGTCTTTCCTGGACCGGAATCAAGCATCCTAGGACCGGTTTCTGGCTATCAGCCGTCATCAGCCAGGATAGCTTGACTCCAGTAGCGTAGTGAGCACGGGACCCACGTCTGGGCATACCCTTCCCACATAGGGCGAACAGCAAAAATCACAAGATGATGGACGGAATGTTGCACATTGGCAAAACATTCACCCCCAGTCACAGATCTGGGTTTAATCCATCGTTATTTTGCTCACCACGCCACCCCAGTTCAGACATGGCCATATGCAAATCAGTCTTGACCCTGTGCCTCATGGGAACAGTCCAGCCCGAACTGCCAAGCCATGTCTTTCCTGGACCGGAATCAAGCATCCTAGGACCGGTTTCTGGCTATCAGCCGTCATCAGCCAGGATAGCTTGACTCCAGTAGCGTAGTGAGCACGGGACCCACGTCTGGGCATACCCTTCCCACATAGGGCGAACAGCAAAAATCACAAGATGATGGACGGAATGTTGCACATTGGCAAAACATTCACCCCCAGTCACAGATCTGGGTTTAATCCATCGTTATTTTGCTCACCACGCCACCCCAGTTCAGACATGGCCATATGCAAATCAGTCTTGACCCTGTGCCTCATGGGAACAGTCCAGCCCGAACTGCCAAGCCATGTCTTTCCTGGACCGGAATCAAGCATCCTAGGACCGGTTTCTGGCTATCAGCCGTCATCAGCCAGGATAGCTTGACTCCAGTAGCGTAGTGAGCACGGGACCCACGTCTGGGCATACCCTTCCCACATAGGGCGAACAGCAAAAATCACAAGATGATGGACGGAATGTTGCACATTGGCAAAACATTCACCCCCAGTCACAGATCTGGGTTTAATCCATCGTTATTTTGCTCACCACGCCACCCCGGTTCAGACATGGCCATATGCAAATCAGTCTTGACCCTGTGCCTCATGGGAACCGGTCCTAGGATGCTTTTTTCCAGTCCAGGGAGGACCTGGCTTGGCAGTTCGGGCTGGACTGTTCCCATGGGGCACAGGGTCAAGACTGATTTGCATATGGCTGGGTTCAAACTGGAATGGCATGGTGAGCAAAAACGATGGATTTAGGCCCAGATCTCTGAACTGGGGTGAATGTATGACATTGTTCTGCATTCTGTCCATCAATTGTTGTTTTTGCATTTGTCACCCCGAGTGGGACGGGTATGCTCAGACGTGAGTCCCGTGCTCTCCATGCCACTGGAATCAAGCTATCCTGGCTGATGAGGGCTGAAAGCCCGAAACCGGTCCTAGGATGCTTGTTTCCAGTCCAATGAGGACCTGGCTTGGCAGTTCGGGCTGGACTGTTCCCATGGGGCACAGGGTCAAGACTGATTTGCATATGGCTGGGTTCAAACTGGAATGGCATGGTGAGCAAAAAACGATGGATTTAGGCCCAGATCTCTGAACTGGGGTGAATGTATGACATTGTTCTGCATTCTGTCCATCAATTGTTGTTTTTGCATTTGTCACCCCGAGTGGGACGGGTATGCTCAGACGTGAGTCCCGTGCTCTCCATGCCACTGGAATCAAGCTATCCTGGCTGATGAGGGCTGAAAGCCCGAAACCGGTCCTAGGATGCTTGTTTCCAGTCCAGGGAGGACCTGGCTTGGCAGTTCGGGCTGGACTGTTCCCATGGGGCACAGGGTCAAGACTGATTTGCATATGGCTGGGTTCAAACTGGAATGGCATGGTGAGCAAAAAAACGATGGATTTAGGCCCAGATCTCTGAACTGGGGTGAATGTATGACATTGTTCTGCATTCTGTCCATCAATTGTTGTTTTTGCATTTGTCACCCCGAGTGGGACGGGTATGCTCAGACGTGAGTCCCGTGCTCTCCATGCCACTGGAATCAAGCTATCCTGGCTGATGAGGGCTGAAAGCCCGAAACCGGTCCTAGGATGCTTGTTTCCAGTCCAGGGAGGACCTGGCTTGGCAGTTCGGGCTGGACTGTTCCCATGGGGCACAGGGTCAAGACTGATTTGCATATGGCTGGGTTCAAACTAGAATGGCATGGTGAGCAAAAAACGATGGATTTAGGCCCAGATCTCTGAACTGGGGTGAATGTATGACATTGTTCTGCATTCTGTCCATCAATTGTTGTTTTTGCATTTGTCACCCCGAGTGGGACGGGTATGCTCAGACGTGAGTCCCGTGCTCTCCATGCCACTGGAATCAAGCTATCCTGGCTGATGAGGGCTGAAAGCCCGAAACCGGTCCTAGGATGCTTGTTTCCAGTCCAGGGAGGACCTGGCTTGGCAGTTCGGGCTGGACTGTTCCCATGGGGCACAGGGTCAAGACTGATTTGCATATGGCTGGGTTCAAACTGGAATGGCATGGTGAGCAAAAAAACGATGGATTTAGGCCCAGATCTCTGAACTGGGGTGAATGTATGACATTGTTCTGCATTCTGTCCATCAATTGTTGTTTTTGCATGTGTATACATGATACTCCATGTAATGCCAGTGTCCATGTGGCAATACAGGGTCCCTGGGAATGTACCTGTCGTTGAGCTGTGGTGCCTGGGGCACATCTGTCCTCACATGTCACTGTGGGGGGTGATTGTGACACGGCAGCAGGAGATGGGAACTGTGACACGGCCTCGTGATATCCAATGGGCCAACCTGGGACTAATTGATGCCACTTGTTGGACCGTGTTGACAGATGTTGGCCATGTATGTACCATACATGTCCTTACGGAACTGCACACTTCATGTAGTTGTGCCTCATAATGATGTATGTTGGGATATTGAGTGTGTTCAATGCCGCATATGTGGGGTGACTGACAATCTTGCTTACTTCTCCTCTGCACTGCAGGGCTCCTGCTGTCCATCGACCATTCCCAGACCTGGCAACGATGGTGGAATGGGACAGCATCCGACGGTACCGCTTCACCAGGCAGCTGATTGAGGATTTGGCAGTGCAGTTGTCCCCACATTTGCAGCCTGGCCGGCCGTATCCTACAGCGCTGACCCCCAAGGTGAAGGTGATGGCAGCCCTACACTTCAATGCCACCGGTACCTTCCAACATACTGTGGCGACTGCTGGTGGGATGTCACAGACCATGTTGAGCCGTGTGCTCCGCGATGTTTTGGCGGCAATGTTGCTATTCCTGAACCGGTACATCTATTTCCCTAGACTGCGACGACTCACTGACGTGAAGAGTGACTTTTATGCCCTGGGGAGGATGCCGCATGTCATTGGCTCCATTGATGGGACACATGTGGCTTTGGTACCACCACAGGCCCAGGAGCAGGCCTACAGGAACCGCAAGCACTACCACTCGGTCAATGCACTGGTGGTGTGTCTTGCAGACATGACCATCACACACGTGTGTGCCCGTTTCCCTGGTTCAGCACACGATGCCTTTGTGATGAGGAGTAGTCGCATCCCCAGGATGATGGCACAGATGCAGAACCAGCGTGCCTGGCTTGTCGGTGTGTACTGACTTTGTGTCATTGTGTGTGATCTGATCTGTAGTATTCCGCCCACTTTTCCAAGTCAGCTAATGTGCACTTGTCTGTCCGTAGGTGACTCGAGATACCCCAACATGCCGTGGTTGCTGACACCCCTCAGGAACCCTGTGACACCAGCCCAGATGCGCTACAATGAGGCACATGGTCGGACCAGGAGAGTGATTGAGCGGACATTTGGTCTCCTGAAGAGCCGCTTCCGCTGCCTGGACAAGACCGGAGGGTCCCTCCCATATGCCCCTGCGAAAGTGTGCAAGATTATCATCGTCTGCTGCATGCTCCACAACCTGGCAGTGCGGAAGGAGTTGCCTCTCATCCAGGATGACAATGACCAACATCCGCCACCTGTGGAGGATCCTGGCCTGGACCACGATGCCAGTGACGATGATGATGATGATGATGATGAGGGTGATGTCCGCACACAGCTCATCACCAACTTCTTTAGCTGAATGTGAGTATCCTGAGGTGTCATGTCAATGATGTGAGTTGGCATGATATGTGTAGGTGGTGCTCTGGTGCTGTTGGAGTGTGTCCATGGGCTACTTGACTGGATGTGTGTTGCGATGTGTGCTTACAGGTGGGCTGTACTCCCCAACAGTGTTGACATGCTAACTTGGTTCTGGGTGGGTATCTTGTAACATGTATTGTGCATGAGTTTTGCTGTTCTGTCCTGTACTCCATTGCTTTTGACTGTGTGTCATTTCTGTCCTTCACAGGGTACTTTCAGATTCGTTTGGTCAAATGTGTCCACCGACGACGTGATTGCACTTCCAGGGTGGTAGCTGTTGTGTCCCTACAGGTGATGTGCGCCACACCCATGGACTTCCTTCCGTCTACAGTTGTTGACTGTGTACCCACTGCCAGTTGGGATTACCTTGCATCTGTAGTGGTTACGACATGTTGCAACTGTGTAATAAACCTGTGCTTCACTTTGTGATGTGCGTTGTCTGTGGTCACACATTTGACTGCCATTTGCTTACTGCACCTGTGGGCTACTTGACTACAACTGGGAATGGGTGTGGTGTCTGTGCATTGCACCGTCTTCCCTGGCAACATCAGTGTAGGCAATGAGTCAGATGGCCTAGGTGTGTATGTGTTGTGTAGCCCTGGTGGTGTGTCTCCCTCATTTGTGTCACGTTGCCTTTACTCACATGCCTGTGTTGTACTTGCTGTTGCAGTTCGCATACACAGTGTAATTTTGCAGTTCATCATCCCCATAACAGCACCCACGTTGGAATCACAACAGAGGCAAGTATGGTGTATTAGTGTGTTTATTGTGATACATTTGTGTGAATAGTGCATAGGATGGGTAGTGCTGTACATAAATCTTGCAATCAGAAGTTCCTAGGTGAATTGAAAGTCCTGGTAGACAGAATCCCCAGTATCGGGGCCACAGTTGTCTGAGACATTGGTCCAACTTGTACTCCCCATGCAATGTGTGGGAGTAGTGTTGCCGTCAACAGGGTGAACAGTCTGTGCACAAAGGTGAACATCCAGAACAGGTTCAGGCTTCCTGGGAGTTGCGCTTGGCCATCGGCCTCTCACTTGCCCCTCTTCGGACGACCCTCTTCTTGGGGGGCCCCCTCAAGTACAGGCTGCTGCGGTGCAGGGGACTCTCCGCCAGAGTCATCCTCCCTCCCTGTGGCAGTTGCAGTTTGGGCAGCACCAGATGTTGTTGACACACAGGGAGGTGTGGACTCGTTGCTGTTCATCTGGCGGAAGCATTGTAAAATGTCCCTGTGCACCGCCGTCATCTCATGCAGTGCATCCCACTTGGACTCCACGCGGGACATGTGTGAGTCCACGCGGGACATGTGTGACTCCACGTGGGACATGTGAGAGTCCAAGCGGGCATGATGGGCAGCCTGCTGCTGTTTCATGTCTCTGAGGAGCCCCACTACCTGGCTGAGGTCTCCGGTGCTGGACTGGTACGCATCAGCTATGCGTACCAGTTGTGGGTCATCATGCACACCAGCAACCTCTGCAAGCAGCGACCTCTGTCTCCCACCCTCCCACCACCCCTGCTGACATGTGCAGTGCATGCAGTGGTACGCACAGATGACCCTGGTCCACCTTGGAGGTTGGTGGTGGTGGTGGTGTCCATGGCCCCAGGTTGGTCCAGGGTCCCTGTGCTGGTGTTGCTCCTTGTTCTGTCCATGTCGGCAGGGATGGTATTTGTGTTGATAGTCGTTGGAGGGGTGGGTGCAGCTGGTGGTCCTGCTGGTGCTGCAGCTGGTGGTCCTGCTGGTGCTGCATGTAGACTTGCACCGGATGTGCCAGGTTGGTCTTCTTCGTCCGAGGAGGGCAGAGGCTGTACGACACCAGTGAGCTCCGCATCCTCTTGAGCCTGGGACTGGGACTCCTCAGCATCTGCTGCTGTGTCCCCATCATCACCTGTTTTTGGGAGACACACACAATGTATGTTATGTTTCTGCAGGCATCAATGGTTGACACACCTGACAGTTGTGACTGTGCCTCTGGGTGCGGGCCTGTACATTGCATTGTCCTAAGTCGTCACAGTCAGGGGTTGATATTGGTGTGGCACATTGTCCTGCATTATTTGGGCATTTCTATGTATTTGTTGGGGTGTGAACATGGTCTGCATTGGTTGTGTTTGGTTGACAGCCGGCCCTCCTTCCCACCCACCCAGCCAGTCAGTTATCCCACCATGGACTGTGCTTGCATTGCAGGGAGTGGAAGTTGTCTCTCAGGATGTCAGTCAGTGGTGTCCTGCTGTTTGTTGGTGCACAGTTGCCAGCAGGGCCTTGTGCTCCCCACAGCAGTAGCCAGTGTCAGCCATCTTGTCAGTCCTTCTCCACTCCCTGTGATGTGAGCATGGTTCAGGGTGGTGTTGATGGGACAGTTGTGGGGGTGACCAATATCTGTGACTGCCACTCCCATCATGCTATTGCCTCCACCCCACTTCCCAGCATTCCCATACTTACTTGCTTTTGTGGGGAGTTCAGTATGTGTGGGTGTGTGAGCAATGGCAAGATGGCTGACAGTGGTGTCCTGCTGTTGGTTGGTGTGCAGTTCCCAGCATGCCCTTGTGCTCCCCACGACACAGCAACAGTGTCAGACATCTTTGATGGGCCTTTCCACTCTCTGTGGGATGTGCATGCGTGAGTGTGAGCTTGCTGGGCCATGTGGTGGGGGATGTAGAGCTGTGACTACGACTCCCATCATGCTATTGCCTCCACCCTCCTTCCCAGCATGCCCATGCTTCCTTCCTTTTGACTCTGCTTCCCTGTGGGGTGGGCTGGCTGTGCTGACAGGATGGCTGGGAGTGTTGTCCTGGCAGTTGTTTGGCTAAAAGTCCCAAGAGTGTCCCTGTGCTTCACACAACATAACCCAGGGTGGTGGTTCTTTGTGGGATCTTGAGTTAGGATGGGAGGCATTGCATTCTACCAGGTGGGTTCTGTGGAGTTTGTGTTGAGGGGGTGTGAGGGGAGGTGCTTGTGACTATGGTCAGTGCTGCTAGTCCTCCTTCCCACCCAGCCAGCCAGATATCCCACCATGGAACGTGCTTGCATTGCAGGGAGTGGAAGTTGTCTCTCAGGATGTCAGTCAGTGGTGTCCTGCTGTTTGTTGGTGCACAGTTCCCAGCAGGGCCTTGTGCTCCCCACAGCAGTTGCCAGTGTCAGCCATCTTGTGAGTCCTTCTCCACTCCCTGTGATGTGAGCATGGTTCAGGGTGGTGTTGATGGGACAGTTGTGGGGGTGACCAATATCTGTGACTGCCACTCCCATCATGCTATTGCCTCCACCCCACTTGCCAGCATTCCCATACTTACTTGCTTTTGTGGGGAGTTCAGTGTGTGTGGGTGTGAGGGCAATGGCAAGATGGCTGACAGTGGTGTCCTGCTGTTGGTTGGTGTGCAGTTCCCAGCAGGGCCTTGTGCTCCCCACAGCAGTAGCCAGTGTCAGCCATCTTGTGAGTCCTTCTCCACTCCCTGTGATGTGAGCATGGTTCAGGGTGGTGTTGATGGGCCAGTTGTGAGGCTGAGCAATATCTGTGCCTACTACTCCCATCATGCTATTGCCTCCACCCCCCTTCCCAGCATGCCCATGCTTCCTTCCTTTTGACTCTGCTTCCCTGTGGGGTGGGCTGGCTGTGCTGACAGGATGGCAGGGAGTGTTGTCCTGGCAGTTGTTTGGCTAAAAGTCCCAAAAGTGTCCCTGTGCTTCACACAACATAACCCAGGGTGGTGGTTCTTTGTGGGATCTTGAGTTAGGATGGGAGGCATTGCATTCTACCAGGTGGGTTCTGTGGAGTTTGTGTTGAGGGGGGGTGTGAGGGGAGGTGCTTGTGACTATGGTCAGTGCTGCAAGTCCTCCTTCCCACCCAGCCAGCCAGATGTCCGACCATGGAACGTGCTTGCATTGCAGGGAGTGGAAGTTGTCTCTCAGGATGTCAGTCAGTGGTGTCCTGCTGTTTGTTGGTGCACAGTTGCCAGCAGGGCCTTGTGCTCCCCACAGCAGTAGCCAGTGTCAGCCATCTTGTGAGTCCTTCTCCACTCCCTGTGATGTGAGCATGGTTCAGGGTGGTGTTGATGGGCCAGTTGTGAGGGTGACCAATATCTGTGACTGCCACTCCCATCATGCTATTGCCTCCACCCCACTTCCCAGCATTCCCATACTTACTTGCTTTTGTGGGGAGTTCAGTATGTGTGGGTGTGTGAGCAATGGCAAGATGGCTGACAGTGGTGTCCTGCTGTTGGTTGGTGTGCAGTTCCCAGCATGCCCTTGTGCTCCCCACGACACAGCAACAGTGTCAGACATCTTTGATGGGCCTTTCCACTCTCTGTGGGATGTGCATGCATGAATGTGAGCTTGCTGGGCCATGTGGTGGGGGATGTAGAGCTGTGACTATGACTCCCATCATGCTATTGCCTCCACCCCCTTCCCAGCATGCCCATGCTTCCTTCCTTTTGACTCTGCTTCCCTGTGGGGTGGGCTGGCTGTGCTGACAGGATGGCTGGGAGTGTTGTCCTGGCAGTTGTTTGGCTAAAAGTACCAAGAGTGTCCCTGTGCTTCACACAACATAACCCAGGGTGGTGGTTCTTTGTGGGATCTTGAGTTAGGATGGGAGGCATTGCATTCTACCAGGTGGGTTCTGTGGAGTTTGTGTTGAGGGGGTGTGAGGGGAGGTGCTTGTGACTATGGTCAGTGCTGCAAGTCCTCCTTCCCACCCAGCCAGCCAGATATCCCACCATGGAACGTGCTTGCATTGCAGGGAGTGGAAGTTGTCTCTCAGGATGTCAGTCAGTGGTGTCCTGCTGTTTGTTGGTGCACAGTTCCCAGCAGGGCCTTGTGCTCCCCACAGCAGTTGCCAGTGTCAGCCATCTTGTGAGTCCTTCTCCACTCCCTGTGATGTGCGCATGGTTCATGGTGGTGTTGATAGGACAGTTGTGGGGGGGCAATATGTGTGACTGCGACTCCCATGATGCTATTGGCTACACTGACTTGGCCAGCATACACAGAATTCCTTCCTTTGAGTGGTCTTCACTGTGTGTTGGTGTTGTTGTGGTGGCTACATGTCTGGATGTGTTTGTTAGTTCTATTTGTGCCACTGCCTAGCTGTAGTTGTAGTTGTGTTTGTACATGTGATGGCACGGTTGGATGTAACTTTTTTGATGGCATGTGTTGTGTTTATCTGACTGACATACACATTTTGGGATGATTCTGTTCTGGTTGCTGTGTAATTGCTATGAGTGCATGGTTTGACTCTCCCTTGACAGTGATGTGTGTGTGTTTTGTGGCAGAATATTGTGTACATTTGTTGTGTACTCACCAGGCTCTGGGATGTTCTCTAGTCCATATACGCTCACTGGCAGAAGGATGGCCCGCACCTTCTCCTCCCAGGGCCTGAGGTATACTGGCTTGGCAGGAGGGCCACTGCCGGTGTATTGGCTGATGATGTAGTCTTTCTTGAGCAGGTCCCGTACCCTCCTGCGCACGTCATACCACCTGTTCTGGATGTCGGTCTTTGTGCGCAGACATGGTGATTGTGCGTTCACCCTGTTGATGATCCTCTCCCACATCTTGGTTTTCTGGGAGATGGGGGTCTGTTGGACCAGTGTGCCAAACAGCTGTGGCTCTACCCTGAGGATCTCGTCTACCATGACTTCCAATTCACAATCTAGGAACTTGTGATTCTTCTTGGGGGCATGGTGATGGGTGGTGATGGTGAGTGATGTGTGTGTTGGTGTGCAGGTGAGGGTGTGTGAGTGTGTGTTTTGCTGGGTGTATGTGAGGTAGGTATTTGTTGGTGTGCTGATGGTGTGTGGCTTGTGTGAGGGATGAGCTGTGGGTGTGTGGTTGCTGTCTCTTGGGTGCTGGCAGTGGAATGGCATTTGCAAAGGATCATGGTTGTGATTTGTGTCCTTTATATGGGTGGAGTTGTGGGTGTGTCTTTGTTCTCTGTCCCCACCCCCCAGTATTTATTGGCTTTGTAATTGCTTGTTTGGCCTTTTTTTGTGTGATTTTTCCTTTGTACTGTCTGTGCATGTTGGAAACGTTCTTGTGACCGAGTTGGACCCTGCATTTGTCTCGTACGGTGTTCTCCGTTTCGTTCACGCTGTGTTTGTGCAGTTTTCTATGCTGCGTACGCGTCGGTCGCGGTGTTTTGTGTTGCTTCGGCTCGGTTTTGTATGCGTGTTGGTCGTACGGCTTGTCCTCCGTCCGACTCGGTCGTGGTTTTCGCGCCTTGCATCGTACTTTGCGGTTTGGAGTTCGCGTGTACGTTTCGGTCGGATTTGTTCTGGGTGCGTGTCGGTCGGTTCGATTCGCGTGTTTTTCCGGCCGGATTGCTGTTTTCCGTGCGGCTCGGTCGTTCGGCTTGGGTTCGGTACGTGTCGGTCGGATTTTGCACGCCTTGCATCGTACTTGGCGTGTCGGGCGCCACAGGTACGTGTCGGTCGGTATAATTTCCGGCTCCGAGTCAGTCGGTGCTTTTTCCGGCCCGAATCGGAGTCGACGCCGATATGTTCACAGACTACATTAGGGAGGTTGATCTATGCATACATACCCCCCAATAGTTTCTCTGCACTGTATTCGGTAGTATAGAGTACAAATTACTGTTTAATTAACATTACCCTTACACATTAACCGTGTGAGCAAGCATCTCAAAACTAACATCACCTCTAGCCCTATAACGTTGGGAACTTTGAGATGAAGACAACAAAGCTGACTATCTCCATTTACAGCCAACATGCATGTAGCACAATATATATTCAATAAGATAAAATATATGGACACATCCACTTCACAGAAAAGTCAATAACTAAGGGCCGTATGGGCCTCCATACATAAACTGTTGGGTCCGTGTCATGAATTGAGCGAGTGCGGGCAACAGTTCCACGAATTACGGGTCCCGGACTACAGTACCCATGAACCTTGTAGTCCTTATGTTGCAAGGCCCGAAGAGATGACATCATCACGCAGGCATCTACGAGTGACTGCGGCCTTTACAAGTAGCGTTCATGGCCGCTGTTCGCTTCCCAACTTACAGCAGTGGAGGGGGCACTACTAGGTGCTACCATAGCATCATCCTTCTGATGAAGTAAGTGGGACACTGGGGGTTCCCATTATCAAGCTAGAAACACGGCCTCACCGTAAGGCCAATATGATTGACGGATAACATCAGTAATTTCCCGAAGCCCCTTGGCAAATTATAAGTACATAAGAAACCGGCTTCTCGCTTGCAGTTAAGAGTCCGGTTGAACAGAGCTCTCCCTAACCCAGTGGTATATACTCTTATCCAACATTAATATAACTCAATATCTCGTGCATGCAAATTTATTCACAAGGTGATTATTACACTACTCTGTGATACTGGCATTCTATGATAACGTTGCACAATAACTATATTCACACAGATATTTGACTTTGGATGTAATTGGTCGTAAGTTTGGCTCTTTTACCTGCATTGCAACTAGAGTCTATTGTGAGATATATATGATATCTATAAAAGAATGCTAAATCGTCATTTGGAGCTTATGGCCTTTTGGCATCGCATATGAAACTAACCTTTATTCTATCAGTGTGTGACAATTAGGGTGACACCCCCCACATCTGGCCATAGTGCCGGTAATACGTTTTAACTCGGCGAAGTGAATTACAAAACAAAATAAGTTGTACATGAATTGTTTTATAGGAATACAAACAAATGATTCCTTAAAGAGGTAAGGTTTAGACCTGGACCCCCCTCATAGTGATACAAATGATGGTGCATAGCCTCAGATGCACCCTCTTGTGTTTTTTCAAAAATTGCTAGCAGTGATTAGCCATATGCTGGAAAATTAAATTAGGTGACCAGAGGGAGCGCATCACGTTTTTTCTCCCTATCGACAATATAAAAACCATGTCAGCATAACAGTACTGAAAAAATTAAAAAACATGGTGGTGTTATTTGCATTGTTATTTTCATCTTTGTTTTTATTTATAATTTGTTTTTGTATTTACGGACTTTCTAGTCATCATAGGGGTGTTAGGTTATGTACAAGTGAACCCTACTACTTTAGTACATTTTATTGGTTGGATCATGAACATCTAATTTTGTCCCTTGTAATCTCATGCTTATTATTCTTTTTTCACTTGTATTTAAGGTGTTAGAATGAATACAGGTACTGGTAGGGTGTCAATAGCTTCCCTCCCTATTATAATCTTTTCACATGGTGCGTTAATAAACCATAGTTGAGTTTTATATTACCCTGAAGAAGACCCAAGACCTGCTCTAGGCTACCTAAAAGGGTGAAACATGTTGGTAATTGGAGTGGTATTGCTCCTACCCCAGTGTGAGAGTTTGTCAAATTATGAAGCATGCCTTGATAAGTTAAGGGTGAGATGACCTCTCAAAAATCTTTTGATGATCCCCTCGCATAGAAAGTTAGAACTGTGAGACACCAGTTCATACCTTTCGACCCTCAAGTAGTTTTGTGTTATGTAGTTAGTGTCAGGGGGATACACTTGTGTGTTTTACCTCCTCCTCTCTTTTGTTGTGAAACCTTGTTGTTGAGACAAACATATGTAAGACGCCTATCCTTGAAAATCTGGTTAGAAAGGAACAGAGCCAGTTGGCTCTGCAAGGCTGGACGTGCTAGGACAGAGTCAGTCACTTGTGATGCCAGTGCCTCTAAAAGCCACTGTAGGAAGGGTCTGAGTTGTTATTCTCAGTTCAGGTCAGTTTCAGCTTCTGAAATGCTGACAGCGCCTTAGAAGAGTCAATCATGTGTCAGGTAAGTGCACTTGAAAGGCCAGCAGAGATGTGTCAGTGCAGTGTCAGTCACTTATCAGTGCCTCCAAAAGATGGGGGGCAGAGAGAGTCATTTGTCAGGCCTGTGCCTTTGAAAGGACACTAGCAATGGGTAAACATTAATCCAAGGCAGTTTCTCCAGAGGCCTAGATGGTTGGGAGACAGTCACTTTTTAGGTCTTGCCTACCAGACAGTTTTTAGCTGTCTGGTTGTGAAAGGCGTCTTGTGGACATACCAAAAACTTCCAGAGAGCCTTCAGACCACCCATTGCTTTCAGTTGGTTGGGTATGCTCCTGGGGAGGGACAAACACAATAAGCAGAATGCAAGCTGCTTATTTGATGGCTTGCCTTCCTCTTCTTGTGTTTGTCCCTCCCCTGGAGCATAGTCTCTTTACCATCTTTTCGACTGACTGACTTGTATCCTTCCACTACTCACTTTTAGGGAAATACTTTGTGGTTGAAAAAACCATGACAGTGCTTATATTTTCCTACTCTCTCCCTCGTTTACTTCGCCCATCTGTCAAATACTCGCCCTAATGCTGTGTTGCTCTTTCCCTGATGTATTGCTCCCGCTTCTGTGCTACTCCCTTCAAAAACTCCTGGCACTCAGTGTTGCTCGGTTCACTGACAGAATATCGACACCTAAAATATCCCCATACCACAATATCAAGTTATAAATATCGATGTCAAAAATATCAACATCCATATTTATAAAGGTAAGAAAAAAATATAGAGAAAAATTATTGATGTCATATAGTTGTACAAAATATAATTTTTTATATATATATATATATATATATATATAATACATTAATAAATATTAAGTATATTGAAAGAATAAAAATTAATACAAAAGTAAATTAGATTTATTATACATTTTAATAAATATAACAAATAAACGTCATTAAAAAAAGTTAATCACACATATATAATAATTAATATATGTATATATTTACTTTAAAACAATTATTAAACTATTAATTTTAATGTATTATATAATTTTAAAATTATATAAAAAAATGAACAAATAAATATATATATATATATCTATATATATATTACTTACTGGCGGTCGCCAGTAGGTAGTTATAGTTAGAACCTAGTTTCCATAGGAAAAGCATTTTTTGATGTGCTTATAACTTTGGCGTCGTTTGCCGAATCTTTACAAAATTTTTAAAAACGTTCCTCTTTTCAGGTGAGCTCTTATCCTGAAAGTTTGGGGGTGATTCGTGAAGGGGGGGCTGAGAAAAAAGGGGGGTACCAAAACGTGTTTTCTCCATGCAATTTCCATAGGAAACTTTAGACAAGGCTACAGGTCAAACTGCTGAACGGAATTACGCCAAATTTGGCAGGGAGAAAGGTCTTGGTCCAGAAAGTACGCTTTTGTTTAAATGGGGTAAGTCCGTTCAGTAGTTTTAGAGAAATATCAAAATTTACAGATATCGATATTTGAGAATTCTGACATCTGATTGGCTGAGGCGTTACGAACACGAGCGTGCGGCTCATTGGTTGTGAACTGTTGAAACTAGGAAGTGTTGGCAGCCATTTTGTGACTGACTTGAAAGGCGTAGGGCGAAACAAAAGAGAAAAATTGTATAAGAGGGTATAGTAGGAACACTGTGGTCTTAGTTTAAGCAGTCTGTACGGTGCAGAGGCAGGGAGTTTGAATGTTGCGTAGGCCGTGGAAATCACGTCCGCAGACGTGGAAATCACGTCCGCAGAACAACGGTGCGCGGTATTGCGGCAAGGTTGCGTAGGCTCTGGAAATCCCGTCGGGAAAATAACAATGCGCCGTATTGCAGCCTTCCTTTAATATAATGCGCGGTAATGTTTACTTATAATGCGGTGTTCACTTTTATCACGGACAGTGTCACTTTCTTAGACGAAAATTAATATTATGTGGGAGGGCGTGTTCTGTTCGTGTGTCTGGAATAAAATTAACATTTAATTGGCTGAGATGTTCCAACAACGAGTTCAATGTTCATTGGCTGCAAACCATTGAAAGTAGAAGTGTTGCCAGCCATTTCCTCCCCGTCCGTGGAGTAGCAGGGACATCTGATTGGCTGACGTGTTCCAAGCAGGACCTTCCCTAGCTTAATGTTCATTGGCTGCGAACCATTGAAAGTAGAAGTGTTGCCAGCCATTTCCTCCCGTCCGCGGAGTAGCAGGGACATCTGATTGGCTGACGTGTTCCAAGCAGGACCTTCCCAAGCTTAATGTTCATTGGCTGCGAACCATTGAAAGTAGAAGTGTTGCCAGCCATTTCCTCCCTGTCCGCGGAGTAGCAGGGACATCTGATTGGCTGACGTGTTCCAAGCAGGACCTTCCCAAGCTTAATGTTCATTGGCTGCGAACCATTGAAAGTAGAAGTGTTGCCAGCCATTTCCTCCCCGTCCGCGGAGTAGCAGGGACATCTGATTGACTGACGTGTTCCAAGCAGGACCTTCCCAAGCTTAATGTTCATTGGCTGCGAACCATTGAAAGTACAAGTGTTGCCAGCCATTTCCTCCCCATCCGCGGAGTAGCAGGAACATCTTATTGGCTGCGATTCCCTCCCCCTCTGTGGAACACCATGGACATTTTATTGGCTAAACTGTTCCTAGTACAAGTTTGCTCATTATTGGCTGGGAACGGTTCACTGTTGTGAACCATTTTGTGACGCACTTCAATGGAGTACGGGAAAAGAAAGTAGTAGCAGGGAGGGTAGGAACACTATTAACTCTGTACAATGGTCACAAGGTGGTGGAGAGGGATTGTGAAGGTAAAAATAGTTTTTATATATTTTAAGGGCCATTTATATAATTGGCGTGGTGTGTACAAATCACGGCGGGAAAATAACAAAGTGTGTTGCGGTCTTCTTTTTATTAAGTTTGCGGGTGGGATACTTCCCAGGAGCACTGTTTAGTTATAATGTGGTGTTTACTTTTCTGACGGGGATCTGTGGTTGCGCAGCAAAAATTTCAGTCTAGGTTTGAAATAGTTTTTATTAAGCAATTACAAATATACTTTCTTCGGAAACTGAAGCTGTATATATCAAAGGGGTGACAAATAAAAACGCAATTCATAAAATATCCCTTAAGCGTGGGCACACCCTCCCTTTTTTTCTGCTATAGTTTGTAAAAGTGTTGCCCCATATTCTTGATAATATAAGAGGGCATGAGTTACTTTTAGATAAAGTAGAAAAGAAGTGCTACAAGAAACACTCCCGCACTACATCATCTCAGGTCACAAGAACAATAACAAGTAAAAAACAGTTAAACACAAATCACTTTATATTACATAGAAATGTACGCTTTATCATTTTTTATAATTTCTATTATTGTAGAATTCGGGAAAGTTCGGTCGTAGTGCTTAGATCACGTACTCCTTTAAGAATATATAGGATAGTAGTATAATAATATACACTACTGGTCGTATATATTCTATAGGGAGAAGGTGAATAGGAACCGCAACAGACAAAAATAGAAATAGTAAAAAAACATTCAGAAATGCAGGGTTTATCAAAGGTATTTACTAAGAAAGTATCTATGGAAACGATTTTTTTTAAACTGCAATTTCCAAAAATATTGTCACTGTAAAAATATCTGATCAAGTAAGTTATATAGGTCAGTAAACTGTATTTCAGATGGTGTAGTCCTGGCGGCGACAAATCTCCAATTCCTCTTGTGTGGAAGTATCACACTCTTACAATATACACAGTGTCACTGATGGCACACAAAAAGGAAAATGAAAATGAAGTCATCAATACAAAACAAGATCAATAACGAAATACTTTCCAGCGATGAGTATGTTGAGAGCTTCTTTTCTCCGGGACTTCGAAATCTTTCATCTTCGCGCCAACGGGTCATAAAGTGCTCTGAGATCACAATGACTGTTAATATTATAATATACATATTCACAGTATATGATCCCGAAAAAGAAACAGAGTAATAACGAGAAGGTGCTGACGTTAAATATAAATCTTTAGTCTTCGCGCCGACGGGTCACCAACACTTCTGAGGTCAAGTACAGTGTCAATATTATAATATACAAAGTCACACTATATGAGCTCAAAGGAGCCAGAACAGGAACAATGTTTGCTGTATTCTGTCTGTTTCTGAAAACAAGCTGCTGACGTTACATATAAATGGCAACAACAACCAATAACACTTTTTTCTAAATACAAGTGTTTAAATATTGACAAATAGCTACGTATTATAAATATCTAGTATGCCATAATCAAACAACTTACAACTCAGGATTATGTTTTGTGGCCACAAAAGAAGAATCCGACTGTAGAAAAGAGCACCTGCATCACTGAATGGAGACGCGTAAATAACTCGCAAAAACGAAACTAATCAATCAACGGGTGTGGTTTATATACTTTTTGGTTATTCAGTAGCCTATGGAAGGAAGATGCTGCTCCGCCCATTTAGATGTCACGTTTTACAGTTGACACGTGCTCACGTTTTAACTGTTTAACTTGTGCACGTGTTGGGAAAAGTTACAAAATGTGAAGCGGAAAAAGTTTCGATTTCGAACCTAACACGTATAAGGTCCTTAATATGTACATACGTTGGAGAGCTTAAAAACTGTTACCCGGAAAACCGTGTCATTTCCATTCTCATTAGTAAATACATTTATTGATTGCCATAATTCTAAATAGAAGACATAAAAAAAAAGATCTATCAGAATAGAAGAAAAAAAAACGTAATAATATTTCTTATCACTATGATTTTAAATTAAAAAAATGCGAGCATTTGTAAAGCGTACAGCTAACCCTGGAAAGGTGTGCCGGCGCTCGGGGGCGTCGGAAAGATTAAGCAAGGTGTTGCCCACAGTGACATAGTGGTGGGCTAACGTGCCGCTGGAGCCGGGAATCGAACTGTGAACGCTGTTGTTTCTAAGTCAGGTATCATAGCTGCTCCGTCACACTTTTTCCACACTTATATGTTAATTAGTGCTAATTAAGTTTTAAAAATTGTTAAATTATAACTTATAACAGACTACTGTTACAGTTAGTTGTTCACTACAAAAAGTATGCACGTCTTTTTTAAATTTAGTTAAAAACAATATAGGTTTCAGGGACATTGTAGTTTAAAATTAGTATTTATAAAACCTTTCAAATTCACTGAAAAAACCATAGGTTTTACAGACGTTATAGTTAGAAATTAGCATTTAAAAAACCTTTGAAATTCACTGAAAAAACCATAGGTTTCAGGGGCGTTATAGTTAGCTGGACATTTCACTCGTACAAAACCATAGAAATTCCACTGTTATAGTTAGTTCAGCTAACTATAACTCGCGCCCCCGCAATGCACTGCTCATGACGTCACATATTACATCATTCATGGCATGGTCAGTGACATCACTGATGACATCACTGATGACATCTCAAATGACATCACTGATGACCTCATCCAGTGACTGTGTGTTTCTGTAATTTTTAAATATGTTTTACATATATTCTTAGGTGTATTGAAGAATGAGTGGGTGTATAAGTGTCTGGATGGGGGATTTTACAGGTGTGTGACTGATTGTATAAGTGAGTGATTAAACGTGTCTTACTGAATGCATGGGTTAGTGACTAAACTGTGTGAATGTGTGTATCAGTCTGTCTGTTGTTGTGTAAGCTGCTACATGGGTTGGTCAGTAGCTACATGAGTGTTTATATGGGTTATTGATTGTTTGCCTGAGTATTTGTATGGGAGACTGAGTGTGTGTGTGGGTGGGTTGGAGGTGTGTGACTCTGTGCATTGATGTGTGAGTGGTTGATTCACTGGGTGTATGGGTTCAAGAGGGCATGTGGAAACAGCTGTATGGGTGGGTGAGTGTGTGTATGGGTGTGTTGGTGAGTGAATGGATGTCTCAGTGGTACATGTGTGAGTAACTACATATGTAAAAGGCAGTATATGTGAGTGATGCAGTATATAAATGAGTATATGTGAGAGTGAGTGATTGTGAGAGTGGCTGTATGGATGAGTGTGTACTTGTATCAGTGATTATATAAGAGAGTAATTATGCGTTAGTATCTGTATGAATTAGGGAGGTGGTGTGTGTATAACTGTATAGGTGAGTAAATGGGAGTGTGATTCATTATTTGCATGACTGACTAGGTGTGTGAGTAACTCCATGGATGAGTGGCGGTGTGTGAGTGTCTGAATAGGTGTATGAGTGCATATCATAATGTTGTATTGATGAGTAACTGCATGTATAAGTGAATGTATGGGTGAATGAGTGGATGTGTGTGTAGACCTAGGAATCAAAGAGTGCGTATGTAGTAACTGGTATTGGTGTATCGATGGTTTCGAAAATGGCAGTCTCTATTTTTAAAAAATTAATTCTAAATTAAAACATTAAACTATTTAAAAATCTTTAAACTTAAATTTCCCACTCCAGTCTGTGCAACAGTAGGGAAAGTGTTGGATAGCGGAGGGGTAAAATTTACTATTCCCACTCCAGTGAGTGTAACAGTAAGGAAAGTGTTGGATAGCAGAGGGATAAAATTTACTATTCCCACTCCAGTGAGTGTAACAGTAGGGAAAGTGTTGGATAGCAGAGTGGGAAAAATGACTACTCCCACTCCAATGAGTGCAACAGTAGGGAAAGTGTTGAATAGCAGAGGGATAATACTTACTATTCCCACTCCAGTGAGTGCAACAGTAGGGAAAGTGTTGGATAGCGGAGGGATAATACTTACTGTTCCCACTCCAGTCAGTGCATCAATAGGGAAAGTGTTGGATTGGGGAGGGGTAAAATTTACTATTGTCACTCCAGCCAGTTCAAAATAAAAATACACACAAAATATCATAAACAAAATAAAAACATTTGTAAAAAAAGTAAACAAAAAATATATAAATATGTTAAAAATTAAAATAACAATATATTTAATATTAAAAATTAAAAATAAACACATTATAATGTTAAATACATATAACAAATACCTACAAATATATTAAATGAAATAAACAATTATTTTCAAACAAATAAATATTTAATTTAGAAATTATTTATTAACAAAAACATTAATTATTACATAAATGTAGTCAATTTCTTCCTACCCTATAACACCACACAACTCACACCGAAAACAAAAATTAAAATTCTTTGCATAATTAATTATGAATTAAAAAAATATTATTAATTATAAAACAAATTAAAACACATAACATTTAATTAATTTCCCACCCTTTACACCTATAATCCCCACAACCCACACCTAAAATTAAACTGTAAAGAAACTAATTACACAATTAAAAAAAAATTCAATTAAATAACTAATAGTATTTACCAACTAATTATAAATTAATTAAAAATAAATAACTTCCCACCCTTTACCCCTGTACTCCCCACAACCCGCACCTAAAATTAATTAGACAATTACCATAGTTAATTATCAATTAATTAATTAATATACATTAACAACTAATTAATAATTAATTAAAAATAAATTACTTCCCACCCTTTCCCCTTAAAAACCCCACAACCCGCACCTAAAATGAATTACACAATTACCATAATTAATTATCAATTAATTAATTAATATTCATTAACAACTAATTAAGCATTAATTACAAGTAAATTAATTCCCACCTTATGCCCCTATAAACCCCACTAACCACACATAAAAGTTACCCCAAAAAATTAAAAACACAATTAACATTATAAAATCTCAATTAAATAAATATTTATTATACAAAAATATTCATTAATTTATTATAATTAAATGACTTTACACCCTATTCCACTACAAACCCACAACCCGCTACAAAACTAAAAAATGCAAAATGTAATTAAAATAAAATTAATAACTACTAAAAATGTAACACATATATTAAAAAACATAAAAAATAAAAAATACATCACATACATTTAAAATATATACTAAAATACATAACACTAATTAAAAATCGATATTTTAAACAACTATATTTTTGCAAACGATATTAATGATTTCTATATTTTTGAAATCGATATTTCTTACCTTAAAGTCAATATTCTTGACCACGATATTCTTGCTGCCGATATTTCTGTCACGATATTTAAAACTCGATATTAGTGTAAGTCGACATTTCCAACTCAATATTTTGACTGAATACTGTGTTGCCCTCTTCCTTGTGTGTTGCTCTCGTTTCTGTGCCACTCTCTTCGAAAACTCCTCACACTCATCAGGGGCCGATTCCGATTCGGGACGGAAATCTCTCCGACCGAGCCGGACCCGGAGAGAATTCCGACCGAATCGGACTCTGGCAGTCCGACCGGACGAGTACGATGCGTTCGTAGGCTATCGGACTCGATTCGGTCGGACTCCCATTGAAGTCAATGGGAGCCGGTCGTACAACGCGTACGCGGGCTCCCATTGACTCAAAGGGTGCGAGGCGGACAAGGGCGTCCCCTACAGCGTGTACGTGGTGAAGCGCATCGTGCCGTACATGCACAGGTAGGGGGGACCCATGGGTCCCCCCTGTGTGCGACTCGCACGGCCACGCGTACAGGGGGTCCGACGCGGACCCCCAAAGTCCGGCTCCGACAGCTCTTTCGAGCCGGATCGCGCGAGTCGGTCGGACTGCTTGCGGTGCGCATCGTACTTACCCGGCCGGGGAACGTCTCCATTGCGCGGTGCGAGTCGGGTCCGTGTGAGTCGGTCGGAGCGTGTTGAAGCCGCGTACGAGTCGGTCGGCGAATTCACGGGCGCTTGCATCGTACTCGCTCGGCCGGACCCGCGTACGAATCGGTCGGGAAACAGGGTTCCGAATCGGATCCGGTAATGCCGAGTCCGATTCGGAGCCCTACCGGCCGAGATCGGAATCGGCCCCTCAGTGTTGCTCTCTTCCTTGTGTGTTGAATTTCATAGGTCTCACCCCCTCCCCACGCTTTCTGTACTGCTCCTTCCTGTTGCTCTCTCCTCTCTCCCACCATTTACGTTTCCTCCTCCTTTGCTTTCTTCCCAGATCTATTGCTCCCTTCACCCACTACTCGCCCTACCCGCTCTCTGTTGCTTTGCTACCCTCCCACTCACTTCTTGTTGCTCCTTCAATCTTCATGGTTATTAAAAAATATACATGTTTCAGCTACCATTTGCTGCCAGATCACCACTAAAGAAGAGCTTTGGAGCGAGTATTTTTATTTTTTATTTACCAAGGCAAGTGACGCCCAGTGAATAAAAAATAAAATGGCGCCTACATGAACAAATAAATACACGACTGCATGCATGGTAACACTTATTTTTTTGGTGTGCAGCATTGACAAAAATGATTTGTTTTTTTACCAATGCTGTACAGCGCAGCCCAAAGGAATTGACATAGCCAATAGGTACCAAAAGCGAGATATTTGCTTTCCCAACGCTTGTTTGGTCATTACATTTTAAATGTTGGGACAGAGCCATGAACTTGTTAGTACAGAGATCCTACAAAGGCCACATAAGGCGGAGTCAGAGTTAGTCTTGTGTTTGATTAGCGATCTAGAAAGCAGCAGCGGCTGTTACCGAACGGGCGTGGGGGGCGGGGGAGCGGAGGGGCGAGGGGAATAAAAATACATTTTTTAAAAACCCATTTACCTGGATGCGGCTGGCTGCCTCCTCTCCTCCGTCCTCTTTCTGGCTTCTGTGTAAGCAGGAAGCACCCAGGCTCCCCATAGCCAATTACAACGCTGCTCAGTAGCGTTGTGATTGGTCTGAGCGCTGTGGTGCAGAGCTCAGACAGGGAATGGGACCCTGGGCATGTTCTCCACCCAGGCTGTAATGCAGCCTGGGTGGTGCAAAGTGTGCCTGACATTTTGGCTAGCCCAAGACAGCCGGCCAAAATGTAATGCGCACTAAGAAGTGCCACCACTCCTCCCCCAGCCTCTAAACAGCCCAGCCCGCTCTGCCCCCAACCAACTGAGCCAGTACGTTTAAATAAAATGATAATAACATTAAGTTATTATCATTTTATTTTTCCTTTTTTAAGTGCTCACTCAGTGAGCAGTGGGGCGACACTCCTCCGCCTTAGCGGAGGAGCCGCCACTGCTTGAAAGGCTATCAGGGATGGGTCAGTGACATTCTCATGCCAGGTCAGGTCCCCCGAAAGGTCAATAGGGTTGAGACGGAACAAATTGCTTGTATAATCCGTGCCCTTGAAAGGCCAGTAGGGATGTGCAAGTGGTATCCTCATGTCAGGTCAGTGCTTCGAAAGGCCGATAGGGTTGCGGAAGAGTCAGTCGCTTCTCAGATCATTGCCCTTGAAAGACCAGTGGGGATGAGCCAGTTGTATTCACGTCAGGTGAGTGCTACTGAAAGGCGATAGGGTTGGGGCAAGAGTCAGTCGCTTGTCAGATAATCATTGCCCTTGAAAAACCAGTAGTGATAGCCAGGGCTTTAAGTGGGCCGGGTCCTGCCTGTGCTCAGTACAGGCATTTTTTAAAAGCAGGTGCTGGGCTGGGTCTCTATCGAGCTCTCCATTTTTGCCCTCACCCTCAGAGTGAAAAAAAAATCTCCACTCTGCAGCAGCACCACTGCTCAAAGCCTTTGATGTAACTTTAAAGAGACTCGTTTTAGTTCTTTCAGTCTCCCCATTTCAGAACTGAAGCATTTTCAATATTATATACAACAAAGCTGTAGTTGTTGCTTATTTATCTTATGCAACTAACTACCATTGACAAAGCCAATAGTCCTGGCTTTTAGGTATAATGTTACTTGTTGTATTCTATATCTGGATGCAATGACAGAAGCAGCAAAATACCAGTCGGGTGGCACACTATGCTAAGCCACGCCCTTACTTACATCGGCCACGCCCCTTAGAGAGACCCCCGAGGTTTTTCATCCCACTTAAAGCCCTGGTGATAGCGGTATCGTTATGTCCGGCCTGGCCAGGATAAGTTAGTCCCGCCCTGGCTGCTAGCCTCCCTCTTCCACAAGCACAAGCTCCCTAGAATACTGCCCCCTAGAGGCTGCAGCCTGCACACCACTGCCTGCACACGGATTCAGGTTCAACAAACTGTGAAGGCGGCTTGTTGTGTTTGTCCAACACGGCTTCATTAGAGAGGACGGCTGTCACGCGGCGAATATTCAGAGGGGCTTCATTCCCAAATGTCACAAGATGGAACTGACTTCACAGGTTCTCTGACAAGTGCAATCGAAAAGCAATATAAAGCTGTCAACAAACACCGATATATGACTGAAATAACGCGGTCTCTGCGGCCTGTGGCCCATTACCCTCCCAGCCATGACTGCTCTGGCTAGGAGTCGGCTCTTTTGTATTTACGATTTGTGCTTATGTGGGTTATTTACCGTATTTAGGGGAGTTCTCTTGTTTACTTCAGCCATGGGGCTGTCAGGATGCTGTACATCAGGTACCTACGTTGTGTATTTTTTAGCAGAGTCTTTACATATTCATGAGTGTGCTTTTGCATTGAGGGCAACACGTGAATCCGTTATAAGGGTGAGCAGGTAGGACTGAGGCAGTCTAATGAGGACAGGTAGGAAACAGAGGCTTGGGGGAGGCGCGGCGGGCTGTGGGGCTGTCTCCAGACTTCTCATTTCTGTACAGCCCTATTACCGACTAGAAGTGTCATGACAATGTACAGCATGAAGTGTACAAAAATAACAAAATATGCTTCAAAATTGTGTTTGTTTATTGAGAAAGCCTTTCTTACCGAAGTTCTTTAGACATACAAACGCAACGGACGGTTGACATACACATAATACCAAGCATTGGCAAAGACAATTGGTCTCATTTTCAGACCTGTCGGGTTTGCCAGTGCTTTTTGCACATGCTGTGCGCCATCGGAAAAAAAAATAATTGAAAAAAAGAGAACATACACAATGGCGCTGCTGCGTCATTTCCTATGCATGTGCATGCGTCACCACACATCCGAGCGCCTAGGGAATGATGCAAGCGCATCACTTGGTGGGCTTGTCCCTGGCTTTATTTCCTTACCGAGGAATGAGAAGGCATCCCTGGAGGGAGCTCTACTCTTAACCACAGCTTTAATACCCTTCAAGCTAAAGCAGGCTCCAACCTCCTGCAACTTGTAGTTACCAT
The DNA here is from genome assembly GCA_963921515.1 of Calotriton arnoldi. Classification (NCBI taxonomy): domain Eukaryota; kingdom Metazoa; phylum Chordata; class Amphibia; order Caudata; family Salamandridae; genus Calotriton; species Calotriton arnoldi. Next base: position 1,589,833 of record CAWUFW010000210.1, on the reverse strand, counting down.
TCCTTCTAGCATTTTTATGTGCCTTAACACCTTGTTTCCCCAACTTTTTGGGACAGCAGAATACTTGTTAGATGACAGTTTCCACAACCAGCCTATCTACTATGGCTATCAGGATGGGGAATTTTTTGCTTAACTGAAGCAACATGTAACATGCCCTCGGAACAGAGTGCACATACTTTGCTGAATTAGACCAGAATTTGCACAGACCTTTTGATTGCTAAACCATGGCGAACACCAAATGGTGTCAAATCTGGTTTGAGGGCATGTTCGTATTGTGGACACTAATGCGGTCAGCACCCTTTTGAAGTGACAACTTACGCCGCCCACCAGGCTTGCTTAACTAAAGCCTAATCACAGATACACACAAACCTGCTAACCAGCTGTGGCCCTTGTTGCTCAATCCAGCTAAAGACCTAGTTCACTTTGTTATCCACGGAATGTTTGCCCTCCACAAAGTCAAAGCCGAGTGCGGCTTACCTTCTAGTCACCTTGTGATTCAAGCTGGAACATTCATACCCCGCCTAGCCAGAGAGTCTTACGTGTAATTGAACAATGCTACTGATGGAATCCAAGATTCCCAATTTCAAGTTTTTCCAGAGCCCCCTATTGTGGGTCCACTGGGACCCATCTGCCTCACTGCAAGTAAACTCGCTACCTAATACAGCTCCCATAATGCACTTGCCTGTCACTGAGACACCTGGCAACAACATGACGCACTGCTGCTAGGTGCATATGGATTTAGAGCCAAACGTACCCCCAGTCCGTGTTTCCAGCATTTTTCCTTTTCTAGAGGCTCCAGTCCGTATGAAGTGTGTGTCAATGTCCTGGCAAGACGAACCCCAACGCCTGTTCCACGTTGGTGACTATCCTATTATGAAGGTAAAGGCTCCACCATCCGATGAACTTAGAAATATGTGACAATCAGCAAGGTGACCTCATGTACTTGCCATGTATCCCTCCTTTCTTACAGGAATATTGCCTGTTCAGTTTCATCTGTGGTGTCAACTCCCAGGCTGCTTAACTGCTATCAATGTGAGCAGTTGCGGACATTAATGGGGAAATCTTCTGGTTTGTGCCCACTTTAATGTGCCGCGTTGTAAGCAATTAGGTACCTAACATATCTCTTCCCCTTGAAAAGAAAAACAAACCGGCCGAAGAACACAAGACACAAGCAGTGTGCCAAATGAGAATGGCTCTGCACAGCCATAAACCAGAGATACACATACCTTAAACCCACAGATACACCTTTGGGGTATGCTCGCCTGCCTATTCACTGGTTTGCCTCCCAGTACCCATCTACTTGGTGATCCGATGCATATTCTAAGCAAGCTTGCAGTCTAGCGTAGCCAACACCATCAACCCATCCTCTGCCCATTGTGATCACCCTCCATCCTCACGTGCAGTGGTCCTTTGACTGAAAACCAACGGGAACCTTGAAATGCTCTTTAATCCACATCTCCACGGCACTAATGGCAAGCACCACTCACTGCAGAGGTACGATCTGGAGAGGCATCTAACCACACATGGATGACCTGGGGGGCTATTATAGACTTCCTGCAGTATTTCGAGTACCATAAAACCTTCCTGACAATGCTGTCCCCGCGACTCGTTGAGACGTAGGGCGAGATAAGTTTTCGTACCAAGCTAATAAGTGGACAATTGCACAATAAAGTGTTCTACTTAGTGCTCCAGAGCTTGCATTGCTATCTCAGCACCGAGTCTGGCAGGTGCTACTAGCGGTGTGCGTTCCCTGTCATTGCCCAGCTGGGGGAAAGTAGCCAATCAGAGGAGCTAGGTGGCAAGCCAGCAAGAATTGAGGTTGACCCTTGCCGTGCCAACCCTAATGTGTATTCGAGCGCCCATCCCAAAAGGAATCTTGGCTCAGGATGACAGGTGTCGGTTACCCAACTTGACCCTGGGGTCAAACACGGCCCCCTACCTGGGTGCAATTGTCCGCTAGCCACTAGACCCCTACCTGAGTTGTTTTTCCCGTCTTTAGAAATAAGGGCACCTTGACATGCATGTGGTCAAGATATCCTCTGAATGAATCATATCATTGTGTTTGAATATTGCTAAATGTTGTTCATCCTCGTAGTCAAATTGGGTAAATATAGTACCACTGAAGGGGCGAACTGGTGAAGTGCTGTGGACCTACTCCCAACATCTACCCATGCTCTGTCAGGGTTCCCTAAGCACCAGTTTCACACACCTCTTAGTGCCCCCTAGGCTTTAACAGAATTGACACACCAGCAAACAGGTTCGGCTCCACTTTTACCCTCAAACTCTGCAGCCCTTTTGCCCGAACTAGAAAAGACGGTATTAACTTCAGCTGACGTCCACAGCGCGCTGCAATTCACATCACATATTGGAGCTATCGGAAGTTCCTACTTTGAAGGATGAAGCCCAGTGGCTTCTTAAGGTAACCAGGCTTGGGCATCAGGTAACTGCAACGCATCCTGAGATTGGTGACCCATGTGTTGAAACTAAATTATGAAACTCAATCTCTTATTACTGAAAATGTGTCAAATTAATACAAGTGCAGTAGTTCGGACTGGTAGAGTGCTGCTGACCTACTACCTGAAAATGCCCCATGCTCCATCCAGGCTTTCCTAAACACGAGGTTCACACACTGATGAACCCGTAGTTTAACAAACTTGCCACACCATATGTCTATTCAGGCCTTATATCTCTTCCCCTTGAAAGATACAACCGCTTTGGTCTTGAGAACCAATGAGCACAAAATTTACCAAGGACGTACCCCAAAATGTCCCATAGGTGGGGCAGCCGGAAAGCACAGTGTGCCAGCTGGGTGTGGCTCTACACCGCCATAAGACCAGAGATACACATACATGAAACCCACCAATACACCTTTGAGGTATGCTAACCTGCCCCAAATTCTGCTTCCCCCCTGCTCCTGAAAGGAACGTATTGCATGCAGGTACAACCCCTCAGCCTCTGAAACTCTCAATGATATCAGCTGTCTGAAGCTGCGATACATGCATTACATTTGTTGAACGTACATTTTATTCCATTAGCCAGAGTCTGTGTGATCTTGAGGTGGGAGGGGCTACCACCTGCCTTTAAAGAGCCAGACTTATTATTATGCCGATTTTGTGGGACATATGCTGCAGAGATTGGCCCTTCTGATCTCTAGTTCTAGCCTATTGAAGCATAAACTTGTGGCATTGGCCTAAGAAACCTCCAGATTAAAGCATGTCGCTATAGTGCGCCTTTATCGGGACCTGGAAGAGTAGAGAATGGGGGACCCATGTGCCTCTATTATGCCCAAAGGGACTTTTGTATTCTAGGCCAACGTGATCCACCCTGTTATGAGCCCCCTAAAAGCACAGCCAGCTGCAGCTCAACAGACATGTGAAATTGTATCCCAAGCCTGACTTCTAGGACTTAAACCCTAGCTAGGACAGGACCGAGCTAGCAACAAACATCTAGAAAGGCATGCCAACAGACTGACCATCTCCAGCACCAGAGTGTCACGCAGCCACTCCTTGGCCTGGATACTAAACCAGGTATGGATTGTGTCGGAAGACCCATCTCTTGGCGCAAGGCTGCCACAAATTCCACTGCATCACCTTAGTCCGTTAAACCAGATGCAGGGTAGCATGCAAAGCTAAGTCCACGAAGAAATCGCCTGCCCCTGCGCACAGACCAAGCATCCCTCGCTCGCCCCGCCATCCACACTCACCTGCTACATATTTGCTGTTAGGCAACTCGCCCCACCCCGCTTAACAAACTGGACATGACCCAATTTCCAGTCAAAGAATAATAGTCAAGGGCATGTTAGCACCGGGCCAGTCATCCCTACACACTGAGCAATCTAGTGATCAAAACACATGTTCATCTATTGTAGGAGTCATCCCCCTTTGACTGCCCAAGGCGGACCTTGAAGGAATAATTATCCTGCGCCACTTATCCAATGTGCTAAGCGTACGCTTTAAAGTACTAGGTCGAGCTACCCGGTGGCCTAATGCTTCTGGCCCGATCCCTGAGGCTCTGTCTATGGCATTGGATTAAAAGATTTAAGCTGAAATCTCATGCTTGGCCTAGTGTGCCGCATAATTCCGCCTCTTTTTTCATTGTATCCATCTTCTAATCCCCGAAGCATAGGACCTGTCGCCAGCCGGAACTGTTTACTTTGTCAATGATTGGTAGTTGCATAGGGCAAACAGGCAACATCTAGGTTTCCTTGTAAGAATTGACAATGTTACAGTTCTGAAATGATGAGACAGTGCAAGCTCTATGATGAGTTTCTTAGAAGTAACATCACAGTCACAAACTCCACCCCTAAAACTTTACAGCATTGTTGCTCAAGTGCCCGCATGCTGCTCGTGGGCCACAGTCGGGTAATTTTCCTCGCAAACGCTGCCCCCTGCCTTGTATTCCTTTCATTAACTATATATCTATCTCGCAGTTCTATATTGCGTGGGCACGCCTAGCCGTGTTGAGGCACACTAAATGGGCAACGGCTGAATTCCCAAATGCATTGGTCATCTCGGTTTTGGTCCTCATACAGCACAGTGCACACGCCACAAACTCAAAGGGAGGGGGGGCATGGGCGATGCATTAAGGGCGTGCTTAAGACCCTTCAGCCGAAAATTTGTGCTTAGCTTGGTGTGCCGCCTTCTGGATTTTGTGGCTATGTCATTGCATGCCTATATCCACTACAAAAGTAACACTACACCTACAACCAGCCAATCTATTGGCTTGTCAATGCTCATTAGTTGCATATATAAATAAGCAACAATTATAGCTTTGTTGCGTCGCATATTGAAAATGCTTCCATTCTGAAATGGAATTAAATGTCTCAATTAAATCGAAAAGGCAAGTTCTACAGCCAATGTGACCTTTCCCACTAAGCAGCACCACGAATTGTTCTCCGCCAAGCAACAGGATGCATCGCCCCCACCCATACCGTTCGCTTCTAATCGCTCCGACCTCACATTGGAGGCCTGCCCGCCAAGGGCACGGGCAGACAGTCTGCCCCTTCCGGGCACACCAGTAAGCCCCATGGGCCCTGGTGCACTACCGCACTGCCAGGGAGCAAAGGCACGCACGCAGCCCTCTGGGCACAAACCGGAAGGCCCACAGACCTAAAAAATGCAGCATGAAGGTAGGCGCCCCCCCCCCCCCGGGCCGATGCACCGCTTGCCCGCCACCGCCAAGGATATGGGCAGGCACTCAGTCCCTTCCAGTCACGCCCGGAAACCCGACTCTGCCTCCGACCAGAGAACGCGATGTGGAACCAGGCGCAGACATGAGGGCGGGCGGCCCAAACTACAATCAGCCCACCACAGCCAAGGATATGGGCAGGCACTCAGTCCCTTCCAGTCACGCCAGTAAATACGATGTCCCCACCTTGGACATGACTGAGACAACTGCCCCAAATGCGCCCGTAGACTCAACGCAAAAACCTGACTCTGCCTCCGACCAGAGAACGCGACGCGGAACCAGGAGCAGACATGAGGGTGGGCGGCCCATACTACAATCAGCTGCCCCCATCCCCCATGACAAATGCCTGCACGTGTACTCATAGGCCGGTCCGCTGTGCCTGCACCTGAGTGACCTTGTATAATGCTCGCTCAGGCACAGGAAGTCTGTGCGGTTTCTCCAACCCAGCTTTGTAATGAAGAAACCTAACTGCGCATGACTGTTTGGTCAGCCTAAGACGGCCAGCCAAACAGACATACACAGTTAGCACTGCACATCACTCTGCCCCCCTATCATGTGCCGGCCCCGCCCATCCCCACACACGCTGGCTAGCCAGCAGTTGAAAAATAAAACAATATCGTTTTGTTTTTCAGCTGCTGGCTGAGCCAGTGGGGTGATGCTCCTCCACCATTGCAGATGAGCCGCCGCTGAGAGTGTGTTTGTTGTTATTATTTGAAAGTTATGGTATTGAAAGTGTGTAGAAAGATATGAAGTGAACTAAGGGTATAAATGCTGGAGAGCGCGAGATAGTGGAGTGAGAGAGAGTGTGAGAGAGAAAGAGAGAGAGAGTTGTGTGAAACATATGGGTTACATTAACTTTTTTTAAAGAAAAGAAGCAAAGAAAATGAAAGATGAAAGGCTAACGATATCAAGATATGTGGATTAAATTAAAATAGAAGTTAAAAAAAACTATAAAGCATTCCAGGAGATGAGTGAAAATTGGAAACAACCCTTAAATCCAATTCCAAACCTTTTTTGATTTATACCGCAATAGGCATCACTGGGCATTCACAGTTCAGAGGCAAGGATGTAGGAAAGCATTTTGCAGGTTTCAATGTATTGCAGAAGGGTCGAAATTCAGTCCACTTTGATATCCGCAATGGGAATCGCCAGTCCCTACCTAGAAATAACAGGGATTGTGATGCACGAAAATGGCGGCCTGGAGCCCCTTTCAAGGAGCACGTTTTGCTTTGCTAATATGGTTTTACAGAGTAACAGTGTAGGGTTAACTCATAAATAAACTCTGATTCCACACGTTTGTAGTCATCATTTTAAGCTCTAATTAATTTTTCGATTGTTGTCTCTTTCCACTCAAGATGTGGATACGTTTAATCCCTCCTGAGAGCCTTTTTCTCACGATTTGGGTTTTATCTGGGAGAGTTCAGTCATGTGTCCTGGGAATATATGAGAGGCATGAGTTTGTGAAGACAGGAGACTTCAAGGCCTGTCTTAGCAACTCTGAGCAGTGCAGAATGTGTGTCTTTTGGTCTCCACAGATCATTGAAACCAGGTTAACTATATACTGTGGCCAGTGTTGAACCACTGCTATTTGACCTCCACAGAGACCTGTGACGTTGGAATGAAATATAGTGGGCAAGCTCCGTCAGACGTTATTGGATGTTACACTGAGGGAATGGTACTGGGGTGTACTGCATTGTGTGTGGTAGAAGAGAGGCACTAGACAGATCCACTTCCTGTAAATGAGTGGCAGAGGTGGCCGCCACAGAGACCTGTGATGTGAGAAGAGGGCATCCAGAGGCAATCGAACTGTGATGTACCATATTGTTTATGCTACAAGAGGGGGCACCGCACAGAACCACTTCCTGTAAATGTGGGGCAGCGGTGGCCACCACAGAGACCTGTGATGTGAGAAGAGGGCATCCAGAGGGAATCGAACTGTGATGTATCATATTGTTTACCCTACAAGAGGGGGCACCGCACAGAACCACTTCCTGTAAATGTGGGGCAGCGGTGGCCGCCACAGAGACCTGTGATGTGAGAAGAGGGCATCCAGAGGGAATCGAACTGTGATGTACCATATTGTTTACGCTACAAGAGGGGGCACCGCACAGAACCAATTTCCTGTAAATGAGAGGAAGATGCCAAAGGTGCTTGCTACGGTACCTTGAGACCATCACTGCGTAGTTGGTAATGGTTTATAAGACCAACACATACATAAATGAATCAAGTAAACATTGCAGGTACAGTTAGATGAAAAAACATTAGAGATGGGTAATCTAGGCTTTTTGGAAGGCAGGAGCACTAACTTCTCTGTCAAGGAGCTGTGGGTGGCACTGCAGCTCTCAGCCCTAAAATAGATTGCTGCAAATTCTCATATCCCCTGCCACCCATTGTCAGCCTGGACAGTGAAAGGGTCGGGCCCATAAGTTCTGGACCTGTTCTAGAATCGCAATCCGATGGATCTCTCTAGCAGCATGCAAGCGTAGAGGGGATTAAGTCGTTATCAATGCCGATCAATTCAAGCGGAATTTCTCTGGACACATAGTAACCACAGACAACTACATAAGGTTAGTTAATTTATTACAAAGCCAAAAATAACTGAACATAAAGGCACCTCAAGACAAGAGTGTAAAAATACATCAGAATCAGCATAGAGCCAAATCTGCAAATAAAGTTGAGGTGGTGCAACATGCACAAAACAATTAACTCAAGAAGTAGGATGTAGAGGATCAGAAAGCATGAGTCCAAATTTCCCTGCATTGAGGGCTAATGAAAATAAAGCATTAATCTATCTCTACACTAACGCTAAAATGACATCCCTACTTAAGCATTCTCAGGAAAAGGAATAAAAGTGTGTCAGCATGTGGAGTCTTCCTAAGAAGTCTCTCCACCATCGATGGGTTGGATAGCATAAAGCTATCAAGACACAGCTCATTCTAAGAAGACAGAGAAGAAGTGGGTACTTTCCCTACTCTAACATCGCATTTTTACAGGTATTTTTCCCAAGAGTCCTTACAGGTCACGCCATCCTCTCTGAACATGATCTTATAGGTAATTTTCCACGGGATAGCAATGTTCCTGAACTGCAACATGTTGACCTTGATTCCCAGGCCTTCTCCGGTGTGAAAACACAACAATTTCCCTTATCGGCTTGAGCTTACGATGTATGTCCTTCTCTCCTTGCCTGACTAATAAAACAAAGAAATTACTCTACCTAACAAGAGCGCTTCTTCCACCTGCAACACAAAACGTGAGAAAGAACGAAATCCACAGCATACATGAAATTCAAACTGTTCATTCTAGAGCGAGAGCTTCCAGGGAAATTGCATTTCAGGCCTACAAGATTCAGCTAACATAAGAAAAATGGCTTATGAACTTTACGAAATTGCATAGGAAATAAGGCACGTTCAGTTAATATTCCTACCTACACGTAAAATGACACATTAATGTTCTTCACGTTAATGGTTTCTGCTAGTTACATTTACTTTTCCAAGTTAATTCTACATGGCCTATACACATCACGTTTCACTTTATTACTTTTCAAGATCCTAACACTTCATGTTAACACGGCACAGGATTATATGCGGGTGCGCTCTACATGTGTGATTATAATGCACCCCTACAATTAAAACACGGTTTCTGCTACATCACTGCCTTGCACTCTTTAGTGTCGGGATTGATGACAGCGCAAGCTATGCAGACTTTGGCCAATCACCCTGCAGCTTTCTGGAAATCCCATGATGACTGGCCATGTATTACAGGCCCTCTCTTGTCAGACACACTGACTTGTGTGAGACATTGGCCTGCGATGGGGAAGGGGGATGTGGCCGATCCCCTCTCGGATGCTCCCTGCACTAACTGGATAATGGGCCTTCACTAACGATAAGGAGGGGTATGGGAAACTGAGATAATTGGCTAAGTAGCTGGGAATGAAGTAGTAGGACACAGCAACATGAGGATGTGTTGTGCTTGTGTCAGTGTGCTTTTATGCATGTGTGTATGTGTGACTGCTAATGTGTGTATGCCTGTAAATGTGTTTGTATATATGAATGCGTATATTTGTGTCTACTGGCCTCTCCCCGGTGTTTGGTGGCCAATCCTCTCCATAAAGCTCTCCTGGCATAATGCGGTTAGACTTGGAGTTAGCTTGCCCTGATATTTGGTATGGCCGCTCTAGTGTAAAAAGACCATTAGCATATAGTAGCCATCTAGGGATTTTGGTGAACATCCTGATATGCGGTAGGCATCCCTGACATGTTATTGCTTCCACTAGCACATGAGCCGTCTTGGCATGCGATTGTGATACACAAACATCTAAGGCAGATTCTGTCTGGCAAAAGGGAGATACAGAGCGTCCAGCAGCACGGTAACATCACGCTTGTCTGCAGAACAGGGAAAGAAAATAAACGATGATGCTTGTATAATTTATTTTCATGTGTAAACAACTTTGTGCAGTGCTGTGCAGTGGCGGCTGGTACATTATGGAAGTGGTGGGGCCCCACAGCACGATCCAGCACTGTGCCTCGGCCTTCCCAATCCCCGGGGCAGACATTTACATCACACAAAAGCAGACATGCATACATACACACACAGTTTCAAACACGCACACAAATACATTCATACATACATATATATACATGCAATCCCCAGCACACAGACAAACAAACACTTTAATTCAGAAAAACTTACCTGACACAGGCCCGTGCTTTCTAACACTCCTATCTCTCTGCAGCAGCAGCCGGAGGCAGATCCACGAGCTTCCACCCAATCGGAAGCTGGAATAGGGTTGAAGGTAGAGAGATAGACCTTTTTCTCTATTCAAGATTCTGATTGGGCAAGACGGTGTATGATTGACAAGCCCTGAAGCGCCATTATCTGACATGCGGCACTGCGTGAGGCTAGTGCAGCATGCCAGATATGTTCTGTGTATGTATTAAGCTGGGCTTTAACAGGTCCCGCCTGACACATGCGCAAAACAGGCAGCGGATCCCTCTTCTGCTGCCAACCTGACATTACAGCATTTACATGCAGACAAACGATCTAATATGCCAGCAGTAGAGGCAGAGGGTCGACGCCCTGGCGCCCACTAGGGGCAGCCGCTGCTGAATTCACCCGCCATCAGCCTATGAGTTTGGCGTGTGTGGCTGCAGGCCCACTCCTATTAGGCCCACTCCTATTAAAGAGGCATCGCCGCCGTCTTTTCCCACCATGATGCTTTTGTTTTCAGTCCCTAAAGCTGGGGATGTTGGCTGAGCTTGGCGGCCATTGCCGGCTTCAGCTTTCATTTTCTGAATCAGGAGGGCAGACCACCAAGTGAATGGGGATGGGTGGGAGACGAAGTGTGGCTCTTACTGCTCCTGGCCGTGCAGCGCTCGCCAAGTTGCATAATCTACACTACATGTTACATGGGTTGGTACTCAGGGCGTGTTCCCTCGAATCCTCCGTAGACATCCTGAATATATAATAGCTATACCATCACAGAAGAATAGCCTGACTCCCGGACTGCCCACATAAGCAGTAACTCAATTTTCCTTGCACACGTTAAACTGCACTGTTGTCGAATGAAACGCTACTGCATGACATGAGAAGTTTACATATATGCAAACAATCTTTCAACCTGTACTGAAAGCTGTAATTTAACTGTCAAACCAATAATTTAGTGAAAACAGACCTTCAGCTCTTAAGGGCAACTGCTATTCAATGTCTTTGCATTTTGGAGTGGCGTGATTCACCTGTAGAAAAGGACCTGATGTTTCCCCTCTTTGATATAATGATAGGGATGGTCTTATCGGCGCAGTGATTTTTACTAAACATAGAAGTGAAGAGTCCAACTGAAGAGTCCCGCACAGGAGAGGGGTAGTTTGGGGTAAGCAGCACAAGTGGGAGAGAGCTAGAAAACACATACTCTCATGAAGTAATTCAATCAAAGGAATGGTAAAGAAGGAATGAGCCAGGAAAGAGACAAACACAAGAAGAGGAAGGCAAGCCATTGAATAAGAAGCAAATGAGAGTGACAATAAATTGAACCAATGGGAAGCAATGGGCGGGCTCTAAGCCCAATGTAAGTTTTCGGTTTGGTCCACAAGAGGCTTTTGACTACAGATGACTGAAGGCTGTCGGTAGGTGAGATCTAAAAATTGTTTTTTACACAGCACTTCTATTAGTTAATTTGAGGCACTGTAATTAGCAGATGTTATTATTACTGAATTCGATAGGACTAAATTCACCAACAACAGAAAGATAGAAAGCTGAGTCAGTTTCTCGGGATTCAAGCCTATGACCTGTAGACAACCCAATTTGTCAGCAGCAAGAACTGGGCTCGCTGCACTGTTCCGCACAAGATGGTTTTAGTGGACACACTACAAACATTTCAATAGTAACAGTGATGCTACTATTTACACGCTTGCCTGGCAGAGGCGTTCACGTATTTATACTATTTATATATTTACATTTGAGTGGTTAAGTTGGTGGTGGGAGAATGGAGATCAGGGTTGGATCTTTCATGATCAAGAATGTGGGGTTCGAGATTTTGTTTGGGCTCCTTGTGGGAAGGTTGTATCTAATAGAAGTAGGGGGGGCAGTCTATAGTAGAGATCCGGATCGTTAGATGGGCACACAGGGCTTCTGTTCAACAAGGAGGTGCAGATTGGTTGAACACTGGGAGCGGGCAGGGGTGCAACATGATACCAGCTGGGAGTGATGGATTGGTGAAGTGCCATGGTGCTCTACTTAGGAGAAAACTGTGTGCTCCTTAATCATGGACATCATTTAGGGATCGCCAGGGGTCGCAGTTGCGACCCCTGGTTTACCCTTTGCATCCCCTAGCACTGCCTTTGCAACCCCTGGCCTCAGAGGTGACTGATTCAGTGCCATGAACACAGGGGCATCTGGGGCTCCACTCTCTTTAATTTCTGTCAATTGTTTATTACACTAATAGTGAATAAATAAAATATATTATTCACTAATAGTGTAATAAAAATGGAGTACAATAAGCTGGAATATGCCCTTCCATGGCAGCTGAGGTCAGCAAAAAATGCTTTTAAATGTATTTTGTGTGCGTCCTTGCGGGTAAGAGTTTGTTTATGTGTGAGAGTGTGTATACATGTAAATATGTGTGTATATGTAAGTATGTGTATGTGAGTGAAAGTGGAGGTCAAAGGGTGTGTGATGTCACTTCTGCTACCCCTGGCCTCAGAGGTGACTGATTCAGTGCCATGAACACAGGGGCATCTGGGGCTCCACTCTCTTTAATTTCTGTCAATTGTTTATTACACTAATAGTGAATAAATAAAATATATTATTCACTAATAGTGTAATAAAAATGGAGTACAATAAGCTGGAATATGCCCTTCCATGGCAGCTGAGGTCAGCAAAAAATGCTTTTAAATGTATTTTGTGTGCGTCCTTACGGGTAAGAGTGTGTTTATGTGTGAGAGTGTGTATACATGTAAATATGTGTGTATATGTAAGTATGTGTATGTGAGTGAAAGTGGAGGTCAAAGGGTGTGTGATGTCACTTCTGCTACCCCTGGCGAATTGATGTCCATGTCCTTAAGGCTAGTTTTATTTTATATCGAGTTTATCACTGTTTCACTGATTACAATGGATATATTGATAAGAGAGCAGACTGGAGCAGCCGGTTTTATAATCATTGTGTATTATTGACGATTCCCCCAGGAGGCTCGGATACCAGTCAGTTGAACAGTGCCCTTTCAAGGTGCCAGCTACTACCTGGTCTAAAGAGAGTGGGGCACTGATGGCCAATGAAGTGTGCACTTTGAGAATTCTTCCTTTTTAATGCAGGTAAGAGGTGTATTTTAGCCCTGGTAACTTTGGCGTAACATCTAAAGGGTGATACATTTTGATCAGAACTTCTGGAGGGTTCCAAAGTGCTCTCCTGAAGACAGGCAGCACCTATCTGTAGGAGCTCGGATGCCCCTAAACCACTTTGGCTGGAAAGGATGAATATTTAACCCATGAATAAAATACAGTCAATTCAGAAAAGAAAGCAAAGTGCACAGTACAGAGTGCTCGCTCATCTTACTCACACTTAAATTAAGAGAGAGTGGGCGTGCCCTGGAGCCAGAAATGCAAAGGATGGTACACGCCCTTCAGTGGCGTAACGCAAAAAGATGGGCCCCCTGCAGAATGTGGTCGGGGGCGCCCGAGTCTCCCATATCTCACAAATATTTATTGGTCATGGGCTGAATGGGGCCCCGTTGACAGGTTGGGGGCCCCTGGAGGGTTGGGGGGCCCTTCTGAGCCGCAGGGGCTGCAGTGGTTGTGTCACGTCCCTGACGCCTGATTTTAAACCAGGTTTGTTGATCCACAAAACCAGAAGCACAAGATTCCCTCCTATTCTTCCTGGTTGTAAAGTATTTTACTCCATAAATAATTTATTCATGTGAATTAAACAGTGTTGGAATTGGAAAATATGTGCTCCCTGAACTCATAAATTGGGGGTCAAGGTGTGGCACACAGGAAATGGGGGGAGTCACGGGTGGCGGAGTCATGAAAAGCAGAGTCTGACAGTCAACTTATACATTCATTTTCTAAAATTCTGCCAAAATAAATTGGCAACAAGGACAAAGGTTACAGTAAATCTCTTCTAGCTTACTTAGTTGTTCACAAAAAGACTGCATTTTAAAATATCTAACGGGATTAAGACACCTGCTGCAGATATCTCTGTGTGCCCAGCAATTTTATTATTATTATTATATAAGATTTGTAAAGCGCGTAGCTGCCCTGGGGCTTCCCAGCGCTAAGAGACAGGGAGCAGGTAAAGTCTGGGAGAAGATTAGAAATGCTGCTTGAACAGCCACGTTTTGATTGATTTCCGAAATTCTGGTTCCTTGTCCAGGGTCCGACATTCCCTCGGTAGGGAGTTCCAGAGTTTGGGAGCTAGGTGGGAGAAGGATCTCCCCCCCACCACCTCACTTTACTGGCGCTCCCCGCTCGATCTCAGGTTCCTATTTTGGACATATGGGGATACCAGATTTCTGATTTTTCTAGGGCCCTTGTTGCGTAAAGCTCTGTGCGTTATGATCAGTACCTTGAATTTGATTCTGGCCTCCACCGGGAGCCAATGTAGCCCTTTAGGGTGCTTTGTGGCAGACTCCAGAGCTGGGGCTTTGCACAGCAGTCTAGCTGCCGCATTCTGGACCACCTGAAGCCTAGAAATAGCGAATTTCCATAGTCCAGACGTGACGTTACCAGAGAGTGGACTACAGTCTTCCTAAGCTGTATTGGGATCCGATCTAGGATTTTCCGGAGACTTCTAAGTAATCCGAAACAGTTGGCAGCGACTTTCTTAGCTTGAGTCATCATTGAAAGGTCCTTTTCTAGCCAGAAGCCCAGGTTCTTGATGGAATCTTTAGGCGTAGGCGGGCTGCCTAGACAGTCCAGCCAGCTTACAGATGGCCTAGGAATTGTCTTATTCCAGAGGATCATTAACTCAGTTTTGTTCCCGTTTAGTTTTAAGCAGCTCTTAGTCATCCATTCCATGACTTTTTCCATGCAGGGCGATAACCTATCGGTATCCCAGTTGGTTCTAGGGTCTAAAGAGATCACCAGCTGCGTTTCGTCGGCGTAGGACGTCATTGAGATATCAAAGCCGTTGGCAATCTGAGACAGTGGCTCCATGTACACATTAAACAGCGTGGGGCTCAGCGAGGAGCCCTGTGGCACCCCACACTTTAATGACATTGTTTTCGATAGAGTGGTGTTTTCCAGGACTTGGAATGTTCTTCCCTCCAGGAACGAGGTGAGCCACTGTAGCATAGTGCCTTGTACCCCGATGGCCGAGAGTCTGCTTCGCAAGGTGTGGTGGTCCACCGTGTCGAAGGCTGCACTCAGGTCCAGGAGGAGTAAGGCTGCTGAGCTTCCCCGATCTAATGATGTTCTGAGTTCCTCCAACTCTGTCAAAAGAGCAGACTCGGTGCTGTGTTGTGCATGGAATCCCATCTGGGTGGGATGGAGACAATGGTTTGTTTCTAGGAACTCATCCAATGATTTATTGACATGTTTTTCCAAGAGATTGCCCACAAACAGCAGCAATGATATGGGGCAGTAATTCCCTAGTTGTGCTGGATCTGCATTGTTTTTTTATAGCAGGGGTTTGATTATAGCGTGTTTCCAGGCCATTGGGACCATGCCCGTCTCCAGAGACTGGTTCATGATCTTAATTAGAGAAGGAAGAATGGCGGGTGTGACTGTTTTAAGGAAGTGCGGCGGGGCTGGGTCTAGTGGTGATCCGGACTTCACTCTGTCCATCAATGATTCTACCTCCTCTGCCTCCACTAGCGGGAGGTTGGTGATAGTGTTTAATGGGGGAGCTACCGCCTGATCCTTTTCCCACCTTGTGGTAGTTTCCCCGCCCGCCCTAAAGGAGCTGTAGATGTTCGTAACTTTAGAGAGGAATTAGGTGGCTTTGTCGTTACACCTCTCTTCCGAGGTCTCTGTTGGATGAAGGTCCTGGGCTGGGGAGGTTAAAGCCTTGACTACCGCAAACAATTCCCTTGAGGAGTTCTGGGCCAAGCTGATTTTCTCCTCAAAGAACTTGGCCTGTGTTTCTTTAATACCGTTGTGGTAGATTCTAATGGCTGATTTATACAAGGTTTTAAGTTGTGGGTCGTAGTTTTTCCTCCAGTCCCTTTCAATTTTTTTGCAGTTTTTCTTTAACGCTAGCAGTTGGGGGTTGAACCATCCCTCTGCTTTGGGTCTGGCTTTAGATTTGGAGGTGACTTTGGGGGCGACTTTGTCTAAAGATTGGATGATCCAGGTTTCCCAGCTTGAGTAGGCTTCCTCCACTGTCACTGGCATCTTGGTATTTAGTGTATTTGTTTCTACTAGGACATTCCCCCACGCCTCTGCGTTGAGCTTAGCCCAGCACCTTTTCTTTGTCTCGCCATTGGGGGGAGCCCCATGTTGCTCACTTCCTTTCTTCCCTACGTAAAAAGGAATATAGTGATAGTCTGACCAGGGGACCGGTACTGATGGTGCGACTTTGATGTTGGAGTCGTTTGAAATGACTAGATCCAGTATATGTCCCTTGGAATGTGTGGCAGACAATACCAACTGGGAGAGTTGAAAAGCCTCAAGATCTAACAGCAGCCTTTTAACGCTAGGGAGGTTCTGGTCCTCCATATGTAAATTTAGATCTCCTATTATGGTAGTGTTAGCTTTCTTTAGTATTAGGCTGGCGAGTGAGTCCGGTAAACTTTCTAGGAACTCACCATAAGGGCCAGGGGGTCTGTAAATTAAGATCCCTGAGAAGGTGTAAGTGGGTGATAAGGATATTGCAAATTGGAGGCATTCGCACCCTTTGATCGGGAAGACCTCGGTGGTGCAGTTGTATTCACTTTTTATCAAAATGGCCAGTCCACCCCCCTACCTTCCCGATCCGGCCCAGTCTAAGAATTTTATAGCCTGGGGGCAGGGCCATTACTATGTCAGGGGAGGAGCATTCTGTTAGCCAACTTTCTGTGATAAACAGGGCATCTAGGGTGGTCTCCTCTAACAGTAAACGGATTTCTGTTTTATGATTGGGCAGGGAGCGACAATTAATCAACCCTAGCTTCCGGGCCTGTGGCTCCTTTGGTGCCTCGGTCTTGCTCAACCCTGGCTCTGGAGGTCCTTTCAACTCTAGCTTGCAATGTTGACAGGACTTGTCTAAAGCTGACTCGCCCGTAAAATCCCAGTCCCTATCACATCCGACTTCCCTTGGTTTTTTAAGGTTATATAATTCCTTACCCGAGTAAGTAATCCTTAAGATTTGTGCAGGGTTCCTGGCCCCTGGGCCCGGTCGGGCGCGAAAGGGCGCAGACAGGCTAGCCTTTGGCGTGCCGGCGCGCCCGCTGCCGGCCTTCATTTAAGGGTGTCAGGTTAACTGGGCTGATCAACTAGACCGCTGACCTGCGTTTCCCAGAGTGCACTCTATGGTAGAGAGGGGTAACTCTACCTCTCTACCGCACTCTATGATCCTGCCTGACTACCAACGCACTGCAAACACTGACTCACAAAGTTCCCTGTTCAGCGTGGTGCGTTTGTGCAGAATGCTAGGATCTGTGTGGCTGTGGGCTCTACTAGTGAAAAGAACAAGGGGGAAATGTTCGGTAAGTGCAATACGGCGCTTTTTAAAAATGACTATCAAGTTTAAAACAGTTTCTTTACCACGATTAAAATGTCAGAGTTAGTGTCAGTCAGTAGCATTCATGTACCTCTCTGACTGCGCTGTCTCCGTAGGGGATTATATTAATGGTAAGATAACTCTAGTGGTTAATTCAGTTGGGTGAGAGTTCTGTTTTTTTGTCCAGGAAGTAGCTTTGAGAGTTGATGTGCTTGCTGCCACTCACATCATATAACATGCAGATCATAGATTTGTATTTTAGGTAGATAAGTAAATGGGTTACTGCGTTTGACACAGAGATTCTTTTGTTATTTCCATTTCATAATTTGCAATCCTTCTAATATAGCAAATGGAGCTATGAATCTGCACCAAGGAGCTACATGCAAACTGCAGGTCATGGGTTTATATCCTTATTGTTTTTTCTCAAGCTGTTGTTATTCTAAGTTTGCAAAGAAAGGGTCCTCTGGGTAGTAATAAAGTCTTGGTAGTACAGACAACCCCAATCGCTGTGTTACATTTTAATCCTGACATTGTGTTTCTCCCGCCTGTTCACTCATAACATGCCAGGGCCGATTACGATGTCGGTTGGAAAGGCTCCAACCGCTAGTCGGAAGCTTTCCGACCGACACGGTCGGTTTGTGGTCCAACCGCCCAATTACGATCTCGGCGGTCGGAACGTAAACCAGCCGGTCATTCCGACTCAGTTCCGGCCAGCTCTTGGAAACTTCCTGCCGGACAGAACTGCACCGGAATCCCCTATGGAGGGCGTTTCCGCCATCAGGATTACGATGTCGGTTTCTCACAGCCTTTCCGTGCCGGCCAGTCTGACACGGAAAGGATGTCGGAAAGGGACTTTGGGGGCCCCTAGCAGGCCCACTTGCCTCCGCGGCCTACTGTTGGTGGTCGAGGGGTACCTAGGGTACCCCCCTGTAAAACACTGCACTGTGTGACAGGCACCATGGGGTGCCTGCCATAGGGTGCAGGGTTTTACACCCCCCCATTTCTCTATAAGAGCCTGTATTACGGACGGTTTACGGTCGTGACACAAGCTCCCATAGAGGAAAGTGAGAATATTTTATTGTCTCTGTGTGTGCGATGTAAAGCACCTTGACACCCTACACCGTGATGAGTAGAGCTGTAAAAGAATTAAATAAAAATATATTAAGTTCCATTTAAATTGTTATCTGTTTAATTATTCATACACACATATAAATATTGTATTCTTACAGTGCATGCACATCTCCTACATAAGGGGGTTGAAAAAAGTAAAAAAAAACTGCCTCTGAATCATAGTTTCTCTAAAGTACTTTTGAATTGACAAGCTGTGTGCCTTTGTTTCCTTCCATTGCAATGGAATCTAGGTGTTAGGCTCCAGATGACTCCCAGGGAGGATGATCAATGAACAAAGGAAGGGCTGATTGCCCTTTATATCAGGCGTTTGTTGTGGGTTCAGCTGGAAGAGAAAATAGGTCCCTTGCTGCAGCATGTTGTTACTCCAAATAGAAAACAGGCAATGTGCAGGCAGTGCTTAATTGTGTCCTTGTGTAGGAAAATTATACTAGGGCAAATTTAGCATATTTCACAGGGTCGCCCAGACCCCCGATGTGGCTCAGAAATAACTGCCAGAACCGGAATCTGATGGGATCCTCATTTCCAGCACTGGAATTAAGTGAATGTAGGGAAGTCGGCAAACATTAGTACATTATTCTTGAAGTAGATGTAACTTACATACACATAAGTGTAGGGTGTTACTCACATGTCCTTGCGCTTCTGTGACTCAACCCCATGATTGGTACATAAACTCCATCCCTCGCCATCTGTTACCAGCACAAACTCTAAGTTAGTGAGTGACTGAAAAGCGAATTTAATGCAGTTTCACAGACTGTACTTCCTTAAAGCACTAGTGATCATAGAGTCAGTAATGAGCAGCAAACACTATTTGAACAAAAAGAATTGCAAAACTTTCTAGGGCATTGCAGGCCTAGTCGTTGAGCAGTAGCATTGTAGGTTCAGTCCAAATCAGTGGAAACCAAAGGTGGGACATCCTTTGCGCCACAATGGCCACTATTAAATCAAGACAGAGTAATACAGGATACAGAGATTTCAGAGAGAGAATTTGGCATGGAAAGGGGTTAAACATGGGAGAGAAGAGAGGAGGAAGAGGCTAGAATAGGGAATGGAAGAGGGAAACTGTAATGAAGTATCACAGGAAGCAGAGTAGAGATGAAGTTCTTTCTTTATTTTGAGATAAGAGATAGGAGCGTCCTAACCACAGGACACACAGCAGCAACTGACACTGGAGCCTCTCTGGTCGCTAGGCAGCCTTGCAGCTAGGCAGTAACACGTTCTAATTCTAGAGCTGCTTACATAGGTCTTACAGATTAAGTGATAACTAAACTAAGAACTAATATAAGTGAATACTACACACCTTCCCCCAAACACAAATTTGTGAACAAAATCTGATACACCTAATTACAGACATAATCATGAAGTTTCACAGGAGTCGAGTATGAACGAGTACTCCTTCGCAGAGGAGGAATGCATTTTGAATTTGAAGGTTGAGTATGAGAAACAGGTGGAGCAGAGGAACTTACAAGGGCAATTCTATTAAGATTCCAAATGCGGCCATCATCAAGTCTAACAGCATTGAGAAATAACTTAACAACTTTACGCGGTGTAGAAAACTTAGTACTTCCAATTTTCTGTGGAAATCGTACTCTCACACAGTCCCCTATATTAACTACAGTACGAGCAACAGCGTGTCTGGCATCAAAATTAGCTTTCATTTTTTTAGACTTGGAATCTTGGAGAGACCTCCACTGAGGATCCTCAGAGAGGCCAATATCAGCCCCGTTCCCTCTCATCCAAGACTGAAATAAATGAGTGTTGGGTGTGCGTCCCCTAAACAACTCAAAGGGAACTTTCTCAGTAGTAGAGTGAGGAGTCAAGCGATAAGCCATGACTTTCTCAAGTAATGCGCTTCTCCAGTCACGACCTTGCTCCTTGGCTGACTGAATAGATTCTTTCAAGACACGGTTGAATCTCTCAACCATCCCATTACACTCTGGGTGATAAAGAGAGCACCGTTTATGAATAATTCCTTTTTTTGCTAAAAAGTCCTCCATCTCTCTGGAGACAAGTTGTACCCCATTGTCAGTTAAGAGAGTCTCGGGGAGACCCTCCCTGTAGAAAATGCTTTCTAAGAATTTCGTAACATCTCTGGTTTCAATACCTTGAGTAATCTTTACTTCTGGCCACCTAGAGAACATGTCAATAAGTACCAAAACGTAAAACTGACCTGATTTGCAAGATACCGGACCCAAAAGATCAAGGGCAACATTTTGCCAACACCTAGATGGAGGTTCACGAATAATCATAGGTTGAGTTCTAGTTTTGCATACTTTGTCAGACATCATACACTCTGAGCAGTCCCTGACCAAACGTTCAACCAGAATGTCAACACCTGGCCACCAGAAGTGCAAACGGACTCTCTCCTTGGTTTTGGAGATACCTTGGTGACCATCGTGTGCCAAATGGATGATTTTCTCGCGAAGAGCAAACGGAGGAACAAGACGCGTTCCTCTCCACAAGAGATCGTTATACACTGAAAGTTCATGTCTTACATTCCAAAATTTCCGCACCTCATCAGACAAGGACTTAATGCCCGTCCACCCACTAGACACTAACTTGAAAACCTCGAGCAACACCATGTCATTTTTTAAGGAGTCTCTCCATTCCATCTCAGATACAACACCTTCCACGACCTCACACACCTTGAAATTGTCTACCTCCCACGAGTCTTCGGAGTCAAGGTAAGTAGAGTCTTTGGGTATTAAACGTGAAAGACAATCAGCGACTTTGTTGTCAATCCCTGGGATATACCTTACAACAAAATCAAAATCCTGTAGCGCTATAACCCACCTACAAATTCTAGAGGAAACAGCATCTAAATCTTTCTTGCAAAATAAATCTTTAAGTGGCTTGTGATCTGAATGCACAATGAAAGAGGTGCCCCAGAGAAACTTCTTAAGCTTTTTGATCGCCCAAAAAATACAAAGTGCTTCTTTTTCAATCACAGAATATTGCAATTCAGGACCAACAAGAGCTCTCGAAAGAAACATAATGGTTTCCTCTTTCCCATCTTTAATTTGTTTAAGAACAGCCCCCAAACCTTTAGAACTTGCGTCAGTGACCAAAACAGAGTCAGCAGAAGAGTCAAAGCTCTGCAAGGAAGGAGCTGAATTGAGTGCTCTCTTAATTTCTTCAAACTCCAATTGACACTGTGATGACCATAAGAACTTTACCCCCTTTTTTAAGAGAGACCTGAGAGTGTGAGTACGACTGGCAAAACGTGGCACGAACTTGTTATAGTATTCAGCCATACCTAGGAAACTTATAAGTTCGTCCCTTGATTGAGGAGTGGGTAGTTCATCAATAGTCTTTACCAAACGCTCCCTAGGTTTGACCCCTTTGCATGTTAAATGATGGCCAAGATAATCTATTTCAGCTAGGTTAAACTTACATTTATTCTCACGAAGAGTTAAACCTCTCATGCGAAATCGTGTGAGAACACATCTCAATCTTGCATCATGTTCAACTTGTGAAGAACCATGAATCAACACGTCGTCTTGATAAATTTTCACGCCCTCTATTCCTTTTAACACATCCTCCATAGCCCTCTGAAAAACAGAGGCTGCAGAGACTAAGCCGAAAGGAAGCCGTGTGAACTTGTAAGTCCCAAAGGGAGTAATAAAGGCAGTCAGATCCATGGAAGTAGGATCTATCTTAACCTGATGATAGGCGGTACGCAAGTCTAGTGTGGAAAAAATACTTGAATCTCTTAATTGTGCCAGCATTTCTGTGATGTTGGGGAGAGGGTACCTGTCCGCAACAACTGCACGATTAAGTGCACGTAAGTCCACACATAAGCGTACTTCACCTGAGGCCTTGCGTGCAAGGACAACTGGGGCCAACCACTGACTAGCCTCAGTTTCAACAATAAACGCATTCTAAACGCATGGATTCTTTCATAGCCAGAGGAACATTTCGTACCTTGCACGTGACAGGAACAGAATCAGGTTTTAGAATTATTTTGTGAACATAGTTAGAGAGACAACCTACCTTTTCGTTAAAGACCTCTTTGAATTCAGCTCGTAGTATAGAGCTGGAATCACTCACACTTGAGACATCCTTGCAAACGTGTTCTGAAACCATACTTTTTGTGGAAGAAGGCGAGGAGATGTCTCTCAAGACAATGCAAGGATCAGCACCAGGAACAAGTGAAACTCCCAAGTCAGCCTGGTGAAACCAGCTGATAATGCTGTCCCCTCTGCATGATATGTAAATTTTTCCAGCAGTTAACCTTTGTTTATATTCAATATTTCCAAGAAAATAACCAAAAAGTTTTATGGGTTGCCCTCCATATGCTAAAGGCCTGATGTCTGGCTTATATACCTTCACTTTACCATGTAGTTTTAAATCAAAGAAATCTTTGGGTATAAGAGATATTTTAGCACCTGAATCAAAGAGCATACTAATGTTACAGTCATTCACAAGAACAGTATCAACAGGCCCCTTGCATTTGTTGCTAACACAGGATGTCAAGATCTCTCCACAATGTAGATCATCATGTTCAAGTTCAGAGTCATCACTCTCTAAGAAGATCTCCTTGACACGTTTATATGATTTAGACTTTTGGGCTCTACAAGCTTTAGCAACGTGACCAACCCTCCCGCAGTTGTGACACTTAGAAGAAAGGGCAGGACAAGATTTGTCATTTGCAAGATGACCAAAAAGATCACAACGGTAACATTTAAATTTAACATTTTCTTTCCATCTGGAAGTAGAAGAAAAGTTATTAGCTGAACGACCTTTCCAAGCAGGTTCATTGTGTTTCCACGAAGGTTTTGCGGGAGTTTTGTTGATAGAGTGTACTTTCTCTTCCACGACCCCATTCTCCTTTTTTATTACTTCCACACAAGCTAAGGAATGTTCTATTCTCTTGGCTAAGACAATCACCTCATCGAGCTTCGGATCGTCTTTTTGCCAAAGCTCATCTTTTATCTTTTCAACATTACAACCAAGCATGAATTGGTCACGTATGCTTTCTTCCACTGACCCTTCAAATTTGCAAGAAGCACCTAACTTGCGTAAGGCTGTGATATAAGTTTCAACAGATTCATCTGTTTTTTGTACACGCTTCCCGAAATGGTAACGTTCTAATATGGTGCTTAATTTTGGGAGATAATGTTTGTCTAGTTTTTTTATACAAATTTCAAATTCATTAAGGTTGTCATATTCACCATCTTCTAAGTCAGGAAGATGTTCAAACACGTCTTGGCCCTCTGACCCCAAACAATGCAACAATAGTGCAGATTTCCTCTCTGCGCTAAGAGATACTCCACAGACCCTGGCATAATTGAGGAATACTTTTTTCCATTTCGACCAACGCAACAGTGGGTCACCAGGATTTGAAAGAAAGAAGGGAGGAGGTGTTACATTTTGCATTTTGGGGACAGATGTAGGGGTTTGTTCTTTGTTAAATTTAAACTGTTTCTTTTAACCTAGAAAGAAAAGTTGTTATTTCTTTTAACCTAAAAAGAAAATTGTTACTCTTGAGACACAGGGTTAATACCAAAGTGAAATACTTTGAGAGAAGTTTGCTGTGTGTGTCAGCGTAGTGAGCACACCTTGAATAAAACAGTAATAACTTGAGCTGTGAGCATCAGCCAATAGTAGACTTGAATTATTTAAAATTGCTGTGTGTATCAGCGTGGAGAAAAGAAGGCTGAAGAAATGTTGATACACAAATGCGCAGGTATCGTTGTAATAATTACACACAAACGTGCATTAAATAAGTAAACTGCTGTGCTTGTCAGCGTTTTTACCAACAAGCAACTCGTAACAGAGTTTTGAGAATTGCCGGCTTGTAAAGATGTGTGCTGTGCTTGTCAGCGCTGTACGAAAAACAAGCAATTTGTAGTAGCGCGTTAATGAATGCGTAGAGCAGGCTTGTATGCGCAGAGCAGGCTTGAAAAGCTGAAGGGATGCCTTTGTGACGCGTAAGAATGGCATCAACTGGTTGCTAAGGAGACGTTGAATTGCAGCGTGAAGGTGTGTTGAAGGAGCTGCTACGCAGTTGATTGTGACGCGTTGCTATGAGACGACACAGGGTGACGCGCAGCGTGAAGGCGTGATGAAGACGCTAGTACGCGGCTGACTGTGATGCAAAGAGACTCGAGCAGCCGAACACACGGTGCGAGGTCAGATTTAAATAAATACAGCAGGTGAGCGTGCCGTTGTAAGCGCTTTGTTAAAAATCCATTTTAAATATTGAAGTACGTAAAAGTCAGCAAAATACAACTTGCGCTGTGTAGATCTTGCCTTCGAAGACGGAAGTCAAAAGGGTCTCACTAGCATTTGATTATGAAATTATTACGCGTGAAAAGGTCTTTGCGCTGGGCTTTAAAGAGGCGGCAAGAGCGCGGTATTGACTCGAGCACAGTACCTTAATTAGGAGAGATGCACTTATCTGTGTTAGGACGCTTCGCTTTTCATTAAGAGTTGATTCGGCCAGGTGTCTGGTGTCAAAGTCTTGCCGAGTAGAGTTTCTTTGTAGAGTTTGTAGAGTTAGTTTGTAGATCCTTGAATATCCTCGTGGGTTTCGTCCACTTCCGGTCGTCGCCAGTGTAATGAAGTATCACAGGAAGCAGAGTAGAGATGAAGTTCTTTCTTTATTTTGAGATAAGAGATAGGAGCGTCCTAACCACAGGACACACAGCAGCAACTGACACTGGAGCCTCTCTGGTCGCTAGGCAGCCTTGCAGCTAGGCAGTAACACGTTCTAATTCTAGAGCTGCTTACATAGGTCTTACAGATTAAGTGATAACTAAACTAAGAACTAATATAAGTGAATACTACAGAAACATCATGGGATAGTGGAAGGCTAGGGCAAGTGAAATGTGATAAATACAGAGCACAGGTCCTAAGGAAAATAGTGGGGGGACTAATTATTATATGCATTTCACAATGACATCATAGGAAATGACTTCACAAGAAGTGATTTCAATGCCTTATGATAATTCTCACTTAAAGGTCAAGGGACTATTTTACCAAAAACATATTTAAGTAATCATACAGAAATGTGAAAATTATATTTTGTAGGGTTTACTTTTTATAAATCACATATATTTTTCCACACATCAAGGTAACTGAGCATAGATATTGCTGAAAGTGACAATATGTTTAAACAGACCTGTGGAATGTGGTTATTACACATTTAAACAGCTTTTAGTGTGTAACATACATATGCTGTGTGTGTTTTTAAACATTAAGCTGGCTGTTAATGCACATTTGTTTCCTGGTGGAGTTCTTTATCCAGCTTTAAGGACAACAGTTCTTCCTATTTGCAGTTATAAATAGAAAGGTTCATGGTGTGAAGTTCTTGTTCCTCAGATAATAGATTAAAACATACACCCCTTATGGCTCCTTCTCAGTGGATGCTGCCTGTGCATGGAGTGGCATCTCTCAGCCTCAGGCTAAAGGGTACTCCGTCCACCCGCGTACACCCGCGTCCACCAGCGTCCACCAGCGTCCACCCTCGACTTGTCCAGAGAGAGGCAAAACAGGAAAGAGGGAGAGAAAGAAAGAAACACATGGTAGCAGCAAGTTTGTGATGGGAATGAGAGGGGACAGAAAGGGAAAATAGTCAGAGAAGAGCCTGAGAGGGGAGTGACATATGGTGAAAGTAGCAGTGATGTCCTTTGGCAAAGGTAAAGGGCATGGTCAGTATTAACGAAATATGCCAGGCTGGCATTCTGCAGCAACAGTTCATTCATTCTATTACAAAATGAGCGGCACCTATCCAGGTGCGTATTATTTGATACAGTTGTGGACATGATCCTTACTTTTAGGATGCACTTCACTATCTTTATTTTCTTTGCTTTTTTATGTGTAGCACATAATGCAAGGGGTGGGTGTAACTATTGTAATTCTCTCTAGCATAATTACTCGTAATTAAAGCAAAATTACTCGTAATTATGCATAATTGTGTGAGAACGCAATCCAGCATTTAGCACTATCTTCTTAATACAAAATGCACCCTCGAGTCCAAAATTGGCCTGAGGATGCATTTTGCTCAAAGAAAATACCACAAAATGATACAGGACACGAGCAGGAGTAGCCTGTTGCCACTCTCTCTAAGGGGCTGATTATGACTTTAGCGCAGTTGTGCCGGCCAGTCGCGGCTCGCAATTCTCGCGGGTGGGGGCGGGGGAGTCGCGCGGGGATTATCGCGCGGGTGTTACCGCGGGGGGGGTAAAATTAAAAATAAAAATAAAACGTACCTGATCCCGGTCCCGCGCCGCCTCTGCTCCTGGGCCGGTCATGAACAGGAACAGGAATAGGAACAGGCATGCTCCCTCCCCTCCTGTAGCCAATCACAACGCTGCAATGGCAGCGTTGTGATTGGTTCGGAGTCCCGGACAGCGCCCAGCCGGGCACCTGTAGGGAGGCCATTTTCTCTATGTAGGCTGCATGTAGCTTACATAGAGAAAATGTAGAGTTTGCATGACTGCTTTGGTCGGCCCCAGGGCCGACCAAAGCAGTCAGGGTACTCAGAGTGATGCAAGCCACTCCTCCCTGACCCGCCCGCCCCCAACCAGACAGATCCTCCCTCCCGCCCCCAACCAGGCATACCCCTGCATTCTGCTTTCTCGCAGCGCGAGAAGCAGAAAATAAAATGGTATTTAAAATACCATTTTATTTTCTGCTTCTCGCACTGCGAGAAAGCAGTGGGGCGGCGCTCCTCCACCCTAATGGAGGAGCCGCCCCTGGTGCCGGCTCTCTGCCAAAGCCACGCAAGGAACGCCCGCCTTATTACGAGTTGAACTCCTGTAAGGCGGACAGTCCTTTGCCTTCCCCGTGGTGGTGCCAGAAAAACAGGCACCGCAATGGGAATAGCAAAAATGTTCCAGCACGGCATGGACGGTGATGTCCATGTGTGCTGGAACTGGGGGTGCAAGCATACAGGGGGCACATGTTGTGCTGCCCTTAATTCATCCCCGTGGCTGGGGGCATGTGGGCTCTCTAGGGCTCTCATTGTTCCTGCACCGCCAGCCTTTTCACGGCGCAGCTCCTGCCATGCAATCAGCGGAACTGGCGCAGTCCCGCAGAGCATTTTACATAGTGGCGCAGCTCCGCCACCGACAGGGAACGGCTGTTCCCTGGTGCAGCCAGTGCTCCACCGCTGGTACGACGGTGAGAGTCATAATCTGGCAGACGGTGGACTGCCACTGATGTGTCACAGCGAGTGCAGCAGTCAAAAGACTGCTGCACTTGTAATCAGGCCCATAGTTCTTTGTTCTTCTGCTCCTGCAGCAATAAATTACTCAATATGGCATAATCCCTTAATTTTGGTAATTTCGCATCACAAGAGTAATGCATAATAACTGTAAGAACTCCAATAATTCCGGTGTAATTAACATTTCTTCCATGCCTCCTTAATACCACACATCTGCTTCTCTGCTTCTAAACACTGTATATAACAGATGTTGCCAATTTTAGTGGTACTCAGTTTGCCAACCTTTAATCCTATTAGATACTTGCATCTTAAACCCGCCACTATCCCTGCCCCAAATTCTATCCCTGGTACAAAACTCTCTGATTGAATAGTGAGCACCTGCACATGGTTTCCCTTATAAAGCACAGATCAGATAAAGATGAAGTTTTGAATGTAGCCGTAAAAATATAATGTGCATCTTTAAAGTTAATTCTTTCAGCAACAGGGTTCAATGCAGAGATTCGCATAGGAAGGATGCCTGGGTGCATCTGATGGGAGCATTCTGAGCATCTTGGAGAGTCACCAGAAAATCATGGGCATCAATTCACCAAAATGCCAGAGGTAGCAGAAGTGACATCATATACCTTCCCTTTGACCCAAAGACATCACAGAAAGTAACACCATATAATCTGATGCTGAATCCACCCAGGAAGTGATGTCACCTTAATCCCAATGACATCACAATAACAAACAATGCTAATATTGAAATGAAATGAAATGAATGAAATGAAATGAATTTGTACTTGTAAAGCGCACTGATACCCTGGGGTTTCCTGGCGCTGTACGCATACCGCTGTGGAACCCTTCCTGGCTTTTCCCTGTGAAATGTCCACTCCTGGGCACCCCCAAGGTGAAGCCAGGCATCCCAGCGCTGGTGGGGCCGTTGTGGAGATTAAGCAAGCTATTGCCCAGAGTTGCAAAGTGGGACCCATGATTAGAATAGGCACCGAGGCGAGAATTATCAGGTCCGAGGAAATTGAGCCCAAGACCTGCCGAGGCGGGAATTGAACCCTGGTCCTGGGCCAGATCTCTGCATCAGGGTCTGCTGCTCTAACCATTGAGCCACACTTCTCCACTAATTGAGGCTTTGAAGTGCACATTTAAATAATGACACAAGTTATAAACATAGATTGGCATTGCCTTCACCATCTCTGAGGACAGGGGTCGCAAAGGCAGTGGCAGGAGTCTCAAGGGGAAAGCCAGGGGACCCCTAAATGACATCCATGCAGAAAACACCCTCCTAATCAAGGCTGGAGTGGACAATAGTGTCAACCATCAGAGTGCAATCTTTTTTAAGTCAGAGGCAGGCTACTAAGTAGTTTGTGGTGGTCGAAACAGGGCCGGACTGGCTGTAGCGGGCATCAGGAGCGGCGAAGACCGTTCTTGGAGCGTTGGGGGCCGGTTTTACAGCAGTGCTGCAATATCAACCCCCTGTAACAAAAGCAGCAGTGCTGGGGGCCAGTTTAGTTAAGCGGCAGTGCTTCACACTAGCACCCTCACCCACCCCCTGCCCCCCACCCCACCCACTAGGCCGGTCCGATAGAATTGCCAGGGCTGCTTTGTGTTCTCAGTCCGCCCCTGGTTCGAAAGTCCCACTTTTCACTGTAGCCCCTCATGAGTTTTCACAGATTATATTGTTATTGCAACATACACCCATATTTATTTATATATATTTACAAAGACAGTTCAGAAATATATTCAAATAGCCGGATCTGGCTACAATGGTGAGCACTTCTGAATAAGAGCCTCTGTTTTAGAGGTATGACGCTGTAACTCCTGCTGTGAAGATATTGAACTGTTTACATTCTTCTTCATGTCATGTCACTACCTACTGACATTCTAGGGAATAATTACCTTTATATTATAATCAGTTTCCCTAATTACAGTGTTGTGAAAACTCCCATTCATGTAGATGAATTATTCTATCAATAGCATGAATGCAACCGACAATACATTTAGTGGCCCACGCATGCCAAGGTGACTGAAAGCAGTAAAGCAGTTCCATACACAATATCTTAATAGAAAAAAATAACAAGGCTGCAAACTGTGCCCTTATGTCCAGAAGAAGGACTCCAAACATCCCCTTTGTTATGAGTAAGTAATCCAAAAAGAAAAATAGGTGGAAATCTCTAGAGTGTCTTCAAATTTCTGCAGAAAAATGGGAGACAATCACTGGAGCAAAGATAAGAAATTAAAACTTTCACAAACCATGTTAATGTTTCTCAGATCCACACTAAGAAAATGTGATTGACCTGCTTGGGTGCTTTCAGATTGAGGCTCCTGGGGCCGTGTTACAATAAGTGCCCCCGGGGCCGCAACGGGCGTTTGCGCCCACTTTGTGCACCCGGGGCTCTTTGGTATTACAGAAGGGGGTGCAGACGCTTGTGCGTCCCCTTCAGTAATATCGATAGCGCTAGCGCACTTAAAATGCCAGTGCTACCTTCAGGGGGTGTTCCTCATTTGCACAGGGGTGTGTCCTATGAAAATGAGGGAATTCCTTTGCCTCTATGCCACGCCATATTACAGACATGGGTGCAGAGGCAAAGAAGCTCTCAGGGGGCGCACTCACAGTGCGCCACCTTCCAAGTGGTGCACTGAGTGCGGCCCCTGAGAACAGCCCTCTGGAGGGGAGAAAGGGGGTGTAGTCTTACTGCACCTGCCTGCAAGGGGATGTCTAAACCCCTTTAAAAGTGCAGGCGGATTGCCGCCTGCACTGTGAAAACACAGAACGGCTGCCAGCAGCCGCTCTGTGTTTTTACATGAATGAGCTGCCCCCTGGGCAGCGCGAGTTTGTAGCTGCCCTGGGGGCAGCGCATACATCGTAATAGGGCACATTGTCATTGTGTGCACCGGGCGCACCTTTTAAAAGGTGCGCCCGGTGCAAACAAGGCCAATGCGTAATGAGCTCCCTGGTGTATTTCAGGCCAGACTCGAGGAAGCAGCACTAGAATTCAATTAATGCTCCACGCGGCCTCCCTTCTTGGTGCTATAAACAGGAGTGTTTCCTGGGTGACTTGTGCAGTGTGGGCGAATGGGAGGCAGAAATCTTTAATATCAAGTGATCTGTTGTCTGCATACCTCGGGGTGGAGGGATGTTTTTTTTTTTAATACCAAGGGCACACATCTGAACAGCCTGGGTGAAAGGCCCCACAGATCTAGACCTCCTCCCTCTTTGGAGGTCGGCTACTCCCTGTCAGTCTCCCTGAGTACCTCATAGTTCAGAGGAGAAACCACTTCAGCCCCAACTCTATGTGCACACTTCACGCCTCAGAGGACACCCTTCCATTTATCCCTCCATCCAAACATCTGAGGATTTTCTATTACCACCTCACTCTGAATCATACCCAGTCTCAGTTATGTGTTTAATAAAAGTACTCATTCTTCCACTGATTGACTCCACTCCAGCACAGTCCACAAGGTGAGCCCTGGCGGGGAGAGGCGGGCCTCCTTCCCTCTTACAACCACAAGAGTAACTCAACCGCAGCGCCTTGGTTGTGAGTATCGATTGAGACCGGGGCTGGAATACCTTCGCGGTTCCTTGGAGGTATCGATCAATAAGGACTCGTCTCTTGTTAACACTACATCTTTGTACAGTACAGTTCATCAGCAGGGCTCTGCTTTGCTCTTCTGCAGTCCGCCTGGCTGCTTTGGTGTGTAAATGTGTGTTTACACCTGTGGCCGGGGATTTGTTAGGCTACACGTTTGCTTGTCTCCTGCCTTTTTACCTACTGCTAGACATTAAAGCAGAGTTTTCAGTGGTGTCGGATAGGGCAGTGACCCGCCTTTGACCATCAATGTTATCACAGGAAGTGACATCAGACTGCCTTTGAAGGAATAGGGATCTCTTAGAATTGTTGGAAAAAATGGCTGCTCTCTGCTACAGCCCCATTGGTTTCTTTACAACCTCTGACTGAAATGACCAATCTAGTGAAATCTGGCATTAACGCAGATGATTTCAGGAAGGTTAGAGGGTCTGGGGCAGCAACTGTCTCGGGCTTCAACATTTGTCACCATCGAAAACAGCCTCCACCGTATCGTAGATCAAAAATGCCCGATAGCCCTGCAGCCCCTGTATGGCCTTGGCAGGCATGTGCCTAGCTCTGTCTAGGGTAGGTTGGTTAATTGAAAAGCCAGATCTAATATTTAAGGGGCTGATTATGATGGCGGTCGACGAGCATCTGACTGTCATCGTTACGGGAATGGGACCGACCGACCGGGAGTCGGCGGTTCTGCCAGGTAAATTACGATCCTACTGCCATGGAGGCGGTCGGAAACATGCATCTTAGCATTGAGGCTTGAGCTGCAGCCCGAAAAAGGGCTGCAGCACAAGCCTCACTGCTAAGAGGCATGTTTGTAAACATCCCTGCACCCTGTGACAGGCACCATGCGGTGCCTGCCACACGGTGCAGGGAGAAATAGTGGGTCAACATAGGTGCCCCGCAGACCCCATAGCGGAGGGCCAGGGAGGAAGGGGTGCCTGCAAGGGGCCCCCAAAGTCACTTTCCGCCTTCCTTTTCATGGCGGATGGACCGCCATGAAAGGGCAGGCGGAAAGGGACATTGTAATCCCTACGCCGGTGCCTGAGCAGGCACTGCCCCAATTGTAGGGATTACTGTCCCTTCGACAGTCCGGCGGGCTCCTTGAGCCCGTCGGATGGTCCCTCTGCCAGATGCCTCCACACGCCGCATCGTAATATGGCGACTGGACCTGCAGGGGCTGATGTCAGTGGGACCGCAACCGACAGCCTGACGGTGGCGGTCCCACCGCCATCGTAATAAGGCCCAAAGTCACAACATTCCACAAAGATTGATCAGTGCTTTTAATACTGGCATTCACAAAAGCAAGAATACCCAGCCCCACTCAATGAATGTTAAGGTTCTTCCAGTCTAACCTCCAGTATTCAACAGATAGTCAGTGGTCTTCAATTCATTACCAAACCAGAAAGAGCCTCTGTGTTGTCCAGGTCTCAGGAAATGCACTGCTGCCTGTACTACAATGGCAAAAGTTTTAGATAAGCATGCATTCAAATTCATGTTCAGTCAGTCACGTTAGTTAGTTATTCAATTTTAAAACCTGTAGTAAACAGCATGTTTGCAATTCTATGAATTTGTGGAGAAATCATTTTGAAGTTTGTTCCAAAAACGCAGAGAACATCTAAATAGGTGGCATTTTTCCAAAAGAATAAATACAGAGCCAATAATCTAAAATTTTCAGTACACCAAAATGTTTAACAAACAAACCAACATTTTTCTTAAGTTAATATAGTTACTAATGATAGAGGGTGGGGCCTAGGTGCCTTTCAAGATAGTGGCGTTGTGAAGAACTCCAGATCGTCCAGGACATCGTTTTTTCAAGTTATTCAGCTGTTGCAGGAAATATTCTAATTGCCCCAGCGGTTGCTCAATCAGTTAAAACCATGATGAGCGAGCCAATAATTTTCTTTAAAGGATTCCTTCCTCACATCCCCTGTTGTTCAGGCCGCAAGGTTCAGTCACAGAGGGATGCACCCGCCATTTTCTTTTCCAAATGCCATTCTTTAAGAACGTTTTTCTCCTTTTGAAGAATCTCTTTATGAAAATGTTAAACCAAATTTTTCCTGGATACTGTTGGCAATTCTTTATTAAATCGACCTAATTTCCCTAGTCTGCTATTATGGTGAGTGCATGTTGTAGTGTTTTCTCCCCTCAATGCTGTCGTTCTCACCTAAATCTGAATTTGGCTGCTTTACTAAATAAATGTGCCTTTCTCATATCCTAAGTAACAAAGAGTATATGGGAAAACAAGGAAACTGCATTTAAAATTGCAGATTTGTGCATACTTCTACAAAATTTGATACTAAATTGTGCAGTATGGAGGAAACTTATAGCCAAAAGTGGGTTCTATGCCTATGGTAATTCACAAAATGCCTTCCTTAAATAAAACATCAATGTCTGTAAACAAAAGATAAAAGACAAAAGAAAGATCATCTGTCACTCATCAAGGCCAATCTTATATCTGCAGAACTTTTACTTGAGGAATTTCAAACTCTAAAAACATATAAAGAGGAAGCTAACAAGACATCACAGATTTTAGGCAATAAATGGTCACGGATCAAGGATGTGAAACAGGGAACAAGTGACATACAGGATGGCGCTGCGAAAATTGATAACTTACAAACAGAAGTCACTACTCTCATATAACAAACTGAGGACCTTGAAAACAGAAACTAAAGAAATAATCTCCGAATTTATGGCCTTCCCGAAAATTTAGCATGGTCTAACCCAATTGAAGTTTTCAAATCTGTTGTTCCAAAGATTCTTGACCTGCCATCAACTCTTGAAAAAAACTTCCAAAGGGCCAGATTGGGTCTAAATTTTCAACAAAACCTAGAGGAGTCATCCTTTACTTTATGGAATATGCTGATCTCTTTAAAGTGATGGATGCAGTTAAAGTAAAAAAGCAAATAATTTGGTCCAGACATATACTTTCTTAGGATGTTGGTAAGGTGACGGTAGAGAGAAGTAAGCAATTTTTTATATGATACTGACTTTAAGTGCTATGAATGCCAGAATTGGTCTGATTCATCTTAGATTATTTAAAGTTACCCACAAGGACAAAACAACTACTTACGATGATTCAGACTTGCTTAAAAATTTCTTGTTTTGCTTGATGGCAGAGGAGAAAAAATTGAAAATTCAAAGAGTTAATGCTCATTTATTTATTAATAGCATAACATTATTTCTTTAATATTACAATAATGTTTTTCTTGCAGGTTATACTGTTGCTTAGATGTTTTTTTAGTATAATAACCTGTTTTTTAACCTGTTTTATGTTTTTTCTACAGGTCCCAATTTATGTTGTACTTGTGATTCTATTTGACATCTTTTCTCCAATTGTTCTTCCATATCCTGGTTGTTTGGAGTGACGATTTGGTCACCTTCGTTTTCTGTTTTCCCACCCTTCTCTATTTGTTTCATATACCTAGGTATATTTTTCAATCATCATCATTTTGATTTGTCCTGTGTATGTTCTTCCTTGCACTCTTTTGTTCCTTTTCTGCTTACCTTTTCTGTTTACTTACTTTTCTTTTATGTTTTTATCCTTTTCTTTTTTTTTTCAACTGAATTTTCAACATTTAATATTTTCTTGCAGTAACATTCTCATATGGTGCATTCTTTCACATTTATCCTTGCAGTATTTAGACGTATCCGTTTCAATTCTTCATCATGTTGATTTTAATTCAGGGTTGTATCCTGAAATGTTAAAGGATTAGAAAATCTCATTAAAGGACAGAGAGTTTAAGCTTAAGACTGACAATGCATTAATACTGGAATCACAGCTTTCTAAGGCTGAAGCCTTAAAACTCAGGAGATGGTGAGTAGATAAAGTATTTGTTTCCCCTGCTTTAGGGAAAAGAAATGCAACCATTAGTTTATATAACGAAACATTTAGGCACATATTTACTAAGGGCACAGAAGGTGATGCAAGAGCAAGGTAAGCCCTTAAGTGAGATTTACTATGCCACGCCTGGCCAACTTGCACGGCTCTGTGTGGCATAGTAAATCTGGAGTAACACAACGCAGCACAAGTTGTTGCCTTGCGTTATTGTGCCCTGGGAAGAAGTTCCATGGGTGGAGCATGGGTGTTCCTACACATCCACCCATGGTTTTTGGTGCATTCCCAGATTTACGAACAATAGTAAACCTGGGAATGCATCAAAATGCTATGGCTTTCCAGTGGTGACACAACGAAGAGAAATACGTTTATTTCTCCTTGTGTTTCCTTTTTTTAAGTGTGCTGTATTCTGCAGCACACATAGGAAGAGGAAAAAGCCTCAAAGGATGTTTTTTTTGCAGGAAAGTGTCCCTTCCTGCACAAAACAATCCTGCCTGCAACACAGGTGCCCTTGCACCATGATGAAAGGGTACCTGCATTGGCGCTTGGCAGCCACTAGTGTCCCAGTGCACAGAGAGAGCAGGAACTCACTATGGGGCATATTATCAAGGGCTTTATCGCCGCTTTAGCGGCACTTTTTGCCGCTAAAGCGGCGATAATTTTATCGCCCTATTAGCAAGCTGTCGCTAACAGGCGTTAGCGACAGCTTTCAGGCGTTAGAGGCTGCGTTTACCATCGCCTTGCATGTCAGCGATAATTATCGCTAATGACATGCAAGGAAGGCGTTCCCTACTAAAAGCGACTGAAAACAGTCGCTAATCCCACTACCCCCTATTAGCAAGGCAGGCGAAGCAATATAATAATCGCGCTAAGCGCGTTTATCGCTAGATTCTAACACCTGCTAGTGAGGACGACTTACCTGTTTAAAGTATAGGAGGTAGATTCTAATGCTGAATCCACCTTAGCGATAATGCGAGAATATCGCTGGTTTTCCAGCGATATTCTCAGCTTACCGCTATCGCTGGAAATAATATCGCTATGGAGATAAACCTTACTAATAGGGTGTTATCTCAGCGATATTTTCCAGCGATAGGCGGCGTTAACCAAAGTCGCGCTAAGCGCGGTTAGCGATAAATATCGCTATTCCTTGATAATATGCCCCTATATCTTAGTAGATATAACAGCCACAACAGCCAACGCGTTTCGTTCTTTCCCAAGAACTTCATCAGGGCTGTAAGATAACGTTTAAAAATATAAAATTTGTTTTAATACGATGCATATTACTAAATTTATAATACATTACAGACATCTAATAAACAAACAACATAAAAACATAAAAACATGTGAAAGAATTTACCTAAGCCCAATATTGACAAGGCTCTGATATAAAACCTATTACCTCACATTTGACAAAATATTTTTTTCGAAAGAAAGAATATTAACATCATTCACTTATATCGTCTATCTGTCCTTAACCCAAATTTCCTAAATATATTTTAGCAAAGATGATAATTTATACAATACAAATTTAAAACCACCAGTGTAAACAACAAAAAACATTCGAGAGAGCATTCCCCATATTTCTCTATTATCAAACATAAATTCAATCTGAAACCAAAAACTACATCCTATAATAATTGGCAAATTTTTTTTATCAAGCCCCCAATCTGTTAAGGATAATACACCTACCAAAATATATTAAATGGTTCCAAAGAGTTGACCAAGCAATTGTATATCAAGTTTTCAAGTGTACTCCACTGGCCAATCACCATAGACCACCAATTTTTCTTTTTAGTAATAGGGTACTACAGGCAACGACTACATAAGTCGTAATAATGCCTGCAAGAGATGTTTGAAAAAACAAGAATATATTTTCAAATGATGAACAGGACTACCTGCATATTCTCAAACACTGAAAATGTCCAATATGGAAGACCACTCGCTTACCTAATAGTTGAACTGCAACCGACCCAAATCCGGCTCGGAGGCTCTAATATATAAAAAGGCTGATGTGCCTGCAATATAATTTACAATACCATGAGAAGCCGGTCATAGTAAAATATAATGTTCAAGACTTGATGAAAAAAAGTACAATACACAAAAATGACTTCTTAGTTAAATTAAAATTGAAGATAGCAATATCAATTAAAAACAACTATAGTCCCCTGGAGAGAAAATAAAGATCTCTATCTAGATCTAGAGCCAAGACAATCACATTTATATAGTGCCTTATAATGGTTCAAACAGGCATTTCCAGTCGCCCCACGCCCGCCCAAGAGGAACTATGAAGCCCCTTAAAGGCGTCACATATAGTACATCGTTTCGATCAAATGCTCATTGTGAATGATACCTTGAAATAATCTAAAGAACCATTCACAATCATCCCTCACTGTGTTTTCAAAAGGGAAATACATTACACCACACCCCATTTTCTTAAGAAGAGTGTAGTGAACAGTGTATCCTGAAATAGTCCTAAGCACTATTCACAATCATCCCCCACTGTATTTTCAAAAGGGAAAAACATTTACAACAACCCCGTATATTAACAAAAGTGTAGAGAGCGGTGTTTCCACAGCCCACCTTCACTAGGCGAAAAAATCTATATATAACCCACCTATTTGAAACAGGAAGGAAGTAACCAAGTCTAATAGAAATTTTGAGCTTACCAAAGAAATCTGCTCCTACACGACGTAGCCGAAAAGTAGTTCGTTTGAGACGCAAGAGAAAGCTCCACTAAAATCTGTCCTTTATAAGCAAAACCGTTAACCGCCAGTATCACCTGTGTCATTAGCATAAGGGAAGGTCTAACAACAAAGTATCTTAGTTCCCTTCATATTTTGAAAAGACGATCATACAAATAGTCAGCAAGATATTATATAACTTTCAATTCATATTATACCACCCAAACGCAGCACAAGACATGTAAAATCTTACGTCTGACAGACGCCATTCCTCTTACAAAATATAGTAGTCATTCTTCAAGTTCGAGTCTCGTCCATGCGGTCAAAAATGACAACAATTTTAATCATTTATTTTATTATATATCCAATCCTAAGGATAATCAGCAAGATATTACAAAAATTTCAATTCGTATTATACCCCCCAAACGCAACACAAGAAATGTAAAATCTTACATTTTACAAACGCCTATCCATTTGAAAGATATAATAGTCATTCTTCAAGGTTCCAGATATTTCACGGAATCCCCTTACTATGTTGTGTTACCGCATATAAGTGTAACGATTATCAAATATCCAATCAGCATCAGTAATACTTAATTCCCTAAATCCACCATGGAAGGTTCAGGTCAAAGGTATAGCTCCACCAACAAGCGCGGAACATAATCTGCCTCACAGCTCAAGTTCGAGTCTCCTCCATGCCATCACAAATAACAACAATCCTACAAGGCAGTAGTAACTAAACCACACCCTGTTTCTCTCCAAAATCTGCTTCATAACGGGTCAAAATTATGTACGATTTTAATCAATTGGAGCCTTGGCAAGTATGGGAGCAGGCACATTCCAACCATATCTACTTTTGATTAAGCAGCCCATTGATATCAACTCTGTTATAATTTTAATCAAGAAGCCGGCCACATCCCACTCTTAATTGATATACAAATCCAGTACATATAGCATTCCAAATAACATTTATGCCAAAATTGGGATAAAAATTACATCAACATAAATGGCTGCTTCAATATTGGTAACAATGTTTAAAAACTCTTTCCTACATATTTAGGCAGAAGGGAGAATGAACATTTTAAAATACAACAACATAATTACCAAGAGATGTTTCCAATGACAACCATATTGTCAATATAATCACAGAAAGTAGTGTAATTCCTCATCAGTATTGTGTCCCAACTTGGTACATCATAACCGGCAAATCCAGCCCGCCTCATTTTGTCGAAGGGACCGTTCCCTGTCCCCCCCCTAGATCTCTAGGGTATGTGATCTATGCCATGGAACCAGATTTCTGCTCTACCCCCATGACACTCACGCATATGTGTAGTCATTGGATATCTGATATCTTGATGACGGATTGCCCTTATATGTTCCTGGATTCTAATTTTAAGTGCCCGAGTGGTACTGCCCACATAAATGATGTTACAATAGCATCCAATTATGTATGTAACATAAGTAGTTTTGCATGTTATAATTTGTCGCATTTTATAAACCCGAGAGGTATTGTAACAGAATTCTTTCAGTCTATTTTTGCCATATTGGCACACACTGCAATCTGTACATGTAAAAAAAACATTTACTTGTGGTGGCAGCCAAGTCTTTCCTGTCCTTCTTGGTTGCACATAGCTGGGGCACAACATGTCTCTTAAAGTTCTTCCCTTTCTGTAGGTCACTTTGGGTTTAATCGAAATTTCCCCCTTAACTCCTGGCACTCCCTGTAACAAACTCCAATGTTTATATAGAATCTTATAAATATCTTGACTGTGTTTATTATACTTCGTAACAAAGTTAATAGAAGTATGAGTAGATAAACCAACATTAGCAGAGCCCTGAACTTGCATTGTAGATTCCCTTGTTCTCTGTATTACTCTCTTCTCCGCATTGTCCAATATCAATTTTTTATAGCCTCTACACTCGAATCTTTTTCTAGTTGTTTTAAGATTTTCAATAAACAAATTGGTATCACTACAGTTCCTACGCATCCTCAAGATTTCTCCATAGGGAATGTTGTTGATGGTTGTTTTAGGGTGCGCACTTGTGGCGTGTAATACACTATTACTCTCTGTAGGTTTTCGATACAGCTTGCGTTGTAGTTTATCACCTTCCACATAGAACGTAATGTCCAAAAATCAATCTGCTCAACAGAGTGGTTCATTGTAAGGGCCACATTATATGGATTATTATTGAGGAAGTCATAGTATTCTTGTAACCCCCAACTGAACCACTCCACAATAAAATGATATCATCAATATATCTCCCCCAGAATATGATGTTATTTATCCAGGGGGAGGCATATTTGCCCCATGCATGTTCTCTTTCCCACCAACCCATAAACAGTCCTGCGTACGATGGTGCAAATTTTGCCCCCATCGCCGTCCCCTGGAGTTGGTGGTACCACTGTGTGCCATGAAGGAAGAAATTTTTTGATAAAATCAAATCTGTCATTTCTAATAACATTTCATTGTGTTCAAACCACTCAGCAGTTCTATTTTTCAAAAAATGGCCTAGTGCACGAAGACCCAAATCTTTCCTAATACAGGTATACAAACTGGCCACATCAAATGTAACCAGATGTAACCCCTCACTCCAAACAATATCCTCAAATTTATTGAGGATATCTTTGCTATCCTGTATAAATGCAGGTAAATTTTTCACTATTGGTTGTAAGTATGTATCCACATATTCCGATAGTCGCTCTGTTGGAGAGTCAATTCCTGCAATTATTGGTCTCCCAGGGGGAAATCTCCCCCTTGTGTATTTTTGGTAATACATAAATACAAGGATAGCTGGGTTTACTAACCCTCAAATAACTCAATTCACCATCTGTCAAAAGGCCCTTTTCAC
Organism: Calotriton arnoldi; assembly: GCA_963921515.1. Taxonomy (NCBI): domain Eukaryota; kingdom Metazoa; phylum Chordata; class Amphibia; order Caudata; family Salamandridae; genus Calotriton; species Calotriton arnoldi. The sequence goes on along the minus strand of CAWUFW010000210.1, from coordinate 1,549,275 downwards.
TCCAGTCCAAGAGTTTCATATTAATATGAATTGTCAAATCAGGCATGGGGTTAGATTGAATCTTCTCATAGCAAGCAACATCCATTAGTTGCCTTGCTATCTCACCCATATAATCACATTTATTCATAACAACCACGTTACCACCCTTATCGGCTTCACGTATTATTATATTTTCTTGATCACATAGGGTGTGTAAAGCCTGTTGTTCTCCCCGAGTAAGATTAAATGGACCCTTATCCCTGTATTGATCAGAGTTTAATAGTTTGTGAAAGTCCTCCGCTACTCGCGCATTAAACAGATCTATTTTGGGATGGGAAACTTGAGGTGTAAATTTTGATCGTTTTTTTAAACCACTATCAAAATCAAGCTTGTTATTAACCCCCAATTCCATATTTAGTTCTTGACGAGTAATCTGTGTATCATCATTTAATGACATCAATACATGAATAGTGTCCACCTCCCCCACAGTATACTCCGTGAACTCGGGGTTGGGGACATCAAGCAAATTACATCCAGAATTTGTATGAAAGAAATGTTTTAATTTCAAAATCCTCATGAACTTATGTAGGTCAACAATCACATCAATAATTTTACAAGTTTGTGTGGGACAAAAACCTAGTCCTTTTCTCAAAACATTGCATTCTTCATTACTAAGACTGTGATTTGAAAGATTGACAATTGACAAATTACAATTATTTTGCTCCTGAATATTTAACCGACCATCTGTTGGCTTCAAAGTTAAAGCCGCATTTATTTCCTCCTGGATGAGCGAAGGTCCACCGCTAACTTTGGCAATTCTTTTTTGTTTTTTATGCCAGGCCCTGCCTCCCCGCCTTGTCTTGCATATCTTTTTGCTTGCACATTCTTCAGGCGTAGCCTCTCTAGCTCCAATAAAAAATTACTCTTTTCTTGTGGTACTAATATATCATTTTTCTCACTCACTAAAAGTGTTGGACTGTGAGGTAGATTGTGTTCCGCGCTTTTGCTGGTGGAGCTATCTCTTTGACCTGAATCTTCCATGGCAGATTTAGGGAATTAAGTATTAACAATGCTGTTTGAACACGTGTTAATTGTTACACTTGGATGCGTGAACATAACGTAATAAGGGGATACCGTAAAATTCACTGGAATCTTGAAGAATGACTACTATATTTTGTAAGAGGAATGGCGTCTGTCAGACGTAAGATTTTACATGTCTTGTGCTGCGTTTGGGTGGTATAATATGAATTGAAAGTTATATAATATCTTGCTGACTATTTGTATGATCGTCTTTTCAAAATATGAAGGGAACTAAGGGGCACATTACGATACCCGGCGTAAAAAAATCCGCCAGGCATGGAAGCGGCAAAAATCCGCCCGCACACACCGCCTGAACACCGACCACGCCATTATGAGTACACAAACCGAAAACCGCCATCGGCGGAAAAATCACACAAAATACCGCCCGCCATCGTCCGAGTCGGAGTCAAACCGCCCGCCACGGACGGAAACACGCACGACAACACAAAACCGCCCGCCCACACGGCCGACACACCGCACGTGAAATTACGATCGCACCGCCATGAGCGCGGAAAAACCACAAATATACCGCCCGCCAGCGCAAACAACGCCGATGAGAATCGACACGGCAGAAGCCATGGCGCCCACGTACCTGCACAGAAACCATCCGCACACAAAACCAATAGCACACAACATGGCCAACAAGTCCACACAGCAAGGCACACACAAATACACAAGCACAGTACACATCCCGAAAACACCCCCGGACAAACAAAAAATACAAAGGCCAGAACCCCAGACACAACACACCTGAAAACAACAGACCATGAGGACACACCCACATAGGTGAGTACAAAAGCAGCACTCCCACAGACCACAACCCCTTGCTACATTGCAAACCAGAGAGAAGAGGAGAGGACACAGTGACACAGCAAGGACAGCAGCACACCACAGAAACGCACACATCACAACCACCACCACCACCACCAAACACCGGCACCACAAACCCCCTGCACATTACACAACACACACCGCACCAGCACCACAAACACCATGGCACCACAAAGGATGCCCAAGTTCACGCCCATGGAGCTGACGGTCATGGTCGACGAGATCATCAAGGTGTACCCACAAATCTATGGGAACATGGTCCAGCACACACCACTAGCCACCAGAAACAGAATGTGGACCCGGATCGTAGACCAGGTCAATGCAGTCGGGACCCTGCCCAGGAACAGAGTCGAGATAAACAAACGTTGGAATGACGTAAAGAGCCTGGTCAAGAAGAAGGAGGGCAAAAACAGAGAGCTGGCTGCCGTCACTGGCGGAGGGAATCCCGCGCTCTTTAAGACCTTCAAAGCGTGGGAGGAGAAGGTGCGAGTCGTAATCCATCCGGAGATCCTCGCCGGATTAGCAGGGGAGTGGAGGCTGGTAAGTACAAACTAATGTATACTAGCACACCGCTATGTACACACATGCGCAACCACCATGCCACAGCTCCCAGGGACAAACACCCCCATGTCCAGCACACAATACACAACACATCACACGCACATGCAACAGACACTACCACACACAGGCCAAACCGAACAACTGTAAGATGCGTGGGGACATGTGTACACTAAGCCAGCCATGTAACCACCAACAGGTCCCCAAATATGCCAGAAGCGCCACAACGAGCACCCACCACACCAATGTGTCCGCCACAGCTGCACTAACCGACAAGTAACAGGTAAGTGGCAGGAACACAAAGTGCAGTGGGTGGGACGGTGGACAGCCCAAGTACAACACACACCAGGCCCCAGTCCCACAGCACAGCAAGGAGGAGCATCCCCCACACCCCACAGCCACGTGTCAGCCACCGCAGTGCACAACAACAGCCGAAAGGCAGACATCACGGTCCACAGCAATCGGTGTCAGTGGGTGTACAGCCACCCCCACGACCCACTACACCCCCCCACCCCCACAGACCTGCAACATGGAGCACCCCCCGCTTAGAGCCATGTGGCATCCAGTACAGTGCACGCACGAACAACTTGCAGGTGGGAAACTGGACAGGGCTGGATTACTGGAGGCATGAGGACCATAACACCACCAACACATGGGACATGTCACGTAGCACACGAACACGCAGCACCGCCCACCGTCACGAACAAGTGAACAATGTGCACACGGACATGAACAGCAGACTCACACCCCACATGACCCATCACAGACATAGCAACACCCAAGGAGCCACGTCTGCATGCACAAGCCACACTGAATATAGTCCCACACGGCAGCCACTGTGCAACTCATCACACACAACCGAAACACCATTGAAGTCCTGTCCATGTAGCCCCCACTGCCTGTCAACCCCACACCCCACAACTACGCCTATGTAAGACAAACAACACTAGACGCAACAGAGCGGAACAACATAAATGCACACGAACACCACTGAACCCATCAAACTCACAGACACACCATGCACATACAACATACCATCCATCCCATCCGTCAGCCCCAGTCACATGAAAGGCATGTCATCCGCACAGCTGCCACACATACAGCAGTCACGCTAAGACACATGCCCATGACCAACCATGTGCCAGAAGTCAATTAAGCGCACGACACACTGTGAGCAACAACACACAACATGGGCCACACCCCCCGAGCACTGCAGTGATGCACATGGCACAGGGCAGCACGCACACCAAGGAGATGGGACAACTGCAATACGTTGGCTGGCACACAACTATCACTCACTCATAACGATGCGTCCAATGCCATGTCCAGTAACCACAACAGACAGCAAATATGCAGGGCATGTCAGGCATGCACACACCTCAGACCATGCACTGTCATGCTGCCACAACACATGTCACGTTCGGCACCCATGGCTCACAGCATGTACCCCAAAAGCATATCCCCTCCCAAATGCGAATCTGGGGCATGGCCCCCATGTTGCCATATGCGTTCCTAAGCGTTCCATTTGAACCCCAAAAGCATATCCCCTCCCAAATGCGAATCTGGGGCATGGCCCCCATGTTGCCATATGCGTTCCTAAGCGTTCCATTTGAACCCCAAAAGCATATCCCCTCCCAAATGCGAATCTGGGGCATGGCCCCCATGTTGCCATATGCGTTCCTAAGCGTTCCATTTGAACCCCAAAAGCATATCCCCTCCCAAATGCGAATCTGGGGCATGGCCCCCATGTTGCCATATGCGTTCCTAAGCGTTCCATTTGAACCCCAAAAGCATATTCCATCCCAAATGCGAATCTGGGGCATGGCCCCCATGTTGCCATATGCGTTCCTAAGCGTTCCATATGAACTCCAAAAGCAAAGTACAAACCAGACCCAGGATGGGCCAGGAGCCCGCATACACCAGAGTCACAATGAGTAGGGGCAAAGCAACACACCCATCGGCATGGCCAATCCGTCCCATGCCACATGTGCACAGCACACAGTCCCATTGCCTAGCACACACAACTACAGATGCCACAGCCACACACTCGCCTCCGGGAAACCCATGTACGAGATTGCACGAACTGCCAATGTCAGACGACTAATACATACTTCGCCAGGTGCAACACAATAACAAATCTCATTTTCTCCACAGGTGACGAACTGCTGGACGCTGGGGATGGAGACAGCAGCTAGCACAGCCAGCCTACAAGCCCCCAACGAGGACACACGGATCTGGAGGATCTGTCCACCTCTTCGGACACGGACCACCAAGCTGGCCCATCTGGCGTGGCAGGGCCCAGCCGCTCCCCAGGACCCCTCCTACCCACCAACCCATCATCCAGGGATGCTGAACAGTCCCAGTCCCCTGCTGCCACTGTCGTTGCGGCCACACCCACGGTCATTGCGGCCACTACCACTGCCGCAACCGCCACCATCGCCGCACCGACCACCACCGCCTCCACCACCACCACCACGTCTTCGCTGGCACCAGCCCCAGCGCAGGTGGTGGCCCGGCCGACTGGATCCACCCTGGGAGCCACAGCGAGGACCGTGGTGTGCAATGTGGCTAGTGGGCAGGCCGGTGGCAGCAGGACTGGTAGGAGGAGCAGGGTCAGGGAAACGCCAGCCTCCCCTGGGAGCCATGCCCTGCCTCAAATGGCCTGAGTCCTTGGGGCCTATGAAGAGGCCCAAGGACAATGGGCCAGGTCTGCTACTGACACGCGGGAGGTGCTGGGGGTGCTGAGGTCCATGGACGCCCATATGGGCCAATTCGTGTCCCGTATGGACCAACTCGTGGACCTCATGGGCCAGCTGGTGGTGGCGGTGGGGTCACAGGCAAGGCCAGCAACACCACCTCCGCCACCACCTGCTAGGGCGCAGGGTCGGCCAGCAGTGTCCACTTCCCCTGCGTCCACAGCCAGTGAGCACACCTCACCCACCACCAGCAGGTCGCCACCACACACCGCCCCTCCCAAACGTGGAAGGGGCCGTCCGAAGAGGAAACAGATCTCCCGGGAGGACTTCGCACGCTCCAGTCGCAAGTGAGGCAGCCAGCCAGCCTTCCGCCAGCCTTCCTTGACCAGCCACTGCATTGACTTGCTCTACGATCCCACTCCACACAGCCAGCTGGATGGCATGTGTGTGTCGGACTATGGACATAGAACCAGTGGGTACACCCTGATCATCACGCAGCCATGACCGACAGCTCATTGTCACTGCACGCACCACTTTTGTTATCACCTTACACACAATCACATGTCACAGTTCGTAATAAATGCACCTTATTCACTAACTGCTGTTTGTGCCCTGTGTTTTATTTGTACGGAATACAACGGCCACCTTGGGCGGAAGGGCACCTGATGCGTGGCATGGCAATGGAATCCGGAGGGCCTGTAGGGACCTAGGGGTGGGAGACAGAACAGGAGCACATTCAATGAGTGTGTCACACACCCATCACACAGTACATGTCAACAACTACAAGCAATGTACACACATCGCACAGAGCAATAGGGCACAATGCCACAGTCACCAACAGTGGCATACTACCCTGGCCATGGAGCGTTGACACACTGCACGCAGTGAACATACGGCCACCCTGACACAGCACACACACACCTGCACAGATACAGACACATCATCCGTCGTACATGGACACTCACCGTCAAGTGAAGTAGCGGGCGATGAGCTGCTGGCGCACATTCCCAGCTTCCTCCTCTCCGCTGTCCACCTCACTCGAGCTGTCCTGGTCTGCGGGCTGGGGCCCTGGTTGATCTCCGTCATCCACAATGAGGGGGATCTGCTTCCGAATGGCCAGATTGTGCAGCATGCAGCACGCCACCACTATCTGGCACACCTTCTGTGGGGAGTACGCCAGTGCACCCTCGGTGCGGTCCAGGCACCTGAACCTGGACTTGAGGAGGCCAAAGGTACGCTCGACCACACGTCTGGTCCTCCCATGTGCCTCATTGTATCGATCGTCTGCTGGGGTGCGAGGATTCCTCAATGGACTGAGCAGCCATGCCCCATTCGGATACGCAGAGTCACCTGGGTGTGAGGGACACAGAGAACCGTAGCTATTCCAACTGGACAGGGGACAGCATCGCACAACCAGCACGCTACACCACTCCACATACTCACCGACAATACAGGCACGATCCTGTTGCAGATTGGCCATCAGTCGTGGCAAGATGCTGTTGCGCATTATGTGTGCGTCATGGGCCGAGCCTGGAAACTTTGCACACACGTGGGTGATCACCATGTCCGCAAGGCACACCACTTGCACATTCAGGGAGTGCGTGTGCTTCCTGTTGCGGTACAGGTGCTCAGTGGCCTGTGGTGGAACAAGGCCAACATGAGTGCAGTCAATGGCTCCCACGACGTGTGGGATTCTGCCAAGGGCATAGAATGCACCCTTCACTGCCGCCAATTCACGAGCCCTGGGGAAGCGGATGTACCTGTTCCGGTACAGCATCATGGCTGCCAGTACATCCCTCAGCACCTTGCTGAACATGGGCTGGGACATCCCTCCTCCACTGCCCACTGTGTGCTGGAATGACCCAGTGGCGAAGAAATGCATGGCGGCCATCACCTTAGCCGTGGGGGTGACAGCAGTCGGATACACCCTGCGGGGACGGAGATGGGGCTCTAACATGGCACACAGTCGATGCAGAGTTGGCCTGTCCAGCCGAAACTTCCTGATTACCTCTGTATCGTCCATGTCCGCCAGCAATTGGTATGGGCGGTCAATGTTCGGTCTCCGCCTGGGTTAAATGGCAGAGGACACATGTCAAAGCAACACGGCACATAGCAATTTCGCATACACATCACTGACATGACTGAGCAAGCACATGAGCCACAGCCCAGCTGTCAAGCTGGGACGGCACGGCCACAATACACTTACACAGGTCTCCCAACAATGGCAATGGCAAGTGAGACATACCACTGCCATGTACATGCACATGGGGATCTAGGCCCCAATGACTTGCGGGGCGTGCTGATGGGGACTGACTGCATATTCGTCAAGCGGCAACGCCACGGCAACATGAGTGTCTGCTGAGCATGGAACTGCTTCCGAGGCTGGATGAGTATGGCACACGACGACGACGATGTGGGCACGGGCTGAGCGGCCAATACAAGTGGGACCTGTGGCACGAGGGGATATGAGACAGTAGTAGGTGTCAGCACTGCACCCTATGTACAGCACTGTACGGATCACAGCTCCCGAAACATTGACTGGTGTCCACATTGACAGCCCCATGCCAAGACGGCTGTGTGCTTGCAGTCACAGGTGAGAGGTTACATTGCACGTGCCAGGTGGCAGACGTACATAGTGGGAGCTGGCATGTGTGTGCATGTGTCTCCTGTTCAGGATCCACCAGATGGGCGCTGACTCTGTACTGACCATTGGACACAGCATGTTCCGTGGAAGGCTTGTGTGTGTGGGATGGTGGCACTGGATGTGCCTCCGTTGGGTGGGGGGCCATGCACAGGGCGGGTACGTCGATGATTGCGCATTGTTGGTCACGGTGGGTGCACCAACTAAGATGTGTTGCCCTGTGTTCAATTCCTATGTCCGCATGATGATGGACTGTGGATGTGGGCAGACTACACATTGGTCGATGTGCTGTCTATATGCATGTGCCTTCACACCAGGCACAGCTGCCCCTGCACATGTGACCCCTGCTGGACTCGCTGCTGGGTCTGTGGAGCTGATGCACCTTCTGCGCGTGGGGCGGACAGCTCTCCTCACTTCCCTCATTGCGCATGTCATGTCTTTGCCGCAGGTGACATGGATCATGGAGGGCCCACATGTACGCGTGGGTAGGCTACACATGATTGTTCACTGGTCGCCACCCCCAGTCAGTGTTTTGAATGGGAAGGTTGTCGTGCTGGTGGTATGTTCGATGTGGCGGATGGGCGGGCCTAGGTGCGGGCTTACATTCCGGACATGGGGGGTAGTTGGATTGGCGACTAGTTGCAGTACACACGGGACACGTCTCTTCCTTTCCACATCTGGGTCATCCCTTGTACTAACTGACAGTGATACAGTCATCTTCGCCCCAGCCCTCATGTCCTCCCCTCGCCCCCCAATATGCATGCTCACCTGCGAGGCTAGCGCTTGCACAGGCAGCCCCAAGCTCGCACCAGAGAGGGCAAGGAGTGAATGTGTGGGTCCAGTTGCACGAGTGGGCTGTCTCAGGGTATGATGTGTGGCGGGACGCCGTCCACCTGCGTGGTGCCCCAAATGGAGACCCGGCCTGCATGGACTATGCATCACAGTCTTCGCCTTCCGGATCCGCCACCTGCGACACCCAGTGGCTGTGGCTGCCCTTGCGGCCAGGCCGCGTCCGTCTGTGGCTGTTGGCCCACACATTCACTCTTTAGCCTCTCTGGGGAGGGCTCGGGGGTGGTGGCGCACACGCTTGCACTTAGTCGCAATGGCATGTGTCGTGGTTGGTATGATGGGCAATGGATGGAATGGTGCGAGCCACCTCCCGTGACGTCAGTGCTGCTCGTGCTGTGGTGCGTCCCCCTACACTTCCATGTGACTTGTGCCATGCTAGACGTTGAGGTTCTATTGCCTGCGTGATATGACCAGGAGGAGCGCGAGGAGACCTCTCACACACCATGCTCCACTGCCATCCCGTGCCCTGTATCGCCTGTGCGGATTGACTATGTTGGGGTTACACCTGGTCGACTGGGGCTGTGTGTGCCTTGTCAAGGGGCATGGCGGGCGCACAACAGGATCCAGCTTGTCCACAGAGGGTGGGCTGAGGTGCGCCTGGTACCGCCTTGTACGTGTGCCCGGCTGCTGTGCACACACGTGTTCACTCCCCCCGACAGGTGTCCTCTCACAATGCCCAGGGAAGCGGTGGTGTACTGTTCATGACCCCTCCCAACACGGCGTGCTCCAACTTGGCATGTGCGCATCTACCCGTCGCACCCACCCACCTGAGCACTGCGTCCATACGACTTCACATGACACATGTGTGTCTTCCACAGTAGTGCTACTCATTTGCGTTGACATCCAATACCAGTGGACTACATGGTCATGTCACGACTGCCGTGTACTTCACATACTCTCATCCTCTCTCATTCGTACTTGTGAAATGAGTCAGCGGAGACAGTTTTGGTTTCAGACATTATATTGAGTCTTCTGTCCTCTGTGATGCAGTATAGTGGACACTACTGGCAGCGGAATACATGTTGAGGATATACTGAGCATGATTACAAATGGGATAGGGTGTGGGGTTACATCTGCTTGGCCAAGGCTGTGCTAATGTTCATTTACGTATAGCTGCGGAGCTGCGGACTTTGACACAGACGGTATACATGTAGCCTACCAGACCGCTCGGCATCATGGGCACAGTCCATCTCAGTTCCATGTGACAGGTTTGCTGCGGTTGTTCCTCATGCACGCGTGCATGTGAGATGACATCAGGGCATGTGCTTGCGTGCATGCAGCGGCGTGCCACTTGTTGTTGCACTGTGGTGGTTACTGGACATGTCACAGTCACTGGGGTCGTGTTGTTGTTGTATGCACTTGTCGTCCATGCAAAGGTCCTGGTATGGGATTCCCGGGCGGGGGTGGGAGGGGTGCAGCACCCACAGACTCCAGGCGACCTATTCATGTCCACTGAGCGGTGTGTGTGTCCATGTGCGCTGGATCCATGTCGTGTCCTGGTTGTTCGTGCAGTTCCGTCCATGTGGGTGCGATGCACAGAGCCCATGCCACTGCCTCCCACGATGCATGCGGTGTTCCTGGATGTGATGGGGAACAGTGTGCATGTCCCGGTCATATCCGATGTCATGGCGATGTCGTTGATGGTGTGGTTACAGTTGCCGGTCGTTTGGTATGGCTGTTGTGGTGGTGACTGGCCAGTCCGTGCGGAAGCTGAGCATGGGTGCGGGGTTGGACTTCATAGGTCACTCGGGGAACCTGCGTTGTGGTCCGACGTATTTACAGGTTGTCAGGTATGCGATGCCGTCCAGCAGGGCTTCCATGTCATTGGTGGTGTACATGTTTGCCAGCCAATGAAGCGGATGGTGGCTGTCAAGGTGTTGTTCGTAGGTTGTCCCTTGGAGGACCATGATGGGGCATGCTGGGTGACATTCGATGTAGCTGTTCTCGATGATCCGTCGTGTGGAGGCACAGTGGTTCCATTTCAGTGCGCGTGCGATGTTGGCCACATACGCCATGCCCCCATAGGCAGAGCAGGCCCTGTCGTGTGCGTCCAGAGGGAGGATTAGTGGTAGCAGGTCCGCCTTCAGACATGCCGGGTTGGAGAGGCATATCTCGACGGGATGCTGGTAGGGACACCTCCGACAGTAGAAGACGGGCATGACGCAGCTGAACAATGTGATGCGGTAAGTCAGTCGGTAACTTACGTTCAGCAGGGACAGGAGATCGCATCCCAATGTATGTATCGTGTTGGTTTGGTACAGCTTGAGCTGTTCGGCGTAGTTGGGTAGGTGTGTTGCGGTTGCCATTTCGCAGCGGTTCGTAGAGGTGGCGTGCTCCGGCTGTGTGTGCAGTCTGCAATGTGCACGCTCCGGGGTTGCTGTGAGCTCTGTGTAGTCGTGGGGAGACAGGACTTGTGTTCTGTTGGCTTGTTTGGAGGACACGGGCCCTCTTCCCACATGCTTCTCAGACAGTTCAAGGTCAGTGCTGTGTGACTCCTTCCAATTAACTTGCATGTGGCCGACATGGGGGAGTGTTTTCTTCTTTCTTCCCCGTCCGTTGTGTGCTTCTGTGATATGCGCTATCTGCCCTGTGGTCGGTCTCCTCGGCATGCCTGTGTTGGTCTATTCTTGGACAATGGCTGTATTCACCGGCTTCTGTCGTAGGGCTGTGGTTTCGGTGTTGGAATGGAAGGTCATTCAGTGCTGTCTGCTCTCCCTTGTGTGGGCGGCAGGCTGCCTTTCCGCTCTGCGTTGGGCCTTGTGTGTGGATGTAATTCTTGGGCCACCTGTTGTCGGTCCCCGGGCTCTTTGGTGTTCCGTTTCATGTGTCTTGTTCATATGTGCAGGGTGGTATGGGTTTTTCAGTGTGGTACTGGCGTTCCTCTTCCCGAAGGGGCCCTGCTTCTCCTAGTTGGTGTTGCCGCCGCTGTGTGCTTCGCCATGTTTGTTACACTGGGGTGTGTCCTGCTGTTGCGTGACTTCACTGACATGTGTGCGTCGGTTGTGTGGCGTTGGGTGTTGTCCGTGAATTGGGCGTTGGGGACATGTCTGTGGCCGGCCTGTCACGTGTCATGTGCGTTCGGGGTGGGGCTGATGTGTGTGCTGCTTGGTTGTGTCCCTGTGTCTGTGTGCGACGCATGCATGGCGCTGCGGTTGGCCTCTGCGTTGTGCGCATGTGTGGCGGCGTCATCGCCGCTTTGGGGCCGTGACGGGGTCGTTGGTTCCTAGTCCCAGGTGGTGTGTACACATGTGTTCTGCGATGTTAGGATTTGGCCTGTGTGTCATATGTGGATGCAATGGTGGATGTGTAGTGTGCACGCGCTGGTGGGGGTTGTCCGCTTTTTCCGCCCTTGCACTGTGTGCGCTGTTTGCGTGCACTTGTTGTGTGTGTGCCTACCTGCGTCTCCGCGGTACGTTGCGTCCTTGGTGGTGCATCAGCAGAAGCATGGGAAGGGCCTGCAGTGCTGGATTCATGCCCGGGTGCCGCTTCTTCGTTGTCCGTGCTCGGCGTCCGTGTTACCGCTTCGGTTTGTCGTACGGTATCTCTTGGCCGTGGGAGCCGTTTGTTTGCGGCATCGTAATTTATGCGCCGGGCGGGACGTGTTTCGTCGGACGGTGTGTGTCAGTTGTGCTGCGCCGCTACGTGTGCGGGCGCACTTTGATGGCGGACGGTGTTGCTGGCTTGCCGGCGGTGTTTGGCCTGCTTTTCGCATCATAATTGGGCGGGCGTGTGGACTGCTGCGTGCCGGCGGTAACTGGTGGTTTTTGCATCCGCCAGCACGGCGGTTGTGCTTCCGCCCGCCATCGTAATGGGCCCCTAAGATACTTTGGTGTTAGACCTTCCCTTATGCTAATGACACAGGTGATACTGGCGGTTAACGGTTTTGCTTATAAAGGACAGATTTTAGTGGAGCTTTCTCTTGCGTCTCAAACGAACTACTTTTCGGCTACGTCGTGTAGGAGCAGATTTCTTTGGTAAGCTCAAAATTTCTATTAGACTTGGTTACTTCCTTCCTGTTTCAAATAGGTGGGTTATATATAGATTTTTTCGCCTAGTGAAGGTGGGCTGTGGAAACACCGCTCTCTACACTTTTGTTAATATACGGGGTTGTTGTAAATGTTTTTCCCTTTTGAAAATACAGTGGGGGATGATTGTGAATAGTGCTTAGGACTATTTCAGGATACACTGTTCACTACACTCTTCTTAAGAAAATGGGGTGTGGTGTAATGTATTTCCCTTTTTGAAAACACAGTGAGGGATGATTGTGAATGGTTCTTGGGATTATTTCAAGGTATCATTCACAATGAGTATTTGATCGAAACGATGTACTATATGTGACGCCTTTAAGGGGCTTCATAGTTCCTCTTGGGCGGGCGTGGGGCGACTGGAAATGCCTGTTTGAACCATTATAAGGCACTATATAAATGTGATTGTCTTGGCTCTAGATCTAGATAGAGATCTTTATTTTCTCTCCAGGGGACTATAGTTGTTTTTAATTGATATTGCTATCTTCAATTTTAATTTAACTAAGAAGTCATTTTTGTGTATTGTACTTTTTTTCATCAAGTCTTGAACATTATATTATACTATGACTGGCTTCTCATGGTATTGTAAATTATATTGCAGGCACATCAGCCTTTTTATATATTAGAGCCTCCGAGCCGGATTTGGGTCGGTTGCAGTTCAACTATTAGGTAAGCGAGTGGTCTTCCATATTGGACATTTTCAGTGTTTGAGAATATGCAGGTAGTCCTGTTCATCATTTGAAAATATATTCTTGTTTTTTCAAACATCTCTTGCAGGCATTATTACGACTTATGTAGTCGTTGCCTGTAGTACCCTATTACTAAAAAGAAAAATTGGTGGTCTATGGTGATTGGCCAGTGGAGTACACTTGAAAACTTGATATACAATTGCTTGGTCAACTCTTTGGAACCATTTAATATATTTTGGTAGGTGTATTATCCTTAACAGATTGGGGGCTTGATAAAAAAAATTTTGGCAATTATTATAGGATGTAGTTTTTGGTTTCAGATTGAATTTATGTTTGATAATAGAGAAATATGGGGAATGCTCTCTCGAATGTTTTTTGTTGTTTACACTGGTGGTTTTAAATTTGTATTGTATAAATTATCATCTTTGCTAAAATATATTTAGGAAATTTGGGTTAAGGACAGATAGACGATATAAGTGAATGATGTTAATATTCTTTCTTTCGAAAAAATATTTTGTCAAATGTGAGGTAATAGGTTTTATATCAGAGCCTTGTCAATATTGGGCTTAGGTAAATTCTTTCACATGTTTTTATGTTTTTATGTTGTTTGTTTATTAGATGTCTGTAATGTATTATAAATTTAGTAATATGCATCGTATTAAAACAAATTTTATATTTTTAAACGTTATCTTACAGCCCTGATGAAGTTCTTGGGAAAGAACGAAACGCGTTGGCTGTTGTGGCTGTTTTATTTGACATCATTGTAAAGAAGAATAAAGATTCCATTGTCATTTCAAATTCTGGACGGACATTCGTACTTGTATTTACTTTATATGCACCTTTTTTGCAAAGTGGTGCAACCTGCAGTTGTTATATCTGTATTTTGGTTCTTCTAACCGCCCCTAGAGGAACGGCAGGGGCAGCGGAGTTGCACACAATGAGAGTATAAGGCTCTACGTTGGATACTAATTATTGGGAGGGAAACAAGGGGTGGCAGGTGCATCACAAAAACCGGGGAGTTTTTGTATAGGTTCGCTGTTTCCTTGTTGTTTTTAGATATCTTAGTAGATATGGTGCATTCCCACCTTCTCCATTTGACTCAGCGCAGCAAGTCGTCTTGCTGTGTTGCGCTGTGTCAAATGTTATTAAATCTGCCCCTTAGTATCTCAGTTATTTCTCAAGAGTGCAATGCAAAAGGTAGATGGATTGGTGTTCCATTGAATGTTAATAAAATAACACTGACAATTTTTAATGTTCATGGTACCGTACCAGTGGATAACTAATTTTTGAATAATATTTCCAAGAAAATTTTAGAATGTGATGTCGAATATTTTATTTTAGACGGAGATTGTAATCAATAAATTGATCCATTGTTAGAAACTCTATAGTTACAACTTATTCCAACTAGAATGTATGCAAAAAAAATGTCTGCAATTAATCAGAAATCTTCAGTTGATGTCTAGAGGTTATATAATCCCGATTTATGAGAATTTACTTTTTTCTCTCCACCAAACATCAATCCCAAATAGATTACTTACTGTTGAGAATAAAAGTTTAGCCCAAATAATACTAAATGCTGAAATAGGTTATATTTTAATCTCGGATCACACATCTGTTATTTCAGCTGCTGAATTAATACCTCTTCAGCCTCATCCATGAATATGGAGGTTTAATTGCTCTTTATTATTAGATTTGAATTTCTTCTCTAATTTTCAGGACTTTGCGAAAGAATTTTCATCCTCACCTTTTTAGAATTGCTTTAGAACCGATTCTTTTTAAAATAAGACAAACTGGTGGTATCTCGGTATTCCCATAAGACATGACACAGTGGAATATATGGTGATTGTACTCTCTCAGGTTTCTATTTTTTCTTTACTTTCCAGGTACAAACTAAATTCAGATAAATTGAAAATATTACCTCTTAATAAAGTTTGTATAAAACATTCTTATACCTCCAAAGATTTCACTTACAAACCTGTAAAAATACAATAATAAGTTTTATAGTTTAACACTTCAATTAAAGATACTACAAAAATAATTGTGAAAACATTTTGAAACAATTATATAGCTCAATTTTAAAATGGAATCTATTATTTTTTCCTGGTGGGGAAGACTGGATTCTGTTAAAGTGATGCTAACCCATTTTATACTTTATACCATTTCTTTGATTCCTAATTATATACCATTTTTTATTTTAAATAAATGAACTCTATTCTCTTGAATTTCCTATGGAATAAGAATCAAACAAGACTGTTTCTCTCTGTTTTCAAGAAGAGTATATAGATTGGGGAGTACATTTTCCAAATTTCAGACAATATTATTCTGCTTTTTCTTTAAAGCAAGCTGTTTGTTGGATATCTTATGATGAACAATCCCTCAGTTTCATTATGGGTGTTGTTGGGGAACTCATTTATTTCCCCTTTTACTTTCAATAGAGCTGTTGAGTTTTACAACAAAGTCCTCAAATATGTCCATACCTGTAGCTGCTCTTGCTTGTAACCTAGTCAAACCTTTTATGTTCCCTCCTCACATAATAAAATATAATTTTCTTCAAAACTCTATTTGGTATAATAATCCTATTAAGATTAATAACAGACCTATTTATTGGAAATCTTGGACAGAGGAATTTCTTGGATATATCAGCTGTTAACAGAAAATAATGTTCTTCTCTTTTTGATCTTTAAAAGAAATGGGGTTTACCAAATTAATTTCAGAAAAAAGTATACTTTGCTATGTAATGTGTTGTTTGTCTCCCTTTTGCTGTTACCAAATAGTAATAATGCTTCTAAAAATAATACCAAATTGATACTGTCTTCACATTCCAAGGCTTCTCCAATCTACAAATCTCTACTTCTTCACTCTAATAGACTGAAATCGAGAATGGAATAAAATTGTGAAGAAGACCTTGATGTTTGTCGGCCCACAGGTTTATGGAATACAATGTGGACTAAAAATTCAGAAGCCATCCCGAGTAGCTAATATTACACCAATATTGTATTATATATAACTGTTTATTAATCACACCACTGTTTTTGGTAACATTGAATAAAGACACAATGGGCCTCATTATGATAGCAGTCGGTCGAGCGTCGGAATGCCATCACGGGGGGCAGGTGACCGCCCAACAAAAAGTCGGTAGACCCTTCTGTCCCTATTGGGAGGTGGCAGCCGTAAAATGTCTTTTTCTACTGTGGCTTCTGCTGTAGCCCAGAAAAGGGCCACAGAACAAGCTGCAGTAGTGAAAGGCATTTTTTAAACATCCATGCACCGTGTGTCAGGCATCATGTGGTGCCTGGCACACAGTGCTTGGATTATTTTTTTGGGGGGGCAGCACCACATGTGCCCCCCTGGCCACCTAACTGCTTGGGGCCCCCAAAGTCCCTTTACGGGTGCCTTTTCATGGCAGTGGGACCTCCATAAAAAGGCAGGAACATCCTAATCCCTATGGCGGTGCCTGCGCAGGCACTGCCTCCATCATAGGGATTAGTGTCCGACCGCCACCTGACGGTCTCCTTGAGCCTGTCGGAGGCGGCGGCGGTCTTTACCCCCGAGCACTAAGCTCCGACCACCAGTATTGTAATATGGCTGTCGTACCTCTGCCCTAGATGTTGGTGGGACAGCCACCGACGGCCTATCAGTGGCAGTCCCACTGACATCATAATGAGGCCCAATATCTTTGCTGGTCTTGTACTCATCAAACAAGTGACTTAAACATATGCTTTTTAAATGTCCTACTATAAAGAAATTTGGGGAAAAGGTCTGGGTTCAAATTAATAATATTTTTTGTGTTAATGTTCCATTTACTTTCTCAAACAATGTTCTAGGTAGTCTTTCAGCACACTGGTATGAGCATGTCCACAGTCACAAACTTGTGGATTTTTTGCTAGCAGTTGCCTTCCAGCAAATAACTTCTAATTGGATAAAAGTAAAAATGTCAGTTTTCCATCTTGTGGTATGCTGTATATTTTGATCATAGATTAGATAGTATTTATATATCACCTATATCTCTAACCATCAAAAGAGATATGTTATGAAATCCTGTTACAATGTTTCCTAATGAATCAAGTTCTTTAGCTCAACGTAAAGATATATTTTCTGAAGACATGAACATGCCACCTTAAGCATTATATCTTTTTATCTTTATCTTTAAATAATTATTTGTACAATTCTTGCAGGGTTATTTTATTATGAATATGTCTACATGACTTAAAAAAAAAAATTGTGTGTTAGCATATTATAATATATTTTAATACTCTACATCATTATGTTTTAAGTCCCCCCTCCGACCTCCTTTTCATTTTCTCTATTATTGGTTGCATAATAATTTTGAATACAATAATCTCTTTTCTTTCTTTTTTTCTTGTTTTATTTTTTAAATGTAAAATTACATTTCAGGTACTCCTATATTATTTCTAATGAAGTATAACATTAAAAAAAATATGGTTGATCGTGTGTGTGAGAAATTGGTGTACTGGTTGACTTGGGTGTAAGCCCTATTCAAGTAGCAACCTCAATCCTTGTCAGGGTAAGGCACAAACAAACCTCAAATTAATGTGTGCGCAACCCCCTGGTAGCTTGCTACAGAGCAGTCAGGCTTTCATTACAGGCAATGTGTAAAGTATTTGTGCAACACTTCAAGCAGTAAAACTGTGGAAATACTACACAAAAAGATTCTACACCAGGTTAGAAAAATAGAGTTGGATGTAATACACAAAAGGAGACCAAAACAACATAAATCTAATCAGTGGAACCGGAAATATGATGTTTTAAAGATTAAAGTGGATATAGCACCAAAAAGCACAAAGCGCCAATTCGGGATATCTGGTCGTGCTGGACCGGGTCAAATTCAAAAGTTCAGGCTGATCGCGATGGAGTTCAGGATGGATACAGTCCCAAGTTAGTACTGCTGAAGGTTTACCTTCTCAAGAGTCCCTTTAACGTTGTAGAGGGCCGCGAGGAGCAGGGAGAGCTTTGCAGGATGCTGTTGGTGAAGCGTTGGTGGAGCTTTGCGGTGGTGGACCCCGTAAGCGGTCAATGCTGCAGTGCAAATAGTTGGGCTGGCGGAGCTTTGCAATAATTTGTGGTGCAAGCGAAGAGGTCTTGGTGCGAACAGGCCCATTCACGGTCGCGAAGAGTCCAGAAGCTTGAGTTCAGCTCTCATGAGCACATCTTGGGGATCAGGAACACGTTGCAGCTGGGTCCAGCAGCTGGATCAGGATGTGGGGGAGCCTTTTATGTCTCTCAGGCTCAGATCGTGAGGCCAGCAGACTAGCCCTTGGAGTCACTCTGGGGTCCTGGGTTCAAGATGATGTTGCAAGTCCAGTTCTCCTTCCCTAGGCAAGAGGGCAGCAGGTCAGAACAGCAGGGCAGCAGTCCAGCAGAGTGGCAGTCCTTGTAGCAGCACAGCAGTCCTTCTTCCTGGCAGAGTATCCACAGTTCCGGACGTGTACTGAACAGGTGGTGTCTGAGGTCCAGTATTAATACATAGTTGTGCCTTTGAAGTAGGGAGAAGCTTCTAAAGACATGCCTCGTGTACAGATGCCCTGCCTTCCCTGCCCTGACTCCAGACTAACTACAGGGGGCATCCCACCATTTGTGTTGAGATAGGACACAGACTATTCAAGTGTAAGTGGGGCTGGGCCCAGCTCCTCCCTCCTATCCTGCCAGTTATAGCCCATCCAGTCAATCCGAAACTCCCCATTGTCTGTGGCTGTCTAGGAGAAATGCACAAAGCCCAACTGTCACCCACACCCAGTCATGTGACCCAGAGACAGGCTGCAGGCACCAAATGGCTAAGGCAAGAAAATGCCAACTTTCTAAAAGTGGCATTTTTAGAATTACAATTTTAAATCGGCCTTCACCATCAGTTAGGATTTTAAATTGCGATTCCATAGACACCAAACATGAACTAATTACCTAATACCATTTGGAAAATACACCTATAAAATGCAGTACAGTAATTCTGATGTTATTCTATGGGAGAGAGAAGCCTTGCAGTAGTGAAGAACAAATGTAAGAGTTTGTCAGTAGTGAAAAATTAATTTGAGAGATTGTCACTACCTGGACATGTAAAACGTAAACATAAATGTTCAACTTTTTAAATTCACTGCCCTTAGGGCTGTTTATGGCCTACCTTAGAGGTAGGCCCTGGTCTTAAGTTTAACTGAGACTAGACTTTTGGTCTCAGTTAAACTTAAGACTAAAACTTAAGTTAAACTGAGACAAAAGTCTAACTTTACTACTCGTAAATGCCCTTTGTGAATACCGAAAGTCGTAAAGTTAGACTTTTGTCTCAGTTTACCTTTGTGAATCGGGCCCGATGTCTTTAGCTCAATAAGACGGGTGTGGATGTGGTTAGACCCCTGTAACACAAGAGGTAGGATCTATCCTGAGAGTATCCAAAGACACAAACTGTGACTATGAGCCCAATCTCTTTCATTTAATACCCCTTACAGCGGGGATTCTTGTAGAAGGAGGTGATACCCTTGGAGGCAAGGTTGCAAAGCTTGATGTCCTGTTGTAGTGGCAAAGAGTTGGGTAAAGACAGGCTCCCTGGTGTTTGGCGATGGTGATATTGCTGCCTCGGTTCCTGCCAGGTACAAGGTGGCAGATGGGGCTCTACAGGATCAGAAATGGCACTAATGGGCAGAGCAGCAACCAGTGTTGCAGGGAAGCTCTGCAGGCAGGATCCTTCAGGAGGTAAGAATCCAGAGTGATGGTCAAGGCAGCACAAGTGCCAGAAAGTCAGTATCTGCTAAAAAAAAATGCTTTGAGCGAAACCCAAATATTTGCTAGTATTTTGGACCTGCTGTACCCTACACCTTTGGCCATGACAACCACTCCCACAGCAGATAGTCTTTCTTCCAAAACTCAGAAGGCACAGAGTCCCCTCTGGGCCCTTCTTGGTGAAGGCTGATGTGTACCACAGACTACAGATATGCACATAAAGGTGCCAGGTGAAGAGGTGCATTGACACTCTTCATACTGCAATCCCAGGCACCCTTCAGGCCTCTAGACTCAGCGTCAAATAGGTCTTCAAGCCGCACAGCTTCTCTTCTCGATGGAGGCCTGTTCAATGCACAGGGACAGAGAGAGCTGCTTGGTCTATACCTTTGATTTCCCACAGATACTAAAGTGCAAACCACAAGGTAGCTTTCCAGTGTATCGGTAGCCGCCTAACATTCCTGGGGCATCAGTGACCACCTCAGGTAGCTCCCTTCACATCAATTTGGGAGTGTTCAAGTGACGTCAGAGGGGCACTGCACATAAGGGGCCTATCAGACTTGACTGGCATATCTAATTCCTCTGTCCTTAAGTTCTGCTTGATGAGGCCTGTCCTGATTCTCTGCCTCTCCCAGACTATGGCCTCCAGTAGTTTCCCAGCCCACCCAGGGCGTTGCCCGGTTCATGGCAACCTAAGTCTCATCCTTTCACGCTAGAGCTCAAACTGTCTCTCTGCAGGGGCATGAACTGACTTCCAGGTCACTCTTCCTACTGCCCATGGTGGTGACTAGCTGATATAGGGACTGAGGGGGCTAGGGGACAGGGAGGAGGGTCTGAGGCTTCGGCCCCTAGCCTTAAGGCCGGGAGGGAGATGGTGTGATCCATTACAGCCCTAGGAACCACAGGTATGCCCACCCCACACATATATACCAGCACTCTTTATACTGCATGTAGTGTGTAAGGAATGATGCAGCCCAAATGCCCAGGTTATAAGGAGGATAATTCACAGGAGGACCGAAGCCTTGGTTTATAAATGTAAAGATTTCTAGGTGGACCCATAGTATCTTCAGAACGTGCTCAGTTGGGCTATGTTAGAAGTTACCCACAGTATCTTCAGAATGTGCTCAGTTGGGCTATGTTAGAAAATACCCACAGTATCTTCAGAACGTGCTCAGTTGCGCTATGTTAGAAGTTACCTATAGTATCTTCAGAACGTGCTCAGTTGGGCTACGTTAGAAGTTACCCATAGTATCTTCAGAAAGTGCTCAGTTGGGCTATGTTAGAAGTTACCCACAGTATCTTCAGAACATGCTTAGTTGGACTGCATTAGAAGTTACCCATAGTATCTTCAGAACGTGCTCAGTTGGGCTATATTAGAAGTTACCCACAGCATCTTCAGAACGTGCTCAGATGGGCTATGTTAGAAGTTACCCACAGTATCTTCAGAACGTGCTCAGTTGGCTACGTTAGCAGTTACCCGTAGTATCTTCAGAACATGCTCAGTTGGGCTACGTTAGAAGTTATCCACAGTGTCTTCAGAACATGCTCAGTTGGGCTACGTTAGCAGTTACCCATATTACCTTCAGAACGTGCTCAGTTGGGCTGCGTTAGAAGTTACCCATAAAATCTTCAGAACGTGATCAGTTGGGCTATGTTAGAAGTTACCCATAGTATCTTCAGAACGTGCTCAGTTGGGCTATGTTAGAAGTTACCCACAGTATCTTCAGAACGTGCTCAGTTGGGCTTCGCTCGAAGTTTTGTTTTCAGATTACCCTGACCAATGGTTTATAAATGTACAGACCTCCAAGAAATTACCCGTGGTATCTTCCGAACGTGCTCAGTTGGGCTACGTTAGAAGTTACCCATTGTTAGAACCGGGGTCTCCAGTTGGCCAGAGTCTGCACCCTAGTCCAAGTAGGGACCACTGATTCCGACAAGGTAGCTTGGCGCGAGGCAGGTAGGCACGCACGAGGCCATGTGTAAAGTGATTGTGCAGCACACATCCACACTGACACAGTAAAGCACACACAAAAGAAGCGCCACTCCAGCTTTATGCAAAAACTTAGGTCTCTTTATCTCAAGTTCAGGAAAAATCTGTCATAGCGACATGCACGTATAATCATGACTTTCCTCGTGCTAAATAACCACAACGAAATATACAGGCTCAATGAGTCCCTTGACTCTGACAATGATGCAGGATAGGTGATTCCTTGGTAAGGGACATTGTTCAGCAGAATCACCAGTTCAGTCCTTTAGGCCCACAACGAAAAGGTTCTCTAAAGGGGTCCAGTAGCAACCAGCAGACGGTTGTGGTGATTCACTACACAGGAACCAGCCAGTCTCTGAGAGCCAGCTGGGTAACTCTGTCAGAGCTGGATCGGCTCTCAGGTGGTACCGCTAGGGATCTTCCAGTGCCGGTCCTCAGTGGGCAGTAACAACGTTCTTCCCCCTCTGCCTAGACTCTGTCGATGGCCTGCAACCCGCCCCAGGCGTCCCGAGGCCCAGTAGCTCCAGGCACACGCTACTCTTACCTGGGGACGGGCGCCAGCTTGAGGCTTCACTGAGCTCCCTGCGGAACCGAGGTCTCTTCGCGGCTGCGCAGAGGTTCAGCCATGCCGCCCGCGGGAATTCCTCCACAGCCGGGCCTCCGGACGAGCCTCCTGGTTGCCGGGCAACCCCAGCCGCGGAATCCAATACCAGCGCGGCTTCCCCCGGAGGTACGCGATGTCGCGCCCAGGGCTCCCGGGTTGCAGCGGTGATCTATGGCAGCGATTCCGGCGGCCAGGACTCGGGCTCGCGGTGGTGATCCTGGGGCAACCCAGTCAGACCAGCAGTCGCGCCAACAGCGAAGGCCAGCCCGGAGTCCCGCAGTCAGAGGGCACCGCTGCAGTCCACGGGCAGGTCTCAGTTCCCGAAGGGGGGCGGCGGTGAAGAAGGCTTGCGCACCCTGCCCGGCAGTTCGTTCACAGCGCTACACCGTTCCGGTAAGGCCCCAAGGCAGCGGCGTTGAGTTCTGGGCACAGCGCTTCCTTCCCTTCACAGTGCTATGCTGTCCCGTCAAGATCCCCCGGGCAGCGGCGGTGATTTTGAGGAGTACCGCGCCGCAGGGGACAGTCGGGGATGTCTTGGCTGTCCAGGAGAAACCTCGTGACCAGGAGGTTGGACCCTCCTCCTGGGGAGACACTCTGGTGATATTAATCCTGGGTCCCCTCTGGCAGGGCAAGATCAGCAGGCAGGCAGGGCAACTCAGCTAGCTTGGGGAGCAGATCCTGGGAGCAGTCAGCCTCAGCATTGTAGCAACCCTCCTGGCACTGCAGCCTCCACTCCTGCAGAGGGTTATGCTGGTCCAGTCGTGTAACAAGGGTGTGTGGCCAGAACCCCCCTTTTATACCCTAAGGTCAGGTGACCAAATAGGCGTCAATTTCTGGCGGCAACTAGGGGGGGTTGGAAGGTTCTGGAAGAATCTAGGGGCTCTGTGGTGTATACTAACTACTCTGTCCTGTCTGTCTACGGTGACAAGAGGCGGGGCTGTAAGGGTTACAGTAGCATCCAGTCCCAGCCTATTCCAACTACTAGTGCGCAGATCGGAAGGTGGCCTCACCGCAGTAGCAGGGGCCTGTGGCAGACATGTCTGGCACCATGTTTTTAGGAGAGAGCACCTGCCCCTCAGCACTGATTAGCAGCGGTAAGGTGCCCAGAGTCCTATGTCCAACAGAAAATGGCGGTCAGATAAGAGGCAAGAAGGGAAAAAATGTAGGGGAAGACCACCCCAGGGCTGACAGGTCTAACACGCGTCCCCCCCAGCTGAAAGTGGGGAGAGCTACCCAACCTCTAGGGAGTTCTCGTCACTAAGGCGGAAAAACCTAGAGAGACCGTCAGCATTGGCGTGGTCTACTCCGGGTCGGTGTTCCACCCTGAAGTCCATACCCTGGAGGGAAATGGACCATCTCAACAATTTAGGGTTTTCGCCCCTCATTGGCATGAGCCACCGGAGGGGCCGGTGGTCGGTCTGAATTAGGAAGTGGGAGCCAAAGAGGTATGGCCTCAGCTTCTTCAGAGCCCAGACCACCGCGAAAGCTTCTCTTTCGATAGTACTCCACCGTTGTTCCCGGGGGAGTAGCCTCCTGGATATGAAGGCCACGGGCTGGTCTAGGCCCTCCTCGTTGAGTTCCGAGAGTACTGCCCCAATGCCATGTTCAGAGGCGTCCGTTTGCACAATAAACTCCTTAGCGAAGTCCGGGGCCCTGAGCACCGGAGCAGTGCACACAGCCTGCTTGAGGGAATCAAAAGCTTTCTGGCAAGCTTCGGTCCAAATCACTTTCCTCGGTTGTTTCTTGGAGGTTAGCTCCGTCAAGGGGGCCACAATGCTGCCATACCCCTTGACAAATCGGCGGTAGTAACCAGTGAGGCCCAGGAAAGCCCTGAACTCCGTCTGGGTTTTGGGGGGCTCCCAGGCGAGGATGGTTTCGATCTTGGCCTGTAGGGGCTGCACCTTACCCCCGCCCACCAGGTGTCCCAGGTAGACTACGGATCCCTGTCCGATCTGGCATGTGCTAGCCTTGATGGTCAGGCCCGCCTGCTGCAGGGCCTGAAGCACCTCCCGCAGGTGACACAGATGCTCCTCCCAGCTGCCGCTGAAGACGGCTATGTCATCCAGGTAGGCAGCGGAGAAGGCCTCTAAACCAGACAGTACTCGGTTCACCAACCGCTGGAAGGTGGCAGGAGCGTTTTTCAGTCCAAAGGGCATCACCCTAAACTGGAAGTGGCCCTCTGGGGTGGAGAAAGCGGACTTCTCCTTGGCCCCTTCCGTCAGGGCGATCTGCCAGTACCCTGACGTAAGGTCAAAGGTACTCAAGTATCGGGCAGCCCCCAGCCGATAAATGAGCTCATCCGCCCTAGGGATGGGATGAGCATCCGTCTTGGTCACTGAATTGAGTCCTCGGTAGTCCACACAGAACCGAAATTCAGGTGTGGCGCCTGGTGGGGCCGCTTTGGGTACCAAAACTACCGGACTGGCCCAGGGGCTGTTGGAGGGCTCAATCACCCCCAACTCCAGCATCTTAGTGACCTCACTCTGGATGCTGGCCTTCACCTTATCCGACAGCCTATAAGACTTGGTTTTGACAGGGAGGCTGTCCCCTGTGTCCACATCATGGGTACACAGGTGGGTAATCCCAGGGATGAGAGAGAACAAAGAAGCGTACTGCTCCAATACCTGGCGGCAGTCCCTCTGTTGCTCAAGGATCAAGGACGGGGAGAGAACCACTCCCTCCACCGATCCATCTTTCTCTTGGGAAGCCAGAAGGTCCGGAAGAGGCTCGCTCTCCTCCTCCTCGCTCCCATCCGTCACCATCTGGAGGGTGAGCTCAGACCTCTCCTGGTGTGGCTTGAGGCGGTTGGCATGCAACACCCGGTGGAGTTGCCTCGGGGTCTTAAGATCCACCACGTAAGTGGCCCTTCTTCTCCAGTATCTCATACGGGCCAGTCCATCGGTCCTGGAGGGCGCTAAGCTCTCCGGGCTCCATGACCCACACCTTCTGTCCAGTATCCAACTCCACAGGATGGGCATTCCGGTCATACCATTCTTTCATGACCGCCTGGCTGGCCTCTAAGTTGTCAGATGCCTCTTTCCGCAGCTCAGCCATCTGGCTGCGGAACGCCAACATGTAGCTCACTACATCTTGGGGGAGCCTCCTGGGAGACTTCTCCCACCCCTCTTTCACCAGGCTGAGAGATCCCCTGACAGGGTGTCCTTACAGAAGCTCAAAGGGGCTGAAGCCCACCCCCTTCTGCGGCACCTCACTGTAGGAAAACAATAGGCAGGGCAAGAGGACGTCCCACTTCTTCCTCAGGTCCTCAGGTCCTCAGGCAGACTCCTGATCATGCCTTTCAGGGTCTTGTTGAATCTTTCAACAAGCCTGTTGGTCTGGGGGTGGTAAGGGGTGGAGAACTTGTAAGTCACCCCACACTCCTTCCACATGGCCTGCATATAGGCAGACATAAAGTTGGTGCCCCTGTCCGACACCACCACTTTGGGGAAGCCCACTCGAGTAAAAATCCCCATCAGGGCCCGTGCCACCGCAGGTGCAGTGATGGTCCTCAGAGGGATAGCCTCCGGGTACCGGATGGCGTGGTCCACCAGGACCAGGATGAACCGGTGACCAGCAGAGGTCGGTGGATCCATCGGCCCAACAATGTCGATGCCCACCCGCTCAAAGGGGGTACCAACAATCGGTAGTGGTTCCAGGGGGACCTTCAATTTTGTCCCTGTCTTTCCACTAGCTTGACAGGTCACACAGGTCCTGCAAAAGGTATCAGAAGAAATCCTCATCTGGGGCCAATAGAAGTGTGGGACTAGACAAGCAAAAGATTTGTCTTGGCCCAAGTGTCCCGCCAAGGGGATCTCATGCGCTAACTCCAACAAAAAGGCCCAATAGCATTGGGGGACCACTAGGGCCCTAGATGACCCATGCACCGGAGCCTTGGGCTCACTGTAAAGGAGGCCATCCTCCCAATAAATGTGGTAATTTCCAGAAACATTTCCGGCTGCTTGGGCTTCGGCATGTCGCCGCATGCCCTCAAGGGTGGGGCACTCCTTCTGTGCCCGACAAAACTCCTCCCGGGTAGGCCCTCCTTCCACCTGCCACTCTGCAGGGGTTGGCAAGTCCCCCACGGGAACAATGTCACCCTCCGTGGACTCCGGTGCGACCGCCGCAGGTGCCCCATCCATCTCACGTGGTACGTTATCCGAAGCGTTTTCCTTGTTAGCAGCTGGCTGGGCCATTGTCCCAGGCTCCAGCCCTGGTTGACTCCCTTTTAGGGCAGCCATGGACCGGGTAATTGCACAGGTCCATTCTGGTAATCCCAGCATCTCTGCGTGCGCTTTGAGCTCTACCTCCTTCCAGGCAGTGTGTTCAAGATCATTTCCCAACAGACAGTCGATTGGCATGGCAGGGCTTACTGCAACTCTTAGAAGGCCTGAAACCCCTCCCCACTCAAAGGGAACCTGGGTCACGGGATAGTGGCCCTCCCTGTTGTCAGCCATCACAACTGGGTGGAATACATCAGGCACCACTTGCTCCGGGGACACCAGCTGACTCCTTACCATTGTCATGCTGGCACCTGTGTCCCTCAGAGCCTCTACCCCCCGACAATTGAGGGTGACCCACTGCCTATACTTGGTAGTATTTGCGGGCACCTGGATCGTTGGGACCATCTCCCTGTCTCCCAGGGATACTAGGGTCAACCCTGCCCACTCCCCCCCATTATCTAGGGGCAGCTCCTCCCCAGCGCTACACTCGCCACCCCGGGGTTCTTACCTCCAGTAGGGGCTGGGGTCCTTTTTCGACACTGGGGATCCCCCTTGTAGTGTCCAACCTCCCCACACTCATAGCACCGGACAGTTCTGGGCTGCTGACCTTTGTCAGGATAAGTAGGCTTCTGGTAGCCAGATTGGGGCTGGGATCCAAATCCTCTCCCTTGCGATCTGTTTTGGGGGCCTTTGGAGAACTCCTTCTTTTTATCTCCCCCTCTTTCTTCTGGTGGAAACCCTGTCCACCCTTTTGGGGTCCCCCCAGATCCCTTGTTGGACACCCTGGTACTGGCCCAGGTGTCCGCCTCTTCCGCAAGCTCCCTCGGATCGGTCAGCTTGCGGTCAACCAGGTGTTGGCGCAGCTCTGGAAAACATTTCTCTAGAAGGTGCTCTCTTAGGAACAAATCATACAGCCCTTCATAATCAGTTACCTCGCTGCCCCGCACCCAACCCTCCAATGCTTTGCGGGCGTAATCCAGGAAATCTACCCAGTTCTGTGTGGGAAGTTTGTGGCTATTCCTAAACTTCGGCCTATACCTCTCAGGGGTAAGACCAAACTTCTTGACTAGCACTTCCCTCATAACAGGATAGTTGGTCTGATCTGCCTTGTCTAGTGTAAGGAGTGTGTCCCTCCCCACCGGAGGCATGTACCTGTACAGGCTATCCCCCCAGTAACTCTCAGGGACCCCATGGGCTTTTAAGGACACCTCATAGGCTGCTAGCCACTTGTCAATATCATCCCCCACATTAAAACTGGCCACAACATCTTTAGGCATATAGAACCTGGACTCCCGTGAAGCTTCAGTACGTACGCTGCCACCATTTGTGTTGCTGTTAGCCCCTATTTGTAGGGCTCTGATTTCCAGCTCCTTCAGGCTGAGCTCATGGGCAAGTTTTCTTTCCTCCATAGCCAGCCTCTTCTCTTCACGCTCCTGCTCTAACCTGGCAAGCTGTAGCTTAAGCTGTCTCTCCTCCCTCCTGTCCTCTAGTTCTTCTGACGACCAGCTCCTCACTGAGACACTACTGCCTGCCCTTGAACGCCTTCCTGGCCCTGCCAACACATTGTCACTGGTATCTATATGCAGTAGGTCCAGCCCTCCTGGAGCGTCATGCTCTAACCGCCCCTCGTCCCTTTCCCCTTCCGGGTGGGCCAATGCCCATGCTCTCAAGGATTTTTGAAGCTCTTCCCTCTTGGCGCCTCGCTTGAAGAACACCCCTTTCCCCTGGCAGAACTCCTTCCGCTGCGCCACCGTGTACGTTTCCAGGTTGGCCAGCTCGAATTCCATTTTGCTAGGTAGGGCCTCAGACGTTCTCAGGGAAAACCACTGGGACTTAGGCAAACAGGCTTTGAACAAGAGCACTTGCAATCAGGCAGTCAGGGAGAATTTCGAGCTTGCGTTGCGTCAGGTGTAGGATTGTGGCGCACACTGGGTCACTGTAGGGTGTTGCACAAGCACAAGTCCTAATCCCACAGCTGAACACCAATGTTAGAACCGGGGTCTCCAGTTGGCCAGAGTCTGCACCCTAGTCCAAGTAGGGACCACTGATTCCGACAAGGTAGCTTGGCGCGAGGCAGGTAGGCACGCACGAGGCCATGTGTAAAGTGATTGTGCAGCACACATCCACACTGACACAGTAAAGCACACACAAAAGAAGCGCCACTCCAGCTTTATGCAAAAACTTAGGTCTCTTTATCTCAAGTTCAGGAAAAATCTGTCATAGCGACATGCACGTATAATCATGACTTTCCTCGTGCTAAATAACCACAACGAAATATACAGGCTCAATGAGTCCCTTGACTCTGACAATGATGCAGGATAGGTGATTCCTTGGTAAGGGACATTGTTCAGCAGAATCACCAGTTCAGTCCTTTGGCCCACAACGAAAAGGTTCTCTAAAGGGGTCCAGTAGCAACCAGCAGACGGTTGTGGTGATTCACTACACAGGAACCAGCCAGTCTCTGAGAGCCAGCTGGGTAACTCTGTCAGAGCTGGATCGGCTCTCAGGTGGTACCGCTAGGGATCTTCCAGTGCCGGTCCTCAGTGGGCAGTAACAACGTTCTTCCCCCTCTGCCTAGACTCTGTCGATGGCCTACAACCCGCCCCAGGCGTCCCGAGGCCCAGTAGCTCCAGGCACACGCTACTCTTACCTGGGGACGGGCGCCGGCTTGAGGCTTCACTGAGCTCCCTGCGGAACCGAGGTCTCTTCGCGGCTGCGCAGAGGTTCAGCCATGCCGCCCCGCGGGAATTCCTCCACAGCCGGGCCTCCGGACGAGCCCCCTGGTTGCCGGGCAACCCCAGCCGCGGAATCCAATACCAGCGTGGCTTCCCCCGGAGGTACGCGATGTCGCGCCCAGGGCTCCCGGGTTGCAGCGGTGATCTATGGCAGCGATTCCGGCGGCCAGGACTCGGGCTCGCGGTGGTGATCCTGGGGCAACCCAGTCAGCCCAGCAGTCGCGCCAACAGCGAAGGCCAGCCCGGAGTCCCGCAGTCAGAGGGCACCGCCGCAGTCCACGGGCAGGTCTCAGTTCCCGAAGGGGGGCGGCGGTGAAGAAGGCTTGGGCACCCTGCCCGGCAGTTCGTTCACAGCGCTACACCGTTCCGGTAAGGCCCCCAGGCAGCGGCGGTGAGTTCTGGGCACAGCGCTTCCTTCCCTTCACAGCGCTATGCTGTCCCGTCAAGATCCCCCGGGCAGCGGCGGTGATTTTGAGGAGTACCGCGCCGCAGGGGACAGTCGGGGATGTCTTGGCTGTCCAGGAGAAACCTCGTGACCAGGAGGTTGGACCCTCCTCCTGGGGAGACACTCTGGTGATATTAATCCTGGGTCCCCTCTGGCAGGGCAAGATCAGCAGGCAGGCAGGGCAACTCAGCTAGCTTGGGGGAGCAGATCCTGGGAGCAGTCAGCCTCAGCACTGTAGCAACCCTCCTGGCACTGCAGCCTCCACTCCTGCAGAGGGTTATGCTGGTCCAGTCGTGTAACAAGGGTGTGTGGCCAGAACCCCCCCTTTTATACCCTAAGGTCAGGTGACCAAATAGGCGGCAATTTCTGGCGGCAACTAGGGGGGGTTGGAAGGTTCTGGAAGAATCTAGGGGCTCTGTGGTGTATACTAACTACTCTGTCCTGTCTGTCTACGGTGACAAGAGGCGGGGCTGTAAGGGTTACAGTAGCATCCAGTCCCAGCCTATTCCAACTACTAGTGCGCAGATCGGAAGGTGGCCTCACCGCAGTAGCAGGGGCCTGTGGCAGACATGTCTGGCACCATGTTTTTAGGAGAGAGCACCTGCCCCTCAGCACTGATTAGCAGCGGTAAGGTGCCCAGAGTCCTATGTCCAACAGAAAATGGCAGTCAGATAAGAGGCAAGAAGGGAAAAAATGTAGGGGAAGACCACCCCAGGGCTGACAGGTCTAACACGCGTCCCCCCCAGCTGAAAGTGGGGAGAGCAACCCAACCTCTAGGGAGTTCTCGTCACTAAGGCGGAAAAACCTAGAGAGACCATCAGCATTGGCGTGGTCTACTCCGGGTCGGTGTTCCACCCTGAAGTCCATACCCTGGAGGGAAATGGACCATCTCAACAATTTAGGGTTTTCGCCCCTCATTGGCATGAGCCACCGGAGGGGCCGGTGGTCGGTCTGAATTAGGAAGTGGGAGCCAAAGAGGTATGGCCTCAGCTTCTTCAGAGCCCAGACCACCGCGAAAGTTTCTCTTTCGATAGTACTCCACCGTTGTTCCCGGGGGAGTAGCCTCCTGGATATGAAGGCCACGGGCTGGTCTAGGCCCTCCTCGTTGAGTTGCGAGAGTACTGCCCCAATGCCATGTTCAGAGGCGTCCGTTTGCACAATAAACTCCTTAGTGAAGTCCGGGGCCCTGAGCACCGGAGCAGTGCACACAGCCTGCTTGAGGGAATCAAAAGCTTTCTGGCAAGCTTCGGTCCAAATCACTTTCCTCGGTTGTTTCTTGGAGGTTAGCTCCGTCAAGGGGGCCACAATGCTGCCATACCCCTTAACAAATCGGCGGTAGTAACCAGTGAGGCCCAGGAAAGCCCTGACCTCCGTCTGGGTTTTGGGGGGCTCCCAGGCGAGGATGGTTTCGATCTTGGCCTGTAGGGGCTGCACCTTACCCCCGCCCACCAGGTGTCCCAGGTAGACTACGGATCCCTGTCCGATCTGGCATTTGCTAGCCTTGATGGTCAGGCCCGCCTGCTGCAGGGCCTGAAGCACCTCCCGCAGGTGACACAGATGCTCCTCCCCGCTGCCGCTGAAGACGGCTATGTCATCCAGGTAGGCAGCGGAGAAGGCCTCTAAACCAGACAGTACTCGGTTCACCAACCGCTGGAAGGTGGCAGGAGCGTTTTTCAGTCCAAAGGGCATCACCCTAAACTGGAAGTGGCCCTCTGGGGTGGAGAAAGCGGACTTCTCCTTGGCCCCTTCCGTCAGGGCGATCTGCCAGTACCCTGACGTAAGGTCAAAGGTACTCAAGTATCGGGCAGCCCCCAGCCGATCAATGAGCTCATCCGCCCTAGGGATGGGATGAGCATCCGTCTTGGTCACTGAATTGAGTCCTCGGTAGTCCACACAGAACCGAAATTCAGGTGTGGCGCCTGGTGGGGCCTCTTTGGGTACCAAAACTACCGGACTGGCCCAGGGGCTGTTGGAGGGCTCAATCACCCCCAACTCCAGCATCTTAGTGACCTCACTCTGGATGCTGGCCTTCACCTTATCCGACAACCTATAAGACTTGGTTTTGACAGGGAGGCTGTCCCCTGTGTCCACATCATGGGTACACAGGTGGGTAATCCCAGGGATGAGAGAGAACAAAGAAGCGTACTGCTCCAATACCTGGCGGCAGTCCCTCTGTTGCTCAAGGGTCAAGGACGGGGAGAGAACCACTCCCTCCACCGATCCATCTTTCTCTTGGGAAGCCAGAAGGTCCGGAAGAAGCTCGCTCTCCTCCTCCTCGCTCCCATCCGTCACCATCTGGAGGGTGAGCTCAGACCTCTCCTGGTGTGGCTTGAGGCGGTTGGCATGCAACACCCGGTGGGGTTGCCTCGGGGTCTTAAGATCCACCACGTAAGTGGCCCTTCTTCTCCAGTATCTCATACGGGCCAGTCCATCGGTCCTGGAGGGCGCTAAGCTCTCCGGGCTCCATGACCCACACCTTCTGTCCAGTATCCAACTCCACAGGATGGGCATTCCGGTCATACCATTCTTTCATGACCGCCTGGCTGGCCTCTAAGTTGTCAGATGCCTATTTCTGCAGCTCAGCCATCTGGCTGCGGAACGCCAACATGTAGCTCACTACATCTTGGGGGAGCCTCCTGGGAGACTTCTCCCACCCCTCTTTCACCAGGCTGAGAGGTCCCCTGACAGGGTGTCCTTACAGAAGCTCAAAGGGGCTGAAGCCCACCCCCTTCTGCGGCACCTCACTGTAGGAAAACAATAGGCAGGGCAAGAGGACGTCCCACTTCTTCCTCAGGTCCTCAGGTCCTCAGGCAGACTCCTGATCATGCCTTTCAGGGTCTTGTTGAATCTTTCAACAAGCCTGTTGGTCTGGGGGTGGTAAGGGGTGGAGAACTTGTAAGTCACCCCACACTCCTTCCACATGGCCTGCATATAGGCAGACATAAAGTTGGTGCCCCTGTCCGACACCACCACTTTGGGGAAGCCCACTCGAGTAAAAATCCCCATCAGGGCCCGTGCCACCGCAGGTGCAGTGATGGTCCTCAGAGGGATAGCCTCCGGGTACCGGATGGCGTGGTCCACCAGGACCAGGATGAACCGGTGACCAGCAGAGGTCGGTGGATCCATCGGCCCAACAATGTCGATGCCCACCCGCTCAAAGGGGGTACCAACGATCGGTAGTGGTTCCAGGGGGACCTTCAATTTTGTCCCTGTCTTTCCACTAGCTTGACAGGTCACACAGGTCCTGCAAAAGGTATCAGAAGAAATCCTCATCTGGGGCCAATAGAAGTGTGGGACTAGACGAGCAAAAGTTTTGTCTTGGCCCAAGTGTCCCGCCAAGGGGATCTCATGCGCTAACTCAAACAAAAAGGCCCAATAGCATTGGGGGACCACTAGGGCCCTAGATGACCCATGCACCGGAGCCTTGGGCTCACTGTAAAGGAGGCCATCCTCCCAATAAATGTGGTAATTTCCAGAAACATTTCCGGCTGCTTGGGCTTCGGCATGTCGCCGCATGCCCTCAAGGGTGGGGCACTCCTTCTGTGCCCGACAAAACTCCTCCCGGGTAGGCCCTCCTTCCACCTGCCACTCTGCAGGGGTTGGCAAGTCCCCCACGGGAACAACGTCACCCTCCGTGGACTCCGGTGCGACCGCCGCAGGTGCCCCATCCATTTCACGTGGTGCGTTATCCGAAGCGTTTTCCTTGTTAGCAGCTGGCTGGGCCATTGTCCCAGGCTCCAGCCCTGGTTGACTCCCTTTTAGGGCAGCCATGGACCGGGTAATTGCACAGGTCCATTCTGGTAATCCCAGCATCTCTGCATGCGCTTTGAGCTCTACCTCCTTCCAGGCAGTGTGTTCAAGATCATTTCCCAACAGACAGTCGATTGGCATGGCAGGGCTTACTGCAACTCTTAGAAGGCCTGAAACCCCTCCCCACTCAAAGGGAACCTGGGTCACGGGATAGTGGCCCTCCCTGTTGTCAGCCATCACAACTGGGTGGAATACATCAGGCACCACTTGCTCCGGGGACACCAGCTGACTCCTTACCATTGTCATGCTGGCACCTGTGTCCCTCAGAGCCTCTACCCCCGACAATTGAGGGTGACCCACTGCCTATACTTGGTAGTATTTGCGGGCACCTGGATCGTTGGGACCATCTCCCTGTCTCCCAGGGATACTAGGGTCAACCCTGCCCACTCCCCCCCATTATCTAGGGGCAGCTCCTCCCCAGCGCTACACTCGCCACCCCGGGGTTCTTACCTCCAGTAGGGGCTGGGGTCCTTTTTCGACACTGGGGATCCCCCTTGTAGTGTCCAACCTCCCCACACTCATAGCACCGGACAGTTCTGGGCTGCTGACCTTTGTCAGGATAAGTAGGCTTCTGGTAGCCAGATTGGGGCTGGGATCCAAATCCTCTCCCTTGCGATCTGTTTTGGGGGCCTTTGGAGAACTCCTTCTTTTTATCTCCCCCCTCTTTCTTCTGGTGGAAACCCTGTCCACCCTTTTGGGGGTCCCCCCCAGATCCCTTGTTGGACACCCTGGTACTGGCCCAGGTGTCCGCCTCTTCCGCAAGCTCCCTCGGATCGGTCAGCTTGCGGTCAACCAGGTGTTGGCGCAGCTCTGGAAAACATTTCTCTAGAAGGTGCTCTCTTAGGAACAAATCATACAGCCCTTCATAATCAGTTACCTCGCTGCCCCGCACCCAACCCTCCAATGCTTTGCGGGCATAATCCAGGAAATCTACCCAGTTCTGTGTGGGAAGTTTGTGGCTATTCCTAAACTTCGGCCTATACCTCTCAGGGGTAAGACCAAACTTCTTGACTAGCACTTCCCTCATAACAGGATAGTTGGTCTGATCTGCCTTGTCTAGTGTAAGGAGTGTGTCCCTCCCCACCGGAGGCATGTACCTGTACAGGCTACCCCCCCAGTAACTCTCAGGGACCCCATGGGCTTTTAAGGACACCTCATAGGCTGCTAGCCACTTGTCAATATCATCCCCCACATTAAAACTGGCCACAACATCTTTAGGCATATAGAACCTGGACTCCCGTGAAGCTTCAGTAGGTAGGCTGCCACCATTTGTGTTGCTGTTAGCCCCTATTTGTAGGGCTCTGATTTCCAGCTCCTTCAGGCTGAGCTCATGGGCAAGTTTTCTTTCCTCCATAGCCAGCCTCTTCTCTTCACGCTCCTTCTCTAACCTGGCAAGCTGTAGCTTAAGCTGTCTCTCCTCCCTCCTGTCCTCTAGTTCTTCTGACGACCAGCTCCTCACTGAGACACTACTGCCTGCCCTTGAACGCCTTCCTGGCCCTGCCAACACATTGTCACTGGTATCTATATGCAGTAGGTCCAGCCCTCCTGGAGCGTCATGCTCTAACCGCCCCTCGTCCCTTTCCCCTTCCTGGTGGGCCAATGCCCATGCTCTCAAGGATTTTTGAAGCTCTTCCCTCTTGGCGCCTCGCTTGAAGAACACCCCTTTCCCCTGGCAGAACTCCTTCAGCTGCGCCACCGTGTACGTTTCCAGGTTGGCCAGCTCGAATTCCATTTTGCTAGGTAGGGCCTCAGACGTTCTCAGGGAAAACCACTGGGACTTAGGCAAACAGGCTTTGAACAAGAGCACTTGCAATCAGGCAGTCAGGGAGAATTTCGAGCTTGCGTTGCGTCAGGTGTAGGATTGTGGCGCACACTGGGTCACTGTAGGGTGTTGCACAAGCACAAGTCCTAATCCCACAGCTGAACACCAATGTTAGAACCGGGGTCTCCAGTTGGCCAGAGTCTGCACCCTAGTCCAAGTAGGGACCACTGATTCCGACAAGGTAGCTTGGCGCGAGGCAGGTAGGCACGCACGAGGCCATGTGTAAAGTGATTGTGCAGCACACATCCACACTGACACAGTAAAGCACACACAAAAGAAGCGCCACTCCAGCTTTATGCAAAAACTTAGGTCTCTTTATCTCAAGTTCAGGAAAAATCTGTCTTAGCGACATGCACGTATAATCATGACTTTCCTCGTGCTAAATAACCACAACGAAATATACAGGCTCAATGAGTCCCTTGACTCTGACAATGATGCAGGATAGGTGATTCCTTGGTAAGGGACATTGTTCAGCAGAATCACCAGTTCAGTCCTTTAGGCCCACAATGAAAAGGTTCTCTAAAGGGGTCCAGTAGCAACCAGCAGACGGTCGTGGTGATTCACTACACAGGAACCAGCCAGTCTCTGAGAGCCAGCTGGGTAACTCTGTCAGAGCTGGATCGGCTCTCAGGTGGTACCGCTAGGGATCTTCCAGCGCCGGTCCCCAGTGGGCAGTAACAACGTTCTTCCCCCTCTGCCTAGACTCCGTCGATGGCCTGCAACCCGCCCCAGGCGTCCCGAGGCCCAGTAGCTCCAGGCACACGCTACTCTTACTTGGGGACGGGCGCCGGCTTGAGGCTTCACTGAGCTCCCTGCGGAACGGAGGTCTCTTTGCGGCTGCGCAGAGGTTCAGCCATGCCGCCCCGCGGGAATTCCTCCACAGCCAGGCCTCTGGACGAGCCCCCTGGTTGCCGGGCAACCCCAGCCGTGGAAGCCAATCCCAGCGCGGCTTCCCCCGGAGGTACGC
This sequence comes from Calotriton arnoldi, assembly GCA_963921515.1. NCBI lineage: Eukaryota > Metazoa > Chordata > Amphibia > Caudata > Salamandridae > Calotriton > Calotriton arnoldi. The sequence continues at coordinate 1,512,614 of CAWUFW010000210.1, read as the reverse complement.
GATGTCGCGCCCAGGTCTCCCGGGTTGCAGCGGTGATCTATGGCAGCGATTCCGGCGGCCAGGACTCGGGCTCGCGGTGGTGATCCTGGGGCAACCCAGTCAGCCCAGCAGTCGCACCAACAGTGAAGGCCAGCCCGGAGTCCCGCAGTCAGAGGGCGCCGCTGCAGTCCACGGGCAGGTCTCAGTTCCCGAAGGGGGGCGGCGGTGAAGAAGGCTTGCGCGCCCTCCCCGGCAGTTCGTTCACAGCACTACACTGTTCTGGTAAGGCCCCCAGGCAGCGGCGGTGAGTTCTGGGCACAGCACTTCCTTCCCTTCACAGCACTATGCTGTCCCGTCAAGATCCCCCAGGCAGCTGCGGTGATTTTGAGGAGTACCGCGCCGCAGGGGACAGTAGGGGATGTCTTGGCTGTCCAGGAGAAACCTCGTGACCAGGAGGTTTGACCCTCCTCCTGGGGAGACACTCTGGTGATATTAATCCTGGGTCCCCTCTGGCAGGGCAAGATCAGCAGGCAGGCAGGGCAACTCAGCTAGCTTGGGGGAGCAGATAATGGGAGCAGTCAGCCTCAGCAGTGTAGCAACCCTCCTGGCACTGCAGCCTCCACTCCTGCAGAGGGTTATGCTGGTCCAGTCGTGTAACAAGGGTGTGTGGCCAGAACCCCCCCTTTTATACCCTAAGGTCAGGTGACCAAATTGGCGGCAATTTCTGGCGGCAACTAGGGGGGGGTTGGAAGGTTCTGGAAGAATCTAGGGGCTCTGTGGTGTTCACTAACTACTCTGTCCTGTCTGTCTACGGTGACAAGAGGCGGGGCTGTAAGGGTTACAGTAGCATCCAGTCCCAGCCTATTCCAACTACTAGTGCACCTCACCGCAGTAGCAGGGGCCTGTGGCAGACATGTCTGGCACCATGTTTTTAGGAGAGAGCACCTGCACCTCAGCACTGTTTAGCAGCGGTAAGGTGCCCAGAGTCCTATGTCCAACAGAAAATGGCGGTCAGATAAGAGGCAAGAAGGGAAAAAAAGTAGGGGAAGACCACCCCAGGGCTGACAGGTCTAACACCCATAGTATCTTCAGAATGTGCTCAGACGGTCTACTTTAGAAGTTTTTCTTTTTCTGCAGATGAAGGAGTGTGTGCAGACTGGCTGAGTTCTGACTTCACAGAGGAGTATGAAAGAAAGCCCGCTGCACTCTTTGACAGCCTTTACTGTTGCTCTGTTCACCCTCTGAATCAGTAGCAGTGTGTGGGGGAGTCAAGTCCAGGTGTAAAGGAAAGGAAGAGGTGGAGTTGGAGACTGTGAACCCAAAGACTTGTCTGTCTCTTCTGTGTGCTGGTGTTTTTGGGGTGCCAGATGCCAAAGACTTGTCTGTCCCTTCTGGGTGCTTTGTGTTTTCGGGGTGGCAGACGCCAGGCATTTTGCACCGCTGCAGTGCAATTTTACACTGCTATTTGAGCATCTTGAACCATGAAAATATGACATTTGCACCACCTTACCAGTGCACGTACGTTATTTGCAGCAGTTGACTTCTATAAATTGCCTTGTCTGCACCGTTTAGTGTGTGAAAAGGTTGTTTTTGCTGTGTCTGTCTCTGGAAATTTTAGTGCAAAATTGGACTGTGCCAGTGCAATGTCACCTCGTGATCTGGCCCAGGGCTCTTTCTGTTTAATACTGAAATCCTTCCTACAATAGAACAGTGGTTCAGAAGTGGACTGACCTAAACACAGTCTAGCCTGCTAGCTGCTCTGCAAGGCCTATGGGGCAGCTGCTCTCAACCTTTTGACTTCTACAAATCTTTCACCACTGGAAGTCAGGACCACCACCTAGGCAATTTCTAAAAACCTCAAAACATACACAAAAACACTGAAACAAGTATACATCCAACAAATTATGAATTCTTTTGTTTAATTCAGAAACAAAAAAAGTGCAACAATCGAAAGTTGAATTTCAATAGGAAGGTTGGAGCTTTTCTAAATATAGTTTTATTTCTAAAAGAAGAAGCGATAAGCTACATTCAGCCGCGGCCCGTGCAGGTAAGAACTGTGGGACGGTGGGTCCGGGTGGGGGGGATTTTGGCCGACGATGAAGTGGGAAAATTAATTATTTATTGAATTTTCTCTCGTCATCATCAGTCGAAATCCCCCCCACCCGGCCCCACCGCTCTTACCTGCACGGGCCGTGGCAGGCTACACTCCAGCACGTGTGTGCTCATAAAACATGCTCTTTTTTTGTCCACTGCTTCAGTTGAGGGCAGCAATCATCCATACTCGCCTGTTTGCTGTACTTGCGATGCTCCCATGAATCAAACTAAAGATTCCAACTTAGGGCCTGGTTTGGAGTTCGGAGATGGGTAACTCTGTCACAAATGCAACAAATTTCATGTTGCCTTATTATAAGTGCCATAGGATATTATGTACTTGTATTAAAGCATTTGGGATATCTGTCATGTTTGTGACGGAGTTACCCATCTTCCATGCTCTAAACCAGACCCTTAATTTTTAACCTCCAATTTAAAACTTTTTCACATTTACAGAGCACTTTAGAATTTATCATTTCATTTTTGCTTTTTCATCTATATAGATTTCTTATTAATCTGCAAATATTATTTAATTTTCTAAACGGATCCACTGAGTAGGAATCACCGACCTACAGTGGTCCACGAACCCCAGATTAGGAACTGATACGTAAGGATCAGGATGAGTTCAGTTGATCGTTTGTCTCTACCTCACATACAACTGACTTGGCTCCTGGCCTGCAAGCCCTTAGGAGGCATGACCTGTCATCGACTCTTCTGAGTTCCCTGTTGACTTCCACAATTTAAAGTCAGTGAAACAGGGACAAGTGTTAACACCAACAAAGCAGATGACAACATGGAGGAAATTAAGCAGTTATTTGCTGGTGTGGGCTTAAGTAGTAAAAAGGTTTTATTTCACCTATACAAGTCAGTATAATGCAGATGCAATGGCAGAATTCCATTTCAAGCCCATGCCAAGATAGATGAAGAACCTCAAAAATGTGAATTAGCTGATGTCATTCAAAAGGTCAAGTATCAATGCCTTGGGTCTCCCCCATAGTCATTGTAAACAAAAAGGCAAAACAACCTCAAGAGATGAGACTGTGTGGACATGAGAATCCTCAACAAGTCCAAAAGCAGAGAGCACCTGTTCACCCCAACCATCGATGACATCATAGCCATCCTGAAAGGAACCAAATGGATCTCCAAAATGTATCTGGAAACAGTAAACTATGAGCTCACTCTTGAATACCACATGCTGAACTGCAGCCGTTAAAAAAAGCAACATATTTAGATCTCCTTGGAGGCCAATGTCTTCCTGAACACTGTCTGAGAGACCAAGATGACTTGCCTGGGGCACTGATTTTGAGTGAAGACATTCTCATCTATGCATCATTGGAGATCCAATACACAGACAACCCCTACTAGAGAGCACTATGTGGTTTTAAAAATAATTGTTACCCACCTATAGGTTGTAGCCATCCAGATGCATGCTCATTCTGCATGAAAGACTCCATGATGACGCATACCAAAAAACATATTTGGGTGACTCCTTTGAAAACCACATGGTGGTTTCCGGGAGCTGTTATCTGCATATGGGATCTGCGTATCCTACTGACTTCCACTTCACCTTTGTTGGCAATATCTTTTGCGTACTTATATATTTTTTCTTCCCTTCCTCTACTATTGATGATCACAGAAGCATGTGCCCAACACTACAACTGCAGCATTGAGCTTCATAAATGATGTCACCAGGGGCCAGATGTACATACATTGGATTCACTAAAAGTGGTCTCAGTTTGCCCACCAACTTGAGGAATTCAACAGAATTTTGCTAATTGACCTATGTACTAATAGGTCAGTTTGCAAAACACTAAATCATAGTAGGTCGCAATTCGGCCTGCATGAATATTAATGAGGTAGGAATTGCGACCCACTATGATTCATTTTCACCACAGCATACCACCATGTCTGTGATTGCTTTTAAATAAAGCAATCATTTGTTTTTAAATGCAGCTTGTGTTCCTATATACTAATAGGTCAGGGTCACAAACTACCAAGTCGTAGTGGGTAGTAAGTCAAATTACCTCATGAATATTAATGAGGTAGGGCACAAATTTCAACCAGCTACAATTTGCTGCCATCACAAGGCTGGTGGCCTGCTGAGGTCAGTATGCCACAATGTCTGTAATTTATTTTAAATAAAGTAATTTCTTTTTATGTTGCTTATTTTCGTTAAAGGAAAATGGGATGCATTTTAAAAAAGCGAAAGGTTTTAGAAACTTTTGTAAGGAGTAGGCAGTGCACCCTGGAGCCTCCAGCTACTCTTAAAGCATTGTTTTGTCAATCTTCACAAAGTGGAAGGGATTTTTTGATGACTCCGTCCCGTTTGCAAATGGGTTACCACCACCTTTGAGGTGTCGGTAAAATATACATATTTTGCAACAGTATTTCGGTCTATATAGCAATTGTCTATGTTCTCCCAACCCAAATTGCTATTCACTAACATCTGTCTGGTCGCATGTTACCGAATAGCACTTTGGGTTTTGTAGTTACAAAAAGGTCATTTTGCAGTCACAAAGGGTTCACTTTTGTAAATCAGAGCCTATGTGACAGCAAAATCCATTTGTACATCAGGCTCTTAGTTCAGAGTCAGTGGCAAAATTATGCCCTCCCCTGCAGAATGCGATGAGGGGCCATGGAGTCTCCCATATCTCATAGATATTCATTGGTGTTGGGCTGAATTGGCACCCCTTGAAGGGTTGAGGCCCCCAGAGCCACAGGGGCTGCGGGGGCTTGCGTTACGCCGCTGCCAGGAGTTCCTTTGAGAGCAACTAGTCAGGTGCACCCAACCTCTTTTGGTACTGCCTGATTTTCCCTCAGAGATCCCAGGACTGACTGGGCCTCCTGCACAAAAGTACTACAGCCCTCACTAGACCGCCCATGGGCGTCTTCTGCTTGGAGGTACCTAATGTGCTTCCTCAAGATGTTTTAAGGCATGGGCAAATTGTGCAATTGCCCAGGGCTCCTGCTGCTTGGTCCATCACACTATCCAAACATCTCTCCCTTTGTCTGTCTTCCTCTGACTCTGTCTCTCTCATGAGCGTCATCTCAAGGATTTTTATGGTCCTGGGCAAGATATATTGCAACAGTTTTTGTGTCACACTGTTTTTGAAAGTTTAACATATAACTCAACATAGTTTGACACCATGCAGGATTGAGTTAGCAGTGGGTCTTAAAATTTTAAGTTGTTCCAAACAGACGCTACCAACATATATCTTGCCTGGGGTCCCCGCAAGATGACACTGCTCAGAGCTTTGAATCAAAGGCACACTGTCTTTGTGTGATTGGAAGGACATTAATGAGCATCTTTGGAATCCAGGGCCATTGGTTTGTTAATTGGTACCTCACAGTGACCTGGAAGCAAATTAGCAGCTTTCAAGGGCGCCGCAATAAGCGGGTCGATGTCATTGAAGTGATGGTACTTCAGCACCTGCTCATGAGCCTGCGAGGGTGCGGTGGGACCCTCAGGCTCTCAGTGCTAAAGTGTGCAATCAAAAGCAGAATTGTGAAATTACTGGAACCGATTGAAGGGGGATCAATAGAAGGCTGCAGAGCTTTAATCAAAGGGGTGTCAGATATTTGCCATGCAGCGACTGAGGATAGGCTCATGAAGAAACCCATCAAGGAAAGCTATGTGGTCCAGATGCTGAAAAATCAACCATATTATATTTGAAGTCTCAGCTCCCTCACTTAACCACAGTGTGTGAGACTAGGACTATGGTGCCATAGTTAAATCACAAGAAAAACCTGGAAATTCCTAGGCACAGCTTAGTAACATATTAAGCCCGCCTGTTAGCGGATAGTCCTCCTATGAGGAGCATTCCTCTCTCACTGACAGAAGTCAAATTGTCACTCTTCCCACTGTCTTATTTTTTTATCAGATGTTTCTATAGCCTCAAGATAATCCAAGAGGATGTCAGATGTAGTCAACATAAAAAACAGACAGAAAGGTAATACAGTAACAAATTTCTAATGTCACTGGTTCTGAGACCAGAAAAAGGGTACTTGCATATGGTGATTTTGGGGATGTAGGAGCAGATTATGGATGGGAGACAGTAAGGCTTTTACGTGCAGAAGCTGGAAAGAGGAGGTGTTTCATACAGGTGTTGGTGTGTCTTGCCAGTGGATCGTTTTGGGTGGACTGCCTGCAGTAGGTTTGTCCTTGCCGGTGGTAGAATTCATTTCACAGTGAACATGTGGGAGTCCACCAGGATGTGGTCAGCAGTTTCAGAACTAGGTGGGTTTTCAGGTGTTTTTTGAGGGATGCGAAGAATAGGCACTCGTTGGTACTTAAGGGGATACATCATTACACGCATTTGGAGAAAAATCTGAAACCGATCCGGTTGTAGTGGAGTAGTGGAGGCTTTGTTGAGTCAAATGTTGGCCAACTGAAGATTGGTGGTGCTCTGCGGGTGTCTCCTGCGCAGGAGCTTCTGTCGCCCTGAATGCATTAAATGTTTTCTCAGATAATAAGGGAGAATTTAGAGCTTTCACAATAATGCTGGTAGATATGACTGCAGCGAGCTGGGCGTGGGATCCACTTGAGATCAGTAAATTCTGCTGTACTCTGTTCAAGTGTTCTCGTCTCTGTGACCAGCCGTGGAGTTGCCTTAAGGACAGCACTGAATGGGGGGCTGTCTGGACAGCAAGAATGCTAGTGCGGATGGAGATTCCATACTCTAATCATGTGACTCTTAGTGCCTGGACAACATGTTAAGCACTTTGGGGAGCTATCTCTGGATCAATTTAATGAGTCTGAATTGGTGTTGATCTCCCTTCACCAAAGACTTTAGAACATAACATGGGCATTTGTAAAGCGCACTTTCACCCAGAAGTGTTTCTTGGTGCCAAATAACAGATGTTTATTGTTACCCAACTCAATTTTACTCATTTTATCGACCTCAGAAGGATGAAAGGTTGAGTGGGCTCGCCGGGATTTGAACCCATGACCATGAGGTCAAACACAGGCCCCTACAGTGGAGGGATTAGTCAAATAAGTCACCAGACCCAGGAAAGGATTCTCAGTTTTTTCTGTTATTTAATATGAGGTCTGGGAATTTAACAGTATGTGTCACTTCAGAGCAACGACCCGCTACTTTGGGTGTGTATGCATTGCTTTCATAGTAATGTTTTTGAAGTTGCAGCTCACTAGCAGAATTTTGGTTTTGCTTTTATTTAATTTTAGCTTCTATCTGGTCATGTAGATTTCTACTTTGGAAAGGCCTTCCATAGTTGGTTGATGGAGGTGCTGTCATGGATCATTGTCGAAACCTAAACCTGCATGTTACCCACATGCTTGTGTTAAGAGATGGCCATATTATCAAAGAAGCATTTACCAAGGGTTTTAAGATATAAGTTTAATACGATGGGGGGCACTAGTGACCTATGATGAACCCCAAAATTATTTTCATGGGGAGAGAGTAGGAATGTTTTATTTTCACCATCTTGTGGCGATCGATGTGAAATGATGTGAACCACGGACGAAGAACTCAGCCGATACCAGATCATGAACAGCGCATGCTCAGTAGAAGCTCATGGTCAACCATATTGAATACTTCCATCAAGTCAAGCTGGGTCAGTAGGTGTGAGTCTGGATTATTAGATTTAGTAATCTGGTATTTTGCGAGTTAAAACACAGTTTTGTGAGTAAGGCTGCTTTTAATCCCTGGTAGCTGAGCCATAAAGGAGTTGTTTCTGGATCTCTGCAGAGACTTGGACTTAAATAACTAACAGGAAGAGCTTGCTCTCTGCTGGGACAAGGCCATTTAGGAGAAGGAGTTTAGCATATACGCGGGAGTACCTGAAACCTGGATGGAGATCCACAGGACAGCAGCTGAACACTGGAGAAGGGTGCAACAAACTAGATTCTGAAGATTGGACGTGAATTGGGCAATCTCTGTTGAAGACAAAACTAGGGAGACAACACATACACAGCACAATAACTACCGGAATAGACAATCGAATAAACATAAAGAAAGTAGAAATCATAAGAATAATAGGCTAGCTCCCATAAATGATAGTTTGCATGCTCCTTGCTAGACGGCCTGCCTAGAATTACAAAGAGATCACAGTAAGGCCAGGAGACATCCATCAGCTGTTGTGAGAGAAGAGTGCTAAGTGAGTCTCTGCAAAAGACACCAGCCTTAGAAGGACCTGGCACAATCTGGTAATAATGATGGTGTTTTACAACAGAAGCACAAAAGAGAACAAAGGAAAAGGAGCAGGAGGAACAGGATATTGAAACAGGTCTCTGGAAACACAGGACTAGAATCTAAGAAACGGGGACATTGCTTAAGAGTAGCAACACAGAGAAATGTTTCGGGGAAAGGCAGGACTGATTCTCGTTGATTTATACCTAAGTGGATAGAGGTTGAATTTGTAGGAAGTATCACAAGTGATTCTGCCATGGAAATCTTTTCAAGGTTGGTTAGGAGAGAAGGTTGTCCAAAGTTCCTAGTCACTGACAACAGTACACAACTCACCTCTCATGCTATGCAAGAGTTCTCAAGGCTACAAGAAGTGAGTCATGTGAGGACTTCACTGTAGAACCGGTAAGGGAATGGTTTAGTTGAATGGATGATGGATCAATGGGGCCATTCAGATGTCAGCGAATGGTAAGAAGAATGTGAAGGAAGCCGTAAAGGAAATGATGTGGGCCCATAGGTCCATGCAGAATGCCATTACAAGGAAACACATTTTCGGGTGATGAGAGGAGAGAACCAAGAACAAAGTTGCTACCTCGTTGATCGGAAGTGAATAAGCATGAGGCAGGAGAAGCCATGCAAGCATTCGACTCGAAGGGTGGAAGAATAAGGCCAGAGATTGGGTGAAGGCGAAACTAGGGAGGAAAGGAGAGGGTATTAGCATATTTCTGGAACAACTAGAGGTGGAAAGTGTTCCTGTGTGGCATGTTGTTCTACGAAATGGCCCAAAATGGAACAAGAGGAGAGTTGCTTTGTACTACAGTAGGAAGGACATGTGTGACGCAGGAATTAGGGAAAGTGGTAAAGAGCGTTGTACTGGTTTTATGATGATGCATGACAAGGAAATGTTGAGAGAAGCACAAAGCCAGGTTGGTCAAGTTGTGATGGTGAGAGCACGTGCAGCACTAGTGGAAGTAGTTGGGAGGGTGGGCACTGGAGGATGTGTGGTGGAAGAGGAGGCAGATTTCCCGCTCCCTGTGCCCGCCAACATAGATGTGTCACCGCTGGCGTCAGATGACGTTGAGGTTGGTGTCTCTGGCTGTGATTCCTCAAGCAGACTCCTGTCCCCCTCCGAGGTGCTGGTCATATCAGTGTCAGTGTGCTCGTGTGTAGCAGTTGTGCTTGATGCCTCACCATTGGTGTCCGTCCCCTGTCCTTCTGTGCCCATGGTAGATGCTGCAAGAGACAGAGACGTAGGGTCAGTTCAGTGGCATTAACACATACATCATATGCAAGCAAAGCACTAAACAAGATGATATCCCCATGTTGCACAACACCCTGTGCAGTAACATTGTGCAACCTCAATTCCTAACTCGAATTTTGCGTGTTATCATGCAAACTTGGCATAAGTGACCCATGTGATGACCACACAGCCAAATAGACTGCCCGTGGCTCCGTGTAACCAGACATACAGATCCCTCTGAGCATACCTAGGGCCCTGAGGGGGGAAAAGATGTACCTCCCAACAAGCTGCCACAGTCACATCTGGAGGCAGCAGAAGGGGACAACACAGATACCGACTCCTAAATATCAGTCCATAATGGCCATGAGGTCATGCCATCCACCATGTCGTACTTTGGGGCACAACTACAGTTGCACATTGGTGTCAGATGTGTAGTCGTCACAATTCTGACATCAGGCAATGCACACATTGATGTAAGCACACTCAGATGAGGCACACTGCCGTTCCCTTCCATGGGATGTCCCTGACTTCCCCAATGCAGACGATGCCAGAAGGCCACAACTCAGAATGCAATGTCAAGGTCCATTACTTCAATGACATGAGAAAGTACAGGTAGGGAAAATGCATGACAGCTGCACCCAACACAGAGGCCACTTACAAGCCATTGCATCACACTAGCAACATCACAGAGCTCAGCACTGGCTCAGGCTTGGAATACATGCAGTCACTCACAACCAAAGTCACCCTTCCCAGAATACTCACCCCCAGCTTGCTGCCGATGCTCCCTCAAACGTGCATCCAGCTCAGGCTGTGTCACAGCTAAGATGCGGGCCATTAGTGGTGTCATGCTCCTGCGCGCCAACCTTCCAGTCTTAGGGAGCAGCCCCAGCGTCATCTCTGCCACGTTTTTGCTCAGCCGGCAGATGTCATCCCACCTCTTGTGACAGTGTGTGCGCCATCGGTTGGAGACACCCAGAGCCCACACCTTGCGTGCAATGGCCCTCCACACGGCCTTACGCTGGTGGACTTTGAGCTGCAGGCATGGGAGACAAGAGGGGGAAATTTCAGTGACACTGGGTTATGTACCACTATCTCTCAGTACAGGAGCATGATACCAACTCAGCACTACTTCATAGATATGTCTAGCAGAGACAATACAGCATCTCACATAGTACATAAGCATGGGAGAAACATACAAAAATGCATGCAGGTATTAGGGTGGACACAGTACCTGCCCATCTCATACACATGCAGGATGCCAGCACAGAAAGCTATGTGTAGGGGGCCCACATCTGCTATCCAGTTTGCGGGTGAGGAAGACATACATTACATTGGAAAATATGTTTTGGGGCAGACTCACTGTGTCCAACACTGCTCAGCCCTCAATGTCCTTGCCCTGTGTATGGCTCACTGTGTCATGGAGGTCACATTTAGGGACATGATCTTACAATCTCACACCCTTCTCACAAGGTCTGTTGTGTGCAATCTACAGGGCTGAGATAGCTCTTTGATGGATAGTCTAGCAGACAACCCATATGTTTCACTCTGTACATTCAGTGATGTGTCCTTGTCAGATTGGGCAGTGACTGTGCAGGACAGGTGGGCTCACACTCAGAGATGTTTTAAGGCATGGGCAAAGTGGGCTCTGGCCCAGGGCCCCCAGCATTTCAGGGGCCCCCTGATAGAGCCAGCTCTGTTCTGCAGAGAGTCTTGCCCTGATGGCCTTGAATAATTCTTAAACAGTTTGTTTTAAATACTGTTTTCTTTAATTTATTTTTAATGTAGGTGATGTGTGAGAGTCTATTACAGACATTTTGCAGAGACATGTTGCGTTTATGTTTCATTCTTTTAGATCAAAACAGGACCTCACATATTCATATGTCACAGAGATTATTTGCAGTAATATTATTGAGTTGCTGCTGTGTTACAATATTGAAAGCCCACCTCAATTTCCCTAAATATTAGATGTAAGCACATTTAGAATTTGGACAAGTGTGCTAGTGCACTGTCAGTGACCTGGAAAAAGAGGGCATGAAAGAGCTGAAACTGGATCATAAATTCAAAGCTGTTCCGAACAGGGGCCCCCAAAATACTCCAGCCCACGGCCCCCAAAAGCCTTAAGATGTCCCTGCTCACACTGAGGTCCAACGTGGGGCATCAGAAATGTCACATGCAGGGACAAAATGAGAGCGTAAACAGTGCCTACACATGCGAGTCAGTACACAGGCTGATGAAAATGGAAGGGGCTCTGTACAAAAGTACAACAATCTGCTGTGTCATAGGTGAACTACCACCAAGAGTGTCACCCTCTGGCATTTAAGTCCTGTGCATAGTGCTGACCTATACATGGTGGCAATTTTGAGTCAGACACACTTCCATCAGTACACTCTGGCTGTATACCCTTGGTAATGTCACAGATGAGCCTGTGAAGAACCTCATGGACCCACACATCCATTCACACAGGCAATTTCTGTCCTGACTCCCGCTTAACCAACTTGCTGTGTCACTGTATGGCAGAAAATACAATGCATGTCCCTCCCATTCAGATGTGCAGCCAGGGAAACATGGAAGGTAGGCTACACACCCCTTTCTGCTGGAGTCAACCTGCTAGGCAGTGTATGACACAACCCCACACTCTCAGGCACGTACTGCAGCAGATCAACTTCATGTGTGCACTCCCCTACTTCCACTCTGAAACACTTACCATGACATCTGGAGCACCATATAGCCTCCCATACTGTGTGAGCACCTCGTCCACCAGGACCTCCAGCTCCTCAGTGGTGAAGGGACGGGCCCTGATCTTCTCAGTCCTCACCATCACTGGGTCCAGGAAACAGGAGACAGGAGCAGCAGCAGTTGGTGGTGAGGGATGTCAGGCAGCAGTGTCTGGAGACAGGAGCAGCAGCAGTTGGTGGTGAGGGGTGTCAGGCAGCAGTGTCTGGAGACAGGAGCAGCAGCAGTTGGTGGTGAGGGGTGTCAGGCAGCAGTGTCTGGAAGCAGTGGAAATGTGAGGCTCTCTCCCACACATATATAGCCCCCTGGGGTAGTTTCAGTGGTTCTAAGCTGCTGCAATTGGTGTTCCAGGTCCGCTTTTTTCAAATGCATCCAATGACCGACTCCGCAGTGGCGGAGCACGCCTACTGCGATTTTCAAAATTGCATTAGGCTACCGCGATTGCGGTTCCCATTGGCTGTAAGGGCTTGGGCATTGGCGGTGACACACTGCAGGGGCCAGGCGGTCGCTACCGCGGCCGTGCATCTTTCAATTGCATCCAATGACCGGCCCCGCGGTAGCGGAGCACGCCTACCGCGATTTTCAAAATTGCATTAGGCTACCGCGATTGCGGTTCCCATTGGCTGTAAGGGCTTGGGCATTGGCGGTGACACACCGCAGGGGCCAGGCGGTCGCTACCGCGGCCGTGCATCTTTCAATTGCATCCAATGACCGGCCCCGCGGTAGCGGAGCACGCCTACCGCGATTTTCAAAATTGCATTAGGCTACCGCGATTGCGGTTCCCATTGGCTGTAAGGGCTTGGGCATTGGCGGTGACACACCGCAGGGGCCAGGCGGTCGCTACCGCGGTCATGCATCTTTTCAATTGCATCCAATGACCGGCCCCGCGATAGCGGAGCACGTCTACCGCGATTTTCAAAATTGCATTAGGCTACCGCGATTGCGGTTCCCATTGGCTGTAAGGGCTTCGGCATTGGCGGTGACACACCGCAGGGGCCAGGCGGTCGCCCCCGCGATATGGCTGCTATACATTGGAGCCAGTGATTGGGGTGGCGAAGCATGCCAACCGCCATTTGACCATAAACATATATGTATCACTACCGCGAGTGTGGCTTTGGCATTGGCAGTGACACACCGCAGGGGCCAGGCGGTCGCTACCGCGGTCGTGCATCTTTCAATTGCATCCAATGACCGGCCCCGCGGTGGCGGAGCACGCCTACCGCGATTTTTAAAATTGCATTAGGCTACCGCGATTGCGGTTCCCATTGGCTGTAAGGGCTTGGGCATTGGCGGTGACACACCGCAGGGGCCAGGCGGTCGCTACCTTGATATGGCTGCTATACATTGGAGCCAGTGACCGTGATTTGTGTGGCGGAGCACTTTGACAGCACCTATGGACACATCATGCTGTGTGAATGGCCAATGGCCAGTTCGCAACAGTGCACAGTAGACACATGAATCATGGCACAAGATTGTGCACACAATGCCAATGTAACATTTACCCCACTGCTGACTACACATGCCATGTTGGTGTATATGATTGAAAACATTGGCATGTACTCCCTCACATGTCACTTGTGATATTGCTGGGCATGTACACAGAACAGTGTTGTGATGGACTCTCCAATGGGTACACATGTCAATGTGTGATAGGGCTGAGCAACTAACAGTGATGAATGTCTGACTACACAATGTGCATATTTCATTGTCTACTTTGCTTGGCTCATGCACATACTTGTTGTTTACGCACAGACTGTGCTCATTGTGTTGTTGATGTGTGCCCTGTTCGACTTACGTAAGTAGGTGTGGCAGGTACAGCAGCTAGGTAGGAGACAGTAGTGTTGCTGTTTCACACATATGCTGTATGAACTACTCTCAGGGCTGCTCATGCAAGATGTGGCCATATACCTTTGGGCATTCACATAGTCAGATATTGTTTTGGAGGTACTCGCTGTGTGAAAGGTGGACAAGTGTACGACTAGTGTAGCTGAAGGTGTCCCTACATGTAAGTTGGCCTGTAATCTGAATTGTTGGCGTGTGTCAGTCAAAACGTAAGATGTCAGACACATCTCATGGTGTATTGCATTGACATGTGTCCCCTTTCATCTCACCTAGGAGGAGATCAAATGTGCATCGTCCCTTCACAGTGCTGGCAGACATGGAGGATGAGGAGGTCATATGGAAATTCCGTCTGGATCGACCCACCCTACAAGACCTATGTGCTAAGTTGGAGCCCCACCTGCGGCCTCGCAGAACATATCCGACTGCATTCACACCAACGTCTAATGTGATGGTGGCCCTGCATTTTTTTGCTACTGGATCATTCCAGTACACGGTGTCCAGCACTGGTGGGATGTCGCAACCTATGTTCAGCATGGTGCTACGTGATGTCCTCTCCGCTATGATGACCTACAAGGACAGATACATCCATTTCCCCAGGAGGCATGAATTGGCGGATGTGAAGGCTGATTTTGATGCCCTTGGCCACATCCCTAATGTTGTTGGTCCCATTGACTGCACACATGTTGGCCTGATTCCACCAGAGGCACGGGAGCACATCTACAGGAATAGGAAACATTTCCATTCCATCAATGTGCAAGTGGTGTGCCAGGCCGATATGATCATCTCACACGTCTGTGCCAAATTTCCTGGCTCGGCCCATGACTCGTACATCATGCGTAACAGCATTGTGCCACAGCTGATGGATAATCTGCTTCCGGAGCGTGCATGGATTGTGGGTGAGTACGCAGAGTCAAGTAGCGTGCTGTGTGTGTGACATGCTGTCCTCTGCCACAGTTATATTACAAAGTTGGTCTGTGTATCTCCCACCTAGGTGATTCTGCATATCCCAACCGTCCTTGGTTGCTGAGCCCACTGCGGAATCCCAGGACCCCAAGTGAAGTCCGCTACAATGATGCCCATGGGAGGACACGTCGTGTGGTGGAGCGTACTTTTGGTCTCCTGAAGTCACGTTTTCGCTGCCTGGATAAGACCGGAGGTGCACTGATGTACTCGCTCAAAAAGGTGTGTCAGATTGTAGTAGCATGCTGCATGCTCCACAACCTGGCCTTGCGCAAGGAGATCCCCCTGCTCCTGGACGCTGATGAGCAGCCGAGGCCCCCGCCTGCAAACCAACCCATGTCCAGTGATGAGGATAGTGGAGAGGAGGAAGGTGTCGACCTGCATCAACAGCTCATCAACCGCTACTTCACTTGAAGGTGAGTGACAATGTACAATGGGGCCATTGTCTGCTGATGTCGTTGTTGGTGAAAAGGTCAATGTGAGCTTTGTGACTGCAGCCTGTTGTTGACTCAGTGCTGGCTGCCAATGTTTCTGGGACAGGGTAGTTTGGCACAGTTCCAGGATGTCTATGTCGGTACTGTTGCTCATTGTAATGTGTGCAGATTGGAGTACCTTGATGACAAGTGTTGTGTGATGGCTGTGATGCCACCGCCTGACTAGTGAATATTGTTATGTTGTGTTTTCCTAGGTCCCATCAGCCTCTCCTTGCCTACAAACAATCTGTGCTCCTGGTACATTGTACTCATGGTGACCATTGCACATCCTGTGATTAAAACACGGAGCAGACACAAAGACATAGGTGTGTAAGGAGTGTTTATTTACAATGGTTATTTACATGTGACAGGGGAGTGAATATTTACAAAAAGGTGAGTAGTGAAGCAATGAGTTGTCAGTGATGTAAGATGAGACAATCGAGTAGTCACCACATTGATGTGGTGACCTAGTCCAACAGACGGATGCCATTAACATGGCAGTGTGGGGAAGGACAGTCAACAAAGTTAATGGCAAGGTGATGAGGGGTGCCATCATGGCTGGCTCCTTGACTGGCGTTTGGCAGGTGCTTTGCCACGGGATCCTCCCTTGGATTCTTTGGACGGCCCCTTGGTCGTTTGGCAGGGGTGGCCTCTGCTGCAGGGCCAGTGGGGTCTGAGGAGTCCCCCCTCTCCATTGCCACAGGGGAGGATGTGGAACTGTCATCCTGCGGGCCACCGGAGGGAGGTGGAGGTGTTGTTTGTGCCGCAGGCCTGTCCCTCAGAACCGCCCCTAGCTGGCCCAAGAGGTCCAAGATTTGGCCCATGCGGGTGTCTATGGACCTCAGCAGCAGGTGGAGCCCACGGGAATCTTCCAGAGCCTGGCCAGTTTGTCCCTGGGCCCGTTCATAGGCCCCAAGGACTCTGGTGATGTTGTCCAGGGCTTCGGTCCCAGTGTCCGGTTGGCTTAGTCTCCCACTTGCCCTCCCACCTGCCCTGCTGTCACGGACCTGTTGCCTCGCCACTGTACGCACCCGCCTACTCTCCCTGCCCTCCTCAGTTGGTGGGGTGGGGTGGTCATCCTCTGGGGCAGGGAGAGTGTTGCAGGCAGCACTGGTGGTGGTGGTGGTGATGGTGGTGGTGGTGGTGGTGATGGTGGAGGCCGCACAGGTCGTTCCAGCAGGGGTCAGCGTAGTTGTTGTTGCTGATGTGGTGGGGTCCTGGGACCTGTTGCGCCCTGGCATGCCAGATGGGCCGGCTTCAAGCTCTGCATCCTCGGAATCCAGGGAGTCATCATCAGGGAGTCCATGTTCCGGGGGTGGAGAGTTGCTCTGCAGGTTGGTGTTGTCATCCTCTGCAGTCAGTTCTTGGTCACCTGTGGGACAGAGGGGAAATGGTCATTGACGTGCACCCCTCAAGCTTTGTGTTCTATGTATCTTATTTACAGGTTATGCAACACACAGTTTACTAGTTCTCACATTGTATGTCTGCACAGTAATGTGCATCATGACATGATGTGAAGGTACATACATCAATTTTCCATGGTGTGATATGTCAATGGATACCATGCCCCACGTGCAGATTTTGTGATTAAGAGGACATGTTGTCATCTGACAACTGGCGGCAATACGACTTGATGTGAAGCATCTTTGCTGATTACTCTGCATGGCAGGCGTTACATCTGCACATGAATTAGCCATTGTCATCTCATGCATACCTTTGTCATGTCATGTCCTGTGCTTTGATTTATTTGTTCTACAGACCATGCTTGCTTTGTTTTCATATGGTCCTTCAAGCTCAGCCCCCAGTGCTGTGCATGTTTGTGCCCTGATTTACTTCAACATGGGATTTGGTGAGTCACACTTTTGTTTCTGTGACAGTTACATACGCTTAGCTGTCTGCACACTGTAATTTGATATTGTATCTGTGTCAATTTTGGTGGGATGTGAGGGCTGGTGTTGTCATATGGCTCCATGCTTTTTGAGAGGAATGGTGGGTTGCATGCACTGTCTACTTACCTGTTCTGTTGTCACATTGGGGTGGACTTTCTGACACATCTCTCTGGGTGTGTGTTTAAGTGCTCCATCCTGCTCAGGGGTGGGACAGGGGGCCTGGTGGGAGTTGTGGTGCAGGCCTCCCACCCCCAAACTGCCCTCCCTGTGAAGATGGCTACCTACCTGTTAGATGAAGATGAACAATGCAATGGCTGACACATGTTTCTGGGGGGGGAGTGCTCCATCTTGCTGAGCTGTGGAACACGGGGGCCTGGTGGGAGTTGTGGGGCAGGCCTCCCACACCCAAACTGCCCTCCCTGTGAAGATGGCTACCTACCTGTTAGATGAAGGTGAACAATGCAATGGCTGACACATGCTTCTGGGGCGGGGAGTGCTCCATCTTGCTGAGCTGTGGAACAAGGGGGCCTGGTGGGAGTTGTGGGGCAGGCCTCCCACACCCAAACTGCCCTCCCTGTGAAGATGGCTACTACCTGTTAGATGGAGGTGAACATTGCAATGGCTGCCACATGCTTCTGGGTGTGGGGGGAGTGCTCCATCCTGCTCAGGGGTGGGACAGGGGTGCCTGGTGGGAGTTGTAGTGCAGACCTCCCACCCCCAAACTGACCTCCCTGTGAAGATGGCTACCTACCTGTTAGATGAAGGTGAACAATGCAATGGCTGACACATGCTTCTGGGTGGGAGGGGAGTGCTCCATCTTGCTGAGCTGTGGAACAAGGGGGCCTGGTAGAGTTGTGGGGCAGGCCTCCCACCCCCAAACTGCCCTCCCTGTGAAGATGGCTACCTACCTGTTAGATGGAGGTGAACATTGCAATGGCTGCCACATGCTTCTGGGTGTGGGGGGAGTGCTCCATCCTGCTCAGGGGTGGGACAGGGGTGCCTGGTGGGAGTTGTAGTGCAGACCACCCATCCCCAAACTGCCCTCCCTGTGAAGATGGCTACCTACCTGTTAGATGGAGGTGAACATTGCAATGGCTGACACATGCTTCTGGGTGGGGGGGAGTGCTCCATCTTGCTGAGCTGTGGAACAAGGGGGCCTGGTGGGAGTTGTAGTGCTGGCTGCCTGTACACATGCCACCCTGGGAATGTTGCAGGCTACCTTTCTGGTGATTTAGATGGAGTGGATGTTACATCTGTGAGACTTGTGTTGGGTATTGTGGTGCAGATGAATGGACTTGGGCCTAGGAGGTGTAGCTTTGTGGTTGTGCAAGACAGTACATACTGGCGGGCGCATCCTTGGCCTTTATCATTGCGGGCGGTGCTGCTAGCTGCAGCACCGTCCGCAATGATAAAGGTGCATGCACCGCATTTCCCTGCACCACGTGGCAGGCACCACGCGGTGCCTGCCACTTGGTGCATGGAACTGCAGGGGGGTACCATGGGTACCCCCCCAATGCACCCCCCCACACAGAGGGCGCCCGCAACGGGCCCCCAAAGCCAGTCTCCGCCTGTCTTTTTGCGGTGGGATATCTGCCGCAAAAAGACAGGCGGAAAGGGATACCGTAATCCCTACGGCGGTGCCTGCATGGCACCGCCGCAATGTTGCCCTGGTTCCGGGTTCCGCAAGGCGGCCGGAAAAGGACCGCCTTGCGGAACCATGGCGGACGGACTTTCCTTCAGCCGCGGAACCATTGTGATTCCCACCGCCATCCTAATTTGGCGGTGAGAATTTTCTGTATGATGGCGGAAGGACCGCCACCGCCGGCCCGGCGGTGGCGGTCCTTCCGCCATCATAATGAGTCCCTTAGTTCCTTCCTGAACCTAAGCAGGGAAGTAACATTTTTCAGTTCCATAGGGAGGCGACTCCAATGCAAAGCTGTACACCGTACAAGACACCTACCACTCCAGGTCAATCGTCTGTACATGGGAACACATTGATCTCGAGCCGAACTTGAGCAGAGAGTCCTATTTGGTAGATTCCATCTAATCCTATTTCTAAGGTACCTTGGACCGTGGCCTTGCAGGGCCTTATAAGCTGTACAGAGTCCCTGAAAAATGACCAATGACCAATGAAGACCGCTGATGGCTTGAGAAACTGAGCCAATTCTAGGGATCTTTGTGATGAGTCGAGCTGGCGCATTCTGAACAGTCTCCAACTTTTTCAAATATTTCTTAGGGAGATCAGAGTAGAGTCCATTGCAGTAGTATTTCCTAGGAAGAAATAGTGCTACTATGACCACTGTCTTGAGCATATCAGATGGTAAAAATTGGTCAGTTTTCCTGATTATGCGCAGAGAGAAGAAGGCAGTTTGTTTACTTGCTCCCTGTACGCTAATCGGTTGTCAATCAAAACGCCCACATTTTTAACCTTCTGCACTGGCTTGGGGAGAGAACCCATTTCTTCGGGCCACCAGCTAGGCGACCACAACGAAGGATGATTTCCAAACAGAATAACCTCTGTTTTTGTTTAATTCAATTTTAGACAGTTCTGGCCCATCCACTGGCAACTGCCACCAGTCAGTTTTTAAAAATCTAACTCACATCCGGGCCTTTATCTGATACCACAGTTGGGGTATCGTCGGCGTATGAAACCAGTGATACCCCCAAAGGACTTGATTAGAGCGGCCCAGGGGGTTACATAGGGATTGAAAAGGGTTGGGCTTTGAGCCCTGAGGTACCCCACAAGGCAGAGAATAAGATTCAGATGTGAAGCACTTGAAGGCCACTGATTGCATACAGCCCGTCAGCAAAGACTTCAGCAGCTCTAATGCTGAACCCTGAATCCCCAGGTGTTCCAGGCAATTGATCAGGATATTGTGGTTAACTATATCGAAGGCTGCAGATAAATCCAAAAGGATAAGAGCGGCATTGCCTCCCTTATCCGCTGTGGCCCTGATCTCTTCCGTAGCTACCATAAGGGCAGTTTCTGTACTGAAACCACTCCAAAAACCACACTGGGTGTCATCCAGCATGTTGTTTTCCTCCACGAATGCTGCCAGTTGTGCATTCATGGCTTTCTCAACTATTTTTACTGGTAATGGGAGCCTAGAAATAGGGCGATAGTTATTTAAATCCTGTTTGTCCAAATTGGGGTTTTTTCAGAAGCGGCAGCACTGATGCTGTTTTCCACTCATTAGGATATATTCCCGAGCTAAACATGTACTTAAAGATTTTTGTCAGGTGAGGAGCAACCTCTTCCGCTATTAGTTGGAAACTGTTCGGAGGACAAGGATCAGATGGCGATCCCGACTTTGAAATTTGTTAGGCCTGAGCCTAACAAATGGAACAAAACTAGGAAAGATAGACTTAGCAAGTGATTTTCTGGAAGGTTCTAAATTAGCCTGTCCTAGATGTCCATTAATGGTGACATTATCAAAGATAACTTTCACCAGCTGCTGAAAACAATTCGCTAACGAATCGCAAAATTCCTGTGTTTCTTCCTCTGAGATATGGGATGCTGGAGTGGAAAGTTTAGAAACTGCTTGGAAAAGAGCCCTAGCAGAATTATTAGCAGCTTGAATTTGTTTAACAAAAAAAGCTTTTTAGCTTCTATAATGAGCTTTTTATAATTACCAATACAAATTTTTGTATTTTTCCCTTTCCTGAGGGTTAAACTCCTGCCTCCAAATTCTTTCTTGTCTACAACAATTCCTTTTAGCCTCTTTAAGAGAGTCATTGAACCAGGGAGAAGTAGGTTTGCTTTTTCTGATGGTTACAGGTTTAACGGGAACTAGCGAGCAGATCTCGATATTTAACCAACCTGAAAAATTATGAACCATTGAGTCGACATTATTTACCACATCTGGTTGTGATCTTACCAGCAAAGTGCTGAGATCAGATACTTGTAGCTTATGCCACTTTTGAGAAGATATTAATTTCCTAGTACCTTTTTCACAGGGAGGTTTACAGGGGAGCTCTAATTCCCAGATCACTGCTTTGCGATCTGTCCATAAAAGAGGCAGCATCATAGGAGAAGAGAAAAAGGGATTATTTGTAAATATTACATGAAGATTGTGACCTGCTATGTGTGTGGAATGATTTACTTGCTGAGCAAGATCACAGCAAGCTAGAGTTTCAGTGTCTGGGTCTGCATGCTTCTCTAAATGAAAATTAAAATTGCCTAGTAAAGTAAAATCAGAGTTTGAAATAGCTAATTCTAAAAATGATTCTAAAAATTGAAAAAAGGGCCTCTAGGTACTGTTGGACGATAAATCAATAGTCCATTAAAAGATTAATTTTTTGTGAGTTGAAAGTTAAATAGAAGGGCTTCATGAACTTTAAGAGAGGCAGCAGTTCATGTAGCCCTAAAGGGGTCATGATAAAAAATGGCTAAGCCTCCTCCTTTTTTTAAGGGTCTATCCAGTCTAGCAATGGTGTGACATGTTGGTAATGCTGCCGTTACCTCCGGACCAACAGCTAAGTCTGCCCCGGTTTCTGTGATAAAATTAATATCAGCACAGTGTGTCTCAATAAATTCCGCCAGTTCCCAATGATGTGTTAACATAGATCTGGCGTTGATCAGTACACTCCTTCTGAGTTGTGATCAATGGGAAAAATTCCCCTGACAGGTTGCCTAACTTCATGCGATTTTAAAACAATGATTTTACAATCACACGCAGGGCAACATACTTGCATATTGTTCGGGGCCATCAGGCTCAGAAGTGGACACTTAGAATTCTTACCTGGCCCTCGCAGCGATATCAGCGTGTCTCTCGAATAGGACCTCTTATTAGTGGCCTGCAAGTCAATCAGACCAGGGGGGGCGGCCCTGGGCCCGGTCCAGTCGCGGACAGGCGCCGACTGGCTTACCTTGGGCCGTCTTTGGCACGCCAGCGGCGCGTTCACTGTGCAGACGTGCCCTACGATCATCTAAATAGCCCGTCATGAAGAGGGCATGTCCAGGGGCGCGGCAGCCAAGGGCTCTGCAGCGTGAGCCAAACAAACCAGGTGGGGCAAATAAAAACGTAACTGGGGTCCAGCAACCCCCTTTGCAGAGCGCAGGCTCCCATGAACGCAGTGAAAGTACTGGTAACGTAAAACAACCAACTTAAAGGTGAGCAAAAAAAAAATCATAAACTGAGCATAAAAAACGGACTGCCTCTCCCAAGATGGCGCCCAACTTCCACTGAGCCAGGCAACTCCGAAAACTGCACGAGGTGCATACAAGGAAAGTAAAATCTAGCTTTGAGTCACCAACCTGTCATAGGATGCGCAGACGCACCCTACGATCATCTAAATAGCCCGTCATGAAGAGGGTGTGTCCAGGGGCTGGCAGCACCACACTTTGTAGCACGAGCCGAACAAACCATGTAGGGCAAATAAAAAGGTAACTGAGGTCCAGCAACCCCCTTTGCAGAGCGTAGGCTCCCCTGAATGCAGTGCAAATACTGGTAACGTAAAACAACCAACTTAAAGGTGAGCAAAAAGATCATAAACAGACTGGCTTACCTTGGGCGCGTCTTTGGCACGCCAGCGGCGCGTTCACTGTGCAGACGTGCCCTACGATCATCTAAATAGCCCGTCATGAAGAGGGCATGTCCAGGGGCGCAGCAGCCAAGGGCTCTGCAGCGTGAACCAAACAAACCAGGTGGGGCAAATAAAAACGTAACTGGGGTCCAGCAACCCCCTTTGCAGAGCGCAGGCTCCCATGAACGCAGTGAAAGTACTGGTAACGTAAAACAACCAACTTAAAGGTGAGCAAAAAAAAATCATAAACTGAGCATAAAAAACGGGCTGCCTCTCCTAAGATGGCGCCCAACTTCCACTGAGCCAGGCAACTCAGAAAATTGCACGAGGTACATACAAGGAAAGTAAAATCTAGCTTTGAGTCAACAACCTGTCATAGGATGTGCAGATGCGCCCTACGATCATCTAAATAGCCCGTCATGAAGAGGGCATGTCCAGGGACGTGGCAGCACTGCGCTATGCAGCGCAAGCCGAACAAACCAGGTGGGTCAAATAAAAACGTAACTGGGGTCCAGCAACCCCCTTTGCAGTGCGCAGTCTCCCCTGAACGCAGTGCAAATACTGGTAACTGGTAATTAAATTACTTCCCACCCTGTGCCCCTAAACACCCACAACCCGCAACGGTACTAAAAATGACAAAACTTACTTATATTAAATTTAATAACTACTAAAAATGTGACAAATACATTAAAAAAACATAAACAATAATTATACAAAAAATGAAATCATATACATTTAAAATATATACCAAAATACATAACAATAATTAAAAAACAATATTATAAACAATTATATTTTTGTAATCGAGGTTAATGACTTCGATATTTAAAAAATCGATATTACTTACCTTAAAATCAATATTCTTGACAACAATATTCTTGCTGACGATATTTCCATATGTTTTCAGAGCAAGGGGCCCCACAATTCGGGAACCTGGGGTATTTAGTATTATTAGGTGTACAATGGTTCAAAAAGGTCCAGTGGAAAAGGAAGACGATTTTTCTTAGGTCCCATACATTTGTATTTGTGGCTTAAGAATAAGCCTATTCTGATTTGAAAAAGCCAGAAGTAAAGCAGGACAACCTCCAATATTTTTTATGTATTGCAATTAATTTATTCATTGCAATGTAACAGTTTATTAGCATACACTTTTATTATTTTTTAACGTTATATAATATGCTTTTCATGATTCAGTGCTCACAAATAAGTGAAGAAGAAGGGCGCTCTAGTGAGTGAATAAAAGTAAAAACATAGACTTGGCAATAAGTACGTCTGACACTAAAGGGAGATGGATTACAACAAAATTGATTAAAGACAAGACGGAATTTTACATCACTAATATTTATGCCCCCACCAGGGACGAGCTAGGTTTTTGGGAAGATCTGAGCAGGCACATTGACACAATTCTGGATACCGCTATGCACATACTAGCGGGCGACTTTAACCTGCCCATGGACCCAATCTTAGACAGAGACTCACACTGCCCTTTTCGTCCCAATAACTCGCACAAAGCTCTTATTAATCTCTGTACTCGCTTCAACTTTATAGATACTTGGAGGTTGCAAAACCCCACAGGGAGGGACTATACCTTCTATTCTCATCCACATAATTCTTATTCCCGTATTGACCACCTACTTATCTCTGGCAACGCCATAACCAGGATTGAGCATACCTCGATTGAACCCAGAGTGGTCTCAGACCACTCATGCATTACTCTGAACGTCTCAGACCTGAAACCCATTAAAAAGCAATCCCTATGGAGACTCAACAACGAAATCCTAGAGAAAGAAGAACATAGACAAACTATTGGAAAAGCGATACTGAACTATCTCGAAGATAATAAAATAGGAGATACTTCAGACCTCACAAGGTGGGAGGCATTAAAGAGCACTATTAGAGGTGTGATCATCAAAATTAGAGCGGCCATGAATAGAGACTCCAATAAAAACCTTGACAAATTAGAGGCAGAGATTGCTATTTTAGAGCAAAAACATATCACTTCCAGGGATGTCTCAATCTTGAATGAGCTAATGAAAAAGAAATATGAGTATAATAAAATAGTCAGTGATAGGGCTGGAGTATGGATAAACAAACAAAAAAGTTTTAAGCTTTGTGAATCCAACAAGGCAGGAAAGAGCTTAGCATCGTACTTAAAGTTCAAGATACAGAAGAACTCGATTAAAAACCTCATAGACCAAGATGGCTTAGCGCACTCTGACCCTGACAAAATTGCAGAGGTTTTTAAGAAATTTTACTCAACTCTATATAGTAAGAATCAAGACCTAGATAGTATGAAAACACAGGAATATCTGAATAAATACACACTACCTGCCCTTTCAGAACATGAAAAGTCTGAACTTAACAGCCCAATTAGTGTTTCAGAAATTGAAAGCTCGATAAAGGCCCTCAAAATTGGGAAAGCCCCGGGCCCAGATGGGTTTAGCGCCAAATTTTACAAGTGCTTCTCTTCAACACTGTCCCCCCCACTACTAAACTTGTTTAGGGAATTTAGTGACTCTGGCAAGGTTGATGGAACACTGGCAGAAGCCATCATAGCAGTAATCCCAAAGGAAGGCAAAGACCGAACACTACCTAAAAACTACAGACCGATATCTCTAATTAATTTAGACTGCAAAATGTATGCAATGATACTTGCTAAACGTATTCAAAATGTTTTACCAAAACTCATTCACCCCTCGCAGGTGGGTTTCTTAAAAAACAGACTCTCCAGCGATAATACACGTATCCTAGCACATGTCTTGGAGAAAGCCAAACTTACCGACTCGCCAACAGTCGCTATCACCTTGGACGCCGAAAAGGCATTTGACAAGGTTGATTGGGCATACCTGGAAGCAACACTTGATAAATTTAATCTGGGCGAAAATTTTAAACGTATGGTAATGGCGCTATACTTCAACCCATCGGCTAGAGTTAGAGCGGGAGGTTGCCTCTCATCATCCTTTAAACTAGGACAGGGAACTAGACAAGGATGCCCTCTTTCACCCTCTCTATTCCTCCTTGCAATTGAACCTTTCCTCCAACATCTTAGGAACAATCAACAGATTACAGGGATATGCTTCAACAACTGCACGGTCAGATCACGGCTTATGCTGATGACGTGTTAGTTGTCTCCGAACATGCGGAAGCTGCTATCCCTGCACTTATGTCCTCTATTGATGACTTTGCTGCGGTATCCGGATACAAGTTGAACAAAGACAAAATGGAGGTGAAACTCCTGAATAATCTGGGAGGGAAAGAAATTATTGGTAACTCGGGCCTATTGTGGCAACCAAAGTGCTTTAAATACCTAGGCCTAGACTTCACGAAAGATTTGATCACCACCCTTCAAACCAATGAAAATGCTCTCCTTAAGAAAATCACTTCATTGCTAGATGGCTGGTCACCTAAATTCTTATCTTGGTGGGGAAGAGCAGAGACATTAAAAATGATGATTACCCCCCTCGTCAATTATCTAGCCAGCATGCTACCGATGACTTTTTCCAACGATTTTTTAAACAAGATCTATAAGCTTTTAAACACGTTCCTCTGGCAAGGTAAGAAACCCAGAATATCTATGAAGAAACTACAATTACCCAAAGAAAAAGGTGGTCTGGGCCTTCCAAACTTTAGGAACTATCAAACTGCATATCTTTGTAAACAGGGATCTAACTGGCTAATCCCTCAGACTGAATACAAACCAGTCTGGTTGGACATAGAAAGATCACTCATCCATGACATGCCTCTACCTGCTCTCCTCACCATAGATATTCCCTCTTTACCCCACTCAAAGTATATCTTGCTTAACACCAAACGAGCCCTACTACGACTGGAACTTTTTTCCCCATTAAAAACTAACAAATCCAATTTGACATCGCTCTGGAATAATCCGACTTTGAAGATTGATGGAAACATGCTCCACTGGACCCACTGGTCAATTAACGGCATAAATCTAGTCAAAGACCTTTTTACAGTGAACCTCCCCCTACCCTTTTCCATGCTTCAGACTCCCCATGGGCTAAATGAGTTAGACTTTTATAAATTCCTGAAACTCAAATCTCTCCTCACGCTGCGCTCTATTAAACCTGCCGATCCGTCAATACTCTCAAAGTTACCACAGCTACTAAAGTCAGGACACACTGTTTCAAAAGTGTATAAAATATTATCCCCCAAACCTCGCAAATCTCACACGAAATGTGAAGAAAAATGGGAATCCGAAGCCAATTCTAGCAATATCAAATTCGACTGGGAAAAGATACATATCACTCCCTTTTCGAACAAAATTTCTCCAATACTAGCGCAAACCAAACTGATGTTAATAAATAGGATATACTGGACACCTGAAAGGATTTTTAAACTTAATCTCAGCGAAAGCCCCATATGCTGGAACTGTAAAATTCACAACGGTAATCTTTCACACATGCTCTTTCATTGCCCTCTTATACAAACATATTGGGATGAGATTTACAAGTGCATAGGCAACACTTTCAATATAACCCCCCCGAGGGAATTCTCCTACGTCCTCCTAGGTGCTCTGGACCCTAATATCACCGATATAAATGACCGATACTTGTTAGATCTTATGCTTACTTTAGCCTGTAAAATCATTCTGAATAAGTGGAAAAACTTTAAAGAGGTCTCATTCAGGATGTGGCAGGAGTGGCTAACCTTCCTCAGAGGGGCAGACAATGTGGCGCTTCATGCCTCTCCATGGCGTAATTCACACAGGAAACTATGGAACACCCTGGACGCTCATTCTTTCACATTTGATCCACCGTGAGAGGATCTAACCCCTCACAAGGCCCTAATTATAGGAGACTACATTCGTAAATCACGTATTTGTAATGTACTGTATTGCCCCTAACGTGTACGTGTAACTGTACCCGTTTGATATGTCCGTATTGTAGTGTATTGTACTTCCTTTAGCACAACTATGACGACTATCAGTGCTTGATACACCTTGACTGTATAATAATCTGAGTAATAGCCAAAGGCCGACCATGTCTGTTGTCTCTAAAGCTTCACTGTATTTCACCTGACACGGCACTTGAGTAGCTATTATTACTTATTTATTTATTTCTCTCTCCCTCTCTCTATCTTTCCTTCTATCTCTCTCTATCTCTACATTTGATTTGATTTCCACCGACTTACTTTGTATTTCACATGACTTAACAGCAACGTAACTTTCGTAGATTAATTTCTGTGATCTAATATGTTGCATCATTACTGTGTCTCACTTTTTGTTCCTTCCTTGAATTTCAATAAAAACGATTTGAAATAAAAAAAAAAAAGTAAAAACATGCAACTCTTAAAAAAAGATAACGTTAAACTCCCACTGATAAATTTATATAATAAAAAGGAGTTAATTAGTTAAAAGGTCGACAGCGTTTTGATCTCAAACAGTTGAGATCATTATCAGGACGGTGATGTGAGTACTTAATATTTGTGCAGCCTTAAATTTAGTATATGTCACTTCTCTGTGCAGTGTCACGGCAGCGGTTGCTTAAGTGCACCCTTGGTAACTCAAAGCCAAGCACAGATGATTCTTCCTGTGCCGTAGTGGACTGCTATGATGGGTTACTGTGTCAAGGAGTCTTATTCGTAGCATGTGTATGAGGTTTTATGAGCTCCCTATCGATCAGAGCTTCCAGTCAGAATGGTAATGTTGGCATTGTACACTTATTTTCAAGTTGGCGAAGCAGCTTTTAAACTTGTTGGGACATAGCTCCAAGATTGGGAAGCAGGTTTTCAGTCTGGGGCCGCCGTGTTCGCCATAACTGCTTATTCTGCTATTTTAATGGCAAGTAGATCAGTATGTGCTCTATTGCCAGAAATACCCTGAGTCAGTAGATATTTCCATGTCACGATATTTTTGACTCAATATTTTTGCAAGTCGATATTTCCAACTCGACCTTTTGTCTCAACATCCCACGGCATGCATGCGTCATGCTTCTCCTTGTGTTTGGCCATTCTAGAGCATAGACCAAGTACGTGTGTCCATCCGCTGCTCTCGTTCTTTGGAGCTACTTTTTAATTGTACTCAGTGGCGGCTCCTCCATGGGGGCGTGGGGGTGTCGCCCCACTGCTTTCTCGCAGTGCGAGAAGGCAGAAACATAAAATGGTAAAACTACCATTTTATGTTTCTGCTTCTCGCACTGCGAGAAAGCAGAAGTGCCTGGTTGGGGGCGGGCTGGCGGGTGGGCGGTCCTGCTCGAGGGCAGGGGGGGAGTGGCTTACCCACTGTTGTGGGTACTGACTGTTTGGTCGGCCCCAGGGCCGAACAAAGCAGTCATGCGCACTCTGCCTTTTTCTCTATGTAGGCTCCTGCATGCAGCCTACATAGAGAAAATGGCCTGGCTGGGGCGCTCTCTGCTGCGCCTCACCAATAACAACGCTGCCATTGCAGCGTTGTGATTGGCTTAGGGAGCAGGAGGAGGGAGGCTGCCTACGTGCCAGGAGCAGCAGGAGCTGAGGCGGCGGCGCAGGATGCGGTCGTGGTGGAAGGTAAGTTACGTTTTTTATTTTATATAGATTTATATTCCACTTCCCTCCTACCCCAAACCCCCTGCGCGAACCCGCCCGCCCGTTTTGCCGGCCGCGACTTCCTTGGTACCCTGAGCCCGGGCATTGTGTGCCTGTCACGTCCTTGTTACTGGGGCAGTGTTTGTGAGGTGTCGATGTGGGTCCCGTGTTTCTGCCGTGCCTGCTCTACCCTTATTATTGGGACAGGGGGTGTGAGGTGCGATGTACAAGTCATTCTTTTTCGTGTGCCCGCTCTATCCTTAATACAGGCACCGCCTCTTTAAGGTTGTAATGCCCAGGGGCAGTATATATTCAGTGCCCATTCTGCCCTTGTTAATGGAGCAGTATTTGTGAGGGTGTGATGTCCTGGATTTTTGTTCCTTCAGTGCCCGCTCTGCCCTTGTTATTGGCACAGTGTGCAGTTGTGAAACTGCGATGCCCAGGCCCTTGTTCCTCCAGTGCCCGCTGTGCCCTTGTTATTGGGGCTGTGTTTGTAAGGTTGTGATGCCCAGAGCTTGTCTTCCTCCAGTGCCCGCTGTGCCTTTGTTATTATTTGGACAGTGTTTGTGAGGTTGTGATGCCCAGACTTCGTGGTACTTTAGTGCCCTTGTTATTGGACAGTATATATGAGGGTGTGATTCTCAGGGACGGTGTTTCTCCAGTGCCCACGGTGCCCTTGATATTGGGGCAGTGTTTGCAAAGTTGTGATGCCCAGAGTTCATGATCCTTTAGTGCTCGGTCTACTCCTGTTATAAGGGCAGTGCTTATGATTTCCAGATCTCGTGGTGCTTTAGTGCCCTTGTTATTGGGACAGTACATATGAGGGTGTGATTCTCAGGGCCCATGTTCCTCCAGTGCTTGCTGTGTCCTTGTTATAAGGGCCGTGCTTGTGACGTTGTGATGCCCAGATCTCGTGGCACTTTAGTGCCCTTGCTATTGGGACAGTATATGTGAAGGTGTGATTCTTTAGGGCCCGTGTTCCTCCAGTGCCCCCTGTGCCCTTGTTATTGGGGCAGTGTTTGTAAGGTTGAGATGCCCAGATCTCGTGGTCCTTTAGAGCCCCCCATGTCCTTGTTATTGGGGCAGTGTGTGTGAGGCTGCGATGCACATTCTTCCGTGCCTGTAACGCGTACAAGGGTTCCTCTCAATATCTAAATGTGTTTATTCTGTGGAGTTCAAGGCCCGCGTGCGGCAGGGAACGCCGAGGTATGCATTTAAGGACCTGCCTTGACGTGGTAGCAGAGCACGGATGCCAAGGGCCTTGGTGCAAACAAGGAAATGCCACTGCCCCCCATCCGCTAATTGGTTAGTGCCAAAACAGCCGTAATTAGGGTTCAGTGGGTCCCTAAAGCCCATAGGCCCCGGTTCGCACATGCTAAAGGCGTGCATTCCCTTCCATACAGTAGCACTAAAAGTCTCTGTTCGAATATCTTATAACGTGCGCCAGCGCTGCTCACCCATTGCTCTGTTTACTTAATAAGATCTTTAATTGAGCCTGAGAGATTTGAGTGGAAATTATGGACAGCAGTGTAAATTTGCAACTCTAGTGCTCTTTTCACATCTTCACAAATAAGAGGTAGAGTGACAGTGTAACATATTTGTTATGATTACTGCACCCTACCTGAAATATTAATGCATAGTTAGGTTGTGATTACTGGACCTTACTTTATTGTCATTGCCATCGAATGTTCTTTATTTGGACACTCTGGAACTTTCATGTCACCTGCATCCTGTTTGTCCTGACCCCCTCTGCCCATCACCAACATCCCCTGTATAAAGCATCTGTCTGCCTATCCTGACACCTTGACACGCGTTCTGCCCATCACTTACCCCATGCCTGTTCGGTCAGTCCCTCTATCTACAACCCACAGTCTACGTGCCTGATACACTGTCTATTCCGACAAACACTGTACCTCCATCACCCATCTGTCTCTTCCTGTTCTAATACATGACACGAGATCTGTACATCACTTACCTACCTGCCTGGTCACACTGTCGGTCCATCACCCCTGTGCCTGCCTGTGTCCATCACGCTGTTTCTTCAGTCCCTATTTGTAGATCTCTGACCTGACACATTACCTGTCCATCGCTTGCAGGCCTCACCCTGATCCCTTCTCTTTATCTCATTTTTTGTTTTCATTATTTTCATCACCAATTCCGTCTGTTCTTCTCATTATTGCTTGAAAATGCACCATTTGCCCACTCTTTTTTCAAATTTTTCTCGGGGGAAGAACACCCCCGAACTCCCCGTAGGTGGTTCACAGTGAACTACGACAATTGTTTTACACCCCACCACTTTCAAATGTCACCAGCCGCCACTGATTGTACTCCATACGAATTGTGTTGCTTCTTTTCCATCTCACAAGCCCCCCCGTCGCCGTCTGTTCCCCCACCACGCCGACCTTTGATTGTGTTTAAGCACTCCTCCATTCCTATTTCTTTTACAATAACAAACAAGCAAACGCCATTGACTCAGTATTCCACAGTGCTTTCCCCAACCCCTCCTTCTCAATTGCTGTGTCCCCTTCACATTTGGAAGCAGCAATGATTTGCAGGCAGAACATAAGCTACAGCAAAGTCACACAGAACAGTATATAAAGCCCTAATCTGCAAAGATTTGAAAGTGAAAGTGATTTGAAAACTAGGGCCCGCTGCCCATGCACTCTGCACTGTCTACTGGGAACTTTCAAACATATTGCTGGTGTGGCTCAAAGACAATTAAAATGGAGGAAGCATCTTAAATCGGCAATCAGAGCCCATGGCATTGTGGGAATGCAAATGAACCCTGGAACGGCTTTCTCGACATTGCAGTTATGGGCTAATAAGAAATCAAGCTGATATGCAGTGAAACAGAATTTGTCAATATTGCAGTTGTTCCCCTGGAGCAACGCAAATTTTATGCAAAGAAAAAAATTACACAAAATGGATATGTTTAAATACCTACATTTGAAACAGCTCCCAAGCATTTGAAACTGGATAGTTAGATTTTCCTTCGTGTACCTGCAATCATGGGATAAATGTGTCCTGGGCTGGGAAAGTCTTTTTTTCACTTTCTAAAACAAATTGCCTACACAACTATTGATTAATTGGGAGGAATGTGCACTTCATCATAATAATGCCCCCGCTTCCTCATGGCATCGCTGCCCCTCCCTTTTCATCACACTACTGTTCCTCCATCTTCATGGCACTGGTTCCTCCCTTTCCTCTACGTGCTAGCATCGCACCCCACCCCACTTCAACCTACCCTACTCCACCCAACTTCAATCTGCCCCAATCTACCCCACTCCAATCTACTCCACCCAATCTACCCCGCTCTAGTCTAACCCCATCGATCCCACTCCAAACTACCACAATCTAACCCACTACAATCTACCCCACTACCTCAACCTACTCCACTCCAATTTACCTCTCTCCAATCTATCCCACTACAATCTACCCCACCCAACCTATCCCAAAACTACCTCACTCTATTCTGCCCCACCCAATCTACCCAACCCACCCCAATCTACCCCATGCCAATCTACCCCACCCAATCTAACCCACACTCCAGTCTGTCCCCATACCCCCATATGCCCCACTGCAATCTACCCTACTCCAGTTTACCCCACTCTACCCCACTCAATGTACCCCACTCCAAGCCACCACAGTCTACCCCACCCTAATCTATGTCAATCTCCCCCTTCCTACACCACTCTAATCGACCCCTTTCTACCCTACTCCAATCTACCCTATGCTAATGTACCCCAATCTACCCACTCCAATCTACCCCATTTCAGTATACCTCAAACTACTCCACTCCAATCTAGCCCATACTGCTCAATCCAATCTACCCCATCCAACCTACCCCAATCTACCCCACATCAATCTACCCCAAACTGTCCCACTTTGCCCAATCTACACCACTCCAATCTGCCCTCCCCAATCTACCCCACCCCTAATCTACACTACTCCAATCTGGCCCAATCTGCCACACCCCAATCTACCCCAATCTACCACACCCCAATCTACCACACTCCAATTTACCACACCCCAATCTACTTCAACCTACCCCACCCCAATCTACCCCACCTAAATCTACCACACTCCAATCTTCCACACTCATCCCACTCCACTCTACCCCAACCCAATCTATCCCAATCGGTCCCAAATTTCATAATCTATACCACCAAAATCTACCTCAATCTGCCCACCCCCATCTGCACACCCCAATATACCCCACCACAATTTACCCCAATCTATCGCAACCGAATCTACCCCAATCTACCACACCTAATGCACCCCGCTCCAATCTACCCAACTCCAGTTTACCCCACTCTACCCCACTCCAACCCACCACAGTCTACCCCACCCTAATCTATGTGAATCTCCCCCTTCCTACACCACTCCAATCGAACCCTTTCTACCCCACTCCAATCTACCCTATGCTAATGTACCCCAATCTACCCACTCCCATCTACCCCATTTCAATATACCTCAAACTACTCCACTCCAATCTACCTTATACTGCTCACTCCAATCTACCCCATCCAACCTACCCCAATCTACCCCACATCAATCTAACCCAAACTGTCCCACTTTGCCCAATCTACACCACCCCAATCTGCCCTTCCCAGTCTACCCCACCCCGATCTACTCACCCCAATTTACCCCACCCCAATCTACCACACCCCTAATCTACCCCACTCCTTTCTGTCCCAATCTGCCACTCCCCAATCTGCCCCAATCTACCACACCCCAATCTACCCCACCCCAATCTACCACACTCCAATTTACCACACCCCAATCTACTTCAACCTACCCCACCCCATCTACCCCACCTCAATCTACCACACTCCAATCTACCACACTCATCCCACCCCACTCTACCCCAACCCAATCTATCCCGATCGGCCCCAAATTGCATAATCTATACCACCCCAATCTACCTCAATCTGCCCACCCCAATCTACCCCACACCCATCTGCTCACCCCAATCTACCCCACCTCAATTTACCCCAATCTATCACAACGCAATCCACCCCAGTCTACCACACCCAATATACCCCACCCCAATCTACCAAACTCCAATCTACAACACCTCAATCTATCTCAACCTACCCCACCCCAATCTACCCCAAATTACCCCAACCCAATCTACCTCACCTGAATCTACACCAATCTACCTCGCCCCAATCTACCCCACCCCAATATACCACACCCAACCTACCTCAATCTACCACATTCTAATCTACCCCATCTACCCCACTCCAGTTTATCCCACTCCAATCTACCCCACTTCAGTCTACCCCAATCTACCCCATTCTAATCCATCACATTCTTCCCCACACCAATCTTTCCAACCTCAATCTAACCCACCCAACCTACCCCAATTTATCCCACCCAACCTACTCCCCTCCAACCTACCCACCCCAATGTACGGCTCCCCAATCTACCCCAACTGGCTCTAATGTACACCACCCCAATCTACTCCTACCTACCCGACCCAACATACCCCACCACAATCTGCCCCAATCTACCCACCCCAATGTACTCCAATCTACCCACCCCAATCTACCACACTCCAATCTACCCCACCCCACCTCACTCCTCTCACTTTTAGCCATGCTAAACAGCAGCCACACTGGTGTACAACATGGTTAAATCACATTGCCAAAGCCAATAGCTTTTACATAGGGCCCGATTCACAAAAGTAATCTGAGACAAAATCTTAACTTTATGACTTTCGGTATTCACAAAAGGCATTTAGGAGTAGTAAAGTTAGGATTTTGTCTTAAGTTTGTCTTAAGTTTTCGTCTTAAGACAAAATCCTAACTTAAGTTTAACTTAAGTAGAATTTAAGTTAGGATTTTGTCTTAAGACCAAAACTTAAGACAAACGTAAGACAAAATCCTAACTTTACTACTCCTAAATGCCTTTTGTGAATACCGAAAGTCGTAAAGTTAGGATTTTGTCTCAGATTACTTTTGTGAATCAGGCCCTTAGAAAGGGAGAAAGGAAAACTCACGGGCTATAAAGAGCCAGGTGAGTAAGTAGGGTGACCAACCGTCTGTGATGATCCCTTTTATGGACGCCTTTTGTCCGTAATTTTGGGCATTGGGGAGCAGCACTGTTCACCTGAGAGAAGCCTCAGCTCCCTGATGGGCCCGCCTCGCACTCCTCTGAGCACAAGAGCAGCCCTACCCGCCATTGTCATTCTGTATGCCGGCTGATTGCCACATACAGAATGACAATGGGCCGGTCTGGGCTGTTACAGCATGTGGTGGCCTCCTCCAGCCTCGGTCTAGGGCAGGGCATTCTGTCAGATGGAAGAAATGTACAAAAACGCCCATGCTGCTACATGAGAATCCAGTTCATGAAAAGAAGGCGGCGAAACAAGTTAAAAAGAAGAGGTTATAGTTCTTTCACAGTCTCATCATTTTAGAACTGACGAATTTTCAATATTATATTCAATGAAGCAATGGTTGCTGCTTATTTATTTTATGCAACTAACAAACATTGACAAAGCCAATATCCCTGGCTTGTTGTAGGTGTAATGTTACTTGTTGTATTATATATCTGGATGCAATGACAGACGCAGCAAAATACCAGTCGGGCGGCACACATTATGCTAAGCACAGATTTTTAGCTTAGATGTTTTAAGCCATGCCCTTCATTACATCGAACACCCCCTTTGGAGAGACCCCCCCAGTTATTTCATCCCACTTAAAGCTCTGGAAACAACACCACGTCACAGTCGCCTCACGTCCTGGCACTGTGCATCATGCATGACTCATTGCTTCCACTTTTTCAGATTGCCTATGTGCAAGGGCATAGTGAACACTCCCCCCACCCCTTGTTTTTGGAACTGCAGCAAGGGTGGAGTTCTTGATGGGTCTCTTCTGTCTGTAACTCTGCAGACAAAGGCTTAGCTCATAATTAATGTGAAAAGGTGAGTGAGTAAGTAAGTGAATGGATGGGTGGATGGTTGGATGGATTAGTGAAAGGGCAAATGGATGAATGAAAGGGTTAATGGATGGATGGATCGTGAGGGAAAGAATGGATGAGAGAAAAGGTAAATAGATGGATGTATGGGTGGAAGGGTAGATGGATGGGTAAAAGGATAGATGGATGAGTGAAAGGACGGGTGGATGAGTGAAAGGGTGGATGATGGGCTAGTGAATGGATGAATGGATGAGTGAAATGATGGCTGGATTGATGAATTGGTAAGTGAAAGGGTGAATGGATGGACGGATGAGTGAAAGGGTGGATGTAAGGCTGGATGAGTAGTGAACGGGAGGGTAGATGGACAAAAGGATGGATAGATGAGTGAAGGAGTGAAAGGGTGGATGGATGAGAGAAAGGATGGATGGATTATTGAAAGGATGGATAAGTGATAGGGTCAATGGATGGATTCATGAGTGGATGAGTAGATGGATGGGTGGGTGGATGGAAGGATGGATGGCTAAGGGAAAGGGGGATGGTGAGAGAAAGGGAGGATGGATGGATCGATGACTGAAAGGGTGAATGGGTGGAAGGATGAATGACTGGGTGGATGAATGAGTAAGTGAAAGGATGGCTGGATGGGTGAAGGCGTAAATGGCTGGATGGATGAGTGAATGGATGGATTGGGTGGCAGAGTGGATGGATGAGTGTACGGATGGATAGGGTGAGAGGGTGGATGGATGGATAATGGATGGATGAGTGAAAGGGTGGATGAAGGGATGAATGAGTGAAATGATGGATGGGAGGATACCTGATGGATAGGTTTGTAAATGGTTGAATATGGATATGGATGGGCACCCAGATGGAAGGACAGAATGATGGATGAAAGTATGATTACACCTTGAACCCCCATTATCTTAAGTAACATTTCTTATACATTGTCTTTCATATTTATGAGTCATTGTCTCTATATAATATGTGTGTGATGTAACTCACTCCGGCACCCTGCCCTACATAATTGGGATGAGTAGCACTATAAAATAAATTAAATACACATGAGAGAGGGTCTATGTGAAGATGAGGGGCACCATTGGAGGGTGGTGGCAAGGCTGGACTGGCTGAACCGGGCATCGGGTGTTTCGCTGGGAGGCTGGAAAGAAGGGGGGCGGTTGTGTTACTGGGGGCAGGCACTACAAAGTTTCTTGTATATCCAGCAGTTTTCAGGCAACAATAAAAGTGGCCTCCATTATATTCAGGTGTGGTTCACCAGTCTGGTGACTAATGTACCTGTAGGAGTGAGATGGGAGTTTTGAATCATCTAAGGTAGCACAGAGGGTTAATATGCCTGCTGCAAAGAAGGTGTACCATGCATATCAAAGAATAGTACTTTATGTGCAGATCTCAGTGGGTTACTACTTTTGTCACTGAGATTCTTTTGTTACTGTGCAGTTCATAAGTTACATATGTAATCTAGCACAGTGAGCTATGAACTGCCATCAAAGAGCTGCATGCAAGCTGCATGGTACAGGTTACAAAGTTATGTTTTCTTCCCAGTCTTTAGTTATCCTGAAGTTGCTAAAAAAAGGTTTGTTAGGGTAGGAATAAATTCTTATAATTAAAGTTAACTCTAACCACGGTTTTATGTTCTGAATCCTGAGTTTGTGCTTCTTCAGACCAAGCAGTCTTAAAAAGTGCCTACCAGTATGGGTGACGTGCATCCTACACCTTGTAGTACCCTTTGCCTTATGTAACATGTTCAATACACTGATTTACACACGTATGATTCATTGTCTTTGTATGTGTGTGTGATGTAAAGTGCTCCGACATCTTATACTGGTATGAGAAGGGCTATAAAACAAATGAAATACATGAGTGAGAGGGGCTGTGGAGAGATGAGAGGCACTGTTGGTGATAGTGAGGGAATCATTGAAGAGCCTCATCAAAGATTGTCGTATCCTGGTGTACAGTAAAGTCATCATTTACCCTGCTTTAGAAGCTAATACAATTGATATATAATGACAAATGTGTTGTAGAATGCACCATGTTTTCCCAAATTTTCTTGGGGGTGCGAAAACAAAGGCTGTGATCTGTCAGTTTGTTTGTAACACACAACAACTTTTAAATATCTGTAAATAAACTGTGCAAATGTTTCAAAACATATCAGCAGTTAGGAAACCACAAATGGACCACTTGTTTGTAATTCAGAAGTGTGCTGGAAACAGAATTTTAATAGGATCAAATCAATCAAGACACTTTAATTGGTGATGTTCAAATGACACATATTTGCTGAAACCACATTTCCACACATTAGTATTTGTGCGCTATATAGATTTATCAGTAAAACTGCCTGATGGCATTTTGCTTCCATTCCAATATAAAATGTTCTGTATGCAAAAGACAGTGCCTCTTTCTGCCATACAATTATGCCTCAACAGCGTATACAGTTTCTAGTTTGTAGCACACTTCTGTGCATCAATGAGAATCTGCAGTTTAAAGCTCACAGGAATGAAACGGCCCAATCAGTATACTATTTCCAATACACAGGTAAAGTAAGGAGGGCTGATATATGGCTAGCCAGGGCATGATATAGCAATGTCAACTCCTACCTAACTGCTCTGACTCACAATAATACCATTACACTCAGCAGTGTGCAGCCAATTATAGCTCATGCAGTCTGGTTAATAACTCCCTTTTCCTGCTTAATGCTCTTACACTCATACAAAACCTCTCCGCTATGGTTCTTACCCATCACTCAGTACTATACCAGCCCCTATACCAGTCATCACCAGCTGAACAGAAATGGAATGCTTGAAGCAATCTGACACATAAAGCTGGTCACTCGGAGGACTCCACTCTAGTCCAGCACTGCAGGTGCCAATTAGCTGCCTCCTATGCATGCCGCTTTACATCTCACAATGTCTATCCGAGCAGATCTTCCCGACCATTTCTCTCGCCAAACATGCCTGCTCAGAACCATGAATTGTAAACAAAATATCAGACTGGACAACCAAGTGCAGTAACCATATAAATAGATTATTATCATATGAAATACCACAAAAGACCTGCACAGTTGTTCAAAGCTGCGCGCATACTGAAAAACCGTGAAGTGCACAATTGTCTCAACCTAATATAAACTTATTTTGACTTGTACTTAAGTGGTTGTTGTTAGACCTGGCATCATTGGCGTGGGTCTCCCTTCCTCTTTTCGCTTCCTATCTTTTATGTTGGCTGGATTTAGATGCTCTGGGCGTTGTGCCACTGCTAATCAGTGCCACAGCGCGAATGCTCCCTGTGTAAAGATGACTGTATGAATTGGGATAACCATCATTGGCTCGTTTGGTTTACCTGTCAGTCCCTAGTATAAGTGCACTGTGTGTGCCCAGGGCTGGTAGACCAAATACTGCTGGTGGGCCTGCAGCGCTGCTTTGCGCTACCCACAGAAGCAGCTGTTAAAGTATATTTCAGACCTGCCATTGCAGAGTCTATAGGCAGTCCAGAACTGCCTTTGTAACTGTGAGGTGCACCCACTTCCCAGTCCCTGCACCTTCCCTTCGCACCATGTAAGACACCCCTATGGCTGGGTGCGTTGTCTGCGACCGGAGGAACATGCCTAGGTCTGTGTAGCATGTTCTAATAGCGAGTTACCCTCCATTTCACTGTTTACTATTGTGAGGCTATCCGTTCTCATAGGCCCGAATGGGCAGGCTGAGTATTACCTTCCATAGGAACCTGATAGGAAATGCGAATTTGATATGTTTAAGCTCAGGACATTGAGATACATCTTTTAGTAAGGATCATTTGTATATCCCGTGTTCGAAAATGCCTCTTCTAGAAACGAGGTATTTTCTTGCCTAAGCTTTCCTGTAGGCTTTGCTAGTATGTGTATTGGCCGTCTGGTTTTAGAGCAGCAGGGCCAGCTGGGTCAGACCTGGCTGGAGAGAGAGATCGGCATTCAGAGCATGGGGAGGGGTGACTCTTTCATCTGAGCAGGGCCGTGCCTGGCAAGGTGAATGATGGCTCCACCTCCCACTGGGCGTCTGATAGCAGACCCCCTCATTCTCAAAGGGCAGGATGTCGCCTCGTAAACCAAGTGCTCCCCGACCCCACCAAACTGGTTCTGGCTGGATTCAGTGATTTGTGACTTTAGAGAACAAAGACTTTTTAGGTATAAAACGCGGGCTGAAACCTTGTTTCAGGTGTGTTCCTTCTGGATGTCAAGACGAAACTCTGTCCGACTGAACAGAGGAAAGGACTTTGAAACTTTCACCAAGCTTGCTGAAGAAACTACCCGAGGGCCTGAATTGAGAGCGCCTCCTGCTGAAGTCTCAGGGACATCAGACTTCACCCCGTCAGCCATCTGAATTCCTGTGCGAGGAATTCTACTTGCAGGTGAGGCACCCGTCGAGTAATCCGGAGCCTCTAGTTCTACTGCGAGGAAATCGGACTGGTAACCCTTGTTAACTCCGTGTGGGCCGCCGCAGCTAAGAGAAAGAGCTGCCGCCGCTGAGAGCCCACCTTAACTTGAACCTTCGGAACCTTCGCTGAAGCTGTGTGGGCTGCCGCAGTTAAGAGAGAGCTGTAGCCGCTGAGTGCCCGCCGTTGTGCCAGCCTGGTCGAGATCATCCTTTGTCCTGTGGGCCGCCGCAGCTAAGAGAGAGCTGCTGCCGCTGAGTGCCCACACCTTTGCCGACTTTGCATCATCGTGATTTGTCCTGTGGGCCGCCACAGCTAAGAGGGAGCTGCTGCCGCTGAGTGCCCGCACCTTTGCCAACTTTGCATCATCGTGATTTGTCCTGTGGGCCGCCGCAGCTAAGAGAGAGCTGTTGCCGCTGAGTGCCCACACCCTTGCCAACTTGGCATCATCGTGATTTGTCCTGTGGGCCGCCGCAGCTAAGAGAGAGCTGTTGCCGCTGAGTGCCCACACCTTTGCCAACTTTGCATCATCGTGATTTGTCCTGTGGGCCGCCGCAGCTAAGAGAGAGCTGCTGCCGCTGAGTGCCCGCACCTTTGCCAACTTTGCATCATCGTGATTTGTCCTGTGGGCCGCCGCAGCTAAGAGAGAGCTGTTGCCGCTGAGTGCTCACCCCCATGCCAACTTGGCATCATCGTGATTTGTCCTGTGGGCCGCCGCAGCTAAGAGAGAGAGCTGTTGCCGCTGAGTGCCCACACCTTTGCCAACTTTGCATCACCGTGATTTGTCCTGTGGGCCACCGCAGCTAAGAGAGAGCTGCCCCCGCTGTGTGCCCGCACCGTGTTCACCATTGTCAAAGATCGTCGCTATCGCCTCGTAGGCCGTCGCAGCTGAGAGAGAGTTGCTGCCGCTGTGAGCCCACCACGGAGCTGCACGACGAGAGTCATCGCCACCACCAGCCCGGGCCGCCGCAGCCGCGTGCTGCTGCCGCTGAGAGCCCGCCTGTCCCCGAGTGCCCGAATCATTGTGGGTGCACACTGCGGACCACTGCAGCCAAGACCTGTGGTCGCTGGGAGTCCGCCTGTCACCGTCTCCGCTTCTTCGAGAAGCTGCGTGCTGTGTCCCCTTCCAACGGCAGGTATCTGGTGCGCAACGGGTCGCGTAGACCCAGGCCTTGAACTAAGTCAGTGCCACGTTCTAGTGAATACGTTACTGCATTTTTAAGTCTGTACTAATTTACGTGCATTGTGGCTCCTTAAAACGCTTTGAGAGTCGTGTGTTAAACCTTAGATAAAGATACATTTTTTCTATACCTACTTGAGTTGTGTCCTTTTGTGGTGTCGTTACTGCCTTTTTGTGCATGGTCATAAATGCTTCACACACTGCCTCTGAGATAGGCCTAACTGCTTGTGCTACGTTACCACAGGGTTGAGCAGGGGTTATCAAAGGGGGTAGCCCACTTGCCCTGACTTAGGAAGAAGGGTCCCTATTTGGACATTGGCACCAGCCATTGCCAACTAGAGACCCCCATTTCTAACATTGCTCCCCCTAACAAAACTCCCACCATCCTGGATTGGCTGAAGCACTTAACAGCTCTCAAAGGACAACCTCTCATCGTCGACTCAGCGAAATCGCTAGGTGTAACGCTTGACAGCAACCTAAAGATGCAGAAGCATATCAGCGCCTCCACAAAAGGAGCTAACTTCCACTTGAAGACCCTGCGAAAACTGAAACCCTTTCTGCCAGCCTACGATTTCAAACAAGCAGTTCAAGCCCTAGTAATCCCTAGAGTGGAATATGGGGCGGTAACCTTATGCGGCCTACCAAGGTAATCGACAGCCCCACTAAGAGCCATTATCAACTCAGCTGCGAGACTCATTACGGGCTCAAAGAGAAACTCTCACATATCCCCCGACCTGAGAGCCCTCAACTGGCTACCGTTTGAAGCTAGAATTTATCTGAAAATCGCTTGTATGACGCACAAGACCCTACACCACAACTCCCCGCACTACCTAGCTCAGAAATTGGTGCTCTCTGCGGGCAGCAGAGCCTCCAGGAGTGCCAAGACTCTTCTTCTAAAACCACAACGATTCGCCAAGAAAAAAACCTATAACCGATCCTTCTCTGGTATGGCTCCTAGGATCTGGAACGCTTTGCCCATTGAAACAAGAATGAACCCGTCCACTGCCTCCTTCAAAAAAGAAGTGAAAGCGATCCTCATGGCTAAATTCACGTGAACTCTCTGTCCTTTTACTGTATATTATTATTAGTTCTGTGTTTATGCTCCATAGTTGTCCTTTTGTTTTTTACGCTAGCTTATTGATACGTGTATAAGCTGCTTATAGCTGTTTCACCCATATCTTTGTGTGCTATATCTTGTTTTCTACATATGACTTGTAAAGCGCTCTGATACTCGCAAGGGTCTTGTTCGCGCTATATAAAACCTTCAAAATAAATAAACATTGGCGGTCAGCGGTGAGGATCAGGACTTACAGTTATGAGCCACGTACAATAACTGGTAGACGCCACTAGTGAGTGCAGACCAAAGCGCAGCCACGCACGTTTTTTTATTCCCTCTTCGAATTTTTTTTTTGGTTGGTTCTAGTATTGAATTGTTGATCGCAGCCATGAGTACTGCTAATATGGGAAGGCCAACATCCAATGCTTCGGAGGATCTCACCTTTGAGGAGGAAAGATTAGATACCTATACTGCCAGACAGCTAAAGTCATTTTGTAAGCAATTCGCGGTCCCCGTGATAGGTCTCTCTAGGAAGGAGGAGTACCAGAAGGCACTGAAGGCCTGGTGGGAAGCGAGAGAGTCCGCTGGGGATGAGGAAGAGAATGCTGGAGGGCAGCAGG
Source organism: Calotriton arnoldi (assembly GCA_963921515.1). Classification (NCBI taxonomy): domain Eukaryota; kingdom Metazoa; phylum Chordata; class Amphibia; order Caudata; family Salamandridae; genus Calotriton; species Calotriton arnoldi. The sequence goes on along the minus strand of CAWUFW010000210.1, from coordinate 1,469,025 downwards.
ATGATGCAGTAGAAGGGGGGGGAGATAGAACACCCTCCAATCCAGGTACTAGTGTATCCCAAAGGAGCCTGACCCCAGAAGAGCTGGAGGACAGGGAGAGAGATAGGAGGCATAGTTTGGAGATGGCTAAAATGGAAGGTCAGAAGGACCTTGAGAGTAAAAAGTTAGACATTGAGAAGAATCGATTGTCAATTGAACTTGAGAAAATGAGAATGGAGCATGAGAGAATGTTGAGGGAGATAGAGATCAGGGCGAGGAGTGTCCCGGTCTCCCCCTCTGGTGGCAGCATACCTTTAGTAACTCCTGAGAGTAGAGTTTATATTCCTAAGGATGTCATTAAGGATTTTCACAAGAGTGAGGATATTGGGCAATGGTTTGCCGCATTTGAGATAGCTATGGTGTCCCACCGGGTCCCTGAGAAGGATTGGGGAGCGGGGTTGTGGGGACGCTTTGTGAGTGATGGTAGGGATACCCTGTTGGACCTGCCTGAGGAGAGCAGGATGGTGTATGCCCATATGAAAGAAGCTTTGATGACCCGTTATGGTTTGACCCCAGAAATGTACAGGCAGAGGTTTAGAACCTGTAAGAAGTTAGAGGGTACCACGTGGGTTGAATATGTGTCTTTTTTCTGCAGAGCAATGGATCGCTGGGTAAAAGGTAGCAAAGTGGAAACTTTTGAGCAAATGTATGATTTGTTTGCGTGGGAGCATTTTTCTAGTAACTGTTTTCCAGCGCTATGCCAGCACCTGATTGATAGCAAGCTGACTAACCCTAGGAAGCTTGCTGAGGAGGCGGACCGCTGGGTGAGCACCCGGGTCCGCAAAGGTTTTGTGGGAGACTTCGCCAGAGGTGGGCAGGGCCCCCAGCAGAGAAGTTGGGGGACAAGGGTAAGCCGAGGGAGTTCCAGAGAGGGCCCCAAAGTAATTCCCAAGGGAACCAAGCAGTGGTGTCCCAGCCTCCCCCTGAGAAGAAGCCAGTGTCCCCGACAGGTAGGCCTGTTCAGAGGGGGCCACTCACTTGTTTCAAGTGTGGTCAAGTGGGCCACCGGTATTATGATCCCCAGTGTCCCCAGAGGGACCCCAATACATCCCCTCGTGCACCACCTCGTGCACCATCCCGCCAGATTTCCAGTGTAGCCTTGGGGGGGAGGAGGTAGAGGTCCAAGGTGGGTGGGATCCCGTAGAGTTAACCCTTGTCTCGCTAGGAGACTTTGAGAAGGTCCCTAACCCCACACTGCCTAATAACACTAAGAAGTACCGGCAGTGAGTGACCATCAATGGCCATAGGGTGGAGGCTCTCAGGGACACCGGAGCTAGTGTGACTGCTGTCAGCTCCCGGTTGGTGTCCAAAGCGCAGGTTGTCCCCCATGCATTCTGCCCCGTAGTGTCAGCAGACAACTCAGAGAGCCAGTGTGAGGTGGCTCAGGTTCCCTTCGAGTGGGGGGGGGGATCTCAGGAACTCTTCAAGTGGCTGTGAGGCCCGCCATGCCTGTAGACTGTCTGTTGGGCAATGATTTAGAGAACTCCCCGTGGGCTACGGTGGAGAGAAAGTCTCATTTGGAAATGTTGGGTCTGCCTGAGTGGGCGTGTTCGACCACTCGGTCCATGACAGCTCAGAAGGGTGTTCAGGAGGGCCTGGAGCCTGAAAGTATGGCCCAGGTCCCTGCCTTAAAGAGAAGGGGTAGGGGGCGCGGGAAACCGGCCCCCGCGGTTTCCACGGTCCCGGAGGGAGCAGACCTTGAGGGGGATGCCCTGGAACCTACAGGGGAACAAGTGGCTGAACTGGGGGACCTACCAGAGCTGACCCATTGGCAGCAGGAAGGGGAGCCCTCCAGGCAGGAGTTTTGCGAGCAACAGAGAACCTGCCCTTCTCTTGAAGGGGTGCGGCGACAGGCCGCCGCCCAGGCAGCAGGTGATCAGACAGGGTCACATTGGATCTATTGGGAGAATGACCTCCTTTACAGCGAGCCTAAGGTTGCTGAGCCTGGGTCAGCCCGTGTGCTGGTGGTACCCCAGCGCTTCAGGACTTTCCTACTGGGGTTGGCTCATGATGTGCCATTGGCCGGACATCTGGGGCAGACCAAGACCTTTGAGAGGCTGGTCACCCACTTCTATTGGCCCCAGATGCTCAGGAGCTCCGATGCTCACTGCAGGACGTGTGAGACTTGCCAGGCAAGTGGGAAGAGTGGGGGGAAAATTAAGGCCCCACTACAGCCCTTTCCCGTGGTGAGTACCCCATTCGAGAGAGTGGACATTGATATTGTGGGGCCTCTGGATCCCAAGACAGCCATGGGCAACAGGTTCATCCTGGTTTTGGTGGACCATGCCACCAGGTACCCTGAGGCCATCCCGCTCAGGACAGTGACAGCCCCCGTGGTGGGACGGGCACTGATGGGGATTTTCTCCCGCGTGGGATTCCCCAGAGAGGTGGTGTCCGATAGGGGAACTAACTTCATCTCCAAGTACATGAAGTCTCTGTGGGAGGAGTGTGGGGTAACGTATAAGTTCACCACTCCTTACCACCCCCAAGGTAATGGGCTGGTTGAGAGGTCCAACCGGACCCTTAAGGGCATGATTATGGGCCTAGGTGAGCCCATGAGGCGTAAGTGGGATGTCCTCTTGCCATGCCTGTTGTTTGCTTACCGTGAGGTGCCACAGAAGGCCTTAGGGTTCAGTCCCTTTGAGCTGCTCTATGGTCACCCGGTAAGAGGGCCTCTGAGCCTGGTCAAGGAAGGCTGGGAGCAATCTCCCAGGAAACCTCCCCAGGATGTGTTTAGTTACATGCTGGCCTTCAGGAACCAGACTTGGCGTTTCAGGAAACTTGCTGAGGCAAACCTGGAAGCCAGCCAGGAAGAGATGAAACGTTGGCACGATCAGAATGCCACTCTGATCGAGTTTCAGCCTGGACAAAAGGTTTGGGTCATGGCCCCAGTGGAGCCCTGTGCGCTCCAGGATAGGTGGACCGGCCCCTTTGAGGTGGTGTAGCGCAAGAGTCCTGTTACCTACATGGTGGACTTGCAGTCTCCCAGGAACCCCTTGCGGGTCCTGCATGTTAACCGCCTGAAGCCCCACTTTGAGAGGTCTGAAGTGGGCATGCTTCTGGCCACAGATGCTGGGATGGAGGAGGAGAGCGAGCCCCTTCCTGACCTCCTGTGTGCAGGGGAGCGAGATGGGTCAGTGGAGGGTGTGGTCCTGTCCACCACACTGACTCCTGAGCAGCAGGGTGATTGTCGCCAACTGCTGGGGCAATTCAGTGATCTGTTCTCCCTGGTGCCTAGTGTCACTGATTGGTGTGTCCATGACGTGGACACTGGGAACAGTTCTCCCATTAAGCACAAGGCTTACCGAGTGACTGACCGGGTAAGGGCCTACATTAAGGATGAGGTTACCAAAATGTTTGCCCTTGGGGTGATTGAGTCCTCTAGCAGCCCTTGGTCCAGCCCAGTGGTCCTGGTACCGAAAGCTGCAGCGCCTGGTACCACCCCAGAACTTCGGTTCTGCGTGGACTATCGGGACCTCAATTCGGTCACGAAGACTGACGCGCACCCCATCCCCAGAGCTGATGAGCTCGTAGATCGGTTGGGGGCTGCAAAATACCTCAGCACATTTGATTTGACGTCTGGGTATTGGCAGGTCGCCTTGACCGAGGGAGCAAAGGAGAGGTCAGCCTTCTCCACACCCGATGGACTCTACCAGTTCCGGGTGATGCCCTTTGGAATGAAGAATGCCCCTGCCACCTTTCAGAGGTTGGTCAACCGGGTGTTGGTTGGGCTGGAAGACTTCAATGCCGCCTACCTGCATGACATTGCAGTGTTTAGCGCCTCTTGGGAGGACCACCTGCGCCACCTCTGGGAGGTATTGATGGTGCTGCGGAAGGCAGGCCTCACAATCAAAGCCAGTAAGTGCCAGATTGGGCAGGGTTCTGTAGTGTATTTGGGGCACCAGGTGGGGAGCGGCCAGGTGGCGCCCCTTCAGCCCAAAATTGAAACTATCCTGGCGTGGGAACCCCCCAAGACTCAGACGCAGGTGAGAGCCTTCTTAGGACTCACCGGGTACTACAGGAGGTTTGTCAAGGGATATGGCAACATTGTTGCACCCCTGACTGAGCTGACTTCTAAGAAGCAGCCAAAGAAGGTAACCTGGACTGACACCTTTCAGAAAGCTTTTGACGCCCTGAAGACTGCCATTTGCACCGCACCCGTGCTTCAGGCGCCCGACTTTTCAAATAAATTTGTTGTCCAAACAGACGCCTCAGAGCATGGTATAGGGGCTGTTCTGTCACAGATCAATGAGGAGGGACTAGACCAACCGGTAGCCTTCCTAAGCAGGAGGTTACTTCCCCGGGAACAGAGATGGAGTGCAATTGAGCATGAGGCATTTGCTGTGGTCTGGGCACTGAAGAAGCTGAGATCATACCTGTTTGGGACTCACTTCCGGGTTCAGACAGACCACAGGCCCCTTAGATGGTTGATGCATATGAGGGGTGAGAATCCCAAGTTGTTGAGGTGGTCCATTTCCCTACAGGGCATGGATTTCACGGTGGAACACCGCCCTGGTACAGAACACGCCAATGCTGATGGTCTGTCCAGATTTTTCCGCCTTAGTGAGGAGAACTGCCAAGGGGATGGTTAGTTCTCCCCACATTTCAGCCGGAGGGGACGCGTGTTAGACCTGGCATCATTGGCGTGGGTCTCCCTTCCTCTTTTCGCCTCCTATCTTTTATGTTGGCAGGATTTAGATGCTCTGGGCATTGTGCCACTGCTAATCAGTGCCACAGCGCGAATGCTCCCTGTGTAAGGATGACTGTATGAATTGGGATAACCATCATTGGCGCGTTTGGTTTACCTGTCAGTCCCTAGTATAAGTGCACTGTGTGTGCCCAGGGCTGGTAGACCAAATACTGCTGGTGGGCCTGCAGCGCTGCTTTGCGCTACCCACAGAAGCAGCTGTTAAAGTATATTTCAGACCTGCCATTGCAGAGTCTGTAGGCAGTCCAGAACTGCCTTTGTAACTGTGAGGTGCACCCACTTCCCAGTCCCTACACCTTCCCTTCGCACCATGTAAGACACCCCTATGGCCGGGTGCGTTGTCTGCGACCGGAGGAACATGCCTAGGTCTGTGTAGCATGTTCTAATAGCGAGTTACCCTCCATTTCACTGTTTACTATTGTGAGGCTATCCATTCTCATAGGCCCGAATGGGCAGGCTGAGTATTACCTTCCATAATCCTACCTGACCCCAGGAACCTGATAGGAAATTCGAATTTGATATGTTTAAGCTCAGGACATTGAGATACATCTTTTAGTAAGGATCATTTGTATAACCCGTGTTCGAAAATGCCTCTTCTAGAAACTAGGTATTTTCTTGCCTAAGCTTTCCTGTAGGCTTTGCTAGTATGTGTATTGGCCGTCTGGTTTTGGAGCAGCAGGGCCAGCTGGGTCAGACCTGGCTGGAGAGAGAGATCGGCATTCAGAGCATGGGGAGGGGTGACTCTTTCATCTGAGCAGGGCCGTGCCTGGCAAGGTGAATGATGGCTCCACCTCCCACTGGGCGTCTGATAGCAGACCCCCTCATTCTCAAAGGGCAGGATGTCGCCTCGTAAACCAAGTGCTCCCCGACCCCACCGAACTGGTTCTGGCTGGATTCAGTGATTTGTGACTTTAGAGAACAAAGACTTTTTAGGTATAAAACGCAGGCTGAAACCTTGTTTCAGGTGTGTTTCTTCTGGATGTCAAGACAAAACTCTGTCCGACTGAACAGAGGAAAGGACTTTGAAACTTTCACCAAGCTTGCTGAAGAAACTACCCGAGGGCCTGAATTGAGAGCGTCTCCTGCTGAAGTCTCAGGGACATTAGACTTCACCCCGTCAGCCGTCTGAATTCCTGTGCGAGGAATTCTACTTGCAGGTGAGGCCCCCGTCGAGTAATCAGGAGCCTCTAGTTCTACTGCGAGGAACGCGGACTGGTAACCCTTGTTAACTCTGTGTGGGCCGCCGCAGCTAAGAGAGAGCTGCTGCCGCTGAGTGCCCACACCTTTGCCGACTTTGCATCATCGTGATTTGTCCTGTGGGCCGCCGCAGCTAAGAGAGAGCTGTTGCCGCTGAGTGCCCACCCCCTTGCCAACTTGGCATCATCGTGATTTGTCCTGTGGGCCGCCGCAGCTAAGAGAGAGCTGTTGCCGCTGAGTGCCCACAGCTTTGCCAACTTTGCATCATCGTGATTTGTCCTGTGGGCCACCACAGCTAAGAGAGAGCTGCCCCCGCTGTGTGCCCGCACCGTGTTCACCATTGTCAAAGATCATCGCTATCGTCTCGTGGGCCGCCGCAGCTGAGAGAGAGTTGCTGCCGCCGTGAGCCCACCACGGAGCTGCACAACGAGAGTCATCGCCACCACCAGCCCGGGCCGCCGCAGCCGCGTGCTGCTGCCGCTGAGAGCCCGCCTGTCCCCGAGTGCCCGAATCATTGTGGGTGCACGCTGCGGACCACTGCAGCCAAGAGCTGTGGTCACTGGGAGTCCGCCTGTCACCGTCTCCGCTTCTTCGAGAAGCTGTGTGCTGTGTCCCCTTCCAACGGCAGGTATCTGGTGCACAACGGGTCGCGTAGACCCAGGCCTTGAACTAAGTCAGTGCCACGTTCTAGTGAATACGTTACTGCATTTTTAAGTCCGTACTAATTTACGTGCATTGTGGCTCGTTAAAACGCTTTGAGAGTCGTGTGTTAAACCTTAGATAAAGATACTATTTTTCTATACCTACTTGAGTTGTGTCCTTTTGTGGTGTCGTTACTGCCTTATTGTGCATGGTCATAAATGCTTCACACACTGCCTCTGAGATAGGCCTAACTGCTTGTGCTACGTTACCACAGGGTTGAGCAGGGGTTATCAAAGTGGGTAGCTCACTTGCCCTGACTTAGGAAGAAGGGTCCCTATTTGGACATTGGCGCCAGCCATTGCCAACTAGAGACCCCCATTTCTAACAGTTGTCTATTTATTTACTTATATACTATTGCGCGACCTCCTCTGATGTTTCTGTAAAACGTACCTATTGTCCCTAAGTTTTGTCCTGAATTTTGACCTCCTGTCCTGAATTTTTGTCCTGTATTTTGACCCTTTGTTCTGAATTTTTACACTCGCCATCCTGAATTTGCACCCATGCCAGTAGGTCACTCTATGAGTAAGAGACACTAACAGAGAGTGAGATGGGCCAAAGAACGAGAGAAAGAGAGAGAGAGGTTGTAAAAGACAGCCGGGAAAAGAGCAGAATAAGAGAGACATTTTGGAGCGAGAGAGTGAGATAAATGTTAAAGAGATAGGGACAAATGACAAAAGCATGAAGAGTAATTGAGAGAAAAATGAAATATAAAAGAGAGAGATGACCAGATGTGGGATACGAGAGGAGAGAAGATAACAGGAGACAAGAAGAAAGACAATGGAGGGATGAAAGGACAATGGAGGGATGAAATAAAAAAGTAAGGACGAAACATAGAACAAGGGAGATGTGAGGTATTGAGCAGGGGAGACACATGAGATAAAGAGTTGAGAAGGGAGAAGAGAAATAAAAGAAGATGGAGAGGAAGAAAGACAAAAGGGTGAGAGACAACGAGCAGAAGCAGTTTTTCCCTTGATACATCCAGACAGAACACCATTTCTGTGTCCCTGCGACTCTGAGGGTCTGAAGTTTCAGTGCCCCTCTGCAGCACATATTCAGACACTTGGAACAGCAAGAGAATGCTGGCTGCATGTCTGATGGGCTCTGTGTACATGCTCAGCTCTTCAGATGTGTTCAGTTTGTGTTGCTCAGAGCACTGAAGCATAGCATTCTGTTTGAAAGGTGGAGCCTGAAGCTGCAGCCACAGGTCTCAAGCAGATTGCTATACATCAGCATTCAGAAACCAATGTCTGACTCTGACAGTGTAAGACAGGGTTGTAGGACCTGCAATATCACACTCAAGCCCTGGGTACAAGTGCCCAGGGAAATGCAGTACTTATAGCACACAATAAAATCTAACACACCGGCATTCAGAATTTACCAGGAAAACACATGCAGAATTTAGTGATGAAACATTAAATTCTCATCAGGTGTTAATTACCCTCATTAAATTCTCGAAGGTTTGACCGGTCAAAATTTAACAGAAGATGAAGACTTTATCGCACCTGGTACTTACCAGGTGTGATACAGTCCACACAAATCATAATTCTGATCACTACGCAAACATGCTTTTGATTGTCTATGAAGAAACCCTGTAGCGTCCCTAAAATACTTTCTCGGTAGTGTTGCATATGTGTCTGTGTATAGTATTAAATAGTGGTCTGACTAAAGTGCTTCTCGTATTCTTAAAAGAAATCACTGCGCTGAACATTCACCTATTGTGTCTATTGTTTGACTGTTTGAGTTCTGAGTCTCTAACCCCCACACTACCTCGCTGAGACACCTTGGACTGCTCACCCTTGCCAACCTGAGAGTCACGTGCGGTAGGTATGCACTTGGCCCAGTTTGCAGTTCCAAAGTAGGACAGACCCCAAGACACCAGATGCAAAAGATCCCAATCACCACTGTTGTGGCCTAGTAGCCTGTCCTGGCCTATGGTCCCCTGACCCAAGTCTTGTCACGTGGCCGATAGGGACATTGTCGACATCGCTAAGTTAGCATGAGCCCGGCAGCCGTGATGCTGATTTTGCGCACATTACTACATGGCTTTATTTTTGCAAGACTCTGTTTATGCCTTTCACATGAGAACCGTCTGCATGGTTCGTTCTCTGCCTGTTCCTGGAGTTTAGTCTGAACACTGTGAGCAAGTTCGATAAACAATGCCTCTTGTTATTCTGTTCTGGTCAGTCCGTAGCACCTAGACAAAACATGCTAATACAGCTGCGACTGGAAACTCGTACATTGATATTATGGGGATGCATGTTTAGGTAACCCACACTTGGAGAGGGAGCTTTCCAGGGAAAAGAGTAATGCGGTCCCTATGATGTAGATATACCATCTAGGCACTAAGGTATGGGGTCTGCTGACAAAGCCCAGCGATCTTCTATTATATAATAATACTTCTACTTACCAAGGGGAGGGTGGTTAGGCCTTATAGTTGGCAGGGTATGCCCAGACGTGGGTCCCTTGCTCACTTTGCCACTGGATTCAAGCTAGCCTGGCTGATGAAGGGTGTTACCCAGAAACCGGTCCCAGGATGCTTGTTTCCGGTTCAGGGAAGACCTGGCTTGGCAGTTCGGGCTGGACTGTTCCCATGAGGCACAGGGTCAAGACTGATTTGCATATAGCTGGGTCTGAACTGAGGTGGCGAAGTGAGCTAAAGAATGATGATGGATTCAACCCAGATCTGTGACTGGGGGTGAGTGTCTGAAAAGTCTCAGTGCTCCGTCCATCATCTCCTTGTGTTTGCTTTGTTCGCCCTAAGTTGGCAGGGTATGCCCAGACGTGGGTCCCTTGCTCACTTTGCCACTGGATTCAAGCTAGCCTGGCTGATGAAGGGTGTTACCCAGAAACCGGTCCCAGGATGCTTGTTTCCGGTTCAGGGAAGACCTGGCTTGGCAGTTCGGGCTGGACTGTTCCCATGAGGCACAGGGTCAAGACTGATTTGCATATAGCTGGGTCTGAACTGAGGTGGCGAAGTGAGCTAAAGAATGATGATGGATTCAACCCAGATCTGTGACTGGGGGTGAGTGTCTGAAAAGTTTCAGTGCTCTGTCCATCATCTCCTTGTGTTTGCCTTATAGTCCTTTAGCCACTGTCTTTATATGATGACATCTCCCTTTATGATATATGGCCTTGCTGCAATGCTAAGTGTATTAGTTTTATGCATTTTACTGCTGGTTGTGGCTCGTATACTGCGTTTCAGAGCACGATAGTCAAAATAAACATTTTAAACTATATTGGTGTTTCGGTCAGTTCTTACTGTGGACATGTACGAGAGAATGAGCGAAAAGGTGTGTCTTGTTACCACGATTCCTGAGAGATCCGGGAGTGTTGTGTTCTGGGGTGTCTAATCATTTGCTTCTTTATGAGTGTGTAGGAGAGCGAGTGAGACACTATAGCTAGTCGGTCCTGGGTTCGTGGGCACTAAGGTGGTGGTAAGGCTTAGCCCCTATACACCGAGGTGCCATTTTCCTGCGCATAGTTCTGTGTATGTGCAGAATCCCTGCAACATGGTGTCACCAATGTTTGGTCTGGTACTTATTCGCAGCACCCCTGAGTAGCGCTTCTGCTTGTCCACAATACCCTCTCACCAGTTTCCGGAGACGTCCATGGTGTGAGGGCTTAGCCTCCTATATTTGATATATATAGGTTTTTCAAGCTTGAATTTTGAAAGGTTCTTTCTATATTGGCCCGTTTGTGCGCTACCGTTCTTTTGTGACTTTTACCTCTCGTCTTATGGCGGTCGCTATTGCGGTGCCCACCCACACTGCGGTCACAGCTTACTTGGCTCAACATGCAGTCCCTAATAGAGGGGCTGATTTTATTTTTGTTGTTGAGGCGGATGCAGCATACCGCTTTGAGGTTTTCAATTCTTGGGTTACTTTTCCGGCAGTGGATGGGAATGATAATTTGTTTCACGAATATACTGCCTCCGCGGTCCCACGGTATTATCGCCCTTATCGATTACTTGAAGTTCGCTTGGCAGCATACCATCTGGTTTAATGGCGCCTTTCCTCACCCTGTTTCCGTGGTCTGTTTAGGCCCCTTATCAGTCGATGGGGCCACGTGGCCCGTTTTGGCTGTGTTTACACCACATCCAAATTACCTTAATGTTCCTATCGCAGAGCTAAGACAATTGCATACATCGTTGATACATATACATAGGGCTGTAATACAGTTTATGTCATGTAATATTCAGGTGGCTCTCCCTGGAGCTGCTGCACACCCACCGGGACATGGTGGTGGTCTTGTTATTAGTCCAATCATGATTAATTCAGTGAAGGGTAAACGTCCTCAGAATAGGGGTGATTTCCCTTACTGGCTTGCAGAAAAATTTGAGCAACTCGAAGCTGTCTTTTCACATACTACGCCTGTGGAGAAACACAGGATCCTTACCATGAGATGACCAAAATGACTTATTCCCAATCTGGCTGATTTCACCAACTGGGGGAAAGTGTTTGCGGTGGCATATTCGCGGTGTTTTGGCACCCCCTCCATGACCGTTCTCCCGTCTGTACTTAAAAAGGTTCAAGATGGACACGGGGCAGAGGCTGCCCTGGAGTTGGGTATGAGATTGGTGGGGGTGTTCCCTATTGTTTCCGATATGATCCTTGCTAACGTTAAGGGGGAAGCAGTTAGCTTACAGGTGAGTAAGCACCTAGAGGCAGTTGCTGACATCGATAAGGAATGTGAATTGCCAAAGATTATTGCTAAAGCTTATAAAGCATTAGGGCGCAATAATCTGGGAATTAAGCCTTTTACACAAACGCAACAAAAGACCCAACCTGAGAAGGACGGGTGTCCTGTCTTTCCTAAAAAGACTTGGAATAGGAATCAGCGGCAGCAACAACAGAAGCAAGGTTTGCATGCTGGTTCACCGACACCTGAAGCTTCGGAGCATAGATATGATTTGTGTGACCGCTCTATTATTAAGACACAGGAAAGGTTTCAAGTTCCTGATCCACACTCTCCTCGTTCTTTACAGGACTCATCGGATTCACAGTTCAGTGGTGTAGAGGTGCAGGATCGCAGACAAGGCGAGACCACCGAGCAGAGACGTGATCCGCCGCGCCAGTTTGACGTTAAAGCCAAACCGGAGGGGCTACCTCTTTTTTGAGCCCCGTTTCAGAAGAAGAAAGTTGCCGCTTTGACAGCAAAGTATGCCTCAGACGGTGAGAACCCTGCTCCTCGATTGGAGATGGGCAGTGACACTCCTCGACAGCGCGGCAGAAGTTACCATAGTATAGGAGGCACTAAATCCTTGTCTGGAGGCGAGAGCAACTGATACTTTCATTACAGTGGAGACAGCAGATACACGAGTTGCACCCCCTGATAGGCTTTATCAAATAGTCCTCCAAATTGAAGGTGATGTTAAAAGAACCATTAAGGGGGTCTTTTGGGACAACCTTCCCTCCTCATATGACATTTTGTTGGCAGAGACAGATTGGCCTCCTCCATTTGTTTTGTCTTCTTCCCGAGGGGAAGACGTGATACTCCTGAGTTTTTCCCAGTACGTGTCTGAAGAGGCTTAACAAGATTATGCTTCGGAATGGGCTTTGGCCCTAGCGCCGGCTGTGTATCGTAATCAGGTAGGCTGGGATAAGGGTTCACCAGCACATGACATACCTTTACGATCTATGCCACAGGCACACTATCCGATCAGGCGTGAAGCAAAAGCATCTGTAAGTGAAATTTTGACCCAGCTGGAATATCAGGGTGTCATTGAATCCTGTGTTTCATCCATGAATAATCCTCTTTTTCCGATATCAAAACCGGACAGTTCATATCGTACAGTTTTGTATTACAGACAATTAAACAGTCATGTTCGTGCGTTTGCTGTACAAAACACGCACAGCTCTGCGTTAGTGAATAATATTGTTCGTAAAAAATACAAAACAACACTGGATATTTCCAAGGGTTTTTATAGTCATAATTTGGCTCAAGGTAGCCGTGACTTAACCGCATTTACCGCGGTCGACAATCAGAAGCGCTTGACGCGTTTTCCTATGGGCTATAAGAACAGACCCGGGGATTTTGCTGTGTGTGGTGTGTCTCTGTTACACGACATTCACCCTGATACATCGATGACATTTATTTGACAGATGACGAATTGATCCCGCATCTTGTGCGTGTGGATCGCATCATTCCCTCTTTTGCAGACTTAGGTTACAAATTTAATTTTGCCAAGTCACACATCGCTTATCTGGCAGTAGTTTTCTTGGGCTACGAGCTCAATAACGAAGGTAGGGGTTTAGCACCCCACTTTCTGGAGAAATGTGCACAGTTGCAACCTCCATCCACATTGAAAAAACTGCAATCTTTGCTGGGCTTTTTAAACTTCAGGAGGACCTACATTCTTGATTATACCCAGCATATCAAACCGCTTTATGCATTGATACAACCCTCTTTTTCGTCTGCCAGCTACCTTCCGGAACACACTGCGATTCTTCGGTCTTTACAGTCTGATCTGCGTGCGACCAGCTTCTTGTTAACACGTGATAATTATACAAACTTGGTCATAAGAATTGTGCCAGGGTCAGTAGGTTTCACTTATTTGACATTCAATGAAGGTGACACAGTACCAATAGCATATAAATCGCATTTGTACACATCGGCGGAAATGCGATTTTCCACAGTTGAGAAAATTTTGACTGCGGTCCAGATGGCGATTCTGAGGGAACGCTCTCTGGCGCAGCGAAAACTCATTCTTATGGTTTCCCCTGTACCTACTTTAGAAGCAGTGACTAAGGTGAGTGTACTGAATTCTAAAGCTTTGCATCCACGTTGGATACAATGGGCGAGTTCATTGGCGTTGGCTGATGTCACGTTCATCTTTGATCCCTCATTGCGGACACAGGAGTTTTTACAATATGAACATGTTCTTAGTTGTCGTTACTTCCTTTGGATCAGTACAAATGTATCATCTATACCGACGGTTCTGCTCAGCCAGCCGTCAGGTCAATGCATGCTTATTCAGCGGCTTGCGCTATTGTGGCTGGCTCAATTGTAAATGGTGAATTTAAGTCTTCTATAGTCCATACACAGGTACTTGGGGACTGTACGGCTCAATTGGCGGAGCTGCGTGCTTTGATTTTGGCTCTAGAATTTGCAGATCCTGATGTGAACACTCTTGTTGTGTGCGATTCTTACTACTGTGTGCAAGCTTTCAATGATAGCTTATTCTTTTGGTCTCAGAATGACTATCGAGATTCTAAGGGTAGCGCAATAAAGAATAAAATGCTTTGGGTCAGAGTGGCAGAACTTAGAGAACGTTTGCCGCTCACACAGGTTATTCATACTCTTGGCCATCAGCGTGTGGGAACACATGCTGTTGGTAATTCCATGGCTGATGAGGCAGCCAAATCAGCAGTAGCCACATGTTCAGTAGCTGCAGTGACTAGGTCCATGACTAAGATTGATAATGATATTCTTGCGGCGATAGCTGCAACAAAGGGTGGGACAGACTTCCCACAAGGTTTCCCTTCTAAGTATTCTTATCATTTATAACCTGAGTAAGTCCCATTTGCTACGATACCGTCTGTTGGGGATCGGCTGATTCCCAACGAGGACCGCAGACTTCCTTTGATCATAGCCGCACATGAAGGCATGGCTTCTGCACATGCCGGAGTTTCTGCGACTGTTTATATTTTACAGCAACGTTATTGGTGGCGTGGTTTATATAAACAAACCCATAATTATGTACTATCTTGTGACATTTGTCAACAGATTAAATCATCTACGGTTGCACGTCCACCGCATACACAGCTATACATTTCTAATCAACCGTTTGGTTGTATTTATCTTGATCACTGCGGTCCTTAACTTCCAACACTGCATATAAACATATTTTAGTTGCAGTTGATTCGTGCAATATATTCCTTTGGATTTGGCCCCAACGCAGTGCTGACGCTCAAAATGTCATTAGAGATTTGCGTGTCTTTGTCGGGACTTTTGCCTGTGGCACCTTCCATTCTGACCAAGGTCCTGCGTATGCCTCTAAGGCGTGCAAGGACGCAATGAGGTCTTTGGGGGTGCTAGTGAAGTTTTCGTCTCCATACAGGCCTGAGGGCAATTCTGTAGTGGAGCGAATGAACCGTGACTTAAAGCAATCTTTGACAGCTAGAGTCTTAGGCACTGGCAGGGGTTGGCTGACTCATTTGTATGGGGTTCAACATGCACTAAATAATATCCCAAGAAGATCTCTGGGTGGGCGGACCCCATACGAAATGCTCTTTGGCATTAAAATGTTTGTGCCAGACCTTGATGGTCTAGACATTGTGGCGGCTGCCGCAACGTTTGACGTAGATAACCATTCTACTATGTTGCAGGAACTACAAAAGACCTGTGACACACTGACTAAAAATCATTCACCCTCGTCCACTGAAGCGGCGATGCTGATTCCTGTTACTGGCTGGCTTCCTAAGTTGGTGAACTGGTACGAGGAAAGCTGTAGAAAAAAAAAATGTGGTCCCTCTTATCGCCCACCTGTCCCAGTTCTTGGATTGAAGGGTACTCGTACAGTAATTTTACCTCCTTTGCCTGGCCGCAAGGATAACAGATTTATTTCAATTCACAATGTCAGGATACACCATATGGCTGATACTGAATAGTGTGACTCCCAGTATTCCAAGCCAGGCTGTTTCACTGAATCCGATGGCTTCAACTTCCTCGACTAGTACCCGCGTTACTGAGGGGGAGTTGGAAACTTCTATTGATTTCAAGCCTGTTGTGCCTTCCTCTTCCTCCAATGCAGACTTCAAGCATGATTCTCCTCCTATCGAGGTTCTCATTGACGTTCCTGACAGTACTATACATCACAAAATCAGAAAAATAAGGGGAGAAAGAGGGATATGCTAGGTCCACCCTCCAAAAATGATCAAGAATTACAAAACACCGAAATCTCGGTTATGGAAACCTAGCCAGTTTTTTCAGAAAATTAAATTTACTAATATAAGATTCAGAAAAAATAGTTAGTAAAGGAAAAATTTCCTTTCTTGAGTCCCCTCACTCACCAGGGTTTCCCATGGTGACATGCTTCATCATAGGGGCCATCCGAACCCGCTACGGGCTGAGGCGTGCTACGACTTGCGACACTACGTAGGAGCACTACTTGTGAGTGACTATGTGTGGTGCAGTGATGGGGGTGGAGTGGGTGAGACTAAAAATATCTAGCTAGTGGGCAAAAAGCCGATATATTAAAAACGGGGTTGGTCGCTAGGGTGTCTGTTTTTAATTAGTCAGGGATCCCTAGTGAACGTCAACTAGTTTCGAGCTACCCCAGTGCTCTTCTTCAGGACAAACAGGGTCCAGCCCTGTTTAGTACCACTCCAAAGTGACCTAAGGTTAGGAAAAAATGCTGCAAAATACTAGCAGGCAAGAGTTAATACATACAGTACTTTGATCACGTAGTATCTGTAATAGAGAAAGGATAAAAAACATTATCAAGTACAGTCTATGTACTGTATAGATAGTTATTGAAACCATGTTGATGCTGATCAATTGAATCTAAAACAGAAAACGGCATACGAGACCTACTTCATGCTATGTAGGTAAGTGAAAATGCCATGCTGCACATTAACTATATATAATCAGACACTCACTGCTGGTGTGTGTTGTTAAGAGCTCTCCCATAAGATCCTTGTGTGGTTATGAGAGCTATGGGCATCTCAATAGTCATGTTATACTATAGGGCCAGCTTAGTTTAAACACAAAAACTAAAAACCAAGAAAGGAATACCACATGACATTACCCTTAGTGAATAGATTGTCAGTAATCTGAGACATGCCAGGCAATTAGGTGAATGCTTATTTGCCAGGAAATAGAATGAAATGAAAGAGCATAAACCTAGAAAAACATACTAATATGTACAGACAAAACAATACGACAAAGAAAATACAGTGACATAATGAAACACATACTAATTATGGAGCAACAATGTGCTTCATGGTCTGAGAGGGGCTGGAGAGATCATCGCCACTGTAGGAGAAAGGAAAAAACAAAGCGATAATGAAAGCTTTGTAGCAAAAAAGGGGGTGCACTGTGAGAGGCTCTGCTGTCTGCCCGGTCCGGTGCTGTGGAGAGAATAACTTACTTGAGAATGAAAACTGCTCAGGCTGTTGCCTGCTTCCCTCCCGACCGCATATTAACGAGTGAGTCCCTACTGCTTGTTTTTAAAGGGTGTTTTCCCGCCGATTCATGGTTAGGAGACTAGAGCGGAAACTAAAGAATAGAACAAAATGGCCGCCTTCTATGGCTCAATGTGGCTGCCATTTTGGGAAGGTAAAATACTCATTAGTGCCTATTGGGAAGGGTATAAGGTGATTAGAGGCAATACAAAGGTGATGAACAAATACATACAATGTGCCTCACAATGATATACAAAAGAGGTCTAATACGAGTTCCTATCATTATGGGAAGGTAAAATACTCGTTAGTGCCTATTGATAAGAGTATAAGGTGATTAGAGGCTAAACAAGGAAGACGAACAAATACATACAATGAGCCTCACAATGATATACAAAAGAGGTCTAATACGAGTGCCTATTGAGGAATCACTAAGGTGATTAAGACGTACTCATATAAAAAACAAACATACAGATGAATGCTGTATTTACACTCCCTGAAGAAGTGTTTGATTATGAACGGAGAGTAATTGCAACTGATCGGCTGACTCTTAGCGTGTCATATATAGGGTGACTGGTATTTGCTCAGGAGTTTCCCAATAGATGTAATGCCAGAGGAGATTGATAGCTTGACCTCTGGTTAAGAGGGAATTTGATCAGATGACTTTTCTAATTGCAGGGTGATTGGTATTCTTTCAAAAAACATACCCCTTAGATGTAATGTCAGAGGAGACTGTTATTTTGAGAACTGACCCCACGGAATATTATCATTCAAGCCTTGAGTGTCTGTACGTAATTTAAAAACCAGCGTTGTTCTCTCTCTAGAAGTCGCTGTTCGAGGTTGTCATTACATTTGATATGTTCCAGGAACACCCACCTCATGTCGTTAGGTGTATGTTGTTTTTCGATAAAATGGGTTGACATTTTTGTTGTCGCCCGCTTGCACCTGATGTTACTACGGTGCTCCACAATCCTAGTACTGACTTTTCGTGTAGTCATGCCTACGTAGTGGAGATTACAGGTGCAGGTAATCAGATATACCACACCTGTGGTGTTACAATTAGTGAAACTGCGGAGTTCCCATGTCATTTGATTGTTAAATGTCACTCTTTTAGTTGTTGACGTGAGGTGACATACGCTGCAGTTATTACACGGGTAATGTCCTGTAGGCAGAGTTTGTAGGATTCTTTGTCCATCAGATTTGGTGTTAATCTTGGGACGAGTGTGGACAAAGTAGTTCTTAAGGTTTTTTCCTTTTCTGTGACTGAACATTGGTTTGGGTATGTCTAGGTTGGCACTGTTCAGTGTCCGCCAGTGTTTATTGATTATTTTAGACACCTTGTTAGATGCTATGTTATAAGTTGTTATACATATTGGTCTCTTTTCTTGTGTGTTTTTATTTAGTCTGGGTTCAAGGAGGGAATCTCTGTTGTTATTGCTTGCTCTTTTCTTGGCTGCTGATATGAGGTGCTTAGGATACTGCCTGGCTGTCAATTTCTCCGCCAAATCCTTTGCTTGGGTATAGTAATCCGTTTTCTCAGTACAATTTCTTCTTAGACGTAGAAATTGACCGAAAGGTAAATTGTCTTTTAGTTGTTTGGGATGAAAACTATCGTAAATCAAAAGACAATTTCTTGCAGTCGGTTTGAAATGCGTGGTTGTAGTCAGGCTACCTTGGTTCACTGTGATGTTAAGGTCCAGAAAGACCACTTGGGACCTGCTCATAGTGTTGGTGAACTTTAAAAATGGATCCTGTAGGTTCAACCAATTAATGAAACTGGTGGCCTCGGTCTCATTGCCTTCCCAAATCACAAAAACATTGTCAATGTAACGTCTCCATACTTTTAAATTGTTGAAGTACGGATTGTGAGGATTTAGGATCTTCTGTTTCTCAAGGTGGTGGACATAGAGACCTGCCACACTCGGCGCGAAAGTGCTTCCCATGCTAGTTCCGTGCACTTGACGGTACAACGTATCTTCAAATCTGAAGTAGTTCTCAGTTAGGGCCAGACGGCAGCATTCTAAGACCACGTGTCTTGGTGTGTGGTATATCCAGGAATTCTCGAAGAGTACTTCTTCAAGGATTTGCAGGGTTTCCTTATGCGGTAGACTTGTGTATAAACTTTCAACATCAAGTCCCATCAGGATATTGATTTCTGGGTCAAAGGGTAGATCTTGTAGAAGGCATAGGACAGCTTTTGTATCCTGTAGGTATGTGTTAGTACTCTGTACTATAGGTCTTAAAAAAGCATCAGCGAACTTTGAGAGGGGTTCAAGAATTGAACCTATGCCCGATACTATCGGTCTCCCAGGAGGACTATCCATAGATTTATGAATCTTTGGGATAGTATAAAAGTAAGGGATCGTGGGTTTTTTGTTTTCCAAAAAATCTCCTTCTTTTTTGGTTATCCAACCATTTGCAGTAGATTCTTCCACTAGATAGGCAATCTCCACGCGTAAGCGTTCTGTGGGGTCTTCTTTTATTTTGACATAGTTTCTTGCGTCTGCCAATAGTTGGAGGCACACTTCTCGGTACGTCGTGGTATTCTGCAGAACTATGGCGCCGCCTTTGTCTGCTGGTTTTATGGTAACTTTTTTCTCCAAGGCTAGCTGTTGTATAGCCTCATGTTCCTTTTTACTTGTATTATGGTAGGTTGTTATAGATCTAGGGTCTATTTCAGATACTTCCTTCATGACAGCTTTTTCGAAGGCCAACAGTTCCACAGGGAGGCTCACTGAAGGTGGTACAAAGTTGGATTTCTTGTGGAGACCTGTGTCGCTTTCCAAATCACTAGTGGGAGGTTTATCTTTGAAGAAAACTTGAAGTTTGATTTTTCTAATGAATTCATTGACTTCGCTACAGAGTCTGAATTTGTCCAGAGTAGGAGTTGGTACGTAGCTCAGACCTTTCTCTAAGACTGTTATTTGTGTGGTAGTTAGGTTGGTATCCGACAGATTTACCACTAAACCAGGTTGTTGCTGGTTGTTGGGTTGTCTGGTGGACCCATACTCCTGGTATGGCTCCTGGAGGTTTCCAGGGGTTGAGCCCATTGGACCTGTTGGGTTCTTCTTGATTTTCCCCTCTGTGGGCCCTTGCCTCTTCCTAAAAAAGAATGATTTTCGGGGGTATTTGGTTGTGCTTGATCCCATGGCATGTGGGATTGATATTGATACGGATGTTGGTGGAAGGGGGTGGTGGTCCGTAGAAAAAGGCGGTGGGCCTCCATATGGTGGTGGTCCTTGGTATGTAGGCCAGCCATAATTATATCCTCCCCGATTCCTCATGCGTCCGCCACGTAATCGCCTGTTCCTATTTCTGTTCTGTTGGTTGAGGCTCCCATCTGAGTTGTCTGAACCAGTATCTGATCCATCACTGTCAGTGTTATACCCCGCGTTTCTCCCTGACGGGATATATCCTTCCTTTGTGTAGGGGTAAGCTTTTTCATGTGAGAAGGATTTCTGGTCTTTCTTGAATTTGGTATATTTTGTGTCCTTCAGGGTTATTTCAAAGTCTGTCATTGATTTATTAAGTTCTTCCAGGCGTTTCTTAAGCTCTGTAACCCCTTGGAAGGTCTTTAGGCGAATTTCTAGTGTTTGGATCTCTCCTTTCATTTTCTCCGATAAACGTGCAGCCGTCTTGATGATAAGGACCAGCCAGTCCCTGGTGCAGTGCCAGGAAATAAGCGACCAATCCTTTTTAAAAATGTTGTCTTGCTGGAATATGAAAGGCTCATTGTGTACAATCAATCCTCGTGGGGCAGTATTGGATCTTAAATACTCAGTCATCATGATACCATGGACTAAGGTTTTAATTTGATTCCTTTTTAATTCCGATAATTCATCCCAACATTGGTTAGATTCGTCTGAGTCTCTATGTGACGCCCCTGCTAATGGAAGCATTGACTCAATTGTTCTTTCAATTTCCTCTTCTGAGAATGTGAGTCCAGTGATTTCAGCCATTTTATCAAGAAGGTTATTTTTTTTTTTTTTTTTTTAAAAAGGTAGTGTCAAGGGTAAACCTCAGGAAGGATATAACTCCCACAGCTGGGCGCTGTAGATCACAAAATCAGAAAAATAAGGGGAGAAAGAGGGATATGCTAGGTCCACCCTCCAAAAATGATCAAGAATTACAAAACACCGAAATCTCGGTTATGGAAACCTAGCCAGTTTTTTCAGAAAATTAAATTTACTAATATAAGATTCAGAAAAAATAGTTAGTAAAGGAAAAATGTCCTTTCTTGAGTCCCCTCACTCACCAGGGTTTCCCATGGTGACATGCTTCATCATAGGGGCCATCCCAACCCGCTACGGGCTGAGGCGTGCTACGACTTGCGACACTACGTAGGAGCACTACTTGTGAGTGACTATGTGTGGTGCAGTGATGGGGGTGGAGTGGGTGAGACTAAAAATATCTAGCTAGTGGGCAAAAAGAATTTATTCAGGCTCCTAGCCGATATATTAAAAACGGGGTTGGTCGCTAGGGTGTCTGTTTTTAATTAGTCAGGGGTCCCTAGTGAACGTCAACTAGTTTCGAGCTACCCCAGTGCTCTTCTTCAGGACAAACAGGGTCCAGCCCTGTTTAGTACCACTCCAAAGTGACCTAAGGTTAGGAAAAAATGCTGCAAAATACTAGCAGGCAAGAGTTAATACATACAGTACTTTGATCACGTAGTATCTGTAATAGAGAAAGGATAAAAAACATTATCAAGTACAGTCTATGTACTGTATAGATAGTTATTGAAACCATGTTGATGCTGATCAATTGAATCTAAAACAGAAAACGGCATACGAGACCTACTTCATGCTATGTAGGTAAGTGAAAACGCCATGCTGCACATTAACTATATATAATCAGACACTCACTGCTGGTGTGTGTTGTTAAGAGCTCTCCCATAAGATCCTTGTGTGGTTATGAGAGCTATGGGCATCTCAATAGTCATGTTATACTATAGGGCCAGCTTAGTTTAAACACAAAAAACTAAAAACCAAGAAAGGAATACCACATGACATTACCCTTAGTGAATAGATTGTCAGTAATCTGAGACATGCCAGGCAATTAGGTGAATGCTTATTTGCCAGGAAATAGAATGAAATGAAAGAGCATAAACCTAGAAAAACATACTAATATGTACAGACAAAACAATACGACAAAGAAAATACAGTGACATAATGAAACACATACTAATTATGGAGCAACAATGTGCTTCATGGTCTGAGAGGGGCTGGAGAGATCATCGCCACTGTAGGAGAAAGGAAAAAACAAAGCGATAATGAAAGCTTTGTAGCAAAAAAGGGGGGTGCACTGTGAGAGGCTCTGCTGTCTGCCCGGTCCGGTGCTGTGGAGAGAATAACTTACTTGAGAATGAAAACTGCTCCGTATCGGGCATAGGTTCAATTCTTGAACCCCTCTCAAAGTTCGCTGATGCTTTTTTAAGACCTATAGTACAGAGTACTAACACATACCTACAGGATACAAAAGCTGTCCTATGCCTTCTACAAGATCTACCCTTTGACCCAGAAATCAATATCCTGATGGGACTTGATGTTGAAAGTTTATACACAAGTCTACCGCATAAGGAAACCCTGCAAATCCTTGAAGAAGTACTCTTCGAGAATTCCTGGATATACCACACACCAAGACACGTGGTCTTAGAATGCTGCCGTCTGGCCCTAACTGAGAACTACTTCAGATTTGAAGATACGTTGTACCGTCAAGTGCACGGAACTAGCATGGGAAGCACTTTCGCGCCGAGTGTGGCAGGTCTCTATGTCCACCACCTTGAGAAACAGAAGATCCTAAATCCTCACAATCCGTACTTCAACAATTTAAAAGTATGGAGACGTTACATTGACGATGTTTTTGTGATTTGGGAAGGCAATGAGACCGAGGCCACCAGTTTCATTAATTGGTTGAACCTACAGGATCCATTTTTAAAGTTCACCAACACTATGAGCAGGTCCCAAGTGGTCTTTCTGGACCTTAACATCACAGCGAACCAAGGTAGCCTGACCACAACCACGCATTTCAAACCGACTGCAAGAAATTGTCTTTTGATTTACGATAGTTTTCATCCCAAACAACTAAAAGACAATTTACCTTTCGGTCAATTTCTACGTCTAAGAAGAAATTGTACTGAGAAAACGGATTACTATACCCAAGCAAAGGATTTGGCGGAGAAATTGACAGCCAGGCAGTATCCTAAGCACCTCATATCAGCAGCCAAGAAAAGAGCAAGCAATAACAACAGAGATTCCCTCCTTGAACCCAGACTAAATAAAAACACACAAGAAAAGAGACCAATATGTATAACAACTTATAACATAGCATCTAACAAGGTGTCTAAAATAATCAATAAACACTGGCGGACACTGAACAGTGCCAACCTAGACATACCCAAACCAATGTTCAGTCACAGAAAAGGAAAAAACCTTAAGAACTACTTTGTCCACACTCGTCCCAAGATTAACACCAAATCTGATGGACAAAGAATCCTACAAACTCTGCCTACAGGACATTACCCGTGTAATAACTGCAGCGTATGTCACCTCACGTCAACAACTAAAAGAGTGACATTTAACAATCAAATGACATGGGAACTCCGCAGTTTCACTAATTGTAACACCACAGGTGTGATATATCTGATTACCTGCACCTGTAATCTCCACTACGTAGGCATGACTACACGAAAAGTCAGTACTAGGATTGTGGAGCACCGTAGTAACATCAGGTGCAAGCGGGCGACAACTAAAATGTCAACCCATTTTATCGAAAAACAACATACACCTAACGACATGAGGTGGGTGGTCCTGGAACATATCAAATGTAATGACAACCTCGAACAGCGACTTCTAGAGAGAGAACAACGCTGGGTTTTTAAATTACGTACAGACACTCAAGGCTTGAATGATAATATTCCGTGGGGTCAGTTCTCAAAATAACAGTCTCCTCTGACATTACATCTAAGGGGTATGTTTTTTGAAAGAATACCAGTCACCCTGCAATTAGAAAAGTCATCTGATCAAATTCCCTCTTAACCAGAGGTCAAGCTATCAATCTCCTCTGGCATTACATCTATTGGGAAACTCCTGAGCAAATACCAGTCACCCTATATATGACTCGCTAAGAGTCAGCCGATCAGTTGCAATTACTCTCCGTTCATAATCAAACACTTCTTCAGGGAGTGTAAATACAGCATTCATCTGTATGTTTGTTTTTATATGAGTACGTCTTAATCACCTTAGTGATTCCTCAATAGGCACTCGTATTAGACCTCTTTTGTATATCATTGTGAGGCTCATTGTATGTATTTGTTCGTCTTCCTTGTTTAGCCTCTAATCACCTTATACTCTTATCAATAGGCACTAACGAGTATTTTACCTTCCCATAATGATAGGAACTCGTATTAGACCTCTTTTGTATATCATTGTGAGGCACATTGTATGTATTTGTTCATCACCTTTGTATTGCCTCTAATCACCTTATACCCTTCCCAATAGGCACTAATGAGTATTTTACCTTCCCAAAATGGCAGCCACATTGAGCCATAGAAGGCGGCCATTTTGTTCTATTCTTTAGTTTCCGCTCTAGTCTCCTAACCATGAATCGGCGGGAAAACACCCTTTAAAAACAAGCAGTAGGGACTCACTCGTTAATATGCGGTCGGGAGGGAAGCAGGCAACAGCCGGAGCAGTTTTCATTCTCAAGTAAGTTATTCTCTCCACAGCACCGGACCGGGCAGACAGCAGAGCCTCTCACAGTGCACCCCCTTTTTTGCTACAAAGCTTTCATTATCGCTTTGTTTTTTCCTTTCTCCTACAGTGGCGATGATCTCTCCAGCCCCTCTCAGACCATGAAGCACATTGTTGCTCCATAATTAGTATGTGTTTCATTATGTCACTGTATTTTCTTTGTCGTATTGTTTTGCCTGTACATATTAGTATGTTTTTCTAGGTTTATGCTCTTTCATTTCATTCTATTTCCTAGCAAATAAGCATTCACCTAATTGCCTGGCATGTCTCAGATTACTGACAATCTATTCACTAAGGGTAATGTCATCTGGTATTCCTTTCTTGGTTTTTAGTTTTTTGTGTTTAAACTAAGCTGGCCCTATAGTATAACATGACTATTGAGATGCCCATAGCTCTCATAACCACACAAGGATCTTATGGGAGAGCTCTTAACAACACACACCAGCAGTGAGTGTCTGATTATATATAGTTAATGTGCAGCATGGCGTTTTCACTTACCTACATAGCATGAAGTAGGTCTCGTATGCCGTTTTCTGTTTTAGATTCAATTGATCAGCATCAACATGGTTTCAATAACTATCTATACAGTACATAGACTGTACTTGATAATGTTTTTTATCCTTTCTCTATTACAGATACTACGTGATCAAAGTACTGTATGTATTAACTCTTGCCTGCTAGTATTTTGCAGCATTTTTTCCTAACCTTAGGTCACTTTGGAGTGGTACTAAACAGGGCTGGACCCTGTTTGTCCTGAAGAAGAGCACTGGGGTAGCTCGAAACTAGTTGACGTTCACTAGGGACCCTTGACTAATTAAAAACAGACACCCTAGCGACCAACCCCGTTTTTAATATATCGGCTAGGAGCCTGAATAAATTCTTTTGCCCACTAGCTAGATATTTTTAGTCTCACCCACTCCACCCCCATCACTGCACCACACATAGTCACTCACAAGTAGTGCTCCTACGTAGTGTCGCAAGTCGTAGCACGCCTCAGCCCGTAGCGGGTTGGGATGGCCCCTATGATGAAGCATGTCACCATGGGAAACCCTGGTGAGTGAGGGGACTCAAGAAAGGACATTTTTCCTTTACTAACTATTTTTTCTGAATCTTATATTAGTAAATTTAATTTTCTGAAAAAACTGGCTAGGTTTCCATAACCGAGATTTCGGTGTTTTGTAATTCCAGTACTATACATCATCCATCTGATGCTGCACAGCCTATAATGTTGCGCTTGGGAGCAAGCGGTTATTACATGAATCGCACAAGTTTCTATTACGATTCTTCTTCTTCGTCCTCATCTGTGTCATCACCACCGACACATACCAGTCTTTTCCTGGCCTGATTCAAGAAGACTTACCTGATCCCACCCTGGACATACATCTGGATGGTGCTTACACTTATATTCCTTTTCATGTGGATTGGGTTTCTGACCGTGTTCTTTTTGCTCATCAATGGTCATTATTTGCCTGAACGCTCTGCTGTGAAATTTGTTGATGGAGTTCTGGCTCCCCATACATCGTCCCACATCATGAAACGTGATCAAGCCCTCGTAAACATTTCGGCCTTTCCTGTTGCTGATGGCATCGTTTGGGATAAAGTTGCATTCGATATCCATGGTCCGATGGAGGTCCTGCACATTCCATACATGTTCCGTAAAGGAATGAGTGGGGAGGCAGGTATTAGTAGTTTTGCAATGTATATTGTATTCATAAACAACCGTTGTTCTGCTCATCTCTAAATTAGATGAGCAGCGCCACCATGTGGCAGAGTGTCATGTGTGGTGTTGACAATTAAGTGCCAGTGCCGAGCACTGGAAACCACCAGCTCAAATTAAGCACTGGTCTCAAGGTACCTATAATCTTTAGTCAGGCTCATGAACTGACATTCTTTTAAAACAATTCTTTTAGGTAAATACGTTGAGGTGCCATTAGACAAATTCAGCATCATGAGGAGCAAAGTTATGTTTTTTTTCAATCCCTTATGCTCTATTTCTGTACCTTTCAATACTGAAGTAAGCGTTTCTGCAGAGAGGGTAGACAGAGTGTGTTGCATATGGTATGACAGTGAACCTCCTTGGGAGTGGCATGGTGAAAAAATAAAAAAAGCCTGTCAGACTTTTGCAGGGATTCTGCACATACACAGAACTATGCGCAGGAAAATGGGACCTCGGTGTATAGAGGCTAAGCCTTCCCACCACCTTAGTGCCCACAAACCCAGGACCAACTAGCTATAGTGTCTCACTCGCTCTCCTACACACTCATGAAGAAGCAAATGATTAGACACCCCAGAACACAACACTCCCAGATCTCTCAGGAATCGCGATAAGACACACCTTTTCACGCACTCTCTTGTACATGTCCACAATAAGAACTGACCAAAACATGAATATAGTTTATTTAAAATGTTTATTTTAACTATCGTGCTCTAAAATGCAGTATACGAGCCACAACCAGCAGTAAAATGCATAAAACTAATACAGTTAGCATTGCAGCAAGGCTATATATCATAAAGGGAGATGTCATCATATAAAGACAGTGGATAAAGGACTATAAGACCTAACCACCCTCCCCTTGGTAAGAAGAAGTATTATTATATAATAGAAGATCGCTGGGCTTTGTCAGCAGACCCCATACCTTAGTGCCTAGATGGTATATCTACATCATAGGAACCACATTGCTCTTCTCCCTGGAAAGCTCCCTCTCCAAGTGTGTGTTACCTAAACATGCATCCCCCATAATATCAAAGTACGAGTTTCCAGTCGCAGCTGTGTTAGCATGTTTTGTCTAGGTTCTAAGGACTGACCAGAACAGAAGAACAAGGGACATTGTTTATCGACCTTGCTCACAGTGTTCAGACTAAACTCCAGGAACAGGCAGAGAACGAACAAAGCAGACGGTTCTCATGTGAAAGGCATAAACAGAGCCTTGCAAAAATAAAGCCATGTAGTAATGTCCGCAGAAGCAGCATCATGGCTGCCGGGCTAATGCTAACTTAGCGATGTCGACAATGTCCCTATCGGCCACGTGACACCCTCCCCTTAGCCATATTGTAGCATATAGAAAAAACAGAATGCAACTGTAAGCAGAATCAAATAACTTGGAAAAAGGGCCAAGTTGGAACATGTCAAAATTCCAGAGTAAAAACGTTTTTAAGACGAGTCCGGAAAATTCAACAGATTACGTGAACCGAGGAATGCACGCTGTTCCAAAAAGTTCATCCCTGTCGTTCATAGCAAAGAGGGATGCCATCCAGTTGAGCAGTTCGAAGGAACACACGTGCTCCTCATAATCCGATGCCTCCAGGAGCATATCCGGGCAACTTGCGTGATATTCGATGAAACTCCGTTGCAAGAGACGCTGTGCAGCCTCACAGGTATTCCAGTCTGGCAACACTCCACGTGCAGCCGCACGCATCAAACGGCTGTCCCCAGAACAGGCCTGGTCATGGGCCAGTAATGGACCCATTAACAGATCATAATCTAGGTCAGTGCCGGATGCATTGGAGAGGCATATACCTTAGGCCCAATAGAAAGGGCACCGTCGGCAATAGAACACAAGTTGCACGTAAGTGAAGTATGCAAAGCGAAAATTAAGTCCATAACTCACACCAAGCGTCGCCAATGGCAAATGCCCAAACAGTTGTTGCATTTGGTCACGGTACAGTTGCAATTGGCCAGGTCTGTGCAGTACCAGAAGATGGGCAGCCATTGCGTAACAGAAGCAGAAGTACCAGCACGCCACATGCCAGCAAGAGGATCAATGGAAACCCTCCGAACGCGCTGGAAAAAATAGAATGAATAAAGGCCGGTATTACTCCAAAAATCGTCCGAAAAGAGGACACAAGGCTGGATCCCACAAGTTTAAAAAAATGAGCAAGGCCTTCATTATCAGATGCATTAAATATTTGGTGTATTAATTCTCCAAAATGGAGTGGGAGATTGGTGTTTAGTAATGAGTGTATCTCACTTGTGATTCTCGCCACCTGCAATTCGAAGGTCTCTCGCGCTGATATGAGAGCCACTTTTTGTTGAAACAATAGTGCTTTGAGTCTGCTTAGTTTATTGAAATCTGTTTTCAAAGTGGGAATGGAAGGCCAAAGCGAACTATCTACATTCCCATGCGGGGGTGGAAAAAGGACATTGTTGCAACAAGAAACACGTTGCGAAATCGTTACTATATACGGGATGGCGGCCCTTAAGCCTTAGCAGTCGTGTTTATTCAAATTAAGATAACTGCCATTTGAAAGCAATGTGAGCGTGGGAATAATAGCTGGGATGGGCGTTCCTTTAAAAGAACAAGCCATATTAGGTGCCGACCTGGTACAGGCGCGTTCAATTTAACTTGTTTGCAAACTAGGGAATGTCCTAATGTGGAATTACAATCCTCCCCTGTTAGGAAAACCTCCTTATCCGTGCACTGACATCTATAGGTGAAAGGCAATGACCACAAATCATGGATAAAAGCACTTCCAAGGGGCTCAAAGCGCCCAACCGGGAAGTGTTTCATGCAAGATGTGAACTGAAATAGTGAGAAGGGCAGTAAAATAACCCTGTATATTAACCACACAGCTGAATCCGTCTCAGCCACAGAAAAAGATAACTGTTCTAATTGTTCAATATGTAACATTGTGTAAGTTGCGTCTTTCATGGACATAAATGTCTGTTTATCAGTCAAATCAAATGACAAAAACAGTGCAGAAGCATTCAAATAATCCCACAGAACTTTGCCCATTTTGAGTGTTTGTAACGTCCATGCAAATTGCATTGCAGAGAGCAACTGATTTTGACCACGGTACAACACAGATACATCATTCTGTACAATATCAAAAACAGAGGAAGCAATATTATCCAAGGTGTAAATACGGGAAGATAATGTATTAATGCTGTTATCTACCACTGCAAGAACTTTTTCTAAATTAGCTTGGTCAATTTGGCACAGGCGTCCTGCAGCTTCCATCTGCGATAATTTCCATAATTCATTATATGCTTCATAAATAAATCGTTTTGATCTAGGTGATTTTGGTCCTAAAATAAAATCAGCCAAATTGATGTCACTCGACAAAAGGGACAGGTGTTGTTTCACTGATGACAGTGTGGAGTGTCCCAACCATTGCTGACACAATTTACCCACCGAATACGTGGTGACTGAATGAGAATGTGGGAAACGTGGATTAGGTCTACTTTGTGTGAAACCTGCCTTTGTATTAAGAAACCTTAGTTGACATGCATTAGAACTTGTTGGCCACAACAACCATCCCAAGAGGTCGACATCAGAAAAATGTATACTACCATTTTTAACCAGGGCAAGCAATACATCAGTCGTATGATTGGTGTGTGTACACCAAGTATCGTACTCAGCTAATGTAGGAATAGAAGGAACATTCACATTTTTGGCTGTAGCCAAACCAAAACAAGTAGTCTGCTGCACCGTGTGATTTAAAAATAAAATTTGAGTCATAATTAGACACACACGATGCAGAGCTTCAGTACCTTGGACATCCCAATCTTTAGTACCCCAAATGGATTTCAAATCAATGGTGGTTTTCCAGTGTTCGTAACCATGTAAGGCCAAATCGGTCCTAAAGGAATTAGAATAAATCAATTTAGTGTAAGTCAATATGAATTTAGATGGAGATGGCACTTTTAACTTATAAAAATAGGACTCTGGATTGGACGTATTGGGTGGTGCAAGCTGCAGTGGCTTCATAATCAGGGCCCTGGCACCTATTATTTTACAAATTAAGCATTGTTTGGGACAACAAGCATGTAAAGGATAAATAGGTAATGTATACAGTATATGTCAAATGGAAGTAAAGCTTTGAAGACTGCCCCTTTATTGGATTGTTCATTATTCCTGTTAAAGATTACATTTTTTTAGTACTTTTATTTGTAAAACATAAAATAGGAACGCGGATGAATGCACTGGGTTTACTATGTAAAATGAATCATATAGATATAGCAGTTGTTTAAGCACAATTTTTAATATCCATAAAATGATTGTATATTTGTTGTATTTAGTGCCACGTTTATATAATATATATATATATACATATATATATGTTATCGACTCGCAGACTCTCCCAACCTCCTTCCGGCGAAGAGAGAGTGACGGACCCAAGATTCTTTGGCAAGATGTTTTTTATTCACTCCTCATTCCTCATAAAACGATGACGCGTTTCGGGCAACAAGTGCCCTTGTTCATATATATATATATGTGTGTGTGTGTACATATATATTTTTTTTTTCAAGGTATGTACCTCAAGAAACTGAATCAAAATAAATAAATATGTAACATATGAATGAAACTTCCTTAGCTGTAGCAAGATGGAAAAATGAACAGAAGTGAAACGAAGAAGTGAAGAAAGTTGCTGTGAAAAAGGCAGACCACGTGACATTGCATTTTCTAACCTGCCTATATTACTTTCAGCCATTTTTAGTAAAAGTGAGTTGAGAAATTAGCAATGTTCTCAATATATTCCCACGCAGGTGAACATCTAAAGTAAAGTTGTGCGAAAGTCACATAATTTGCTGTTCCGTAATTATATAAAATGTCGCCAAGCGTTTGTGAAATAAGGCATAATTATAAGAAAGGTATATCCACCATTTCATGCTGGAAAAAAGTGTAAAAAAACAAAAGCACCGCGAACAACAGTAGGTCGCGTTCTGATGTTCCCGTGCGTTTGCGGTAAGTTTTTACAGGAAAAGATGAGTCTGTGGTAAAGTTTTACTGCTAATGGTGTGTAATTATGCAAAATGGCGTAAAGGCACTTCCGGAATTTTGCATAATAAGCATAACACAAAATTCACAAAATTATGCAAATTACGATGGTCTAATTCAAATTTTGTCCAGGCCTGGTCTAAAGCCCCTGGAAAGGCTCAGTGTATTACTTGGCACACCATGAAAGTACTTAAATAATTCATGAGTGCCTTATTCAAACTTTGGGCTGCCAAATACCCTCTATGAACCATTTTTCAACATATTCTTTGAGGGAGCCCTCCCCCAATATCACCTGCAGGAGGTCAGGGTTTCTCAGTCCTCTCGCTCACTCAGTGCAATTCGGGGCTGGTAGTTTAACTCCACTACAGGGAGGTAGGGGAGTGACAAGGGTGAGGAAAGTCAGCACTTTCTATTGTAACTGTACATTCATAATCTGGCACAGTCTAATGGACAATTTTATCTCAAGGTGATATGCCAGCCATGTTTTCTGTGACATCAGTGATCTGTATTTATTCAAAGATAAAATAATGGTTTCATAATTAGGGGTAAGTGCAACTCGCGGAGTTTCACTCAGCAGTTCTGCGAGTGGGTGAAATTTGGTACGTTGCGCTGCTCACACAGATTTTTGGCGCTGGGAGCTTGTTCAGTGCTGAAAAAACAGCACGAATGGCAACAGACGGTGCGTAACGGGTGCTGCTTCTTTTTGCCGCTCGAGTAGATTTTCTACTCGATTGGCAGCTTTCTCAACGTGCACGGTCGCGACCTGGTGTGACTGTACGTGTTGAGAAAATCTCGTCAGGAGCCTTTCTAGCGCCTGAAAATCACGCTAGGGGATGCAAATTCTCACTCACCAACATAACGTTGGCAAGCCACACGTGAGAAAAACTCTGCCACGTGGTGGTTGGTGGAGTTTTGCCAGAACTCTGTGCTCCAAGAGGAACTCGGAGTGGGCAAAACTCCACGAACTCCCCCCACCAAGCTTAATTTTCAACCCACCCCATGTCAATATATAATAAAATGACTGAGGCACATCCGATGATAAAATGTGTGTCAAACTATTAAACATTTTTACTTCTATTTTGTGGGTATTAACACTCACTGAAAAGTTTTTTAAAGTGTACCACAACAATTCATCTCAGTTTTGGTAGCAGTATATGGACAGGCAGTGCTTGAACCTTGGAACAGGTCAGGGGCTGAACGGAATTGATCTTACTCTTACATACACTCCATCTTGGAGAGGTATAATCCATGCCCACCACCCTTCTTAGGGAGGCTTTCAGCCTCCCATTCATAAGAGATGCACTAAAGAAAAGAGACAGTCGCTCATATACAGACCACCTTCATAGGGGTGAAAGGCTTAAAGAAGGCAGAAACTTGGGGCTGTATCCCGAGTCTCAGAGTTTTTGGTCCGATTTCAAGGCAGCACTGATGTCCTCAGCGTCACCCGCCATTTAGAATTTTAAGATTGCACCTTTGTTGGCCTGGACCGTCCTGGCTGGGCTGTCCATCAGGTGTGGTAAAGCAGCTGCCTTAAGGTACCAAATTAAGGAGTAGCAAAAAGCTCCTCTTTAGTTGGGGACTGGGAGTGACGTCAAGGGTTTTGTTTGTTGACTGTGGTGCCAATAATTCTCGACCTCTTGCTATTTAGACTTGTCTTGTTATTTCATAGTCAATTAATAAATAGATTTGGAAACTAATGGTACTGGGTGGGTGTAGATCTTGGATCAAGAACCCAGCATGCCAGTCTAATCCACTGCACACCATACACCTTACAGCAGAGCTAGACTGGCCATATGGGACCCATAGAAACCCCCGGTAGTTTGATTGTAAGGCAAAGGAGGGTTCAGGAATATAATGTAGCAGAAAAGAAGATTTAAGGAATTAAATACATTTGTACATGTTCCAGGACTGATGTTAAAAAATTAGTACATCTTAGATGTGTAACCCTTATGTACATCCATCCGAAGACGTCATATAGATTGAAGGTACAAGTTGGATTGATAGATCAGTAAATAAAGAATTTGAGTCCATTTTAATTTAACTATTACGTACTAACCTAGCAATCTGGTTTGTAGCTATAATCCATATGACTCTTTCGGATGTATGCCTAGCATATGTATCTAAGGCATAGTAATCTTTAATATCAATAATGAGATATGTACAAGCTTATTTATTCCCTTAAATCTTCTCTGTAAGCTATAATACACTCCTAATCCTCTTAACTCTGTTCCTTATGGACCCTTTATGCATCCGTTGCTCCTAATGGCCTTTATCTTATGACTCACGCGACATGGTATGACCTCCCATTAGGTTTCTAATCTTACAATCCAGATCACCCCCCTACGGACTAGACCAATCCCCTCCTAACACAGCATCAGGCTTACCTGGTTCAGTACTCTCTGTGACTACCAGGGCTCAGGTCTGCATCCCGACAAGTTTTATTGGCTGTGGCAGACCACATTGCTTTTTTACCATCAACCAATGGTCACTTTACACCTTCTCCACCAATGACCAGATGAACCTCCATTAGCAAACCTTCTTCCTACAAGGTACGATAGTGTATACCTCCACCTCTAGCCTATACGTAGATGTTGTTTTATGCCTATTGACCTCACCAACAGTTAAGTTATGAGTTTCCTTTATTTTCTTAATTCCTCCTATGTGCCCAGTACTCTCTCAAACATGACTCTTGTATGACATTGCTAACATACAACCTTCCGGCCTAGAAGTGAGACTTCCTAAGTGCACGCATGCGCCCAGATAGTCTTCAGTGCTGGACCTTCCTTATGGCCCAGGTTCTCTGTTTTAAGTTTTCAGATCTTATCGACACAGTTAACCACAAATAAATGATGGTTTACTTCTCAAGAACCTTACAGAGGAGTCTCTCACCACTCCTCTACACTTTCACGTCTTACACGCACACTCGCTTCCACATCTGAACTCCATTCTTCGCCTGAGCACCCCCCCCCACATGTGTAGTGCCACAGTTGTCTTCAAGACAAGGTGATTGGTCCTGGGCTATACTATTTTCGTTTTCACTGTTATTTATCTGGTATTGCCATTTAACCCCAGATTTTCTCTATCGAACACTTATACGCAATTCTCGGCCTGATTCACAAAGGTAAACTTATTCTTTTGTGTACATTTATTATTGTTTTGTATTCACAAAGGGATTTACGAGTAGTTCCTTTACGAATGTGGAGTTTCTGCACAAAAAGATAGGCCAGTCCCATCTGTTATGTGCAGATACTCAGTACTCTTAAACATACTACTCGTAAACCCCTTTGTGAATACCAAGCAGTCGTAAACTTACTCAAAAGTGTAAGTTTACCTTTGTGTATGAGGCCCATAGTCTTTATGTATGTCATATGACCGACACTCCACTATGGGGTGAAACTCGTGGTGGCTGAACTGTATTGAACAATGTACAACATTGATTGGGCGAAACTGCAAACCTTACCTTGAGAAATCTGATGAACATATACAAATAAACAGCAACAGCATCATTGAAAAAATGCACTTTATTTCTGCATGCCTTTTTCTTCAGTCGATATTTGTAAATCCAATCCTGATATGGCTCTGTATGGGTATAAGTATGTAACTTCTGACCTTAGGTGTGTGCATTCATGTACCTATTTAAAGTCCAGTCGCTCTGAAGCCTGTATTGTCATAGGGGGTCCCAAAAAAGCATTTTGGGACTATCAGACTTTATTAGGTCTTCAGCTGCTGCATCAGATCGAGCGCGCGACGCATGTTCCATCTCTGTTGTGCTCTGGTCCAATCAGATCGAGCGCGCGAAGCATGTTCCATGGCTGTTGTGCTCTGGTCCAATCAGATCGAGCGTGCGACGAATGTTCCATCTCTGTTGTGCTCTGGTCCAATCAGATCGAGCGCGCGACGCATGTTCTGTTGTGCTCTGGTCCAATCAGATCGAGCGCGCGAAGCATGTTCCATCGCTCGCTGTTGTGCTCTGGTCCAAATGGACGCAGCTGCGGCCGTTCCATTTTACTATGGAATTAATTTGTCGTTTCTGTAGGTCTTGTAAAGGTCCTGGGCTCATAAAATGTTATGGTTCACAAATCTAACCTGATGTGGACAGGCATTAATGACGCCCATAAACTGCTGCGGCTCTGAATATAGAGCTCCGGCAAAGGTGGGATGGGGTATTGTCCTGAAGCAATGCCGCTCTCCAGCTCTGTCCTTGCTATTACACTGTCGGTTTCATCTCTTTCGTTTATTCCGTTTCCTTTCACTGCCCACACTACTCCTATGTCTACAGATCCCGCATGAACAGCCCCTACTGTGCACAATGTGTTGATGTTACATCTGAGTGTGAAAGGTTGGCGCCTTTTCTGGCTACACATCCCCAGGGCTAGAGGCTTTGTTGAAACCTTCACTCACTCACTGCAACCAGGGGCCTCTGTTTGACCTCATAGTCACAGGTTCAAATCCTGGCGGGTTCACTCAGCCTTTCATCCTTCTGAAGTTGATAAAATGAGTACTATTGAGTTCGGTAACAATAAATATCTATTATTCAGTGCCAAGAAGCCCTTCTGGGTGAACGTGTGCTTTACAAATACACATTTTGTGTAACGGCACTGACTGCAACATTCCCGCATTGATATCCTGTTGACTGAAGCCTTTGCAAGTAGCGCATCTAGTGTGTCATGGACTCTAGTGCAAGGAATGAAATGTGTCCCCTTCCCCCATGCTGTTTGTGTATGAATTATAAAATTCAGCAATAATCAGGGTTCATTGGGTCTCTCTGGGCCCCGGTGCCACTGCACCAATGGAAGCTACGCCCTGGCTCACACAACATAATTCTATCCACATAATCACTGATCAAACCATCACTCACCCACTGTGTGACCCCAACACCTATTGACCGTCTGCAGAAGTCCATCTGTCTCTGTAAATATTACAATTTTTAACTTTCTTTTTTGAAAGTTCAGACACTGGAACCAAGATTTCGTGGAACACAGGCTGCGTGGAAGTCTGCTGTGTGGCTTTGTGTGAATGGGTGAAAGTGTGCAGGGCCAATGATGTCATCACTGGTACAAGCCCACATGGTAGATTGCTCGCATGAGGTCAAGTGATGCACAACCAAAGGGGAGCAGGTGTCTCGTGCGTGGGTACTGAGGCATACGGTCGACTACACATGAATGAATGAATGAATGAAGCAGCATTTATAAAGCGCATAGCTACCCGTAGGCATCCCAGCGCTGGCGGATAACTGAAGCTTCACAGAATCATTTAGGGAAGAGCCATGTTTTCAGCAGCTTGCGGAAGACAAGGTGATTAAGTTCCCCACGTAGCTGAAGAGGAAGAGAGTTCCAAAGTTTGGCAGCATTGTATGAAAATAGCCGACCACCGCTTCTAACTCTCTGAATTCGGGGAACGACTGCCAGGTGTTGCTCATCTGAGCGTAGTCGCCTGTTAGCTCGATAGGGCTTGACCATAGAAGAGATGATCTCTGGTCCTTTTCCTCCTATCAGTTTGTGTGTAATGCATAAGGCTTTAAAGTGGACTCTCTCCCGGATAGGGAGCCAGTGGAGAGCCTTCATATCCGGTTTGGCCGACTGCCGGTTCTGAGTCCCCATGAGGATTCTAGCGGCGCAGTTCTGTACAGTTTGCAGTTTGACGAAGACTGAACTCGGGGCTCCAAGGTATATGGCGTTGCCGTAGTCCAGGCGTGAAAGAATAAGCGCCTGGACCATGAGCTTTCTCGCCTGAAAGGGGAGCAAAGGGAGCACTTTGCGAAGCATCCTCATGGTGCCAAAGCAAGAGGCCACCACCTTTCTGGCCTGGACTTTAAAGCTAAGATCAGAGTCCAGCCAGAAGCCCAAGCTTTTTATTTCTGACTTAGGGACAGGTGCCGTACCCATTGATGCCGGCCACATGATGTCTGCCTTGAAAAGAGAGGGGTTACCAAGGAGCATAAGCTCGGTTTTGTCCCCATTCAATTTTAAATAAGAGTCTTTCATCCACCTGGCTACTTCTTCAAGGCAGGTACATAGGGAGGTGGGGGCCCTGTCTGAGTGGTTAAGTGCCACAACTAGTTGGGTGTCATCGGCATAAGTCACAATGTGCACCCCGTAGGGGAGAACAATTTCCGCTAGGGGACACATTCCTAGGAGCAAGCAATCACCCAAGTTTAAATCGCACAATAAGTGTAATATCACAAAAATTAAATATACGACACGTGGGAAAATCACACAATTTTCCTTTAAAATTGTATGAGAAGAAAACACAAAATGGGGTTAGAGAAGGGAGACACAAAGGCGAAAAGCACCTCACTTGCCTCGTTGTTATGTGTGAAATGCAGAGACTTTTTTAGGCATGGGCAAAGTATTTAATTGGTCTGCCCCTTCTCCCCCTTCTCCCCCCCTGAGGTCCTCCTCTGGGAAACTGGACTTTTTCCCCAGTTTCTCTCTCTCTGCCTCACTTTTATTAATCTCTCTATCAGAAAATCTCTCTCTCTCTTCCTTCCTCTTCTTCTCACTCAGGGGCACATGCATCAAGGTATTATTTTGCGAGTCCTTAATTGCGATTATTAAGGAACCGCAATTATGGACTCG
Organism: Calotriton arnoldi; assembly: GCA_963921515.1. Lineage (NCBI taxonomy): Eukaryota > Metazoa > Chordata > Amphibia > Caudata > Salamandridae > Calotriton > Calotriton arnoldi. The sequence goes on along the minus strand of CAWUFW010000210.1, from coordinate 1,431,213 downwards.
CAAAAGCCTATGCATGTAGGAATCGCTATAAAAATAGCGATTCCTAAACATTCCTTAATTGCGACTCGCAAATTGCGAGTCGCAATTAAGGAATGGCTCCCCATTCATTCCTATGGGCCTAAAGGCCCATAGGAATGAATGGGAAGTACATGCGCAATTTGCGAGTACCAATAGGTACTCGCAAATTGCGCTTGCACTTCCAAGGGTGCAAGGGTAGCATGTTGCCCCAGCGCGGAGATACCCCTGACGGGGTGATTCGGGCGCTATATAAATTTCAAATATATAATAAATATCAAATATCAACGTGACTAAAACCCGCTTTAATTTGTGAAAACGCTTTGCGCATGTGCGAAACTGAATTATGTAGAGGTAACGTGACTAACTCGCTTTGAGAGGGAAAACCTCGCACATGCGCAAGAAAAGCTAACACGTGGTCTTGAGGTACCGCGTGCCTGGCATCTGCTTGCTTGAATTTAAAAGAAAGCTGCTATTGTTAACGCTTTTGCCTAAAAGAGATACTAACAACATGGGATAGAGCAGAAGTGGGTGGTGAACAGTGAGAATTATATGTATAAGAAAATAACATCTGTTTATGATTCCTTTATTAATAGTGTATATTCGAGCCTGCTAAGAACTTGACAGAAAAAGAAAATGGCGATGGATGACCAAAAGTTGCGCATGCTCAGAGAGTCCATGATGTGACCCGGTGACCGAAAGAGCTTAATGACTGCCAAGAATCAAGGACAGAAGACATGAGAAAAAGAAGACATGTATCATTCGTCTATGTAGTCTGTATTGAATGAAAATTATTGCCAATGGCAACAATATATGCATGGGAAGAGGACAATATGAATGAGCTAAAGGGGAAGGGCTAGCTAACAATAAAAGTCTTAATAGAAATGAATATGTCAGCATGGTGTGATGGAAACTCCCCTACCCCCGTCCAATCATATTCCGTATTTTAGTGAAATTTGCAACTCTTGAGGGTGGGACATGAAGAAATAAAGACTATAACTAGAGTAAGTAGAGTTAAGTTAGCAGATCGATCGCCATCGACGCTGAGAGAGAGAGAGAGAGAGAGACGAGTATGCTGCATCGAGAGAGAGCATCAAGATCATCATAGAGAGAGAGAGGCAAGACCAGACTGGGAAGATTCAGACCCGAAATGACAGCCTGACTAGATTCGAAGATGTGCGGAAGAATATCGAGGAGGGAGAGAGTGTAAGAGAGGGAATCGCCCTGGTGCGTCGGGTTTGTAGAAGAGTCTAGTAAGTATTTATCCTGTCCTGATCCTGTCCTTTAGTCTTTGTCTCCTGATCCTAAGTCAGGGGACCCCCACCATTCCTTTTGGCCAGGGTTTGGTTTTCCGGTCATCCCCTATTAGGTAAATGATATTCTATCTCAAATTTGCATATTTCTTTGCAAATGTACATTAATATGTGTCTTTTGTCTCTACATCTATCCACTCTTATGCATTGGTTTTTGCTGAATGAAGTTGTGTAATTGAATGTATTTTGCTAAATGAAATTACTCTCTCCCATTGAAGAATGATGGAATTTGCACTGTGAATCTGTAGTGATGAGCGTTCAACTTTATGACTGAAAATTTAGATAAAACTTATAAATCTTACTCAGAGTCTGTGGTCATTTTACTAAGAGCTGTGCATTAGTTAAGAAGTTGTTAAAATCACCATCAACTAACTCAACTAATGGTCCATCGACCAGAGGAAGAGTGTTGATTCGTGAAGATTAGTTAGGCATTAAAATGTCAATTTTAACCTGATTTATGGTTACAGGGACATAACTAATCAGAACTTAAGTGAATTATAAAAACTAACCCCCCAGCGGAGCGTCCAGGGAGAGTGGATGAACACTTTTGTATGAAATGTATATGGGCCCATTGTTGTGAAATATTCAACCCTGGGGGTTTCCGCTGGATCACCCCCACCCGCAAAAGAGTAAGCCTTTTGCTATTTGCAAACTGTGAACCTAGAATTACTACAGCCACAAAGACCGAAAACAGTAGTAACTGTACTCCGGCTGGAGTAAGCCCAGCACCACACATGGCCAACGAGTGGTTTGCAACACCCCATAGGAAATAGTGGAAATATGGGCATAAAATAAAAAACCACTGGAACTATTGTTAAAGTAAATGAAATTATTTAAAATATTTAAAAATATATCTAAATTTAATTTTTATTTGGTAATAATTTAATAACCTTTTTAAATAAAAAATGTAACATTGATTATTATTAAACATAATTTAATTACTTGTAAATAAAGTTATACATCACTTTTAATATATTTCCATACATAATAAAATATTTATATATTTTTTACTTTAGTTGGGAATTGTTTTCTACATTTGAACTCCAGAAAAATAATGTTATTTTAATATAATGTATTCTAAATAAAGACAATTGTAAACCGCTGCGCTACATTATACCTTCGCCAGGTATAATGTATGCAGGGTGGGTGTTCTGTCTCAGAAAAGGATCGTAGAAGTGTTGCAGGGAAATCTATGAGATTTCACTGTGACACTTCTACGGCCTCCCTGCGTCAAATCCTTACGCCTGCTTAAAGCAGGCGTAAGGGCTGATGCAGGCCTTTGACACATTGCTGGAGTTGCGTCTGTTTCCAGACACACTCCAGAAATGCACCATTTATGCACCAACAGATACGTCAGGATTCCTGACGTATCTGTCAATCCTTGTGACATGGAGCGCCGTACAGTAAATGCAGCACATCCAAGGTGTCGCAAGGAGGGCGCACTGAAAAGTGTTGCAACACTGTTTTACCGCAGCAATGTGACACTTTCATAAATGAGGCGCCAAGTTTTTAATGCTGTAACATTTTTATATTATTCTACATTTAAAATATATTCAAAATGTAAAATTTATAAAAAAAATAATTATTAACATTTAAATTTAATATACAAATATTGTCATGTGTTTATTGCATGGCCCATTGTAGCTTTCCCTATGTTAGCCTAACTGTACACGTTGTAGGTCTTGTTTTCCTTTGCACACATTACTATATAAACATGCTTGCCTTTGTGCCACATTGTACTTTCACACGGAACCTGTATATGTTTTCACGTTCTGTTCTTTTCTTGGGATTTAGACTAAGCACCACCGACAAGATCAAACATCAATGTCCTTTGTTATTCTTTTTGGCCAGGTACTAGCACTTAGACATAACACAAGTTTGCACCTGTTGTTTACGCTCATACATGTTCTATCATATAGATGAATACATTAGCCACAAACCACACATGGAACAAGATTTCTGAGACAAGAGCACTGCGTCCGCTGTGATGTATAGCATCCATCAATGTATGCTGAGGTACGGGGTCTGCCGGTAATCCCAGAGATATTTCATATAACCACTTAGCTTTAGTAGGAGAGGGGGGTTAGGTCACTCCGTCCTATAAAATGACAGCTCTTTTCATGGTATTTGGATTATTAACCATGCTAATAGTATTTTTGTATGCATTTGTTTTCTAATAGTGGCACATATACTTCATTTCAAAGCACGATAGTTTGAATAAATATTCTAAACTTTCTTTGTGTCTCTTGGTTATCTCATTGTGGACAAGTACGAGTGAGAGAGCGAAAGGGTGTGTCCTGTTACCGAGGTCTCTGAGAGGTTGAAGAGTGCTGTGTTCTGGGGGTACCAATTCACTTGTTTCTCTGGTAAGGTTAGGAGGGCAAGAGAGGCACTATAGCTAGTCCTACCCGAACCCATGGACACTGAGGTGGTAGGGTGGCGCAGTCTCTACATACTGATGTTCTATGGTTCCAAGCATAGTTCTGTTACAGAGCAGAATCCCTGCAACAATATATATACATTCATTTTTTAATAAGTTTAATAAACGTTTACACTTTTCCCTATATTTCACCATAGGGAGATCTCCGTCCCAATTGCGGAGTCGGCGCAAAGTATGCAGAACATCAAACACAGTTGTAAAGTCATTACTAGTAGTATATGACGTTTTTAGTAACTTTACTCCCTATTTCATGGGTGGGGACATGTAAGTCCACACTTTTGAGCGACCTTACACTTGCAAATGTTAAAAAGCCAAAAGTGGTAAAGTCACTCAAAATTGTAGGAGTAAATTTGCTAGTAGTAAATTTATATTGTTCCCACTTTCTTAATTTCAGCTTTCTCCGTTCTAAGGGCCTCAGTGCGATGTCGGTGGGACCGCCACAAAAGGCCGTTGGTGGCGGTCCCACTGCCAGACAGCCTTTCGGTCTGACCGCAGCATTATGATGCAGGCAGTTGACCAGAAACTATCGGGGCGAAGACTGTCGCCTTTGACAGGATCTACGATCTCGTCAGGGTGGTGGTTAGAATCGTATCCCTTGAATGCCGGTGGTGCCGAGGCAGGCACTGCCGTCGGGATTACAATGTCCCTTTCTGACCCCCTTTTCATGGCGGACCGACCGCCATAAAAAGGATGTCGGAAAAGGACCTTTGGGGCCCCAAACAGGGTCACTCATGGTCACTGCAAAGTGGCCCTTTGGGCACATGAAGTGCCCCCACTCACATCCATGCACTGTGTGTCATTCACCATATGGTGCATAGCACATGGTGCATGGATGTGCACTAAGTGCTCCTAAGGATTGGATAGGATATTATTTATAAAGCACACTTATACCCGAGGGTGTCAAGGCACTATAGCAGACAGACGAGCAGAAAGAAAAGAAGCACACCTGTAGCAACCTAAGATGAGAAAAGCCAGGTTTTCAGATGTTTTTTGAAAAAACGGGTAAGAGTCTGCGTTAGAGATAAAGGTGGGTAGGGAATTCCATAGCTTGGCGGCCGCTGCTGAAAAGGAGTGGCTGCCCCATCTGATCCTGCGAAATCTGGGAGTCACAAGTTTTTTCTGTGAGGAGGATCTCAGGAGCATCCCAGGGGTGTACCATTGAAAAAGAGATTTCAGGTGTGGCGTACACTTACTATGCATGGCCTTGAATACCATGCTCAGAGCCTTAAAGCAGATACGCTTCCTGATGGGGAGCCAATGCAGGGAACGAATCCCATTCCTGGCTGACTGGCTCTTGGGAATTTTAAGAATCAGCCGCGCCACTGCGTTCTGTACCACCTGGAGCTTATTAAGGGAGACTGCATTGATGTTCAGGTACAGAGCGTTGCAATAGTCCAGCCAAGAGGTGACTAAAGTGATGATGATTGACTGGTGCAGTTCGGATGGAATAAAAGGCAAAACCTTTCCCAGAATTCTCAGAATATAGAAACAAGTACTAACCGTGTGGCTCACCTGTGCGTCAAAGCTCAAACCATCGTCAAAGATGACCCCCAGATTTTTTGCTGTCCTAACCGGGACAGGGAGGGGACCACAGACTGCCAGCCACCAAGAATTTGACCAGATGTAATTCTGCAAGCCAAATACCAGCACTTCAGTCTTGTCTGCAATGATCTTCAGTGAATTGTCCTTCATCCAGCAAATAATGCTGGACATGCACTGATTGAACCTCTGCGAAACGGATTGCAGGTCATTCGAGATGGAGACGATAATTTGCGTGTCGTCTGCATAAGAGAGCACCTGAAATCCGAAGGACCGCACCAGAATGGCCAATGGAGTCACATAGAGAATGAAAAGGGTGGGGCTCAAAGACCTGGGGCAACCCAGGTTCTGAAGCCTCTGAAGCCTCCACAGCTGACGATATGTACCCTATTTGACATAAAAGAATGGAGAAGCTGCAAGGCATTCCCAGGGATTCCCACTTGCAGCAAGCGCTGAACCATACGCACCCAGGGAAACTGTGTCGAATACCACCAATAGGTCGAGCATTATCAAAACCGCTGCCCCGCCCTGATCAACCTGCGTGCGGATCCAGTCAGTAGGCACAACAAGGGCAGACTCAGTGCTGTGACCGGCACAGAACCTGTTCTGAGAGAGATCCATGATCTCCTGGGATTCAACATATTTCATCAGTTCTTTATTGGAGAATTTCTCCAGGATCTTAGCAGGGGCGGAGAGAAGAGAAATTGGGCGAAACGTTTTCAGATCCAGGGGGTCAGCGTTAGGCTTTTTGAGCAGCGGTGAAACAATGGCTTTCTTCCAGAAGCATGGCAGCTTGTGCTGGGGCCTTTTTCCTGGGCTGCTGCACAAGCCGCAGTATAAAAGAGCACTTTCCGACCACCACCAGGGTGGTCATATCGTAATTGGGCGGTGGGACCGCCGCAACACTGGACTGCCCGGTATAATAATTGGGCCCTAAGTTTTGTATGTGAGTATAGGATGATAGACTAAATATGTACCTTTTGCCCATTTGTCCATTGTGATGTTCATGTTTATGACAAATTGTGAGACTGAGAGCCCAAAATTGCCATATTGATGTGTTAAAAATCACTGGTGTGTGCTTAGCTACTAAACTTTAATATATATATAATATGTATATATATATTTTTTTTATTTTTTCTCCAACACGCCCTTGCACTTAAGAATGCACTCGACAATGTTCTCGCCCTTCGGGTATTGTTAGCCTTGCTGCAGCACGCTGTCTCTCTGTCCAAACTTGGCAATCATGCTCGACGCGTTTCAAGGCATTCGCCTCTTAATCATGAGCTTCACACAAAGGCACGGAAGGCTCACCTGCTTGTTCACTTCATTTTTATTGTTGAATGAGACAGCCCTCAGTGGGCGTTGCTTGCAGTAAACGCCACATAGCATGATGGTAATTGCAGTTCCACAGGTAAGTCATCATCAATCAGGCCATCTCTAAATCTATGACCATGACCAGGGATGAACTCCTCAAAGACAAACAACCACATATAGTCTCGAACTCATCAGGGACTAGCCAGATTACCAATGAATTTTGCATGATTCTGGGCTATAGTCGACAACACAAAGCCATTCAGAAAATGTTACAATCTAGCTGGCCTCTCGTCCTCAATGACCCCGTAATTGGACCCCTGCTACCGCAGAGGGTGTCCATCACGTACAGTAAAGCGCCATCAATGAGAGACAGTCTAGTTACGACCAACCCTGAAATTATCGACAACACCACATGGTTACAGACACATAAGGGATTTTATAAATGCAAGACTTGCAAAGCGTGCATCCATGGAGTAAATACCAGCACATATTCCACCCCGTTTAGTGACAGGGAATACAAAATTCGAAAACTTTTAACCTGCAAAACTGAATTTGCTATCTATGTACTTATGTGCCCCTGTGGCCTTAGGTACATAGGTAGCACAAAGCTACAAGTTCATAAACGGGTTCTTCAACATCTCCGTGCAATCACAAACCAAGACAACACATACCCAGTAGCTCGTCATTTCAGGGAATTCCACCAATCCAATAACAAAGATCTTAGCTACTTTGTGATTGACACAGTATCGCCCAGCAGACGTGGTGGTGACAGAGACCATAAATTGAGAAAACTGGAGACTAGGTATATTCTACAACTGGATACCAAATGTCCAGGAGGTCTCAATGTCACGGAGGATTTGTATACATGTCTTTAAACAATATTTTAATGTCATAATCACGGGGTGGTACAATATGGTTTTAGGTCTGATTTTGAAATCGCTGTGCTTGGCTATATATAGGTCTGGTCTCCATACAAGTAGGGAGATCAATTTATGATGCATACCGTCTTATCATACTGTGTTTTAACTATTTTTATCGGGATATATTTATGTGCCGAGTACATGTTTATTTATATATTTATATATTTATATTTATATTTATGTGTATATTTATATTTATATATGTATTTATTGAGTAGTATATGTATTTACCTATGATGAATGTTTACACAGGATATGATATATGATATAAGCATTTTTGCACAGCACACTTGCACAGCAACATTTGCACTCTATTATGAATTGTGTACGGCTGTACACACTCAATAGACCTATAGGCATTCCGTGCCTCAACGGAACATGCTATTGTTGGTGCTATTTTCCCTTCGAACTTACATCTTCATGAGATAACATCTTATACCCTTCTTAAGTCCATCCGGCTCCCACCGTTAACAACCAGTGCAATTTGAACACACATCATAGCTCCATATGCGATCCACCTGCATGAGGGTAATTAGCAACGGCGGCAGCTGAGCAACCATTATATAGACAGTAACAAATATTAGCTCAGCAACTTACTTGCAGTAGACATTTAATTGAATTCATTTATTAACATACACTTTCACACAGCACTTTAGGCACGATTTGCACATTATTTCCTTACATCACATAATGACCGGCAATTACTCATTGGTCGATATTTGCCACATGTCTAGAGAAAAATAACCAATATGGGCGTTATGTGGTATTTTACCTGTAATTCTTTCATGCTTTAAAGATGTTTAATATTTGTTGAGATTTTCTCTAAGTTTATCAATTGTAGGTCATGTGATGTTTTAACTTGTTGCACCGTCACTTTAAAAATGCACAGAACTCGTGTTCCGTCATGTCATGTGAACAAGGCTCGTCAGAGCCGAAACGCGTTATGGCGACAAACGGAGTAAAATAACTTAAGCACTTACTTTGGGTCCGTGTCCGTCTTTTGGTACGAACTGTCCTGATACGGAAGAAAAGTGATATATATATATATACACATATATATATTCAGTGGAAAAAATGTTAGAGTAGTTATTAAAATTAGGTGAAAATTTTAGTGACAACGTAATGTTTTAAACGTACAAAACCACCAGTTATCTCAAGTAACTATAACTCGTGCCCTAAGGTAACTATAACTCGCACCCTTATCATGCACTGCTAATTACCCCATATATTACATTGTCTATGACATCATTGGCAATATCACTACAACATTTGGAATGAAATTATTGATGAGAGCACTGTGCATGGGGGACACAAGTTTTAGTTACCTAAGGGCACACGTTATAGTTACTTGAGATAACGATATCTGGTGAACTTCAGTGGTTTTGTACATTTATAACGTTACGCTGTCACTGACTTTTTCACCTAACTATAACATTACTTTAACCTTTATTTTTTCTGTGAATTTTTAGTTTTTTTAATGTAAAGTAATATTTTATTACCATATGTAAATTCAATCCCCCACCACACATGGCCTTCAGACGTCACGGCAGGGTATTGGTCACGGGCAGTCAATCCCACCCCACGCATGCGTCTTCAGCTGTGCATGGTGTGGGATTGTCTACAGGGTCTGACCATAGTCATCCAATGCCTTAGGGAAGCCAACCCCATGCTGCTCAAGGCCCTCAGCATTGACGCAGGCCCCCCTAAGCCACTTCGGGCCCCGGAGGTCCCACCCTCCAGGGCATTTTTATTCTTAAATGGAGCAGAGCACGCGGCTACCCTTACCTGATCCACTATGGGCTCAGGGATCCCATTCCCTGGAGCCTTTGTTTTTTTTTTAAGGTGATGGAACACATGGCCCTCCTCCCCGAGCCACTAGTGGCCCTGGGGCCCCCTTTCCTTGGGCCCAAAACTTATTTGTAAGGGCTAGGGGGTGTGCACCCTGCTCCCCAAGCCACACAGGTCAACGGGAACCCTATCACCCGGGGCCTTTGAAATTATATTCAAAACTATCAAACTATATATCAAAACATTATGAATAAAGCTTAAATTAGTGTTTACCATAGAAGGACATAACTGATAAAAGAAAAATCAAACTAAAACTAAACTAACCAACAAAATGTAACTAAAAACAACCATAATCAATAAAATCGTATAAATAATTAAATCAACAATATAAAATTTGATCAAATAAATACTTCAAAAACGACAAACACTGCAAGACCAGAAAACTCTGCCGGATTCTCTTACCAGACTCTTAAAGAGGAAAGATATACATCTCGACAACTACCTAAGCAAATAAGTAAAACGTATATTTAACCTAAAATGTACTTGTAAATAAATGTAAAAATGTAAAATAGCAAATAATTAACAAAACACTCTCAAACTTCTATCTCTTTACATGTAGTTCCTAAAAGAAAACACAATTTCGAAAAGTAATAAGCTGACAAAGAAAAACACCTATCACAAAACCAAAAAAAAGATATAACAAAGAAATTATACATAAATTACAAAAGAATATAAACTCACCCTAATAGCGGGTAAACATAAATCTAACAACCTCAACCTCTACAAACTACCAACAAATAAATATTTGAAATGAAACTGGCACTTTCTTTTTCTTCAAACAGAAAAGAAAGCCCCTAGTCCATATTAGAATGGAAAAGCTGCAAAACAGTGTGAAACTTCTAAAAAGAACAGACGTGTAAGTCAATAGAAGAAATTGTATAATTTTATGGGAGGGCTACTACAAAAGATGATGTAATTCATGTAAGAGAACACAACCACCCCCCAAATGTGATGGAAATAAAAGTAAGAGAGGTATTGCAGGATATAAGGGAGGCAAGCACTAGCTACTAGGAACACACAAGCAAAATCCTAAAATATATACTGACTAAAGTCCTTGAGCACATCCCAGGCAACTACCACCAATACCCACTTTAAAACATTTAATTGCACAAACTAAAAAGTCACCAGCAATACTCCTCCTGCCCCTAGAAGATACCACGACATAGAAATACCTGAACTTTTAACAATGACACAGAGGCCTCATTTGGATGTCGGTCAGAAAGCCTCCAACTGCTGGTCGGAGGCTTTCCGACCGACATCCATTGTTTAAACTCCGACTGCCTTATTACAAAGAAGGCGGTCGGAGTTTAAACCAGCCGGTCAATCCAACTGGCTTCTGACGGGCTCAAGGAGTCCACCGGGCAGTCGGAAACCGATCAAAATCCCTAACGGACGGCATTTCCGCTGTCGGGACTATGATGTTGCTTTCCGAAAGGCTTTGCATGTCAGGCTTTCTGACATGGGAAGACTGTCAGAAAGTGACATTGGCTAGGGGCCCCCTTCCTTCCGCGGCCTCTAGTTGTGGCAGAGGGGGTACCCATGGTGTCCCCCTGTAGATCCCTGCACCGTGGGACAGGCACCCATGGTGCAGGGATCTACAGTAACTCCCATTTCTTTATGAGAGCTTGTGCTGCGGGCAGTTCCCAACCACCGCACAAGCTCCCATAGGGAAATGGGAGTTTGCGACTGCACCATGTGGTAACAGGAAGTCTTCTTGGCCCCTGAGGACCCTCAGCAGCCAAGGGGACCTCATCCCCCAACCAGGAGTGCCCCTTTTTCTTTTTTTTAACATTTTTTCTTGTGACTCTGTTCAACCGAGTCCCAAGATGGCTGCCAACACTTCCTGGTTTGAATTGTTGGCAGCCAATCAGATCTCAGACACGAGATCGGGAGGAGTCGTGGATCCTTCGCGTCCCTAGATATTCAACTGAGAATTTCATTAAATTTCTCTGCAACTACTGTACAGATTTTCACCATTTAACAAAAAGAGTGCTTTTCGGACCAAAGGCGGCCATCTTAATCTTTCCCAAAGAGAATGCCATGTATATGGTCTTGTGTCATTATTTGATTTCCAATTCGCTTCTCAGTGATACAAACATAAGAGAAGCGGGCAGGTGGCTGTTCACATATTTTTACCAATTCTATTGAATTTTTAATGGCTATTACGCACTAAGTATGCTAAATATAGAATAATCAAATGAAGCTCAGAATCCGTAGTCATCCTGGTCGACTATCAGTTTACGCATATCATGTGTTCTCTTTGAGAGATGAATTTTGTACAACATAAATGAAAAATAAAATCAACAGACATTAGACATTGCAAAATAACTTCCTGTTCCTTAAATTTAGCACAGCAAGGACGCCCTTGCTGTGCTAAATTTGAGGAACAGATGGGCACATTAGAAGAGGATGAATTCATAATCATGTATCATCTGGGTTGATTCCTACAAATTAGCAGGATTCTAAGACAGATGTCATTGTCTTGTGTGTGTTCTCTCCCCTTTTTAACTCCTTTTTCATTGTTTTTAAATTGTTGATCTATGTGCTAATTGCTAAGTGATGTATTTTTAACAAATAGCTTTTTTAATGATTACTTTTGTGTAATGTAGTCTTAGTTTTGAAAGGTTCCAATAACATAACCTGCAATGATATATGGAATGATTTGTGATTAAAGCCTTGAGAAAAATCCTTGGAATTTCTCGTAGCACTAGACTTACTCAGGATTGGGGTTACAAATGTTTGACGTATGAGTATCTGAAGTTGGATGTATAAATGTACCATTGACGAACTGGTGTAGTATATTGTGGTTCCAAAGGGAAAAACTTGTGACTTGAAAATAATAAAATCAAGAACAAAGAAGACCCCCATGAGTGCACGACAATTTGGGAAACTTCTCTATATATGCATGCAGAGGTGCAGTATACTATTTATTATTATTGTTGAGTCTAGGAGGGTCTATGACTCACAAGGGTGACGCCTTGAGTGCTTCACGATGGCTTTCCCCTCCCTGAATAATTCTTATTAATAACATTATATTCTCTGCACACCTGCATATTTGTTTTATGCCATGGCATTTTCTCATTGGTATCTGTTATAACAAAATGAATTCAACTAAAACAAAGATGTAAGGGGTTAAGTTTGCACAGTGATTGCAAATCACATTGAGGAAGTCTGAAGACTAACAGGAGACCTGTTCCCTCTGAAAAGTAATTACTACAAGCCATCTGTGATGCAGCAAACACTGATTTTATGCCAGCTTTGTTTTACTGTAGTAATTAAATGTAATTTAACCTTTGCACTGTAGTAATAAATGTGTGAAAGTGTGTTTATTATAATGTTAGAAAAGTTGCCATAATACCATGTGTAATAACCACGGGCCCGATTCACAAAACTAATCTGAGACAAAATCCTAAATTTACGACTTTCGGTATTCACAGAAGGCATTTAGGAGTACTAAAGTTAGGATTTTGTCTCAGTTCAACTTAAGTTTTGGTCTTAAGTTAAACTTAAGACAAACTTAAGTTTAACTGAGACAAAATCCTAGTCGTAAAATTAGGATTTTGTCTCAGTTAAACTTAAGTTTGTCTTAAGTTTAACTTAAGACCAAAACTTAAGATTAACTGAGACAAAATCCTAACTTTAGTACTCCTAAATGCCTTCAGTGAATACCGAAAGTCGTAAAGTTAGGATTTTGTCTCAGATTAGTTTTGTGAATCGGGCCCCACATTTTTTTTCACGGACATGTCTCAATATATTTATATAATTATTAATATAATTCTTTTTCAACTTCTACGTGCTGCGTCCTGGAGGCAGGGCCATCGCGGGGCAGACAGGAGAGGGAGTGGTGGGCAGCACTGCTATAGTGCACATGTGGGGTTCGGCCAGACATCTCAGGCTGGCCACATCCACATGCGCATTGAGCAATCTCCAACTCAGCTGCGTTGCCGGGTTGGAGACAGCAGGCAGAGGCTCCTAGTCTCTCTGGGAGGGCAAATCATCGGCACTGAGGCCAATCCTGAAGCTGCTCTCATTCATGTGAGCAGCTTCAGGATTGGCCGCAGGGGAGTCTGGGAGCCTCTGCCTGCAGTGCAGCCACGAGAGTAGCAGAAGACGGCGATGTGGCCTGCTGCAGGTGTCAGGTATGTTCTTTTTTTTCTTCTTTCTCTGCCCACCTGCCCCCCTGCCCCCACCCTCGCCCGCTACTCTGCCCTAAAGCCGGCCACTACTGTTTCTCCACTATGATTTTACCTTACTGCATGCATTTAACTGCTTCCATCCTCATTTTGGCTCAATATCTTTTTTGGTAAAAGAAATGCATATGAAAAAATACCACAGCATAAACCATATATGGATATGTGCAGAGGACAATATGCTATTTATTATCACTGTTAAGGGAGGGGCATTAAGACCCACTACAAGTTTGACTTCTCTTGTAAATCATGGTCCCTCCCCACACTCAATCATGGTAATAAATAGCATATTACACTCTGCGTGTGCATGTATACTACATATGTATATGATCACAAATTGAAGCATGGTTTTCTGACATGAACCTAGATGGCTTCACCACCGCATTGATAGAAAATGCAAAATAAAGTTCTGGTCTTTTCCCATCGAACTAGAATTCAATGAGAGAGGCCCTCAAATCCAAAGGGACAGGGCTCCGTATAGGACTGTGAAGTAACAAATATTTCCCTTTGGGTCCACTAATTACCACACCAATCTCTTCGGTATTGCTCAATCATACATACACTTGTCTAAGTTTCACACACCTTACATTCAAAACCCCAAGCCTGACTAAGTAAAGTGCCACAAAAATGTAAACAGTATCAAATCTTTAATAACAATCTCATCATATTACATCATAAGTACTCAATGGGCCATACAAGTACAAAATTAATGACCAGATAAAAACCTATGTTTTCTTTTGTTAAAAATTGATGAATAACATCACAAATTAAAAACTGAAATCAACAAATTATATATCAATAATAAACAGAGCCAACTCAACAGACTATACACTCTGTCTTCATTACATGCTAATTCGTGCAAATCAACAACACGAACACATGATTGTAAGGATTCACATCTAATCTATCCGTATGTGCCACAAATATGCTTATATTTGGCGTTGACGCGTTCTGTGGTTTAATGCTGATTTTGACCACCTTCTTCAAGACAACAGAATATTTCTCACGTGTAAAGGACAATAATTAAAACCCCATAAAAGCATTAACTTTTCATGTAGTGTTGGTTAGACTGTTGTCAAAATCCACTGCAAAAGATAATTCAGTCCAAAGGTTACAATTCTCCCGCATGGACCCTCTTATCATCCACTTAGATAATCCTTAGTTGTTGAAGGTAGTTTAAAATAATATAGCTGGCCCACAGTGTTTATGAACCAGTTGTCTCACAACGAGGAGCTAATACAGCGTATCATTAAGAGTCTGTCTCCCTCTCTACAGCAGGCAGGTCCTTTTCTTCATGACCAGCTGCATCACCTACAAGGCCATCAGAAATGACATCTGGGCATGGATTGCCAAGGCAGTAACCACCTCTGGAGGACAACACCAAACCAGGAGCCAGGGCATTGTCAAAATGGAGACAAAAATATGCAAGAAAGAAAAAAAGAAAAGCCTTCTCCACTCTGAGTCCGGAACAACATTCCCTCTGACATCAGAACAGCTCCCACCCACTCCTCAAATTTAGGGAGAAGCTGAAAACTGAGCTCTTCATTGTCCACTAGCCCATCACACTAGAGTAACCTGGTGTCTGCCTCTTGTAAACAATCATATGGTTGAGTCTGTTCAGTGCTCTATTGCTATATCTGCACTATACAAAGAAAACTACATCTGTAACTATATAATATCTCAGCAAGTATTTACAGAATGTATCCTACTTTAATAACAGAAAACCTCAAAATGTATACTTGGACAACTATCACTTGCTTTAGTACTAAGAACACAGTTGTCTACTATACATAGTACACATAAATCGGTGTCCTCGTATGTCCACCCACCTCCCGCCGTCACCACCATCCCCATCGCCTTCCTCGTCTTCATTCGTAAGAGCATATCGCTACCCTGCCTTCATAATTGATATGTCTTAAAAGTATGGCTCCTTTGAGTATGAGAAAAAGTATATTTCTTGTTGGCTTTTTTCTAATGTACCGCACGCCCACTGTACTTATAGTTATTCATTGCGATTTCTGAAAATTCAGTACACACAAAAAAGGGCCAAAGACAAGAACAGAGTTTGCACCCACGCTGGACTACGCGTGCCGCCTCCGTCGCCGCATGATGTGTCTGATGTTCTCATTGGACATAATTGGCCCTTTTCTTTTGGTGTTTTTTCTTCCCACAAGAGGCACTTGTTGATCCCAGCCCAGACTGCCTGCAATTACAGTATAAAAGGGACCAGCAACCCTTATTTTCCTGTCTGAAAGTATTGACTACTGCTGTGCGGTCTGACACGTCCTTAGCACCTCCGCCTCATTCGCACTCATTTACTTGTGCCCATTGAGCCGGGCTGCATGATGGGGGGTCAGGGCTCAGCCACGCCGCTACAAGCTTAGCAGTGTGCATTGCATAGCAAGAGACAAGTATTTATATAGAACATAATGCTGTTGGCCAGCCTGCTTCTGGGCGCTTACACTTGTCAGATAAGAAACATGAAGCGCAGGATTTTGGCCAATATCACATTATTTGCTCAAGTGAGAAAGCTGGAACGACAGTCAACAACTAAAGCAGTAGATGTCACTCTTTACTGGGAGACTTCCTCTTTCACTCTCCTGTCCTTCCTCTTTCACTCTTCTGTCCTTCCTCTTTCACTCTCCTGTCCTTCCTCTTTCACTCTTCTGTCCTTCCTCTTTCACTCTTCTGTCCTTCCTCTTTCACTCTTCTGTCCTTCCTCTTTCACTCTTCTGTCCTTCCTCTTTCACTCTTTACTGGGAGACTTCCTCTTTCACTCTTCTGTCCTTCATCCCTCAGTTGCAGGGCTCTTATTGGAAGGCACACTAGTCATACAAACTTTCCCCAGAAAGCCTCAGCAAAGTATGTAACTGTAGAGGAAATGTATGTATGTAAATGTACTGTAGAGGAAGGCAAAGATGGCTCCAGGCATTGCTGTCAATCACTACTGCTCAGCAGCAGGCAAGGGAAGGCATTTTCTCTGGAGATCTAGACTATGTTGGGTTCTTGTCATATGTGGTTTGTTTCTCTCTCCTTCTGAACAAAGGCCTGTTCGTTTCAGGGGAGTCAAAGCCGTCATTGCCAAGCAGTCTCTCGTGTTAGAATTTTGTGGTCCACATTAACCAAAGAGATTGGTCCACAGTGGTCACATCCCTGAAGATCCTTCGTTTAGGAAAGAAGATCACAGTGGCCAGTTTAAAGTTCTCTGCAAACCTCTTGTCTTTGATTCTACCTTCCAATGCCAGATTGGAAAGTCTTGTAGAAAAGGGTTGTTGGGTCCTGAGGCCCTGATGGCCGTCCCGACGTCAGCGAATCAGTTGGGGTGAACGCACTAAAGATGACAAGAACTGCCAAGAAGTAAGAAGCGTGCAAAGCTTAACCCTGGAGATGAACAGGTTCTGGACTAACAAAGCTGCTGAGCAGGCAGTGTCAGGAGCAGCTCCAGCACTGAGGGACTCTCTACCAAATCACTATTACAGATCTGCAAGAAAGTGAAAACACGTCTGTTTAAACTTCATCTGGAAAAACAAAACCTTGTCATGCTGATAGACTTCTCTCCCTACATGCTTTACATTTCTCCTCATCCCCTACTTCAGTTTTCCTCAAACCTCTCGCTCTGATACCCTTCTTCACTTCAGTTCTCTCCTCCAACCTCTCACTTTTCTGCAGTTCCATCTTGCTTAGAAACTCTCTGCAGGTTGAACTGAGAGGCGGTTCTTTTTACACACTCTGGGGCAGATTTACAAGCCCCCTGCGCCACCAGTACGTCACTTTTCGTGACGTACTGGTGGCGCAGGGGGCTCCTCCATATTTACAAGGAGAGGAAAAGCCACCCTGCGTGACTTTTCCTCTCCTTGTAAATACGGCCCCTTCACACGCAGCACTTTGCGTTGAAGGGGCGTTCCATGGGTGTTGCTGTGGGTGTTCCCACGCAACACCCATGGAACAAGACACATCTCCAGATTTAAGAGAAATCGTAAATCTGGAGAAGCGTGTGAATGCTACGCCACCCTAGAGGTGGCGTAGCGAGGCACAACGAGGAGAAATGTTTTCATTTCTCCTCGTTATTCTCTTTCAATGCGTGCTGCATTCTACAGCACACATTGAAGGAGGAAAATGCCTGTAGTGATTGTTTTTGTGCAGGAAAGTGACCCTTCCTGCACAAAAACAATCTCCCACGCACGCAGGCATCCTTGCACCATGGTGCAAGGGTGCCTGCGCCAGCACATGGCTGCAGTTTGTGCGCTAGCGCAGGGGAAGCACAGGAATGTGACATATTCTTGTAAATATGTCGCATTCCTGTGCTTGAAGTGCCGCAGCGTGGCGCAGCCAAAGGGCTTGCGGTGCCACGCTGCGGCACTTCCTCGTAGATCTGCCCCTCTGTCTTTCTCTCCCTTCTTCTGAGATATACATTGGTCTCACTCCCGGCCTCTCACTCTGATGTAGCTCTATTATTGTCACTTCAAACTCTCTTGTCAGCCTCTCACTTTCTGTTGCTCTGTTCTTGTGTCTTGCTTTAAATATCTCAGGTCTCCTTTACGAGCCCTTGTGTGCCGCCAGAACGTCACTGTTAGCGATGGACCGGCGGCGCACACTGCAGGGCCATATCTACAAGGCCATGTAAAGCCACCCTGCATGGCTTTTCATGGCCTTGTAGATATGCACTGAGGCAACGTATCGCAAGTAGCTGCGTTGCCTCACCCTGCGATAGGGAGGCGTGCCATGGGCGTTACGGTGGGTGTTCCCATTTAACACCCTTAGCATTCGACACATTCTCAAATTTACGAGATTTCGTAAACCTGGGAATGCATCAAAAGCCTACGCCTTCCCAGGGGTGGCGAAGGGGAGGCGCATCGAGGAGAAATAGCTTGCTTTCTCCTTGTTTTTTCCTCTTTCTATGCAGCACACAAAGAAAGAGGAAATCGCCTCCATTGATTGTTTTTGTGCAGGAAGGTGTGCGCCCCTTCATGCACAAAAACAATCACCCCTAAAATGCGGACACCGGTGCCTGCGTTGGCGCATAGCAGCCATTTGTGCACCAGCACAGGGGGAAATGACAGGAATGCGCTGTATCCTGCATTCCTGCCCTTTTCGTTTGATGTAGGGCAGCGCAGTAGGAAGGTTTAGCCGCTGCCGTGCATCAAAAGATTGTAAATGAGTCCCCTCAAGTTTAACTCAGTCTAGTATGATGAGGTAAAGGTATTTAAACCGTTTTGTAAAATGTTTTGGATTCGTTGTTTAACGGTACAGCACACTGGTAATGCAGGCCTATAATAGAATGTCAAATGAAATGAAAAAAGCATAATATAAATAACTGATTATGCATGGCTAGCAGCAATAAAAGAGTTACAAATAAAATCAAATGTTATGTGTATTTGTAAAGTGCACTATTATCCGCGAGGGTATCCTGGCACAAGCAGGTGTGTGCCTAGCCCTGCCTATGGTATGTTTGTTATTAGTGCATTGACTAAAATAAGCGCACTTATAATGCAGGCCTATAGAGCAATAAAAGAATGACAACTAAAGTCAAATGAAGCATTGCGACCTACAGGAGAGCCCTGCACTAAATAATCTCAGGGTAGTCATTGAATTTAACTACCTCAGCCAATTTACTGCAGTCAATTGGTGCAAGCAAACGTCTAACTTAAACTCCCGCATCCTCTTCCCTCTAAATTAACATTTACTCAAGACTTCTAATTAGAGCACTTGTGGTCTACTGCTTAGGCCGTGGCCTGTAATAATTTCCATTACATTCCTGCCCTAAAATTACTTTTACCAGAGGTCTCGATAATTCCACATACAGGGAAATAACAGGAATGATGTGTTCTTTTGGGGAATAATGTGCAGAAACAGGACACACCATGCCATTTTCCGAATCATTTTCCCCAGTATTCAAACTAGAAACGTCGCCTGCTTGAAGCAGCTGAAATCTCCAAGTAAACACCACAGAGCTACAGTGTTCTTGTGAAACATATAATTCCGACTGGGTCAGAAACTCCTGTAAACGGCTCTTTCATAATAAACAGGCAACTCGTGTTGAGAGCCTTAGGGGCATATTTACAAGCCCCTATCGCCACGGGAACGTCACTTTTTTTGACGTTCCCGTGGCGATAGGCCCAGAGCCCTATTCTCAAGGGAGCGTTAACCCACCTAACGTGGCTAAAAGAATAGGGCCCCTTTAACGCTAAACTTAGCGTGAAAGGGGGCATGCAGTGGGTGTTGCGGTGGGCGGACCACCGCAACACCCATTGAGTTTGACGCTACCGCCTATTATCAAGTGCGGCGATAATAGGAGGTAGCGCCAAACTTAAGACGGGGAAATTTCCCGTCTTCAGGTGGCTAAACGGGGAGAAAACCTTTATTTCTCCTCGTTTTTGCTTTTTCCATGTGTGCTGCATGTAGCAGCACATATGGAAAAAGGAAACTGGCATTTTTGGTTTGTTAATGTACAGGAAGGGACACCTTCCTGTGCATTAACAAACCACCCTGCTTGCAGACACCCTTGCGCTCTGGTGCAAGGGTGCCTGTTTTGGCGATAAATCGTGAGATTTATCGCCGTCGATGTGGGTAACGCCAGTCTGCACCACATTCTTGTGAATAGGGTGCAGACTGGCGTTTGTCCTGATCCCGGTACTCTGTTTATAAGGAATCGAAACATCGTCGACTTTTAGACACCTTGACACTGTCATATGAATTATCTAACAAATTGTGCTATGGTGTTTGCCTCCATATTTGCTTGGCAATTGTTTATTCCTTTTCAAGGGCTTAAAAATGCCTGAGCCTCTTTTTTGTCTTCTTTTTAAATGTCACAGTGTTTGTGTTCAACTTGATTTTTGTTTTTTTGCAAATATAATATATTAAAGAATCCTTGTCCGGAGGACAACTTAATATAGATTTCATTGTATTTCTATATTTACCCTGTCTCCTAATCCTTTTTGTGAGGGACCACCGTATAAAATTGAACTCCCACAGAGTAGCACATCTCTGGAGCTATCCATGGTGCTGAACTACCACAGAACAGTACATCTCTGGAGCTATCCATGGTGCTGAACTCCCACAAAGTAGCACATCTGTGTAGGAGTAGTACATCTCTGGAGCTATCCATGGTGGTGAACTCCCACAGAGTAGCACGTCTCTGGAGCTATCCATGGTGCTGAACTCCCACAGAGTAGCACGTCTCTGGAGCTATCCATGTTGCTGAACTCCCACAAAATAGCATGTGTCTGGAGCTATCCATGGTGCTGAACTCCCACAGAATAGCACGTCTCTGGAATGTCTCTTGAGCAATCCATGGTGCTGAACTACCACAGAATAGCACATCTATGGAGCTATCCATGATGCTGAACTCCCACAGAGTATCACGTCTCTGGAGCTATCCATGGTGCTGAACTACCACAGAGTAGCACGTCTCTGGAGCTATCCATGGTGCTGAACTTCCACAAAATAGCATGTCTCTGGAGCTGTCCATGGTGCTGAACTTCCACAGAATAGCACGTCTCTGGAACGTCTTTGGAGCTATCCATGGTGCTGAACTCCCACAGAACAGCACATCTCTGGATCTATCCATGGTGCTGAACTCCCACAGAACAGCACATCTCTGGAGCTATTCATGGTGCTGAACTCCCACAGAATAGCATTGCCGATTGTAGTCTTAGGGCTTATTTATTAATAATGCACTGTGCGTTGATCGTTGTTGTCAACA
Organism: Calotriton arnoldi; assembly: GCA_963921515.1. Taxonomy (NCBI): domain Eukaryota; kingdom Metazoa; phylum Chordata; class Amphibia; order Caudata; family Salamandridae; genus Calotriton; species Calotriton arnoldi. Next base: position 1,409,932 of record CAWUFW010000210.1, on the reverse strand, counting down.
TGTCACTATCCGATGTGCTACACTGCAAATGGCCCGACCTTCATCCCACTTTGTATGAGCTATGAGTCAGACGTTCAAAGCTTTCTTGGTCACAAACTCTCTGATTTTGAGTTCTTGACCACAAAAATGCTTTTTCTAATGTAATTATCTGGTTTACAGAGTCAGTAAATCCGATTGCGACCTCATACTGATTCAGTATTTGGAAGGAGTGTGTTGTGGGCGTACCTTCTAAATGCTGAATCGGCATGTGATATAGCAACGTTTTGTAACTCTAACCCGGGTGCAAAGCATTGAGGGCCATGTTTATGACTCCAGTTGTGTTGCGCTTGCACCACACAATGTGGTACATGTGTGACACAACTGAAAAATGAGATTTATGAAGCCATGCAAGGCCTTCATAAATCTTGAGTAAAACAACGCAGTGCAAATCGCTACACTATTTTACTCTACGCTAGGGAGGCATTCCATGGGCATTGCTTGGATGTTCCCATGCAACTCCCATGGTTTTTGGCGCATTCCCAGGTTTACCAGAACTGCCTTAAATGCGCCAAAAAATACACCTTTCCAGGAGAAGCATAACGAGGAGAAATGTCTTTATTTCTTCTCATTACTTTCTCTTTCTATGGGTGCAGCATTTTGCAACATACATAGATAGAGGAATATGCCTCTCAGGATTGTTTTTGTGCAGGAAGGTGCCCTTTCCTGCAATCCTGCATGCAGCACAGGCAATTTTGCACCATGGTGCAAGGGTGCCTGCGTTGGCGCTAGGCAGCCAAAACAGCACCAGTGCAGGGGGAAGGGCAGGAATGCGCTGTATTCTTTTAAATACGGCACATTCCTGCCCATCCCTGTCACGCAGTGCAGCACAGCCCTGCCCTTTCCCTGTCACGCAGTGCAGCACAGCGAAGCGACTTGCTGCGCTGCCCCAGAATATTTACTGACTCCCAAGTTCAGGTAGTAACCCACTTGCAAAAGGAGAGGGTCCCCCTTTGTGAAAGTATAAATAATGTTTCTTAGACAGTACGCGGTAGTCCAGGGGATCACTGCAAACTCTCACTGAAACTTAAAAAAAAAAAATCACAGTGTCCATTAAGGAAAACATCTACACTGTCTTTTCAAAAAAGTGTGTGTTAAAATAATCCAAAGTCCAGATAAAATAAGATGTAGATTTATTATCAGCACAGCAATGTAGGTCCTTCAATATTCAGCTCCAGATGCAACTGGACAACAGTAAGGAATCTCATACAGGTGGCATTCTACAGAATGTGGAATGCAGACAGAAAGAAAACAAAGCGCATGCCAGGGTTGGCTGTCAGGAAGATGTTGTAATGAGGATGGAGGAAAGATAGAAAAAGAGAGATAGGAAATGATAAGGAAGAATGTAACACATCCCCCTTACCAATGAGAAAAGTAAGAAGTGAGAAAGAAAGACATGACTAAACAAAATCATTAAACCTTCTAGGAAATTGTCTTATACGATCAGATAGTTTAACTCTGGAAGCAACAGTCTCCTTATTTTGTTCATCACCAATACTTGTGGTTGAGTGATTAGCACTCCTGAAACAATCATTCTGAGTAACATCATTAAAAGGACAGAGCTATTTTTTTGACATTCCAAACTTTTCCGTCCTGAGTAATTACACTATTGGTAAAAACGTTCTTAATCTGGATTGCATTACCAAATTTGTTAGCTCCTTTATTCATTAAACCTGGTTTAAGAATTCTGACCCAATCACCGACCTGAAATTTATTTACCTTGGTATTCCATTTGTTATTATACCATTTCACAGTTTTGTTCTGCTTCGTTTCAACTCTTTTTGCTGTATCATGCACACATTCCTTATCCGAAAACCTAGCTTGACATTTGTTCCTAAACCACCATGGGCATACACACGATGCCGGGTTTCTACCTTTAAGAAGTTTAAAAGGGCTAACTTCTGTCATGGAATGGGGTGTAATGCGATAAACCCACAAATGTTCTCTTAAAGCATTTATCCAATTGGCACCTAACTTTATGGAATCCGTAACAAAATTCTTGAGCACTCTATTAAAGCGTTCCACCTGTCCGTTTTCGTGTGGTTCGTACAGGGATGTAAATTTGTGTTTGATACCACACTCCTTAAGGTAACTCTCCATCTCCATAGAAGTTAATTGCACTCCATTATCTGTAACTAAAATGGAGGGACAACCATCCCGTGCAAAAATGTCCTTAAAAAAAACAATCACAGCACTCGTTGTAGCCTTAGGAACAAATTTGACCTCTGGCCATTTGGAATGATAATCAATCATAACCAGGGCAAAACGTGAATTCTCAGGCAAAGAATTAAATGGGCCTGAAATATCAAAAGCAACTTTCTGCCATGGTTCTTCAGGCCATTTGACCACTTTCAATGGTGGAACATGCAACCTTAACATTTTTTCACTTGATACACACTCATTGCATTCTCTGACTACTCGATCTATAAATTTATCCATGCCTGGCCACCAAAAGAAACTTCTCACCAATCGCTTCATAGACGAAATGCCGGGATGTGTTTTATGGGCTATGTTAAGTATGATGTCTTGCATGCCTTTAGGAGGAACACACTTTCCTGATTTGAATAACAAAGAACCTTCAAATTCTAGTTCTCCTGATACATTAAAGAATGGTAATAACTCTGGTCTTACCATATTCCTCCTTGGCCACCCTTCTAAAACACATTTTTTTAAATCACCCCACCTGTCATCTAGTTGCTCACAGTTATTCCAACTATCTTCTGTGATATTTTTGAATTGGGTAGGAACGATATCACTAATGGCAACCACAAAATCACATTCTTTGATTATATGAATTTTATCTTGTTCACAAGGTATACGAGAAAAGAAATCAGCTGTGACGTTTTTCTTTCCCGGCACGTACTCTGTATTAAAATTATATTCTTGTAATTTCGAGGTTAACCTTGCAATTCTAGCTGTGGAGTTCTAACCCCCACCTGTGGATAAGATGTTCACTAATGGTTTGTGGTCCGTCCTAAGAGTAAATTTACTGTCCCACACATATAGTCTGTAGTGTTCAACAGCCCAAACGCATGCGAGGAGTTCTCTTTCTATCACGGCATACTTACGCTCACACTCATTTAAAGTGAGTGATGCAAAGGCAACATTCCATTCTTCTTTACCTTCTCTTTGTGAAAGCACTCCACCTAAACCATATAGACTAGCGTCTACCGTGATAATGCATTCCTTTTTCATGCGAAAAGGTTTTAGGGTAGGAGCATTTACAATATCTTTTTTTATACACTCAAAAGCTTTTTGTTGTTCCTCTGCCCATTCATATTTTACATTTTGTCTCAACAGAATTCTTAAAGGCTCCATCTTTGTTGCGAATCCTTCCACAAATTTACTATAATATTCGCACATGCCTGCGAATGATAAGAGTTGTTCCTTGTTGGTTGGAGAGGGAGCTTTCATAATAGCATCAACATTAGTTTTTTTTGGTATAACCCCATCTCCAGACAAAGTATGTCCCAAGTATTCGACTGAACGTTTGAACAGCTTACATTTATGTGCCTTTAGGGTAAGACCATGGTTTTCTAACCTTTTACAAACTTCATTCAAATGTAACATATGCTCAGACTCACTTCTTGAAAATATTAATATATCATCCTGGAAACACTTAACATAGTCATCCACCACCCTGAATATGTAAAACATGACCCTCTGGAAGACCGACGCGGCTGACGCCAGTCCAAAAGGCATTCGTGTGTATTGGTATAAGCCAAAAGTAACCCTGGGCGAAGTGCTACGCTACGCTCGCGTAGTTTGCGAAGCTTGCGCTACTTCGCACAACGCGAATTGCACGTAGCACAGTGCGAACACGCGTAGCGTAGCGTAGCGTAGTGCCGCGGTCATTTTTTGCTTGCTCGCGGTCCTCAACGTCAAGTTGGCGACCGCGAGCAAGCAAAATGACATCCCGGCGAGACTTTTTCCTCGTTCGCGATCAGCAACATCAAGTTGCCGATCGCGAGCGTGGAAAATAAACCTCCCGGCGAGATTCTCAACGCGGGAGGTCAGGTTTCTCATTGCGAGTGGTCGCGTATGCTCGCGACCGCTCGCGATGAGAAACTACCAGTCCGCGTTGAGAAGCTGCCGCTCGAGTAAAAATCTACTCGAGCAGCAGTAAAAGACAGCTCGCACTGTGCAAGTTGCCGTTTTCAATGATTGCACAGTGCGGACAAGCATCCGGCACTGTGCAATCATTGCGAACAGTGCGCTACGCAGTTCGCGTAGTGCTACGCGAAGCTTGCGTAGCGCGAACTGCACTTTGCGTAGCTTCGCGAAGCATTACTTCGCGAACTACGCCCACCCTTAGCCAAAAGGCGTAATGAAAGCAGTGTATTTCTTTGATTCTTCCATCAATTCTATTTGGTGGTACGTGGAGCGTAAGTCTAGCGTTGAAAAAACTTGAGCACCCTCTAACAAAGAAACTACTTCGTTAATATTCGGTAATGGATGACAGTCGATTATAATGTTTGAATTAAGTGCTCTCAAGTCCACACAGACTCTCAGTTTTTGGTCTGGTTTTCGAACTAGAACAATGGGTGAAACCCATTCAGAGGATTCGATAGCTTCAATAATGCCTTCATCTGACAACTCTTTTAACATCTCCTTTAACTCCTCCCTTACGTTGATAGGTACTCCCTTATCTTTTGCTTTACAGGAACAGCATTAACTTTTAAAACTATTTTATGTGAGAAATTCTTCAATTTTCCCAACTTATCACAAAATACTTTGTCATATGTATTGATCAATTTGTTTTCTCTATCACTTACTTTGTCTTCTGTGTTAACCACTGCAATTTTTTTTAATAAACGCTCATCACATAAAGATACTGGTTCACTAGACCTCGGGTTCAATGTTAAACCCAGCTTCCATTGATCACGCCAGCCTAAAACATTCACTCCTTTTTTAGCAATATACAATTTCACTTCTGCACACCTGGATTTGAACTGTAATTCTACCTGAAAAAAACCTTCAATATCAATCTTGGTTCCGTCAAAACTCTCTGCTATTATGTCAGAAGGAAGTAATTTATCATACTGAACAACATGACTTAAGGTTTCTTGGAAGTATTGATTTGTGATGATTGTCCATGGTGAACCAGAATCTACCATGAGCATGAGATCTACACCTAAAATTTGAAATTTACATTTTGGAGATTTCATCACGTTGTCTGGTACACTGTCAATGATAGAAACAACAAAACCTTTGTTAAATTCAGCTACATCACTGACTTTGATGGAATTATCACTATCAACTACATAGGACACTGCTCCACGTGCCTGAGTAGTGTGACGTTTGTTGTCTCTGCACATGCTACTAAAATGTCCTATTCTACCACAGTTTTTGCATTCTCTGCTGATTGCCGGGCAACCTGGAAAGGAAGCAATGTGAGATCTATTACCACATCTATAACATACATTATAATTAATAACATTGTCATTCCTCTTATGAAAATGCGAATTGTTGAATCTGTTGAATTTTCCAGTAGGTAGATGAAATTGCTGATGATGTTCATTCTTATTCTCATTTTTTTGTTTAACGATACATATTTCTTCTTCCATAGATGTTTTATTAGAATTCTTTTGTTTTACTACTTCCATCCATTTCTCAGATTGTTCTAAAGCTTTAGCCTCAGTTATGGTTTCAGTCAAACTGGGATCACCCATGACTCATAATTTCTCTTGAATTTTCTTATTTTTGACATGTACAATTATTTGGTCTCTTATCATTTCATCAGACATTGCGCCAAAATTGCAGTGTAAAGACAGTGCCCTTAAAGCAGTCAGAAAATCATCGAAAGATTCTTCCTCCTTTTGTGTTCTGGTATAAAATTTAAATCTGTTCAAGGCAATGCTCATGATTGGTTTAAACCTTTTCTCCATTCTCATCAAGGCTTCAACATATACATTCAAGTTATCGCCGCTTCCATCGTTGCGTGCAACAATTTGAGGTAAAGTTCTAAATATAACCTGACCCTCAGAACCTAAGCAGTGTAAAAATATATTTTTCTTCCGTTCAGCCCCCATGCGTTCCCCATCTATGGCCTTCATGTAGGTAATAAATTCCTCCTTCCACCTTGACCATGGCATAGGTGGATCACCTTTATTTGTAGGAATTTGGCTGGAGGATCAAATTGCATTGTTTGAATAAATTTGAGTTGAGGATAACAATATAAATAATAAGGTGTTTTTTTTTTTTTTGACAACTCTATGGAGCTTGGAATGACAACAATATAAATTGAATGAGGCTGATAGTCTTGTCAATTATTGCTGCTGCTTGTATAATGTTTAACTAATGATGGATTGAATAATATGAAATATGGCACAAGGTATTGAAAGACGGTAAACTAAATAACTTACGGAATTCACTTAGATCGTTTTCGACGCATATGCGTGAAATTTCACATCTGAACTGGAGTGAAAGTTCTGGCGTTATGAAGACTCCGATGTATCTGACAACCTAGTCCGGTAACCACAGTAACCCAAAATGGCCGCCGGTGACGTGGCACGTAGTGTTAGACAGGCACGTCAGCGTCCAACGTCGTGCATAATCCGTGACAATACTCAGCGCGGATAATGCTCACTGTGGAATGCGCTGACTTGAACAATGCCCAGGAGGATGTTCCGTTCTGTGTGGCACCCGGTGACTTGAAAGATGCCCTTCTTAACGGAACACTCGTTGACGGTAAGGTTGAATAAGTTTCCAAATCAGTGCAGACTTGAAATTGGGCAGCGCAAAGTCGATTCTCCCAAAACAAAATATCCAGAAGCGCTGCAACAACGAATCGCTACCCTCAGTTACAATGAATTTACCAAATACTCCCGCAGGTGCAATCAGAGCACTTTACTTACAGTGACTCAGCCGCTGGTGCGATCAAAACACGTGAAATATATCCAGTAAGTTAAAGAGGATCCAAGTATAATTCCAACAAATTCAACAGCTTGGTTCTACAGTTAATTAGTAGAAGACGAGAGAGAGAAAAAGAAAAAAAAAATCTCTCATAAGGTTATGAAAGTGAAAAATTCATGGATTCAAGAAACACTCTGTACCTGTGCTGATGGTGATGACAAGAGTGGTTCTTTAGCTCGTCGCCAATGTTAAAATAATCCAAAGTCCAGATAAAATAAGATGTAGATTTATTATCAGCACAGCAATGTAGGTCCTTCAATATTCAGCTCCGATGTAATGAGGATGGAGGAAAGATAGAAAAAGAGAGATAGGAAATAATAAGGAAGAATGTAACACATCCCCTTTACCAATGAGAAAAGTAAGAAGTGAGAAAGAAAGACATGACTAAACAAAATCATTAAACCTTCTAGGAAATTGTCTTATACGATCAGATAGTTTAACTCTTGAAGCAACAGTCTCCTTATTTTGTTCATCACCAATACTTGTGGTTGAGTGATTAGCACTCCTGAAACAATCATTCTGAGTAACATCATTAAAAGGACACAGCTATTTTTTTGACATTCCAAACTTTTCCGTCCTGAGTAATTACACTATTGGTAAAAACTTTCTTAATCTGGATTGCATTACCAAATTTGTTAGCTCCTTTATTCATTAAACCTGGTTTAAGAATTCTGACCCAATCACCGACCTGAAATTTGTGTGCCCCAGTTCTTTTGTCTAGGGTGGTTAGTACCCTATTACGTTGAGGCTGTGGGGTGGTGAGTGCCCCAGTGCTGGCCTTCAAGGGTGGTGTGTATCCGGTTACATGTAGGTTGTGGGGCGGTGAGTGTCCCAGTGCTGTTCAACAGGGTGGTGTGTACCCTGTTACGTGTTGGTTATGGTGCGGTGTGTGCCCCAGTTCTGTTCCACCGCCCTAGGTAGTCTTGCGTGTTGTGGGTTTTTCCCAAGGGAAGGGGATGGGGTTAATATTAATATCTTTATTTTTGAGACTGCAATGTAAATGATTTCCTTTGCAATGTAAAAGCTTTTCTTTCGGAATGCATTGTATATATTGTTGTTTGTGTTTGCTTCCTTCACTTCTGCTTTTTGTTTCCCTAAGGAAGGGGGATATGTTATAATTGACTTGTGTCTTTCCTGCTGCTCAGCTACTGTGAGTGTCAGAATGCCTGATGACCTCATGGAATGTTTGAGTGCCTGGCTGGTGTGTGGAGTGGCAGTTGATGGCAGGCAGGCTGAGCGGCAGGGAGGCTGCTCCTGGTGGGGTTACTTTCCATCTACTTATCTTCTTCTAATGAACTTAACCTGGAAGTAAGCTTTAAATAAATCTACCTTCTTTTATACACCTCGGCTAATGGACTTCTAATTACAACATTTATGGCGACGATCTGGAGCTAAGAACCTATCGCATTTACAGATGAAGAGCAACAAGTTTAAAGTAACTAAAAGAAAAGAAACCAGTCAAGCATGCCTCGCAGCCCCACCAGTGTCCACTACATCGGACAGCCCAGCCAAGGCGTGCTGTGTCTTCATCTTGGCATCTTATACTTCTTTTATACGTTAAGGAAGGTTGCCTACATCTTTCAGAAAACCCTGTGCCACAACAAACTTCTACAGTGGAAACAAACGTCGACTGTGCCACAGGAAACTTATTTAGTGTAAGAAGAAGCGAGGTAACCTGTCTAAGTTGCTGCCAACGTCTACAGGGGCAACAATTGTCGTATGTGCCTCGAGAAGTGGATGGACTGCCTGAGAAAGTGAGTTTCTGTCTCCAGTGCGGAGTTCCAAGATTTGATTTTGTGGCTTTTCCAAAGAGTAAGCCCAAGACTTGAGGAATTAAACTTGTGCCGGTTTGCATCATTTGTGACTGTTCGTTTTTGAAAGATCAGTGAACTGTGTTCGGAGAATAATCGTATCGGATTATTTCCTGCCACATTTGCGAAACTACCTGGTGAGAGATTTTTTAATTTACATTATATAACATGTTTATCCTGTTTTCCCTGCTGTCCGGCCTCAAGAGAAAACAGTTACGCTGTAATTCAAATTTAAAATAAAGCTCGCGCACCTTACCTGGTCGTGCTGTCGCGCGGAGCCTCTCCAGAATCTTCATGATGTCTTCTTTATCTCTAAGTTCGCAATACTGCTTTTGGACGTTTTGCAGCTGCAGCGTGCCGCAAGCCACATGGCGTACGTCTCTTGTGCATCACGCCATCTTGAAGTTGGCGTATGCTGTCAGTTTTTCGTTGCCTACTACTGTCAGTGTGTAGGTGTTCTTAAGCAACCTGCCAACCATTGTTCACTTTCAATAAAGTTTATCTCGTGGTTGAGTCGCATCGTCTTCAGCATCGCAGTGTGTGTGGAGACAAGCCTTTCGTCTTGAAGAGTAATGCAGCGGGACCAGCATTAACAGCACCAGACTGTTGGTACAGCACAGGCTGATCTACAATATGCTCGTGGAGGACGATATCGGGTGCGTGAGATCAGTTGCCCATGACTAAGATTCCAAGTTGGAGGACATGGTAGTTGTCCGCTTCTTCTTCTGTAGAATTTGTCTACTATTTCGTTTTACAGCACTGGGACATTTTGGCAATTATTTCACTAACGGAGCAGTTTTAGATGTGTAGGTCGGATGCTCTGCAGTAATACACGCATTGAAGCTGGTGATACACAGGAGGTACATGTGTATTACGATGACGCGATCTTGGTACACATGCACGTAGTTATTTACATTTACATCACACTGTGAAGTTATGTCTACGGACCATGCTGTTTTTCATTGGAGTCATTTTTGTTTTGAGGCCGATTGCATTTCTGCTGCACACTTTAGCGGATTTCCTCTCCCAACTTACTGTTCAGCTTCATGTAGTTATACTACGAGTTTCAAGTCAGCTTAGTCTGCATTGTTCAGAAGTTTTCGGGTGAGAAGTCGCTCACCGGTGCTGTTGTCATGCCATCCCCGCACAGAGAGTCTGCATAATTTTGTATGCTATTGTGTAGTCCATTCATTACTGTATTTGTTCCAAGTTCTCTTTACAGATGTAGTATCCCTGTTTAAGGGATGGGAGTGGGTCTTAGTCCCACATCTCTTTTCCACGTTTTTGGTAACTGTTTAAAGGAGTATTTCCCTTTGTTACTTTTGGGTGGTTCCATGTCCCTTACAGGAGGGATGGTTTTGAATATTAGGCACTTCATTACATTTATGCTCCTCTACACAGGGGTTTATTTATGTTATATTGGTAACCCTAGTGACCACTTTTTAGAATTCGTGTAGATATTTTATCCCTGCCTTGGGATGGGAGTGGGTTCTCAGCCCCATGTCCCCTTGTTTCAGATATTTTATCCCTGCCTTGGGTTGGGAGTGGGTTCTCAGCCCCATGTCCCCTTGTTTCAGATATTGTATCCCTGCCTTGGGATGGGAGTGGGTTCTCAGCCCCATGTCCCCTTGTTTCAGATATTTTATCCCTGCCTTGGGATGGGAGTGGGTTCTCAGCCCCATGTCCCCTTGTTTCAGATATTTTATCCCTGCCTTGGGATGGGAGTGGGTTCTCAGCCCCATGTCCCCTTGTTTCAGATATTTTATCCCTGCCTTGGGATGGGAGTGGGTTCTCAGCCCCATGTCCCCTTGTTTCAGATATTTTATCCCTGCCTTGGGATGGGAGTGGGTTCTCACTCAGCCTCATGTCCCCTTGTTTCAGATATTTTATCCCTGCCTTGGGATGGGAGTGGGTTCTCAGCCCCATGTCCCCTTGTTTCAGATATTTTATCCCTGCCTTGGGATGGGAGTGGGTTCTCAGCCCCATGTCCCCTTGTTTCAGATATTTTATCCCTGCCTTGGGATGGGAGTGGGTTCTCAGCCCCATGTCCCCTTGTTTCAGATATTTTATCCCTGCCTTGGGATGGGAGTGGGTTCTCAGCCCCATGTCCCCTTGTTTCAGATATTTTATCCCTGCCTTGGGATGGGAGTGGGTTCTCAGCCCCATGTCCCCTTGTTTCAGATATTTTATCCCTGCCTTGGGATGGGAGTGGGTTTTTAGTCCCATGACCCCACGTTCACAGTTATTTACATTTGGGATGGGTTTCAGCCCCATTTCCTTGTTATTAGTATTCACACCTTCGTGGTCAACCCGCTTGTTGTGGGGTTATGGGGTGTTTTCCCATTTACGCAGTTTTTAGGGGGTGATTGTCCCACCTATGTCAGTAGTAATGGGTGTTAGTCCTATTTACTTAGTTTAAAGGGGGGTGTTAGTCCCACCTTTGTTATTTTGGTGTTGGGTGTCAGTCCCTTCACTTCGATGTACGTTGTCATGTGTGTGGTTAAGTCATTTTGTGATGCCACACTTTGCTGCACCTGTATTCACATGCTGCACAAGTCCTTGGGTGTTAGTCCCATGTGACGTAATCTGTACATTTGGGTGTTAGTCCCAATCAACGTTTTCCTTTTTCACTTGGGTTTTAGTCCCATACTGCATTAAGTTATATGTGCTTTTAATTCTGCTTCTTATATTTGAAATTTGCCCCAGTACCAAAAATCCAATGGTGAATGTGTGCTTTATAAGAGCAATTAACATTACATAACATAACATTTAAAAAAATAAGTTTACTTTATTTAAAGTTGACTTCAGACATGGTGGTCTAATGACCCTAGAAGGCCACCATTCCTGTGATGGCCACCAATTGGAAAGAATTGTAATGTGCGACCTGCCTCATTAGTATCCATGAGGGAGGGCTCAATATCATGTCCTACACTAAATTTACATTTTATGAACTGACCTATTAGTACATGGGTCAATTCATAAAATTCTACACTGGTAGCAAAAATACTCATCGCAAATTACGACCAATTTTTTGCGACCAGTATTTAGTCCTTCGGGCCCTAAATCTTCACTGCTCAGGTAAGCAATCAGGTATTGTCAAGGAGATTTTGAAGCCCATCCTTCCATCTCAGACCAAGAACCGCACATCCTTGTTAATAGGAACCCCTCGCAACATCACCTTTAATACTGCTCAAGGCACTAGCAAAAAGTCTGGCAATTGGGATATTTCATTCGTTTCCCTGCAGGACTGCCTGTAAAACACACAGCTTTTCAGGAATTCTTGTTGGAATGCATCTTGAAATGATGCAGCATTTGACTCACTTTCTTCCAAATTTTTCTCGACGGGGTTCAAAGGGGGGCACAGCGAATGGCACTAGAAATGAACAGAGACTGGTGCGCTGCATGCGCCGCACTGGGGCCCTTTCCGCAGTTAATCAGAGGTTTTTAGCAACCTCTGATTTATGAGGGCCATCTATTGTTACATGGGAGGACAGGTCCTCGCTGCAGAAAGTACACTGTAGCAGGCACATCAAACTGGCATTTAATTCCAAGCCCTTAGTTCAGCTCCGGCTCATTAATCTGCCGGCGCCGCATTAATCACATCCAAATACACACTGGATGGACGCTCCCAGGCCTGTCTGACAACTCACTGCGGCCAGAAGCTCTTAATTCTGCATGTGGCGCTTGGCGCGCCTTATGGGGGTGGATGTCGGGAGTCCGCACCTGCGCGTGAAGGGGGTGAGGGTGAAAGGCGGGCCTTGTGCTGCACTCAGTTCCTTATGACATGGTGTCTCTGTCTGCACTGGGGTGGGGCACTCATTCATTCTGACTCTGACTATGGTCTAGGGTAGGGGTGTCCAGCACAGGTCCAGGCCAGATTTCGAGGCAATCCGCATAAAATGCGCTGACATAAAATGACTGTATGTTGTATTCGTCCAGATAGTCCGTGGCAATGCTGTAAATCAATGGCAGTCGTGGGCCTGCGTTGGACTCACACGCCCCCTATGGGCTAATGTACCTTTTTGCAAGATTTTTATGAAAGAGCAGGTCACAGTTAGCAATCCACGTTAGGGCTGTCTCAGACTTTCATCTTTTGTATCTGTGACCTACAAGCTGCACAAATATTCTACAGCAGGTGCACGAACCAACTGAGATATCATAGTATCAAAATGTGCAGGTGTTTTCCGGTGACTGCAGACAGAACCGAGTGCAGCCAAACTCCCAGCTCGTGGCGCTTAAAACACTGACTACAGTTCTCTGCGCGCATTTTTAACAGATAATTGTCCTCCTATTTGCTTTAATAATTGTTTGGAAATAGTTCAGACTGGTTTTTTGAATTCATTTCCAGCTGTATTTGGTATTTTATGTTTATTTTTTCAAAGGACAAAAATACTGGCTTTTGCTGATTTTACCAATATTTTTGTGGGTTTTGGCACTAAAATACTGGTCATGTTGGTAAAATACTAGTCATGCGGCTGCCCTATGCCTACACTGACCAATGTGCTGAACACTGAGCTAGCACCAGGCGCTTTACTTGTTTGCTTTACCCTGCCGAGTAGGCAGATCGCGTCATTGGCATTTGTCGCTTTAACTTTTAAAGATTGTAATCGTTTTTTAAATATAACCGTGCTGGTAAAGTTGAAGGGGTTATCCTGGCAGAGTTACTGATTTGGGGGCGGTTTTAAGGGGAAGATTCTCGTTCAGCTGCTTTTCACTGAAGGGATAACTGGCGCACCCATGTTTTTTCTCGCCTTCCAGGATGCGAACGGCCGCCATTTTTGGTTCCACTCTAGTGTTTGTCTAATTGCTTGGAGAGGGGGAAAGCCCTAAATGAGACAACAGCGAGTCCGCACAGCCCAATTTACTGAACAGAGCATTAGTACCAGTCAATCTACGTGGTAGTAATATTTTGCCAAGTAGGCAGATGGTGACATTGGTATTTGTCGATTTATCTTTTAATGATTTGAATCCTTTTTTCAACATATTAGCCCTGTTAGTGTTGATAGGGTTTATCAGGGCAAAGTTATTGATTTCGATGTTGGTTTTAATGAGTTGATTCTTATTGTTTTGCACTGAAGGGAGTTTGATTAGGAGACCATTGACCACCAATTCTTTCTCCTTCCTTCCGGGACATGAACTGCAGCCATTTTAAGAGTCAATCTAGTGCTTGTCTGATTAGTCTGAGGGAGAAAGTAGATATAAATGAGACCGCAGGAACATTGCGCAACAAGTGCACTGTTGGCGCACCATGGGTGTACCAAAGGCAAGTCCACTTGCGCCAATTGGCACCTGTCGATGCCCGGATCATGCCAAGTGGCCACTCAACACAGTTGAGTGTATATACAAGTGAGTCCATCAAGTTTGAACACTTGGACCCTTTAAATTTATTTTTTCACAAGAATAAAATCAACTGGCCTAATCAAGCATCCTTAACAGAGATGGATATTTTTGTTTAAAAGATTGTATCGCTTACAAAAAGGGCAGGGACGCCGGAATAAGTACTGAGAAGGTTTTCTTATAAACACACTCAGCCATTACTAAAACCCCAGGAATTAAGGAACTGATTACTGATTACAAACTAGACTTGGTGGCTATTACACAAACTTGGTTCACCATTCACTCCTTGGACGTCTTAAAGGATATCACTCCACCGAGGTAAGCGCTATTTGAAATACATCAGTTATCGCGACCTGGAGGCAGCTTAGCTTTCTTGGTTAAGAAATCTTTTCAATGTACAGTTCTTAATTCCATTTGTAAACCGACCTAGAAGCAATGAGGATTGAGTTATCAAGTCTAGGTAATGTTCCATGGATGCTGGTTTTGTGCCGTACCCTCCCTCGGCAAACACAGAAGTATATCAGGCTCTAGCTTCCTTTTTGACAAGGTATGTCTACCAAAAGTCACCTGTTATATTAGGAGATCTAAATGTCCATTTTAATGCACTCATAGAGGCACTAACTAGGGAATCTGTTGAGTTATTGGCTCTTTTTGATTTAAGACTGAACTTATATCTTCCAACCAATATTAAGGAAAATCCTTAGTGTATTGCTGTCGAGCAAGATGCTGATCTTGCAATGTTATTAGATCAATAATCAATTCTAGCAGCTGGTAATTTGATTTCTCTTATGTGGAGGTCTAAGAAGGAGAGCTGAGCAGCCCAAAGCTGTTTTTCTTCTTATTTAGCGCCTCCTAAGCTCTCATTACGAGCAGCGGAACAACATTGGCACCGAAACTACAACGAGGCAGCTAGGAAGGTATGGTTAAAACTAAACCTGGATTTCAAAAAGGAATTAGGGAATTCCCAAAATTTTTTTGGGCAATAAAATCTTCAACCAGCCAAATATTTTGGCGGCAATTTTTACAGTGATGAGAGTTATGAGACCCCCTTAAATTCCGATCTACCTGAATGCCCAACAGAGCGCTGTAACTCCACTGCTGACTTCTTTGGGAAGAAAATCACTAACATCCAAGTCGCTTGGATTCAGGCAAATACCAACCACCTCTAATACAAACAAACTGCTCTACAGGATCCAAAAGTCAATTTTAATGCATTTCTCTCTCGTGAGAGATTCTGAGTTTAAGGCACTGGTCTCTGGCAGGAAAGCCACTGTATCGCCGAGTGATCCCCAACCTCAGACACTACATAAAACGATGACACTCTGCAGCCCGGACTAGTGTTGAGCAATAGTAAACTCCTTGCTGCTATCTGGGATGGTTCCTGAACCTTTGTACACTCATTACTGAAAAAGCCTTCTCCCGATCCTGACAATTTAGCTATCAGCCTGCGTCACAACTACCCTAGACTATGAAGCTGCTGGAGAAGCTATTTTTCAACAAACCAGTAGTTTTGAGTCGAACCATCAGTTACACCCTTTAAGATGAGCTTTCACTCAGATCATAGCACAGAATAACCATATTGGCGGCCCTAGATGATCCCTGTAGTTGCGCCGACTCTAAAATTTTTGCTACTTTGATTTTGCTTGATTTGTCAGCGGTGTTTGATACGATGCAACACTGGATTCTGCTTGCTTAACTGGAGGAACTGGGTATAAGAGATGTAGTGTTTGATTGGTTCAGTGACTTTCTATCAAAGCCCACCTGCCAGATCTCCCTTCTGTCAGATAGTTCATCAATATGTGTACAGTGGAGATGCCTGAGGGATCCATTCTCTCACCCTTGCTGTTTAGTCTTTATATGACACCGCTTTCTTCCCTGAATGAATCTTATGGTTTGAGGTTGTTCTCCTATGCAGATGACACCCAGATTACTGCGTAGATTACTGGGATGAACAAAATATTGCAAACCAGTTACACAGTTGCTTAACTCAAGTATGTCACTGGATGGTGGCTAAGCATCTTACATTTAATGGGGACAAGCTGGAGATCCTGTGTCCCATTATTCCTTCGCCTTTTTGGAATTGTATTTTTTGGCGGATGTATCAGGTGCTCTACCCTCACGGTTCCCATAGTGAAAGCTGGTGCGTATGAATACACCGCCAACTGACTCATTTCAAATTGCCAAGGTATTGAAATTCTGCTTTTTCCATCTTCATTTCTTAAACGGCATTGTGTACTTATTTTCTGTACCCCCAAAGGTTAAAGATATTGAACACATTCATTTCAGCAAGGCTGGATTATTGCAATTCGATATAATTGGATCTCCCATTGTATCAGTTACGCAGACTCCAATTAATTCAGAACTCTGCTGCCAGGACCGCACTGGGCGTCTGTCCAAGAGAACATTGATCATCAGCGTTATCATCTTTACACTGGCTCCCGGCATTATTTTCAAAGCAATGCGCCTGGTACAGGGCGGTGTATGCTCCACAATGCGCCTGGTACAGGGCGGTGTATGCTCCACAATGCGCCTGGTACAGGGCGGTGTATGCTCCACATCAGCCTGGTACAGAGAGTGGTATATGCTGTACATCGCTCACTGTTGAAGTCCTGGTTTAAGTGGTATTATCCCTCCAGGCAACTAAGACCAACAAAAAAGAAGTTACTAACAGTGCCGAAACCTCGACGCAAAGCAATGGGAGGTAGGGCTTTCTCAGTAGTTGCAGCCACACTCTGGAGTTCTCTCCCTTTTCAGCTGAGAAGTGACGATGCCCTATTTAAATTCTGGCAAATGCAGAAAACTTTGTTGTTGCCCACTACATAGGTCTCTCATAGTAAGGAGGATGTGGCCTAATGGCTAGAGCGGTCAACCTCGGAGCTGGAGAACTGGGTTCAAGTCTTGGAGGGGACGCTCAACATCCTGTGATTCTGGGCAAATCACTTAATCACCCTGTGCTTAACAAAATGAATGTGTCCATCTGTAACACAACTGGTGCTCATTTAAAGCTCTCTGACACATTTGGGTCGAGTTTGCGCTATATAAAAACTCGACAAAATAAAACACAGTCATGGCAATTGTTTCATAGATTTTTGGAACTCCGAGAAGCCCTTTCAAAGGGTTACGGAGTGCTAAATAAATATTACAAATAAATTAAACAAGAAGGTAGCCTTAAACCATGGACTAAATTATTCATGAAGCTCCTCAAGAGTCCGCGTTGGAAGGCTATGGACTTCGAGGATGCCCTATTGGGCACTAAATCAGCAGTATACCTCCCCAGGTGCTGCAAGTGCAGAAAGCTGGGATACATTAATGAAACGGGTTTTATAAAGGGAATATTGTGACCCAGCGGGATAACCAGACACTAAAATTGTCAGCGGGTATAAGTGGTTTACAAGATGGAAATGTTTGACAGATGTTTTGGGTAGCTTTCTGAATGATTGATTTCTTAGCTCCTCTGGTAAGGAGTTCCAGAGTTTGGGCGCTAGATAAGAGAAGGATCTTCCTCCTACTCTATATTACTTGAAATTAGGGATCTCCAATACATTCCGTGGCGGTAGAACAAAGTACTCTGGATGGGTAATATTTAAGGATCTTATTTTTGATATATTGGGACCCATAGGGGGTCCTGATATATTCCTAGGGAGAGGATGTGGTGCAGCGGGCAGAGCTGCTTACTCAGGATTTCGGCGTCAGCACAACATCCTGTGATTCTGAGCAAATCACTTAGGGGCATATTCACAAGGACTTATCGCCGAGTTATCCCCACCTTAACGCATCAAAAGTGGAGATAGATTTAACGCCCTATTCACAAGCGTGTGCAAACTGCAGACATCGCCAGTATTCCCGCGATAACTGCCGCAAATTTTACCCCCACGGGTCACATCACCAACTAACCCTAATGAGATGCAGAGTAGGCGTTCCCGTGCAAAAACTCATGAAAAAACCACAACACCACTTTCACAGCGAACTGCCAGATCTGCGATGCGAACCAAAAACAGGCGATAAGCCGCGGTAGCAGCAGGGAATTAACACCTGCCTTTTGCCGGTGTTAAGCAGGACGACTACCTGCCGCATGAAAGGGAGCCCAGCCAAGAGCCACATCTGAAGACCCACAGATGCCATGGAGCCAATGATCTTGCAGCTCGGAGACCCATGAGGGCCACAACACCCACCGCCACCACCCCCAGGGCCGCCACCACCCCCAGGACCCGCCCACCCGGACCACCACAGAGGCAGCGTACACAAAGACAGCGGACCCACCGTAAACGCACCAGCCGCACAGACCAAACGCCAGAGGAGGACATTGCCCACTACAGGCCCAAAAGGACAACCATCCTCCGCATCCTGACCCACATCGCCCACCTGCTGACGGTACCAACACAGCGGACAACCAACATCCGTCCGCAGACAAAGCTGCCGGCTGTGCTGCACATGTTGGCCTCTGGTACCTTCCAACCCACAACTGCCAGAGTCGGAGGAGTCACACAGCCAGCCCCATCCAAGTCCATGACACCTGTCCTGGATGCCATCATCAGCCTGGTACCCCAGCACCTCCACTTCACCCACACTGTGCAGGAGCAGCTGGAGACCAAGCAAGGCTCCTACGCCATAGCTGGATTCCCTCACGTGTCGGGGGCAATCGACTGCACATATGTACCCCTCGTGCCCCCTGCCGACACTGCACACAACTACCGCAACAGAAAGCACACGCATCCCATAAATGTGCAGGCAATAGTGGACCACCGGGGACTCCTCAACAATGTCGTGGCCAACTCCCCAGGCAGAGTGCATGATTCCTACATCGCCCGACAGTCCATCATCAACCAGCGCTCCCAGGATGGCACCTCTGGAAATGCAGTGCTCGTTGGTAAGTACCAAATGAACACACCACACACCTCCACCCCACAGTCATGCAACTCACGACACTGGCAATGGGCACGCAGCAGAACTACATGCAACATGCCACACAACATGCCAACCGACCAGACACAACAACACAACTCCATTTGGAACCTGGGCTTGCCATGCACACAACCCAGCCACGGCATGGCACCACAGCCACACAATAGCAGAATGTGAGGAGAGGCTTGGAGCAGGCATGTGCGAGAGCGGCAAGTGACTAATGAATGAGAACCTACCCAATGCCAGGTGTGGCGTGGATGTGCCGGACAGACTTCAGTGTGCAAACCATGGAAATGGCCATGTGGACATTAACTGCTGGTGCATGGAGTGTAGTGGCCAGTGGACGCTACCATGTCCCCACAGGCTGTGGGGCAGAACACTAAAATGTCGCACGTTACGTCCCCCCCTGTATGCGTGGGTGGAGTGGGTTGGCCCTGCGTATGCCAGGCCTGCGTAGGGGTGTGAATGAAAAGCCTGTCGCACTGGGCGTGGTTCTCATTCGGAATGGCCAACGTGTCTGCCAGTGCAGCGCCTCTCAGCCCGCCACGAGGCTGGCGCCGTGCGCATCGGGGCCTGCGTCCCTGTGCGCCTGCTGCACCCCGGGCCGCTGGTCCCCAGACCCGTCATGCCTGCCCCAGCGCACCAAGGAGGCTCCGCTCACCTGCCGACACCGGCGTGTGTCAAAGAGGGCCCACCACGTGCCGGTGCAAGCTCCAAGCCCCAGTCCCGCGACCTTTGCAGCCTCCGCAGACCATCGCTGGCCTCCACGACGCTGGCCCACAGTACTCCTTTTTCATTGACATACTCCACCGGCGTACTCTTCGGCCCAGTTGTTGGTACATGTTGTACTGAGTCGTGAGTTAAGAATGGCAGTGACCCCAAGTCTGTGGCAGCGTCCACATCACTATACTCCCTCCGATCAGTGAAGCCAAGTCTGCATCGCAAGCCTGCAACACGTGGTGCCACTAACCCTGTTCAACGCAAGCCTGCGACACGTGGTGCCACTAACCCTGTTCAACGCAACCAGCGACACATGGTGCCACTAACCCTGTTCAACGCAAGCCGGCGACACGTGGTGCCACTAACCCTGTTCAACGCAAGCCGGCGACACTTGGATGAGGGCTCAGGCCTACACTGCGGCCCAGTAGGTCCCACATGTGGAACTGTGTCCTGAGTCTTGAATGGCAGTGACCCCAAGTCTGTGGCAGCGTCCACATCACTATACTCCCTCCGATCAGTAAAGCCAAAGTCTGCATCGCAAGCCTGCGACACGTGGTGCCACTAACCCTGTTCAACGCAAGCCGGCGACACTTGGATGAGGGCTCAGGCCTACACTGCGGCCCAGTAGGTCCCACATGTGGAACTGTGTCCTGAGTCTTGAATGGCAGTGACCCCAAGTCCGTGGCAGCGTCCACATCACTGAACTCCCTCCGATCAGTGAGGCCAAAGTCTGCATCGCAAGCACACGACACGTTTCTGTGGGCCCGTGCTGACCGCTGCCCCCGGCCTACACTGCGGTCCAGTAGGTCACACATGTGGAACTGTGTCTTGGGTAAGATATGGAGGAGTCCACACCATTGGACACGCCTCATCGCAGGCGGCCTCCCCTATCAGCACTGGTGCCACTAACTCTGTGCGCAATGAGTCATGGGCACTTTCTGGTTGGACTTTGGTGGCGTCTGAGTCCATGGCCTGGGGGTTGTCTGCATCATCATCTGGCTGGGACGGACTTGGTGTTCGACATGTTTCTGTTCCATTCATCTCCACCATAGTGACTGTTTCTGCGTGGTTCTGCACTCTGCATCATGCCCTGGGGGTACACCTTCCACTGTCCACCGAGACACTCCGCGACAACCCCCTTTGTCATCTACGAGAACCTGCTCTGCTCTCGTGACCCTGCCCCAGTGCACCGCAAGTCAGCGGCCCGTGGCGGAAGGCCCGTGCAGGATGCTGTGCATCCGGGGCCACTAACTCTGTGCAGCTCAAGTCATGGGGCCTTTATGGTTGAATGGTTGTGTCCTTAACGATGTACACTGTTGTCATTTTTTGACTGCACCAGGCACTCCATGACGGCTGGTGTACACACACCCCACACACATCCAACACAGGTGTCACTCGACATGTGAGCCTGCTAATAAAAGTGGCCGGGCGCACGTGCCCGTAGCCATTCACACCATCTAAGCAAGTGGGTCCGTGTGGTCATTATGTCAGCATGATGGGCCCGAGCCCTGCAACATCACAGTGTGCTGTCTTCAGCAGACAATACCATGTCACCTCAGCAGTGGCTGAGACCTTGGACATGTAGCTTCTCCCGCCCCCCCTGCATGCACAAGCGGTGTGTGCTGGTCCGGCGTATGTCAGGTCAGCGCAGGGGTGTGCTGATTCGGCAGGGGGATCAGGGCGTGGCTCTGGTCTGGCCTTGAGCAGGAAGTGTGGTAAGCGTGTCTCTGTGTTGGAGTGTTGTCGCCACCGGGGCCACAGTAGTCGATGTTGCAATGTAGCATGCACCCGGAGGACGGGCCCGCACTTATGGGGAATGTAGGAGCACAAGACCGCTCGGGGTCTTGGCTCATACATGCCAAGTGTTATGTGTATCAGTCCTGTGGCTGCATAAGTCAGATGCCTAGCCTCATTCGCAGTGTGATCACAGCCAGCCATGGACTGTACACCTGTGTCCGCCCTGTCTAGACCATTGGCCTACACTCACGTGGCCACACAGCCTCAACGGCCAGCTTCACGGTGTTGTTGGCATGCCGCCGGACATGCGCAGACAGGCATGACAATGGGGTGCCATAGGAGTGCACGTGATACAACCGTGCAGCGCACACATGTGTGGGGGCTCGTGGGAGGGAGGAGCAGCTGTGAGTCAACGTGACACCCAGTGTGGCCGCTCATGTGCCACGTGCTCAGCATATCATCCATGATTCCCTGGGTCGCAGACATCCCACCCCACCCACGACAGGCCTCTGTACATCTCCTGTATGCAAGCAGATGGTGAAGTTACTGTAGGGATGAAAGGTCCTTTGTCTGAACTATCAGGCGGTAGCACATCTGCAGCTCCGAGCTGGGACTTGCATGTGCCCAGCACCCCCTGACAGATACAATAGCATTTGCTGGCGACTCCCACACTACGCACTGCCCGAAGTGAGACCAACTTGTACACATCCCACACTCTGAAGTCCTTGGTCGTAGTTAGCGTGCGTGAAATGGCCTTGACACGTACTCCCACCCCACCCCAGGCCTGCACCCGTTGGACACAGACACTGCTCATTGCTCCGAGCTGTGGCATTTCATCCACAGGACTGGCGTGGGTCAGCACAGTGCCGCTTCAAGCAGAGCCACTGACGCAATGGCAGACCATCCCGGACACATGCACAACTCCAGTCACGTGGACCTGTACCGTGCACGTCTGCTGCATGTACTGGGGGCACTGCCATTGGCGGTGCTGCGGATCGGTTACCGGCTAAGCTTCCGCCTTGCCAACGTCACCTGCGTTCAGCCTGTGTTGCATTGTCGCTCGTGCATATTCGAGTGGACCATGGATGTCTGCCTCTCCAACGTAACGGTAGCTGACCTGGATTTCGATGTGTGTGTGCGCCCCCTGTTGGCCCACGACCAGGAGTGTCACCGTGATGCCCGTTTATGGCATGCCTGGATGATTGGCATGCATGCTGGCAACTGGACCTGGGAGATTGCATGAGTCGTCGTGTGCAATGACCACATTGAGCCGCTCCCCTATTGGGCTTTAGTGCCAATTGGGGCCAGGGGTTGGAGTCAGCACATCTGTCCGGGACAGCTGATGGGTTACGTCGCCAACATGTTAGATGTGGTGGACAACGAGCTCTCATTGGAAATGTTGGCCTACGCTGCTGCACTCGCGTTCATGGACGAGTGACAACGTACCTGCAGCCACAAATGAATGTGACCCATTGCACGTGTCCTGACGCCTGGTTGCATGTTGGGGATCTGGTCACATGTCCCAAGACGACAGTGGACATGGCTGCATTGGCCTGGACTCCGGATCCATGCGCGGACAACCAACGCGGGTTGGCACTGACTTGTGTGGGTGATGGACTTCACCGGGGTGGACATGGGCGCTTTCCAGCGTTCCTCATTCAGACATGCTGCTGCATTGGTCTGCATGTCGTGGCACTTCTCTTGGCCGTACTGACACGCAATTGTTGATAAAGTTTCCGCACCTTCACTTGTCTCCAACTGTGATGAGTGTTGACGTGTATGCCAATGTGTGTGTCACGGCCTATCTGGGTCCCTGCCATACATGCATTGCTACCCCATCAGGGCTGTGGGTTTGTACTTGTGCATTATCATGTCCCTGTTTCGTGCTTTGCCAGATGCGTATGGCCATTTTCCGGCCACAAGCGGGTGCACTTGTGTCCTGTGTTCGGTTGGTCAAATGTTGCTGTTTGTGCCACATTGTGTTCGATGTTGGGGTGCTCTGCTTCCTATGTGTGTGTGCTGCATTGTGTGTGAGATGTCCCTTCAGCTCTGATTTGGCTCACCCTTCTCCCTTTCAGGCAGTGTGGTTTTCACTTCTGTGCTTGTTCAGTGGTGTGATATTGCCGAGTTGTGTGACTTGTGCTGTTGGTTGGTGTTTTTACTCTTGGGCATGGTTTGTCTGCAGTTGTGCTGTGCTTAATTGTGCATGTGTGCCATTGTTCTCATCTCCCCCCGTCCCCCCAGTCCCTGGTCGTTCCTCTCCCTGTTGCTGTTGTGTCTGTTGATTTTGAGCAGTTTCCGGTCCCCGACTCCTGCCACCATCTCCAGACTGATGTGGTGGACACCGTTTCCTCCATGTCATCCAGCTCCTGGTGTGGCGCTGGACTCCCACCTCCGGTGTGCATTGCTGCCTTCTGGTTGTTGGCGTGTTTCTGCTTGTTTGTGCGTTTCGCTGTTCTGGTTTTCTTCCATTGCCCTTCTCCGCTCTCCGGCTGCATTCACCTTGTCCACGATGGACTGCCATGTACAATGTTTTGTTGCCAATGGGGCTTGTGGGGTTGTGTACTAGCTCCAACTGCCTCCATTGTGCTTCGCTGTTGTTTTCTGTTTGGTTTGTCTTCCTTTTTCCTGCTTTTGTTGTGCTTATTCCCGCATGCCGTGTGTGTGTCGCGGGCCTGGCGCTGCTTATCGCTGCTTTCCTCATCGCGACTGGGCTCATCGCACGTTTTTTGGTGTTGGGATTTGTGGTTTTATCTCCGTTGAGGTGGTTGTATCGCGGACATTGGCCGCGTTTTCGGCAGACTAACGCATGGTTCCGCCGTGTTGTGAATTCCACGTTAACACGGGGTTATTTTCCCGCGATAGACTGCGATGTGTAAAGTTGCGTTAACATTTTTTGGAGATGTTTAGCGCACGTTCTTGTGAATATCCCCCTCAATCTCTCTGTGCCCACTGACAGCACCTGGATACCCTCATGGGCGATAAGCTGCATTATATAAATCTACAAATTTTAACTTTTAAGTTGTGTATTGCTTTTTGGATAAAGCATAATGTATTGAAGACTGTAGGTTTGTGCACTGGGAGCCAGAGAAGAATGTCCAAACTGAGCCCTAATGGTGGTGCATCTTGAGACATTAAGGATTAACTGGATGGCTGAGTTCTGCACCATTTTTAAGCAGTGAAATAGAAATTCTGGCAGGCCTAAGTAGACAGTATTGCCTTTATCCAGATGGGAGGATATGTGTAATCATTTTGTGGCAAGAGATTGGCAGAACAGGAGGATTTTTCTAAGGAGCTTGATTATATGTAAGCATGTGGCTGCCATTTTGATGATATGGCTGGTGAGTGAGAAGTTGTTAACAAACACCACACCCAAGTTTAATCGTTTTAATGGGTGCTCGGGAAGGACCTAAATATTCCGGCCAGCATTGAGACCCCATCGGATGGTGATTGTCAAACGATATATTTTGGTCCTATCACCATTGAACTTCAGGTGATTAGTGTTCGTCCTGGTAGCCACTGTGCCCATATATTTGCAGAATTATTTTCAGGCGGCGTTGACTCTTTCTGTTATGGACACGATGACCTTAGTATCATCTGTGTATAATATAATTTAAAATGCAAGGGATTGTATAAGGGCTGGCAAATATTTAAGAAGGTAGACCAACGGGAGGAGCCCTGTGGGACTCTGCAGTTAAGTGAGAAGGGAAGGGACTGATATCGCTTGAGGGAAACAATTTGCTGCCCATTGTGAAGAAATGATAGCAGCCAATATTCCAAATTTGAACGGTCTGGATAAGAGCATTGTGTGTGAGACAGTGTCGAATACTGAGGACAAGTCTAATAGGACAACTGTGGCAGGTCCAGCATATATGTTAGATCATCCAACACCATTAACAGGGTAGTTTCTGTACTGTGCCCTGGACAGAATCCTGATTGGGGGGGATGCCAAGTGCATTTTCTTTCAAAGAGTCAGGAAGATGCCCGTTTACATCATTTTCTACCAGTTTGGAGAGGAGGGGGAAGAAGGAGATGGGTATATAACTAGCAAGGTTGGCTACATCTAGATTAGGCTTTTCTAGAAGGGGAGTTATAATGGCTGCCTTCCCGCTGTCAGGAACCGTGGCGATTTCCAGGAAAGGTTAGATAGTTAGGCTAGCACTGGGCCGAACTTGTAATCCAGTAAGTGCAGGTTCCGAGGAGGATATGGGTCCAGTGGTGCTCCCAATTTAACACTTGGACCTTACAATTGGGAGAGTGTAACATATCATTCCTGTGCTCAAGTGTTTTGGGACTGGCCACACACGAGGGGAGGTTTTTATGTATATTTTCTCTAGTGACGTCTGAGCTGATTTACTAGAAACCCCTGAGCAAATTTGGGACCACAGTGAAGTAGAGACCCACTCCCTCTGTATGTTTACAGTCCAGGATGATCCAAATGAATATAGGGTTTACTTGTTAGGCCCCTGGTAAGTCCAGGCAAAGGAGAGTCAAATATTAACGGTCGGGCGAAAATACTGTCCAACAGTAATCCTTTCGGACAGTCAGACGGTCTGTAATGACTAAAATGGTGGCGGTGCCTACCAGGCACTGCATTAGGCATTATGATGTTCCTTTCCGCCAGCCCTTTAATGGCGGTGAACCCGCCATGAAAAGGCTGGCAGAAAGGGACATTGGGGGCCCATAGCCGGCCCCCCTTAGCCCCTGAACCCCAGACACAGGACCTGGGGGGCACATAGGTACCGCTACATATCCCTGCACCATGTGGCAAGCACCGCATGGTGCCTGCCATATAGTGCAGGGATATGTCAAGTGTCGCTATTTTGCATTGCGACCGCCGTGGTGGTGGTCACATCCTAATGGCTACTGCGGGACCGCCAACATCCTTTCGGGTGGTCCCAATCCCTGATAGGGTGGTGGGGGGACATAAGTCCGCCCGCCATCGTAATCGGGCCCTATGTACTGAAATGAAATGAAATGAAAAGACCATTTATTGAGCGCGGTAGCTACCCTCAGGCGTCCTAGCGCTACGGACAATGCCTATAAAAAAAAGACCATTGAATTATTCAGTTTTATTGAAGAGCAGAGTTTTTAGATGTTTACGGAACAGAAGTAGGTTGGGTTCTGATCGCATATAGAAGGGGAGGGAGTTCCAGAGTTTAGCTGAGTTATAGGAAAAAGACCGACCCCCACATCTGACTTTCTTGATCCTAGGAACTGTCGTGAGGAGAGAGGAAGCTGATCTAAGCTGTCTATTTGGATGGTAAGGGGTGATCAGTGAATGATTGATGACAGCACCTGTACTGGCTTTGGGAGTTACCTACACCTGCCCTATTTCCCGTGCAGCACCGCTACATTTCTGACATCCTATCCAGTAGCAGCTGATGTGCCGTCGGAGTGGAGGGGCGAGGGCACGGGGGACAACGGATGAAGAAAACAATAAAATACAAAGCAAAAAAAAGAACTTACCTGCCACATCGTGCCAACCGAAACGCCGCTCTTCTGTTTCTTCCTCGCTGCAGCACAGGCTCCCAGCCTTCCCTGCGGCCAATCCTGATTCTGCTCTCATGCATGAGAGCAACATCAGGATTGGTCTGAGCGCCCTCGATTTGTGCTCCCAGGGAGAATGGGAGCCTGTGACAGCTGTCTCTAACCCAGCATATAGCTGGGGTTTGGAGAGAGCTTCACTTTGCATGACGCTTTGGCTGGCCTGAGACAGCCGGCCAAACCGTTATGCGCACTGAATCACAGTGCTAACCACTCTTCCTCCTGCCTTGCCCCGCAATGGCCCCGCCCCAAAACCTCATTTAATGGCAGAAAAATAAAACAATAATACACACATTATATTATCATTTTATTTTTCGAATTTGAGGCTGCCAGGGGGTTGATGCTCCTCCGCAATAGCGGAGGGCTGCCCCTGATCTTATCACCTCTTGCTGGCATCTCTGCAGGAATAAAAAATAATTTTTTACTGTTAATAAAATATCTGACCCTCAGTTTCACACCTAACGATGGCTGAACAATTTTTGCAAGTATGCACCCAATGGTAAGTGAGAAATTAAAACTCCTTTAAAGGAGAAGACAAGAATTTTGTTATCCATGTGTTGGTCAATTGATAGGTCGTGAATAATATGGCAGGTTGTTGTATAATATGATAATGTAAGGAAATATACGACATAAGGTACAATGTGTTATGAAGCAATGCTATCAATAAAAAAACATTTGCAAAAAAAAAAATCCATGGGTTGGTCATGCAATTAGGATTTTGCTGATTTAAAAAAATATGCTGTTGTTCTGTGATTTTATTAATGATTTTTGGTGTAAAATTTGGAATCAGATTATCTTATTTTTGTATTTCCAATGTGCCTTGCTATTTTACTAATATTTACCCTGTGGAAGTCTCTCGGATGACTGGAAAAAATATTCAAATGTTATTATTATAGACCTTTCGTGTAGGTTTGGGAGTAAATCATGTAATTCTGGGCACCGTAATTGCGCAGAATTACCCAAATATTCTGTGAGATTTTGCAGAATTATGCAAGAAGAGTAATTTTTTCATTTAGCACTATTTTCTTAGAGCACATATGCCAGCTTGCATCCAAAATGGACGTGAGGATGCATCTTGCGCTAAGAAATAGCACTAAATGCAACAGAACATGAATAGCGAGCAGCTGCTCCCGCTCGCTAAATGTGCACTCAGGGTAGTATATTCCTGCAGTTTACTCCCAGCATTTAGCGCTAGTTTCTTAGCGCAAAATACACTCAAGTATCCAACATGGATGTGAGAATGCATTTTGCACTAAGAAAATAGCACTAAATACAACAGGACAGAAACAGCAGCGCGAGCAGCTGCTCGCGCCTGCTATATGTGCTCTTGTGGAATGATTATTTTCCCCCAAATTTCTCTTAATTACAAGAGCAGGCGTAATCACATTCTTATCGGTAATTACATGTGAAGGAGTAACCCGGCATTACTGAAGTCACGCCAATTGAAATTCCTCCCAGGCCTACTTTTATTAGAGGTTGCTTTTTAGCAAATTACAAAATATTTGAAACATTTTAATAAATGTCTTTTCAAGGTTGTTGGTATGCAGTTTGTTATAATCATAGATTAGCTATATTTTTTTTCTTCTTTCTCTCTCCCTGTCAAAGAGAATATGTTTGGTCACTAATAATAACACATTGGAAAGGAAACCTCCACCCTGTATCCTTTAAAGGCAGGGCCACCTCTTCCATCAGTTGAGGTAAGCATAAACATTTGGGCACCATTTAGACCCGGTTTGCAGGTTGACTGGAGCAAAATTAATGCGTGAAATCCCATGTCAATCAAGCAAGGATGACATTGACCACAATGCAACGGGAATGCTACTGAGTTGTGTTTCTCTTGAAACCCAAAGCTGAAGGCTATTGGTGATTGACAGTCCTGTTTTGAGCGGTGCCAAATGGAGGTGCTGCTGTCTGTGTAAAAACCATGTCTCCTATTTCATACTTTCCCACTAGCCCACTGGACCACAACTCAGGTGGCAGTGATTCGGATCATAAGGCCAAGGGACTACCTTTCCCAGGGAGATGTCACTGTGGTTGGGCCCTGCCCAGCTTTAGGATACAGTGTATATTTCCAGCATATTTGGGTGAACTGGTATAGCCGAGATTAGATTTAATGCTATGCAAACAAATGATGAACAGAATGCTGAATAAATCAAACATTCACCCCCAGTCAAGAGATCTGGGTTAAATCCATCGTTCTTTTGCTCACCATGTCACCCCAGTTTAGACCCAGCAAATCAGTCTTGACCCTGCTCCCCATGGGAACAGTGCAGCCCGAACTGTTAGGCCAGGTCCACCCTGGACTGGAAACACGCATCCTGGGACCGGTTTCGGGGTATCACCCCTCATCAGCCAGGCTAGCTTGAATTCAGTACTAAAGTGAGCAAGACCCCTGTCTGTACATACCCATCCTACTTAGGGCGAAAAATGCTACGCAAACAAATGATGGACAGAATGCTGAACAAATCAAACACCCACCCCCAGTCAAGAGATCTGAAATTAGATTTAAAGCATTCTAGTTCCATGGCTAAAAATGTGCCCACTGGGCCACATCTAGCTCTGCTCACTCTGGTGACTTGCCCACCTGTTTAGGGGACTTGTCAGGGTTTTTGAGCCTGTTTCTAAACTCCCCAAATATTTTCATATAATATGAAAAAGACATGCATAGCCTGTTAGACATTTTCTTTGGGTCCTTTGACAGTATTTGGTTATTGGGCGGTATTAGTGGAGGTTAATGTTGTTTACCATTGGTGTTTCAGACTGTTTCATTCCATTTCCATGACAGAATTATTCACTTTGTAAACTTGTCTCCCCAAAGATGCAGAATAGTGAGCACATTACTCCTGGGTGTGAGAAAGGGTTTGGAATTCAAATACAGTATGAATAGTAGTCACACTTAATAATCTTAATGTCAGACCAAGTTATATCTTTCAAAATGGCATATATTAGTGGAGGAGGATATAGAATGGAACCCCAAAAATAAACTGTATGATTCATAACACCACTACTCCCCAACAAGAAACTTCTGGTGTATCCACTCACACAAATTGTCCCTCAGCACACAAAATGTCCCACAAAGTAATAAGTGCCACCCGAGCCCGGCACCAGTGACAGAACAGAACACAAACACCATCATGTGCCCGTTATGGCCTCCACCACGCACGCTATGCCCCCCTTTCTGTGTCTGAGAGTACAGCACCCAATGGCACAGAAGGGCCAGCAGTGTCATCTTAAGGATTTTGTGGGCCCCGGGCAAGACATATATTGGGGGCCCCTGTACAGAACAAATTTGAATTTCATTACCCAATCCCTGCTACTTCAAGCCTGCCTGATGTCAAATAATACTAAATTATATGTTAAACTTTAACCGGGTCCCACAAATACAGTTGAAACATGTCTTGCCCGTGGCCCCAAAAATCAGTGGTGTAACAAAAGCCCCCACTGCTTAAGCGGTGCGGGGGGTCCCCGAGCTCCGAGGCCCCCCTCTAGCACTGGCAGGTCCCTGGCCTGAGAGCTCCATGGGTTCGGAGGGTTGGGGGGCCCCTACATGTACTTTGCAGGGGGCCTCCTCTAGTTTCGTTACACCACTGCCAAAACTCGTTAAGGGACAAGGTAGAAAAACAGTGTCAGTGGTAGCGTCGTAAGCAGAGAGGGAGAGCAATTTAGACAGAGAAATAGAAAGTTCACTTTCCCAGGGAGCCCCTTGGAAGATGGGGGCCCTGGGCAATTGCCCACTTTGCCCATGCCTTAAAACATCTCTGACTGGGCTACCAATCTTGCTAAGCACACAATAGCGCAGCCTATGATGACCCTGATGTCACTTTCAGACCTTCCCCTTGACCCGTACTGTTCCCACTGAATGGAACCAATCTAAGAGTCATATAGTGCCACTGATGTCATCTCCGCACCCTGCCCTAACCACGCCATGTAATTCATGCTCCACCCATGTGACCCTCTGTTATGCTTTATCTCCATGCTGGCTGTGCGTCAGCACGTAGAATGTTTTTATTTTTATTCCAAGGTCTGCACTCGCGCAGGGAAGTCTCGCTGTACATACGTGTCGTGTCAGGAGGGCTTCACAGCACTCTCTTTTTGTATTGGCCTGTGTCTGGTGCAGTTAGTGCAATGGCACCACGGCGCGGGAGGGGGCCCAGACTGCCCCGCCCCTGCAGCTTTTATGGGGGCGTGGTTCTTTGATGACTTTACTCTTCAGAAGATTGCAGTATAAAAGATAATGACAGCACCATACTTCAAAGCTGCTGCAGGGTTTATCTTAATGAGGATTTGTCACTTTGTAAATACCAGAAGCGCCCACCAGTTCTGGAGTGAAGTACACATTGGGCGAGAGCTCCATTGAGCGAAGATGAGCGAAGGAGCCAGAAATGATTGAATAACTGAGGAAGGAGACTCTGGGGCATATTTACAAGCTCCTATCGCCACCGGAGTGTCACTTTTTCTGACGCTCCGGTGACGTAGCCCCATTCTCCATATTTACAGGGTGGCGCTAAGCCACTTACCGTAGCGTAACGCCACCTGATAAATATACCCCTCTCCGCCGCAGTCCTCTGCGGCAAAGGGGCGTGCAATGGCTGTTGCTCTGGGCTTTCCACCCCAACACCCATTGCTTTTTGACGCTGCCCCGGATTTTCAAGGCTGAGACAGCGCCAAAAACTTACACCAGGGAATACCAGGCGTTAGAATGGCAATACAAGGAGAAATTATCAATTTCTCCTCGTTTTTTGCTCTTTACATCTGTGCTGCACTGCAGCACAGATGGAAAGAGCAAATCACCATTATTGATTGTTTGTGTGCAGGAAGGTGTCCCTTCCTGCACATGAACAATCGTCCCTGCAGCGCAGGCACCTTTAAACATGGCAGCAGGGTGTCTGCGCTGGCGCTAGGCAGCTTTTTTTGCACCAGTGCTCGGGGAACCACATGGGTGCTTCATATTCTTGTGAATATGGCACATCCCTTCGTTTTCAACATGTCAGAGCGCAGCGCTGTGAAATTGGTGCAGCTCCGCGCTCCAACATTTTTTTGTAATATGCCTCCCTGTTCTTTAAATAGATTTGGATGCTGTTGTTAAGGGCATGGTAAGCGTGGCAGATGAGTTTAATACATGCATGTTTGTGCACAGGGAGTCAGTGAGGATCACAGAGGTGGTCAGTGATCAATGACTATGCTAGAAGATTCAAGATCAGTCTTGCTGCAGCATTTTGCATCATCTGTAATCTTTTGGTCAGGTATTCAGGAATGCCAACATAGAGGGCATTGCCATAACCCTCTCTGCTGGTGACCAGGACTTGTATAACAAATGGATGGGCAGCCAGGAGGAGGTTTTATGAAGATGTTTGAGGATAGCGAAAAGGTGGCTGAGACTTCTGTAACTTGATTGGCCATCATGAGCTGGTAGTCAATGATTCCTAGATTTTTAGCGGAGGCAACAGGAAGAGGAGTGGGACCTAGATCTCTGGGTCATCAGACTTCAGACCAGTGAGTGCACCTAAGTCCTGTCAATAGTTAATTTGAAGTGAACATCTCTCATCCAGGGGGCATCCTCTAACATACACACACGTGTTAAAGTTAGTTTGGGGGTGTGAATGCCATCAGATGAGGAGATGGTGAGTTGCCTGACCCCTGCCTAAGGTACGACCTCAAAGTCTAAAGATCTGATGGTATCTGCAAGAGGAGCTAGGTATGCATTGAAGAGAATCGGGCTCAAGGAGGGGTCCTGGGGGACCCTGCAAGTGAGTCGGGAGGTGTGGTTCTGGAATGGTGTTAAGCAGATGGATTGAGATCAATCGGAATGGGAGGACTTGAGACATTTGAGGTCATTGGAGCAAATGGCAAAGTAATGGGATCCTTTAAGCAGCATGGAATGGGACACTGTGTCAAATGCCACTAAAAGGTCTAATATGATCCGAACAGCCAAAGCTCTATGGTCTAGAATGCGCCATATATTGTCGTGGCCCCAATAAAGGTGGCCTCCATACCGCGAGCTGCCTGCAATCCTGACTGTGAGGAATCTAATAATTAATTCGTTTCCTGGTAGCAGAAGAACTGTTTATGGATTCGTTTTCCAAGACCTTAGCAGGACAGTAAAGAGATGGGTGTGAAGTTGGACAGAGTACTGAGGTCTTCTCAGGGTTTTTACAGAACAGGCAGAAGTTTTGTATATTTCCCGACAGAGGGGAAATGGCAGATGTTGGTGATAGATTAAAAAGGTTGGTGACAGCTGGTCTTGAAGCAGTGTCTCACAGTGTGAAGATGTGGGGGGGGACAGGAGTTGTCGCGTGAGCCTGACTTGATGGCTAGAATAGTTTTGGTGACTGACTCTAACCAGACTGGGCAACATTGGCGAGAGATGCTCCGGCAGCAGTAGCCGAGGGGAGATCGATAATAATCCAGTTCTTGAGATTGGTAACGGCTAAAGTAATGGGAACATTGAAACTACATGTCCCAGCATGCAATGCGCTAAAGAGATATGTATGTGCCTCTGTGTGCCACAAACTGTTCACAATCTCCCAATGTTGGCCTCCTTTTTCTATGGCCACTTGTGTGCACCCCTTAAAAAAACATGGGGCATATTTACAAGCCCCATTCACCACCAGAGCGTCACTTTTTTTGACGCTCCAGTGGCGTACCCCCATTTTCCATATTTACAAATTGCGCTAAGCCACTTAACGTGGCATAACGCCAGCTTGTAAATATGTCCCTTTCCATTGCAGTCCTCTGTGGCAAAGGGGCGTGCAATCGTTGTTGTTGTGGGTATTCCACCTCAACACCCATTGTTTTTTGACGTTGCCCCAGATTTACAAGGCTGAGGCAGAGGCAAAAGCTGACGCCATTAAATACTGGATGTTAAAATGGCGATACGAGGAGAAATTATTCATTTGTCCTCGTTTTTTACTCTTTCTATGTATGTTGCATTCTGCAGCACACATAGAAAGAGCAAATCGCCATTATTGATTGTTTATGTGCAGGAAGCTGCCCCTTCAGTTCAGGCCCCCTTGCAACGACAGCAGCGTGCAGCGCTGGCACTAGGCAGCTTTGTTTGCACCAGCGCTAGGGGAAACACAGGGGTGCGCCATGTTCTTGTGAATACGGCACATCTCTGCATTTAAATAATGTCAGAGCGCGGCGTTGCCAAATTTGGCGTAGCTCCGCGCTCCGACATATTTTTATAACTATGCCCCCATGTCTAGAGACGCCACAATTAGAAACAGTTTAACGTGCAGACTACGGTGCCAATACAAAACTAACAGCAGTGTGTGGTTAGCATTTCGAAATATTAATATGTTTAATATATTTTTCTTTTTTTTTTCCCCTTGTTATTTTTACTCATACTACTCTCTTCTAACTCGTGGAAATAGGAAAATGTTGTATTGATGTTTGGTTCATGAATGGCATGGGGTTTGCCCACATGATTCACATGTACTCATGAGCTGGGCCCAAGGAGCCCCCGCCTACCTTGGTGGCAGCCGCTGTTTACTGCAAGGGCGCCGCCTGTCTCAGATCAGAGTAAACGCGTTGTAAGATCTGCGTTATGAAAAGATTCTTTCTGCCACTTTTTGGTTTTAAAACTGGGGGTAAGTCTCAAGTCTTTGCATGCCGGCTCACCTACCTGCCTGGGCCTCTAGTGCTAACACAGCTTCTCACTAGATCTTCAGAACCTGTATTTTAAATGCGGGATTAATGTATCTAGAGACACGTCCATGGAGCAGTGGGGACACCTAGTGGCCAGAAAAACCCCTTGTGCATTTCAGCCTGGAACCCCTCTGAGAGCAGCATCCCAGGTCGTCTAGGAAACCCGCTTTTGCTTGAACACATTTCAGCACTGGTAAATTGCACTTAAAATAGCCCGAGCGGCATCTACAGTTGCGGGATAATTGGTTGCCTAATGCTGTATCCTGTAGTTGTGGCCGGTTGTTGATTTCCCTACTTGCTCCAGGACTTCTTTGGGTAAACGTGTGTTTTATAAATATCTGAAATGAGTAAATATACATAAAGATATGTTATTTGCCAGCACAGTGACCATAAACATTGCATTGTCTAGCCATGCTTGCAGTGATAGCAGACCTGCCAACTTGCAATAGTTTCCTACCTATTAGAGGAGAGGGCAGGACCTTGAACAGCCCATGGGGCTAAATCACTTCTACGCCCCCAATTCCCCTCCCCACCCACCACAACCACCAAAACAAATAATAATAAAGAAAGCTCCTGATGCTGCAGCCGTGTCCTGGGGAGGTTTAAAACCCTTTCCTGGACATCGGCTGGGCAAAGCCTCCAAACACCAGCTGGAAACCCAGGGCATATTTACAATGAAAGTGGAGAAGCGTTTCTTTAAGCCTAGAAGGCTAAGGACACGCTCTGCCATTTCCAAAACGCAGGGCTGCACCATATTCACAAGAATATGGTGCAGCTCTGCGCTTCCCACTGCACTGGCGATAACTTTATCTGTTTAGCGCCAATGCAGGCACCCTTGCACCATAGTGCAAGGGTGTCTGCGTGCAGGGAAGATTGTTTATGTGCAGGAAGGTCTCCCTTCCTGCACATAAACAATCTTTAAATGGAGTTTGTAACTTCTACGTGTGCTGCTAAATGCAGCACACATAGAAGTTGCAAAACGGCATTTTTAAAAATGATTGTTTATGTGCAGGAAGGGGGACCTTCCTGCACATAAACAATCTTAGACAATTTGCTGTTTTTATGTGTGATACACAAGGCAGCACACATGGAAACAGCAAAAACAAGGAGAAATAAAGCATTTCTCCTCGTTTCCCCTGTTTAAGACCAGGTTTTCCAAGTACTTATTGTTGACGATGGACAGAGTTCAACGCACCGATCGAGGAAGAGAGGGAGACCCTATGAATACAGACCAGAGGTGTCTTGCCACTGATGACAGAGCAGTAGCTACAACCTGGCACACCCGGTCATTTGCCCGGGACAGTAGAAGATAAAGGGGGTCAAAATCCTTCCATTTCAGATAACCCTAATCTGTTTCATGCGACCCCAGTTGCACTATTGCCTGTGAGACCGTTTCTGAAGGGACCAGTGCTTAATTTGAGCCAGTGGTTTCCAGTGCTCAGCACCGGCACTTAATTGGTTTCCGTGCTCGGCACTGGCATTTAATTATCAACACCGCACTTATGACAGTCTGCCACACGGTGGCGCTGCTCATATAATGTAGAGATGAGCAGAACTGCTGCTTATGAATACAATATACATTAAAAACTACTAATACCGACCTCCCCAGCCATTCGTTTAGCTTTGAGGATCTGGAATAATCTGAACTGTCGCCCTTGCAAGCGAGGGAGATGGTTAGTAGTTGTTTTGGCAGCGATGACAAGGGCGATGGGTGGTGCAAACTGCAGTGGCCTCCTGGTGAGAGCCCTGGCACTTATTATTTTACAAAATAAGCACTGGAAAGAACATGTAAAGGGGTTGAATGGGGTGATTAGCCTGGGTAAGGAATGCCATTAAGACGTATACGGTACAGTGCTGAATAGCTAACATGAGCATTAACCTCCACCATTATATTTTTTAAACAAATACCTGAGCATTTCTTTTATTTATTCGGTGGGTGAGCAGGTTTCCGATGTGCTACCAATGTAACCTCCGCTTTGTCTTAAAATGTTTTCCTCCGAGTCAATTCCAAGCTCACCCATCCCTTGCATGTGAAAGAGATGCAGGTGAAAAGTGAATCATAGTGCGCCTTCTGCCTTTAAATGTGATTTAATATTTGTTGCATCTTTTGCAGGATGCTTCAGAGTGTGAACACACACATACCATGGTCACAGATCTTATATAGATTGTCACGTATATCTTTTTTAAAATGCATCCCTGAAATCAACTCATTAGTTTGAAATATAAATAACTACATAAAACGGCACAGATTTTACAGCATTATCTTAATTCCTTAATTTGAGTTTTATCATTGCCTGGCACGTATGCAAGTGTTCGTTATTGGATGCTATGCAAATAAGTATTTATAAATACATGCATCATTCTATACAGACTCTTGTATTGCCTCCGACTTTCACTGCTGTGTGGATAAGATAAGCATGTACCTAGGCATGAATGTGTGCCTTATGTCTGTATATATACATAAATATTAGATTTTAGTAATGAAACACCCACGCACTTGTGACCCACAAACGTCCTTCTAACTGGGGGCCAGTAGATTCACCAGCGCTGGGCTGGGAACCAAAGAGGGCCCCGGCAAAAGTGTTCAAACCACCCAGCTCCCTTCCTCCCGCCTAACTCTCTCTCTCTCTTTCCACCAAACCATTCTCCAGGTCGACTCTCTCTGTCTCTTTTCTCTCTCTGATCTCTCTCTCTCTTGATCCTTGTTATGTTGCATCTCGCGATACCACGTGGAACAGTCCACTGGTATTGCGATATCACAGGGGTGAGAGGCCATCTCTCCCCGCGTACGTGCATTGTTTAGTTTGATCCGCGCACAGCGGAACGTGAATAGGCCTGGGCGGTGAACTTCGCTCCGTTCGCGAAGTTTGCGGAGTTTTCTGCACTCCGCACTCCGCGGAGCTCGCGGAGTGCAGAAAACTCCGCTTCGCGATGTGCAGCAGAGTTTTTTCCCCGCTCGCGATCGCGAACGGTAAGTTTGCGATCGCACTGCACTCCGCCACGCATGGAACTCCGCAGAGTTTTTTTGTAACTTTGCGGAGTTCCGCGTGGCAAAACTCCGCGAACTAATAAATGGCTGTGGGCGCGGTCTCTGCGTCAGAGCAGACACGCGCCAGCCGAGCAATCAACACTTTGGTATCCGTGTCTCATTTAGCACCCGGTGCGGCCGCAAACTCAAAGGCCCCGACTACGCGCATGTGCCTGCCTGTAACTAGCGCATTGCAGCGAGGCGGCGAGTGAGGTTAAAACACAACAATCCTCTCTTCCTCTTCGGAAGTCCCTACAGTGTCTGCAGAGGCCCCAGCAGTGGCCCTGGGCTTTCACATCCCACCTCCTCAGACTCCAGCCCACCGGGAAATGGCTGATGGATTGAATGAACAGTTGACCCTGAGATTCACCTCTAGATGGGGGCGGGGGCAGTAGAGCTATGGCCAACCATCAAGTTTAGCATCCCTAATACAGCGGCCAAACACTTGGTTAGTTCCCGGCACCCCCCTCCCAGACCTATCCCACCCCCCCCCCCAGACACATTTAATTAAGTGGGCCCCGCACCCTCTGCAACATAAGCTTCATCTTCCTCTGAACATGGACGTTGATTCACCTAATGTGAGGAGTACCGGAAGTGACATCTCATGACTTTCTACCTATTCGCATAACATCAAAGAAAGAGACATCAACCCTACACAGACTTCGTGTAATAAACACCATAACAGCAAAAGCATTCGCTCTAATCACTAAGCATGCCAAGAAAGCAACAGTAACAAAACGCACACATTTTGCCTCCAAATATCAACTCTCCATTTTTATAAATTACCTCAATTTATTGCCTGGCACCAGCTTGTCTCTCCTGCTCAGCAGCACACCTTGTTACTTTTGTAGTGGGAGTCACACACAGCTCAGTCAGTGCATCTCAACCCTAGCTTGAAGCTCCCCGTGTTACTTCAGTGGCCCTGAACTATCGCACAGTTCAGCCGGTGCAGCTCAACTCTAGCTTACAGCTCCACCAGTTACTTCAGTGGAACTGAACTATGGCACAGCTCCGCCGGCACACCTCAACCGTAGCTTACAGCTCCCCCAGTTACTTCAGTGAAACTGAACTATCACACAGCTCCACCAGCGCATCTCAACCCTAGCTCGCAGCTCCACCAGTTACTTCAGTGAAACTGAACTATCACACAGCTCTGCCGGTGCATCTCAACCCTAATTCGCAGCTCCCCCAGTTACTTCAGCGGAACTGAATTATCACACAGCTCCACCAGCGCATCTCAACCCTAGATTACAGCTCCCCCAGTTACTTCAGTAGAACTGAACTCTCACACAGCTCTACCACTACATCTCAAGCATAGCTTCCAACTCCCCCAGTTACTTCAGCAGAACTGAATTATCACACAGCTCCACCAGCGCATCTCAACCCTAGATTACAGCTCCCCCAGTTACTTCAGTAGAACTGAACTCTCACACAGCTCTACCACTACATCTCAAGCAAAGCTTCCAGCTCCCCCAGTTACTTCAGCGGAACTGAATTATCACACAGCTCCACCGACGCATCTCAACCCTAGCTCGCAGCTTCCCCTGTTACTTCAGTGATACTGAACTATCGCACAGTTCAGCCGTTGCATCTCAACCCTAGCTCGCAGCTTCCCCTGTTACTTCAGTGATACTGAACTATCGCACAGCTCTGCCGGTGCACCTCAACCATGAAATTTGTACTTGTAAAGCGCACCCATACCCCCAAAGGGGTGTCCAGGCGCTGTACGCATACCGCTGTGGAACCCTTCCTGGCTTTTCCCTGTGAAATGTCCACTCCTGGGCACCCCCAGGGTGAAGCCAGGCATCCCAGCGCTGTTGGGGCCGTTGTGGAGATTAAGCAAGCTATTGCCCAGAGTTGCAGAGTGGGACCCATGATTAGAATAGGCACCGAGGCGAGAATTATCAGGTCCGAGGAAATTGAGCCCAAGACCCGCCGAGGCGGGAATTGAACCCTGGTCCCGGGCCAGATCTCTGCATCAGGGTCTGCCGCTCTAACCATTGAGCCACATTTCCCCCAGTTAGTTCAGTGGAACTGAACTATCACACAGCCCTGCTGGTGCATCTCAACCCCAGCTCGCAGCCCCCCAGTTACTTCAGTTGAAATGAACTATCGCACAGCTCCGCCGGCGCATCTCAATCCTAGCCTACAGCTCCTCCAGTTACTTCGCTGGAACTGAACTATTGCACAGCACCACCAGCGCATCTCAACCCTAACTTACAGCTCTCTCAGTTACTTCAGTGGAACTGAACTATCGCACAGGTCAGCCGGTGCAGCTCAACCCTAGCTCACACCTCCCCCAGTTACTTCAGTGAAACTGAATTTGCACGCAGATCAACCAGCGCATCTCAACCCTTGCTCACAGCCCCCCAGTTACTTCAGTGGCACTGAACTATCACACAGCTCTGCCAGAGCATCTCAAACCTAGCTTACGGCTCCCCCAGTTACTTTAGTGGTACTGAACTATCACACAGCTCCGCCGGCGCACCTCAACTCTAGCTCGCAGCCCCCCAATTACTTCAGTAGAACTGAACTACGCACAGCTCCGCCGGCGCACCTCAACCCTAGCTCGCACTTCCCCCAGTTACTTCAGTGGAACTGAATTTTCACGCAGATCCACCAGCGCATCTCAACCCTTGCTCACAGCTCCCCAACTTACTTCAGTGGCACTGAACTATCACACAGCTCTGCCGGCGCATCTCAACCGTAGCTCACAGCTCCCCAACTTACTTCAGTGGCACTGAACTATCACACAGCTTTGCCGGCGCATCTCAACCGTAGCTTACAGCTCCCCCAGTTACTTCAGTGGCACTGAACTATCACACAGCTCCGCCGGCGCACCTCAACCCTAGCTCGCAGCCCCCCAGTTACTTCAGTGGAACTGAATTTTCACGCAGATCCACCAGCGCATCTCAACCCTTGCTCACAGCTCCCCAACTTACTTCAGTGGCACTGAACTATCACACAGCTCTGCCGGCGCATCTCAACCCTTGCTCACAGCTCCCCAACTTACTTCAGTGGCACTGAACTATCACACAGCTTTGCCGGCGCATCTCAACCGTAGCTTACAGCTCCCCCAGTTACTTCAGTGGCACTGAACTATCACACAGCTCCACCAGCGCATCTCAACCCTTGCTCGCAGCTCCACCAGTTTCTTCAGTGAAACTGAACTATCACACAGCTCCACCAGCGCATCTCAACCCTAGCTCACAGCTCCTCCAGTGGAACTGAACTATCGCACAGCTTTGCCGGGGCATCTCAATCCTAGCCTACAGCTCCCCCAGTTACTTCAGTGGAACTGAACTATCGCACAGCTCTGCCGGCGCATCTCAGCCCTAGCTCGTAGCTGCCCTAGTTACTTCAGTGGAACGCAACTATCGCACAGTTCTGCCTGCGCATCCCAACCTTAGCTCGCAGATCCCCCAGTTAATTCGGCGGAACAGAACTATTGCACAGCTCCACCAGCGCATCTCAACCCTAGATTGCAGCTCCCCAGTTACTTCAGTGGAACTGAATTATCACACAGCTCTGCCGGCGCATCGAAACCCTAGCTTACAGCTCCCCCAGTTACTTCAGTGGCACTGAACTATCACACAGCTCTGCCGGCGCATCGAAACCCTAGCTCGCAGCTCCACCAGTTACTTCAGTGGCACTGAACTATCGCACAGCTCTGCCGGCGCATCTCAGCCCTAGCTCGTAGCTGCCCTAGTTACTTCAGTGGAACGCAACTATCGCACAGTTCTGCCTGCGCATCCCAACCTTAGCTCGCAGATCCCCCAGTTAATTCGGCGGAACAGAACTATTGCACAGCTCCACCAGCGCATCTCAACCCTAGATTGCAGCTCCCCCAGTTACTTCAGTGGAACTGAATTATCACACAGCTCTGCCGGCGCATCGAAACCCTAGCTTACAGCTCCCCCAGTTACTTCAGTGGCACTGAACTATCACACAGCTCTGCCGGCGCATCGAAACCCTAGCTCGCAGCTCCACCAGTTACTTCAGTGGCACTGAACTATCGCACAGCTCCACCAGTGCAGCTCAACCCCTGCTTGTAGCTCCCCCAGTTACTTCAGTGGCACTGAACTATCGCACAGCTCCACCAGTGCAGCTCAACCCCGGCTTGTAGCTCCCCAAGTTACTTCAGTGGCACTGAACTGTCGCACAACTCTGCTGATGCTTGTACCTGATAAACAACAACAGCCATATATTTGCCTCTGTTTGACACTTACAACTCTGCCAGTACCTCAGTCATGGCAACCAGCCCTCACTGCTCGTCTAGTACTGGGACAGTCACACAGCACTGCCCACGCACCTCTATCCTGCCCTGCACTCCTGCTCTTCATGGCTGAAACCCACTCTCAGGTCTGTCAGTGCACCCCTCTCTCCGTACCTCTGCCAGTACCTCAGACTTGGCAAGCAGCAATACCTGCGTTTCTAGTACTGGGACAGTCACACAGCACTGTCCATGCACCTATATCCTGCCCCGCACTCCTGCCGCTCCTGGCTGGAGCCCACCTCAGCTCTGTCAGTGCACCCCTCTCTCCGTACTTCTGCCAGTACCTCAGTCTTGGCAAGCAGCACTCTCTGCTCTTCTAGTACTGAGACAGTCACACAGCACTGCCCACGCACATCCATCCTGCCCTGCACTCCTGCCCCTCCTGGCTGAAACCCACTCACAGGTCTGTCAGTGCACCAGTCTCTCCATACCTCTGCCAGTACCTCAGTCTAGGAATGCAGCACTCCCGGCTCTTCTAGTACTGGGACAGTCACACAGCACTGCCCACGCACATCCATCCTGCCCTGCACTCCTGCCCCTCCAGGCTGAAACCTTCGATGCACATCAGCGGCCTGACCACGCCTTGCTGCTGTTCACAAGAGCGTGTGAGGTGCGATGTATCCCAAGGCAGAGACCACAATGCACATCAGCGGCCTGACCACGCCTTCCTCCTGTTCACAAGAGCGTGTGAGGTGAGATGTATGCCAAGGCAGAGACCACGAGGCACATCAGTGGCCTGAACACGCCTTGCTCCTGTTCACAAGAGCGAGTGAGGTGAGATGTAACCCAAGGCAGAGACCACAATGCACATCAGCGGCCTGACCACGCCTTCCTCCTGTTCACAAGAGCGTGTGAGGTGAGATGTATGCCAAGGCAGAGACCACGAGGCACATCAGTGGCCTGAACACGCCTTGCTCCTGTTCACAAGAGCGAGTGAGGTGAGATGTAACCCAAGGCAGAGACCACAATGCACATCAGCGGCCTGACCACGCCTTCCTCCTGTTCACAAGAGCGTGTGAGGTGAGATGTATCCCAGGCAGAGACCACAATGCACATCAGTAGCCTGACCACGCCTTGCTCCTGTTCACAAGAGCGTGTGAGGTGCGATGTATCCCAAGGCAGAGACCACAATGCACATCAGTAACCTGACCACGCCTTGCTCCTATTCACAAGGGCGAGTGAGGTGAGATGTATCCCAAGGCAGAGACCACAATGCACATCAGCGGCCTGACCACGCCTTGCTGCTGTTCACAAGAGCGTGTGAGGTGCGATGTATCCCAAGGCAGAGACCACAATGCACATCAGTAGCCTGACCACGCCTTGCTCCTGTTCACAAGAGCGAGTGAGGTGAGATGTAACCCAAGGCAGAGACCACAATGCACATCAGCGGCCTGACCACGCCTTCCTCCTGTTCACAAGAGCGTGTGAGGTGAGATGTATCCCAGGCAGAGACCACAATGCACATCAGTAGCATGACCACGCCTTGCTCCTGTTCACAAGAGCGAGTGAGGTGAGATGTATCCCAAGGCAGAGACCACAATGCACATCAGCGGCCTGACCACGCCTTGCTGCTGTTCACAAGAGCGTGTGAGGTGCGATGTATCCCAAGGCAGAGACCACAATGCACATCAGTAGCCTGACCACGCCTTGCTCCTATTCACAAGAGCGAGTGAGGTGAGATGTATCCCAAGGCAGAGACCACAATGCACATCAGTAGCCTGACCACGCCTTGCTCCTGTTCACAAGTGCGTGTGAGGTGAGATGTATCCTAAGGCAGAGACCATGATGCACATCAGTGGGACGACCACGCCTTGCTCCTGTTCACAAGAGCGTGTGAGGTGCAATGTATCCCAAGGCAGAGACCACAATGCACATCAGTGGCATGACCATGCCTTCCTCCTGTTCACAAGAGCGTGTGAGGTGAGATGTATCCCAAGGCAGAGACCACGATGCACATCAGTGGCCTGACCGCGCCTTGCTCCTATTCACAAGAGCGTGTGAGGTGAGATGTATCCCAAAGCAGAGACCATGATGCACATCAGTGGCCTGACCGCGCCTTGCTCCTATTCACGAGAGCGTGTGAGGTGAGATGTATCCCAAGGCAGAGACCACAATGCACATCAGCGGCCTGACCATGCCTTCCTCCTGTTCACAAGAGCGTGTGAGGTGAGATGTATCCCAAGGCAGAGACCACGATGCACATCAGTGGCCTGACCGCGCCTTGCTCCTATTCACAAGAGCGAGTGAGGTGTATCCCAAGGCAGAGACCACGATGCACATCAGTGGCCTGACCACCAGTGGCGTAACGAAAGTTGAGAGGGGCCCCCTGCAAGGTACACAGAGCGGCCCCGCTCCGGATTTAATCCGGAGTTCTCAGGCCCGAGTACTGTGTTGAGGGGGCCCCCCTGCAGCTCGAGGCCCCCCCGCACCGCGGGGGCTGCGGGGGCCTGTGTTACGCCCCTGCTGACCACGCCTTGCTCCTGTTCATAAGAGCGTGTGAGGTGAGATGTATCCCAAGGCAGAGACCACAATGCATGTTAGTGGCCTGACTACGCCTTGCCCCTGTTCACAAGTCTGCTGGAGGTGAGATGTATCACAAGGCAGAGACCATTGTGCACATCAGCGGCCTTACCACGCCTTGCTCCTGTTCACAACACTGCTGGAGGTGAGAGGTACCCCAAGGCGGGGACCACAATGCCCATCAGTGGCCTGGCCACGTCTTGCTCTGT
The DNA here is from genome assembly GCA_963921515.1 of Calotriton arnoldi. Lineage (NCBI taxonomy): Eukaryota > Metazoa > Chordata > Amphibia > Caudata > Salamandridae > Calotriton > Calotriton arnoldi. The sequence continues at coordinate 1,365,247 of CAWUFW010000210.1, read as the reverse complement.
TGCGGGGATTCTGCACATATACAGAACTATGCACAGGAAAACTGGACCTCGGTGTATAGTGGTGTACCAACCATCCACCTTAGTGCCCAAAATCCCAATCCGACTAGCTATAGTGTCTCATTCGTTCTCCGTACTACAGCGAAGCTACCAATGATTAGACATCCCAAAACACGGACTCTTTCAGGATGCGCGGGAGCAAGAACACTCTTTCATTACTCACTCATACTTGTCCACAACGTGCGTATTAAGAGACACAGTATAGTTTAAAATGTTTATTTCAACTATCGTGCTCTAAGACACAGTACACGTGCCAGTACTAGCAGCATAATGCATAAAGACAAAACAGTAAGCATTGTTACAATTCCATAGAATACAAACGGGGACAGCATTTTATAAAGACGGTGGATAAAGGACTAAAATGCCTTGCCACCCTCCCCGTGCTAGTAACTAGTTTATTATAAAAATAGAAGACCTCTGGGCTTTGTCAGGGGGACCCCCATACCTCAAGAACTAGATGCAAGGTTTACATCATCGGACAAGCACAGCTCTTCTCCCTGGAAAGGTTTTTCTCCAAGTGTCACCAACAGGGAGATCACAACATTAAAAGCACCCGAATTTCTCCAGTGCAGCTGTATTTCATGTTATGTCTAAGTGCGAGGGGCTGACCAAAACAGCAACAACAAGGGACGTTGTTTTTCGACCTTGTACATTGTGTGCAGACGAAAACCACAGAGAACATGAGAAAAGGTGAAAGGCAGAAAGGCAGACAGTTCTAATGTGAACGGTCACAAGCAGAGTCTGGAAAAACAAAGTCACAGAGTAACGTGTGCAAAGGAGGCATCTTGGCAGCTAGGCCCAAGCTAACTTAGCAATGTCGACCATGAGGCCACAATCCACACTACACCCTCCCCTGGTCAGTCCATAGGTCAAGACATAGGACGAAAACAGAGTTCGAATAGATGGTGCAGAATGTAAACGTCTATGGGTGGGAAATGTCCTTTCGAAGAAAAGGGAGAGTAAAATTTAAAAAAGCGTTGGAAAAAAATTCTAAATAGGGCCAGAAAATAGGCCACTCAAAGAGAATAAAAAAATCCAGCTATGCAGTTCATTGAGAGTCAATGCAACTAATCCATCAGAGTGTATGCGCAGAAAACTGCAACACCTTCCAAAAAGACATCATTGTCATCGTCTGAAAAAAGAGATGCCATCCAGTTCAACAAATCAAAACTGCATTCATGCTCCTCACAATAGGGAGCAGCGATCAGCATTGCGGGACAACTTGCGTGATACTCAATATAACTTTGTTGTAGGAGATTCTGAGCAGCCGCCCAGATATCCCATTGCGCCAAGACACCAAGTGCAGCCGCACGCGCCATTAATCCAGCCCCAGAACATTCCCGTTCATGGGCCACTAAGGGGCCCATCAACTGGTCGAAATCCGCGTCCGAACAAGACGTATTGGAGAGGCAAATATCCAAGGACCAAGAGAACGGACATCGTAAGCAGGACATCACAGGTTGCACGTAAGTGAAATACGCAAAGCGATAAGAAAGTCCATAAGACACACTGAGTGTCGCCAGTGGCAGGATGCCGAAGCTGTCAATCATGCGTTCACGGAGCATCCGCAGTCGCCCTGGGTTGTGTAGGCCCACAAGAGGTGCAGCCATTGCGCAACAGACAAAGTAAAAGCAATATTCCAGCAGCTAAGGCTAGGATCAATGGGAAGCCACCAAAGACGCTGGAAAAAATAGAATGAATAAAAGCCGGAATTACACCAAATATAGTCTGAAAGGAGGTCAAAAGGCCAGAGCCCACAACTTTAAAAAGTGTACAAGACCTTCGGTATTAGAAGCATTGAATATACGGTGAATCAGTTCACCGAACTGTTGGGGAGGTTTGTGTTCAAAAGGGCCTGTATCTCACTGTGGGTGCTGGCCACCTGGAGGACGAAGGTCTCCCGTGCGGAAGTGAGCATAACCTCCTGGTTTAATAATAGCGCCTTTATTCTGCTCAATTTATTGAAATCCGCCTTCAAAGTAGGTATGTAAGGCCAAATGGAATTATCTAACTTTCCACGCAGGGGTGGAAAAAGCACATTTTTGCAGCACACAACGCGTTGCGACACTGTTACAATGTAGGGTATGCCTGCCTGCATCCCACAGCAGCCTTGATTATTTAAAAGGAGATAGCTACCATTAGCAAGCATAGTGAAAGTAGGTGATCTAACAGGAACAGGAATGCCCTTTAAAACACAAGCAAGATTCGGGGCAGAAACATTACAAGCCCTGTGCAATTTAATGTTTTTACAAACCAGGGAATGACCCACTTTAGAATCGCAAGTCTCCCCTGTGAGAAATACCTCCTTGTCATCCCTAAGGCATCTGTATGTGAAAGGTAGGGACCATAGTTCGTGCAAAAAGGCACTACCCAAAGGCTCAAAACGGCCAACCGGATAATGTTTCATGCATGAACTGAATTCAAATAAAGAAAAAGGCAAGGTGATAACCCCGTGTACCAGGCACACTGCAGAGTCAGTCTCCGCCGCAGAGAATGGTAAAGGATCTATTTTTTCGATATGTAGAAGAGTGTATGTTGCATCTTTCATGGACATGAACTGCTGTTTCTCAGTTAAATTAAACGGCAAGAACAAGGCAGATGTGTTTAAAAAAATGCCATGGAACCTTCCCCATTTTCAGTGCTTGCAAAGTCCATGCAAACTGCATTACTGAACGCAATTCTGACCATGATATAACACAGACACGTCATCTTGTACAATATCAACAACAGATGAAACAATATTCTCTAATGTGTAAATGCGGGAAGACAGGGTGTTAATACTATTGTTGACAACAGCAAGCACTTTTTCTAGATTTGCTTGATCTATCTCCCGTAAACGGGAAGCAGCTTCTATTTGTGAAAGCTTACAGATTTCATTGTAAGTCGCATAAACAAATCTTTTAGGTCTTGGACCTCGAGGTCCTAGAACAAAATCGGCCAGATCGATGTTGCCTGATAGGAGGGATAAATGTTGTTTTACGGAATCTAATGTAGAGTGCTGCAACCAGTGTTTACATAATTTACCAACCGAATATGTCGTAATTGTACGTGAGTCAGAAAACCGTGGATCTGGTCTATCCTGTTTGTAACTAGGAGCAGAGTTATGAAAACGCAGTTGGCATGCATTAGATGCTATGGGCCACACCAACCAGGCTGACCAATCTAGTGCAGAGACATTAAACGAATTATTTTGAAACAAAGCTTGCAAACTTTCAAGGGAAATATTTAAATGCAAACTTCTGTTCGGCCAGGAAGACAACGCAGGAGTGGAAGGTGCATTCAATTGTTTGGAAGTTGCCAAACCCAAACAAGTTGTTTGATATATAGTACTGTTTAAAAATAACATTTGTGTGGGGATAAGGCAAGCACGGTGCAAAGCTTCTGTACCACGTACCTGCCAAGATTTAGTGCCCCAAATAGATTTCAAGTCAATGGTGTTTTTCCAGTGCTCATGCCACCCACAGCTAATGCGTCCATAAAGGAACTGGAATATAGCAATTTGGTGTGGGTCAACATTACCTTTGGATTTGAAGAAATGTTCAATTTAAAATAATAGGACCCTGGGTTAGATCTGTCAAAGTCTGTAAAGTAGGTACATTTATTTATCAGTGTTTGGGAGCTACCTTGCAGAGGGGTCGGGCAATGTTCCCATTGGGTGTAATTGAAACTACCTCGAATTGTACTGGGTTTATGCAGAAAATGGTTGCCGTAATGCTGGTAATAATACAAATCGGCATAATTAGCAGAATTTAAGTACAAATCCTCAGCGTTAAAAGCAGCATAATATTTCAAATCAGAAAATAACGATTCAATGGCATGCCCATCCCAATCATCTGAATGAATATTCCTTTTTACCACATCACCCATGGAAACATGAAGCACATTAGGGACATTAATAATTTCTGTCGGTCCATGAATTTGGAAATTCACTGCATCCCATACGATGCCATCTGCAACTGGAAAGGCGGAAATGTTCACAAATGTGTGGTCACGCTTCATGATGTGAGAAGAAGAATGCGAAGCCAAAGTTCCAGTCACAGAGTTCACCGCAGAGCGTTCTGGCAAGTATTGACCATTGATGAGCAAGAAAAAAACTGTCACAAAGCCAATGGACATGAACAGTAAGCCTGGGCGTAGTTCGCGAAGTAGCGCTACGCGAAGCTACGCAAAGTGCAGTTCGCACTACGCGAGCTACGCGTAGCACTACGCGAACTGCGTAGTGCACTGTTCGCAATGATTGCACAGTGCCGGATGCTTGTCCGCACTGTGCAATCATTGAAAACGGCATCTTGCACAGTGCGAGCTGTCTTTTACTGTCGCTCGAGTAGATTTTTACTCGAGCGGCAGCTTTCTCAACGCGGACTAGTAGTTTCTCATCGCGAGCGGTCGCGAGCATACGCGACCACTCGCAATGAGAAACCTGACCTCCCCGCGTTGAGAATCTCGCCGGGAGGTTTATTTTCCACGCTCGCGATCGGCAACTTGATGTTGCTGATCGCGAACGAGGAAAAAGTCTCGCCGGGATGTCATTTTGCTTGCTCGCGGTCGCCAACTTGACGTTGAGGACCGCGAGCAAGCAAAAAATGATCGCTGCACTACGCTACGCGTGTTTGCACTGTGCTACGTGCAATTCGCGTTGTGCGAAGTAGCGCAAACTTCGCAAACTACGCGAGCGTAGCGTAGTGCTTTGCCCAGGGTTAATGAACAGGAAAATCAGGAATAGCACCAACCAGATGTATGTCCATGGAGGGACCAAAAAATTGTCTCTGAACCAGGATACAAAAATACTGAACTTGGTTGGGACAAATGATGAGGTGGAAGACGAATCAAAGGAAAAATGAGTCGGGTTCAGAGGTGTTGTAGGTAAATGAGCCACTGACTCACTTGCGGGGTATGTATACTCGGTTTCCTCGTTGCAGGAGGAAGCCGGGAGGTTGAGCAGGCAATCTGGCAAAGCGACCATCCCAATGGCAACATCAGCGCCTGTGGAGACTGGAGGGCCACAAACAGGATTTCTTGAAATTGCTGGACATGATACCGCAGGTGTCACACTATTCAGGATCGGCCAGATGTTGTAGCTTGACATTGTCCACTGAGATGTATCTGTTGTCTTTGCGACCAGGAAGCAGTGGTAAGATGACTGTGTGAGTACCTTTCAAGCCAAGAACTGGAACCGGTGCACGATAAGAGGGGCCAAATTCTTTTTTGTTTTCCACCTTCTCTCGGACCAGATCTCCAATCTTCGGAAGCCAGCCGGCAACCGGAATCTGCAACGCAGTGTCAGTGGCTGAAGGTATGTATGCGTTCGCAAGTCTGTCACGGGTCTCTTGTAAGTCCTGCAACATAGTAGAATGATTATCTACGTCAAAGATTGCGGCAGTCGCCGCCAAGTCTAGACCATCAAGGTTTGGCACAAACATCTGTATGCCAAAGAGCATTTCGTATGGGGTCCGCCCACCCAGAGATCTTCTAGGGAGAATATTAAATGCACGTTGCACGCCATACAAGTGGGCCAGCCAGTTCCTGCCAGTACCTAAGACTCTAGCTGTCAAGGATTGCTTTAAGTCACGGTTCATTCGCTCCACAATTGAGTTGCCCTCAGGCCTGTATGGAGACGAAAATTGCACCAGCACCCCCATAGACCTCATCACGTCCTTGTACGCCTCAGAGGCGAACGCTGGACCTTGGTCGGAATGGAAGGTGCCACAGGCAAAAATTCCCACAAAGACACGCAAATCCCTGATGACATTTCGAGCGTCAGCACTGCGTTGTGGCCAAACCCAGATGAAACATGTGCACGAATCAACTGCAACTAAGATATATTTATATGCAGTATCAGAAGAAAATGGACCGCAGTGATCAAGGTATACACAACCAAAAGGTTTATTAGAAATGCAGAGCTGTGTTTGTGGCGGACGTGTAACCCTAGAGGGCTTAATCTGTTGACAAATGTCACAAGTAAGGACATAATTATGGGTCTGTTTATATAAACCACGCCACCAGTAACGCTGCTGCAAGAGTGAAACAGTTGCAGACACGCCAGCATGGGCCGAAGCCAAGCCTTCATGTGCGGCTCTTATCAACGAATTTCTGCAGTCCACGTTGGGAATCAGCCGATCACCAACGTCCGGAATTCTTACATACGGAACATGGTCGGAACTTAAGTGATAAGAGTATTTGGAAGGGAAACCCTGTGGGTAATTAGAACCTTCCTTGGTCGCAGCAATAGCTGCCAAAATCTCATTATCTATTTTTGTCATGGATCTTGTAACGGCTGCTACTGAGCACGTGGCTACTGCTGATTTGGCAGCCTCATCCGCCAAACTGTTACCGACCGCGTGTGCGCCCACACGCTAGTGGCCAAGAGTGTGAATCACCTGTGTGAGAGGCAGACGTTGTTTAAGATCTGCTACTCGAACCCAAAGCATTTTATGCTTAATTGCGCTGCCTTTAGAATCTCTATAGTCGTTTTGAGACCAAAAGAATAAGTTGTCATTAAAAGACTGGACACAGTAGTAAGAATCGCATACAATAAGTGTAGTCACATCCGAATCTGCAAACTCAAGTGCGAGCACCAAAGCACGCAGCTCGGCCAATTGTGCGGTACTGTCTCCCAGTGCCTGCGTGTGCACAACACTCGATTTGAACTCACCGTTCACCATGTGACCCGCCACAATAGCACATGCTGCTGAGTACGCATGCTTAGAACCCGTGGCCGGTTGCGCCGATCCATCGGTGTAAATGATACATTTGTACTCCTCAAGTGGCAGCAAAGACAGAGGAGGGGGATGAACAAATTCATACTGCAAGAACTCCTGTGTCTGAAGAGAGGAATCAAAGATAAAGGTGACATCCGGAGATGTCAAGAAGTAGCCCATTGTATCCAACGGGGTGCAAAGCCTTAGCGTTTGGTACACTTGCCTTGGTTACTGCCTCCAGGGCAGGATAGGGGTGACAACCAAGATGCGTTTTCCCTGTGCCAGTGCGCGTTCCTTAAGAATCGCCATTTGCACTGCAGTCAAAACTTTCTCCACAGTTGAAAAGCGCAACTCCGCTGAAGTGTAAAGATGCGACTTGTAGGCAATAGGTACTGTGTCACCTTCGTTAAACGTCAAGTGCGTGAAACCTACTGCCCCTGGCACAATTCTAATCACCAGGTTCGTATGGTTATCACGAGTCAACAAGAACTTAGATTCAAGTAGATCAGACTGCAAAGATTGCAGAATAAGCGAATGTGCTGGAAGCCAGCATGACTTCGAAAAGGTAGGTTGTATCAAGGCATAGAGAGGCTTGATACGCTGGGCATATTCGGGAATGTAAGAATGCCCGAAGTTTAAAAATCCCAGTAAAGACTGAAGTTTTTTCAGGGTCGTTGGAGGGCGCAAAAGTGCGCACTTCTCCAGGAAGTGGGAAGCTAAGCCCCTACCTTCATTGTTGAGCTCATAGCCCAAAAACAACACAGTATATTCTGCGATGTGAGATTTGGCAAAATTAAATTTGTATCCTAAGACCGCGAACTCAAGAATAACGCGGTCTACTCTGGAAAGATGCGGCCATAGTTCATCGTCTGTCAGATATATAACATCCACGTACGAATACGCATCTGGGTCTATGCTGTCCAACAAAGAGACAACACGGGCGGCGAAGACCCCTGGGCTGTTCTTGTAGCCCATTGGCAAACGCCAGAATTTTAATTGTTTTCCACCGGAAGTGAACGCGATCCATTGACTGCAGTCCGGGGACAAATTGTGAGTGTAAAAACCATTGGAAAGGTCAAGTGTCGTTTTATATCTTTTATGAACAAGACTGTCTACAAGCGCAGAACTATGGGTATTCTGTACCGCAAAGGTTCGACAATGAGAGTTCAAATGCCGGTAGTCTAAAACCAAGCGGTAAGACCCATCGGGTTTAGAAACCGCGAAAGGGGATTATTCATTGGTGACACGCATGTTTCAATTACTCCTTGATATTCTAACTGTGTCAGAATGTCGGAAACGGGACCCTTAGCTTCCCGCCGGAGGGGATATTGGGGTTGAGGCTGTGGCAGAGACCGCAATGGTATATCATGGGGGAGAATCCTCATCCCAGCCCACGTGATTACTGTACAGTGCCGGGGCCTGGGCCACAGCCCATTCAGCTGCTAACGCCTCCGCTCTGTCCTTGGGGACATGATGCAAAAGCTCGGAAGGATGACTTCCTCCCCTCTCGGAGCAGCAAGTACAAATGGGGGCGGCCAATCTGCCTCCGCCAACAAAATGTCGTAAGAAGAGGTCAGAATTTCCCAAAAAATCCCTTTAATAACACGCCCAATGTCACCTTCAATTTGAAGGACAATATTAAATAGTCTGTCAGGGGTGCCACTCGGGTGTCAGCTGTCTCGACAGTAATGAAAGTGTCAGTTGCTGTCGCCTCCACATGAGGACGTAGTGCCTCCTGCACTATGGTAACTTCCGCTGCGCTGTCTAGCAGCATCACTGCCCACGTCCAATTCAGGAGTCTCGTTCTCACCGTCTGTGGCATATCTCGCTGTTAAAGCTGCAACTTTTTTCTTCTGAAACTGTGGGCGCGAACGGGGAAATTCCTCTTGTTTCCCTCTGCCTGGTTGTCGAGGTTGGTCTCGTCCCTGTGGGGCGTCACAACCCCTGCCTCTTTCCTGGCGATCTCCTCTACCAGCCTGTGAGGTCAACGGTGCCTGTGAAGAACGAGGAGAACGCTGGTCAGGGACCTGAAATCTAACAGGAGATTTAATTCTCGCTCGGTCGCGCAAATCATAAATGCGTTCAGAAGATACGGAAACCGGTGACACAGCACACGACCCTGGTTTTGGTTGTTGCTTTCCCTGTTTCTTCAACTTCCAGTTCTTTTTAGAAAAGAACGGTTTCTCGTCTTTATCAGACTGAGATTTTTGTTGTGGTTGTGTTTAAGCTTGCGTTTTAGCAAAAGGCTTAACCCCCAAACTATTGCGGCCAATGGTTTTATAAGCCTGTGCAATACTTTTTGGTAACTCGCGAGGCTTGTCCAGCTTTGGGACTAAAGCCAAAGCATTAGCGACTTGAAAGTTGACTGCATCACCCTTGACATTCGCAAGGATTAGATCAGCCACTACATCGAACACTCCCACCAGTCTCATCCCCAGTTCCACAGCCGCTTCAGGGCCATGTTCATCTTGTACACGCTTAATCACGGTGGGGAGGACCGTCATGGATGGAGTGCCGAAACACTTCGCATACACTGCTGCGAATACCTTGCCCCAGTTGTTGCAATCTGTCAACTCGGGAATTAAGTCTTTTGGCAAACTAATAGTCAAAATCCTGTGTTTTTCCACAGGAGAGGTATTTAGAAACACCGCCTCCAGCTGGTCAAATTTTTCTGCAAGCCAATAAGGCAAATCATCCTTATTCTGTGGGCGCATGCCCATCACCGAATTAACCATGACGGGACTTATGGTCACACCGCCAAGCCCAGCTGGATGCGCCGCAACTCCAGGAGGGGCCATCTGGACGTTGCCTGTGACACATTGTACTAAAGCTCTGTGCACACAGATCAAAGACGTATGCAGCACGCGCAGTTCATCTACTGGACCCGCTAAATGACGTGGATGTGGGGTATACCCGGCCAAAACAGGCCAATCGGCCCCATCTATCGATAAGGGGCCTAAACGAATTGGGGTGACCGGATGTGGGAGGGCGCCATTAAACCAAACACGGTCTTGCCATGCTGTGAGCGGTACTTCAAGAGCCTGATAAGGCCGATAAACATTAGTAAGGGCGGTGGGAGCGTAAACGTGGAACAAATTGTCAGCTCGTTCCACCACCGGAAAAGTGACCCATGAGTAAAACACCTCAAGGTGGTAAGCCGGATCAGCTTGGACCACAAAGATGAGGGCGACACCCGCGTCGGGTACTCCATAGGCCGCTAAATGAGCCCGGAGCGCGGCGCGGCTATGTGCCGGTATATTGACATTCACAGCCATCAAGACTAAGAATGTAGAACAGCGTAGTGCGTGGCAGCGCAATAGAGGGTTAACATAAAAGAGAACACCTTTTAATAACTTCAAGCTTGAAAGAACCTATAAAAACATCAATATAGGAGGTTACACCCTCACATATGTTTCCGGAAACATAAGTGAAGGGAATTGTGGACAAGCACAAGTACTACTCAAGCGTCTCGCAGATAAGAAGCCCACAACGTTGGGCACCATGTTCGTGAGGATTCTGCACATATACAGAACTATGCGCAGGAAAACAGGACCTCGGTGTATAGTGGTGTACCAACCATCCACCTTAGTGCCCAAAATCCCAATCCAACTAGCTATAGTGTCTCATTCGTTCTCCGTACTACAGCGAAGCTACCAATGATTAGACATCCCAGAACACGGACTCTTTCAGGAATCGCGGGAGCAAGAACACTCTTTCATTACTCACTCATACTTGTCCACAACGTGCGTATTAAGAGACACAGTATAGTTTAAAATGTTTATTTCAACTATCGTGCTCTAAGACACAGTACACGTGCCAGTACTAGCAGCATAATGCTTAAAGACAAAACAGTAAGCATTGTTACAATTCCATAGAATACAAACGGGGACAGCATTTTATAAAGACAGTGGATAAAGGACTAAAATGCCTTGCCACCCTCCCCGTGCTAGTAACTAGTTTATTATAAAAATAGAAGACCTCTGGGCCCCCATACCTCAAGAACTAGATGCAAGGTTTACATCATCGGACAAGCACAGCTCTTCTCCCTGGAAAGGTTTTTCTCCAAGTGTCACCAACAGGGAGATCACAACATTAAAAGCACCCGAATTTCTCCAGTGCAGCTGTATTTCATGTTATGTCTAAGTGCGAGGGGATGAACCAAAACAGCAACAACAAGGGACGTTGTTTTTCGACCTTGTACATTGTGTGCAGACGAAAACCACAGAGAACATGAGAAAAGGTGAAAGGCAGAAAGGCAGACAGTTCTAATGTGAACGGTCACAAGCAGAGTCTGGAAAAACAAAGTCACAGAGTAACGTGTGCAAAGGAGGCATCATGGCAGCTAGGCCCAAGCTAACTTAGCAATGTCGACCATGAGGCCACAATCCACACTACAGCTCCTGTTCACAAGAGCGTGTGAGGTGAGATGTATCCCAAGGCAGAGACCACGATGCACATCAGTGGGATGACCATGCCTTGCTCCTGTTCACAAGAGCATGTGAGGTGAGATGTATCCCAAGGGAGAGACCACAATGCACATCAGTGGCCTGATCACGCCTTCCTCCTGTTCACAAGAGCGTGTGAGGTGAGATGTATCCCAAGGCAGAGACCACGATGAACATCTGTGGCCTGACCACGCCTTGCTCCTGTTCACAAGGCTGCTGGCTGTGAGATGTATCCCAAGGCAGAGACAACGATGCACATCAGTGGCCTGAACACGCCTTGCTCCTGTTCACAAGAGCGTGTGAGGTGAGATATATGCCAAGGCAGAGACAACGATGCACATCTATGGCCTGACCACGCCTTGCTCCTGTTCACAGGACTGCTGGTGGTGAGATGTATCCCAAGGCAGAGACCACGATGCACATCAGTGGCCTGACCACGCCTTGCTCCTGTTCACAAGAGCCTGTGAGATGAGATGTTTCCCAAGGCAGAGACCATGATGCACATCAGTGGCCTGACCACGCCTTGCTCCTGTTCGCAAGAGCCTGTGAGGTGAGATGTATCCCAAGCAGAGACCACGATGCACATCAGTGGCCTGACCACGCCTTGCTCCTGTTCACAAGACTGCTGGAGTTGAGATGTATACCAAGGTCAGAAACCACAATGCACATCAGTAGCCTGACCACGCCTTGCTCCTGTTCGCAAGAGCCTGTGAGGTGAGATGTATCCCAAGCAGAGACCACGATGCACATCAGTGGCCTGACCACGTCTTGCTCCTGTTCACAAGACTGCTGGAGTTGAGATGTATACCAAGGTCAGAAACCACAATGCACATCAGTGGCCTGACCACGCCTTGCTCCTGTTCACAAGAGCGTGTGAGGTGAGATGTATCCCAAGGCAGAGACCACAATGCACATCAGTGGCCTGACCACGCCTTGCTCCTGTTCACAAGACTGCTAGAGGTGAGATGTATAACAAGGCAGAGACCATTGTGCACATCAGCGGCCTGACCACGCCTTGCTCCTGTTCAAAAGAACCTGTGAGGAGAGATGTATCCCAAGCAGAGACCACGACGCACGTCAGTGGCCTGACCACGCCTTGCTCCTGTTCACAAGACTGCTGGAGGTGAGATGTATCCCAAGGCAGAGACCACAATGCACATCAGTGGCCTGACCACGCCTTACTCCTGTTCACAAGACTGCTGGAGGTGAGATGTATCCCAAGGCAGGGACAACGATGCCCATCAGTGGCCTGACCACGCTTTGCTCCTGTTCACGAGAGTGTGTGAGGTGAAATGTATCCCAAGGCAGAGACCACGATGCACATCAGTGGGATGACCACGCCTTGCTCCTGTACACAAGAGCGTGTGAGGTGAGATGTATCCCAAGGGAGAGACCACAATGCACATCAGTGGCCTGACCACGCCTTGCTCCTGTTCACGAGAGCGAGTGAGGTGAGATGTATCTCAAGGCAGAGACCACAATGAACATTAGTGGCCTGACCACGCTTTGCTCCTGTTCACAAGACTGCTGGAGGTGAGATATATCACAAGGCAGATACCATTGTGCACATTAGTGGCCTTGCTCCTGTTCACAAGAGCGTGTGAGTTGAGAGGTATCCCAAGGCAGAGACCACGATGAACATCTGTGGCATGACCACGTCTTGCTCCTGTTCACAAGGATGCTGGCTGTGAGATGTATCCCAAGGCAGAGACCACGATGCACATCAGTGGCCTGAACACGCCTTGCTCCTGTTCACAAGAGCGTGTGAGGTGAGATGTATCCCAAAGCAGAGACCACAATGCACATTAGTGGCCTGACCACGCCTTGCTCCAGTTCACAAAAGCGTGTGAGTTGAGAGGTATCCCAAGGCAGAGACCACGATGAACATCTGTGGCATGACCACGTCTTGCTCCTGTTCACAACACTGCTAGCGGTGAGATGTATCCCAAGGCAGAGACCACGATGCACATCTGTGGCCTGAACACGCCTTGCTCCTATTCACAAGAGCGTGTGAGGTGAGATGTATCCCAAGGCAGAGACCACGATGCACATCAGTGGCCTGACTACACCTTGCTGCTGTTCACAAGAGCCTGTGAGATGAGATGTTTCCCAAGGCAGAGACCACGATGCACATCAGTGGCCTGACCACGCCTTGCTCCTGTTCACAAGAGTGCTGGAGGTGAGATGTATCCCAAGGTCAGAAACCACAATGCACATCAGTGGCCTGACCACGCCTTGCTCCTGTTCACAAGACTGCTGGAGGTGAGATGTATCACAAGGCAGAGACCATTGTGCACATCAGCGGCCTCGCCACGCCTTGCTTCTGTTCAAAAGAGCCTGTGAGGAGAGATGTATCCCAAGCAGAGACCACGATGCACATCAGTGGCCTGACCACGCCTTGCTCCTGTTCACAAGACTGCTGGAGGTGAGATGTATCCCGAGGCAGAGACCACAATGCACATCAGTGTCCTGACCACGCCATGCTCCTGTTCACAAGAGCGTGTGAGGTGAGATCTATCCCAAGGCAGAGACCACGATGAACAGACGCCCACGCCTTCCTCCTGTTCACAAGACTGCTGGCGGTGAGATGTATCCCAAGGCAGAGACCACGATGCACATCAGTGGCCTGAACACGCCTTGCTCCTGTTCACAAGAGCGTGTGATGTGAGATGTATCCCAAGGCACAGACCACAATGCAAATCAGTGGCCTGACCACACCTTGCTCCTGTTCACAAGAGCCTGTGAGGTGAGATGTATCCCAAGCAGAGACCACGATGCACATCAGTGGCCTGACCACGCCTTGCTCCTGTTCACAAGTGCGTGTGAGGTGAGATGTATCCTAAGGCAGAGACCACGATGCACATCAGTGGGACGACCACGCCTTGCTCCTGTTCACAAGAGCGAGTGAGGTGAGATGTATCCCAAGGAGGAGGCCACAATGAACATTAGTGGCCTGACCACTCCTTGCTCCTGTTCACAAGACTGCTGGAGGTGAGATATATCACAAGGCAGATACCATTGTGCACATTAGTGGCCTGACCACGCCTTGCTCCTGTTCACAAGAGCGTGTGAGGTGAGATGTATCCCAAGGCAGAGACCACGATGAACATCTGTGGCCTACCACGCCTTGCTCCTGTTCACAAGGCTGCTGGCTGTGAAATGTCTCCCAAGGCAGAGGCCACGATGCACATCAGTGGCCTGAGCATGCTTTGCTCCTGTTCACAAGAACGTGTGAGGTGAAATGTATGCCAAAGCAGAGACCACAATGCACATTAGTGGCCTGACCACACCTTGCTCCTGTTCACAAGAGCGTGTGAGGTGAGATGTATGCCAAGGCAGAGACCACGAGGCACATCAGTGGCCTGACCATGCCTTGCTCCTGTTCACAAGAGCGTTTGAGGTGAGATGTATCCCCAGGCAGAGACCACGATGCACATCTGTGGCCTGACCACGCCTTGCTCCTGTTCACAAGACTGCTGGCGGTGTAATGTATCCCAAGGAAGAGACCACGATGCACATCAGTGGCCTGAACACGCCTTGCTCCTGTTCACAAGAGCGTGTGAGGTGAGCTGTATCCCAAGGCAGAGACCACAATGCACATCAGTGGCCTGACCACGCCTTGCTCCTGTTCACCAGACTGCTGGAGGTGAGATGTATCACAAGGCAGAGACCACAATGAACATCAGTGGCCTGACCATGCCTTGCTCCTGTTCACAAGAGCATGTGAGGTGAGATGTATCCCAAGGCAGAGACCACAATGCACATCAGTGGCCTGACCACGCCTTGCTCCTGTTCACAAGAGCGTGTGAGGTGAGATGTATCTCAAGGCAGAGACCATTGTGCACATCAGTGGCCTGACCACGCCTTGCTCCTGTTCACAAGAGCCTGTGAGGTGAGATGTAACCCAAGGCAGAGACCACGATGCACATCAGTGGCCTGACCACGCCTTGCTCCTGTTCACAAGATCGTATCATGTGAGATGTATGCCAAGGCAGAGACCACAATGCACATCAGTGGCCTGACCACACCTTGCTCCTGTTCACAAGAGCGTGTGAGGTGAGATGTATCCCAAGGCAGAGACCACAATGCACATCAGTGGCCTGAACACGCCTTGCTCCTGTTCACAAGGCTGCCGGCTGTGATATGTATCCCAAGGCAGAGACCACAATGCACATCAGTGGCCTGACCACGCCTTGCTCCTGTTCACAAGAGCGTGTGAGGTGAGATGTATCCCAAGGCAGAGACCACGATGCACATCTGTGGCCTGACCACACCTTGCTCCTGTTCACAAGACTGCTGGCGGCGAGATGTATTCCCAGGCAGAGACCACGATGCGCATCAGTGGCCTGACCACGCCTTGCTCCTGTTCACAAGAGCGTGTGAGGTGAGATGTATCACAAGGCAGAGACCATTGTGCACATTAGTGGCCTGACCACGCCTTGCTCCTGTTCACAAGAGCGTGTGAGGAAGGGTCTGCCTCGATGGAGAGCTCGGGGTTTCATCTAGGCAGAGGTGACACGATGCTCTCAGCATGCAAGAGAGGTTTGCAACAGGCCTAAAATAGACAGGCGCACACCACGTAATTCCCCATTTTTGCTTCATGTCCCTTTCACTGGGTTCAAGTCCCCAGAAACTGTGAATGCACCATCCAATCATGAGTGACAGTGACTTTGGTGCCTGCTTCATTTAAAGGTCCCACTTGCTAAAGCCCGGTAGAGTGGGGCATGTCTGCCAATATCAAGAACCTTTGTGAGGCAACAGTAGCTTCGGGTGTTTACAAGCCAAGGACACTTCTATGATGCTCTGGGCTTATGACTGCAGTAGGTTTAGGGCAAGAGGGTGTCAGTAAGTGACTGACGCACTTTCAAGCTGCTACTTGAATAGCAGGGGGGCCAAAAGAAACTTAATAATGAGACTTGATGGTTTCTCATACATTACTTGTTTTACTTGCCACGGAAATATTGGCCGCCTCACAGTGTCTATTTGCAGCGCCAAAATAGCAATGAAAGGTTTTCAGCCACGAAGCACCTAGTAGTACTGATAGAGAATGTTATTATATGCCATGACAATCCTACTCAACATACAGGCCTTGGAAGGATGGAACGACGAGTAGGCCCTGTGAGAAGTTTCAACATTTGCAAGAACCAAATTAACCCCCTGATCTTTCCTACCAGCTTAAAAGGAAAACATTAGTACGTTGAAGCTCGAACCATAATCACACATGCCCTGAATTATGCATTAATTTTGGACCAGAAAGGCAATATGTTCATAACTCTTTATGGGAGTGTGGATCTTTGGTGAGTTTCGTTCTCGGGTATAACATTTAGGTGCAAAATCACTCGTGGTGTAACATCAGCAGGAGTGTGCAACCAGTTTTAGAAGCAAAAATCACAGATTAGAGCAAAAACCCATCGAGGTGCAAATTAACATTTAGGGGCAGAATCACCCTTGGTGTAACATCAACAAGAGTGCAAAACAGTTTGGAAGCTCAAATCATATTAGGGAAAAATAAACAGGACACTTTGCTGCAACATTTGTCTTGGCGCAAATTCAAGAAGAGTGTGGGGACACTGTTAGATACAAAATTATATTTAGGATCAAAAGTCACATCTAGACGTATAAACACATGTAGGTGCAAAATCACTTCTAGGGTAAGGTCAGGAAGGGTGTGGTATCACAGTTAGGTGCAAAATAATTCAGTGTGCAAACCAAATGTGGTTATTAGATGTCACATTGTGAGTAAAAGATATCAGGATGACATCACATTTGGGGCCAGATGGACGACCCTATTTTGCATGCGCAAACAGGTTTGCGACCCGTTTGCGCATGCAAAATACAAATGGGCCATGTACTAACCCTATTTAGCGAGTCGCAATTTCTTTGCGACTCGCTAAATAGGATTTGCGATTCGCTATTAGGAAGGGGCGTTCCAAGGGCGTCCCTTCCTAATAGCGAGTCAGAGCCCTATGTAAGACTGTTTTGCGACCGCAATTGCGGTCACAAAACAGTTGCAGGTGGTAAAGCACTCACAAACGGGAAGGGGTCCGCAGGAACCCATTCTCCTTTGTGACTGCAGGGCAAAATATTTTTTAGGGGCAGGCAGTGGTCCCAGGGACCACTATCTGCCCTCAAAAAAAATCCTTTCCTCTAGGGAAAACGGGCTCCCTCCCAGGGATGGTGGCCTGCTGGGCTCAGCAGACCTGCATGTCTGGGACTGCTTTTCAATAAAGCAGTTTTTTTTTTAATGCAGCCCGTTTTCCTTAAAGGAAAATGGGATGCATTTTTTTTAAAAAAATGAAACGTTTTAGTTTCATTTTTTAAGGGCAGGCAGTGGTCCCCTGCGTTTGCAAAGGGGAAGGGATCCCCTGGGGACCCCTTCCCATTTGCAACTGCATTACCACCCTCTTGAAGAGGGCGGTAAATTGCGAGTGTTATCCGACCGGTCGCAAAACATTCGTACATGACTTGTGAGTCGCTATTAGGAAGGGAACACCCCTTCCTAATAGTGAGTCGCAAAACACTATTTTGCGACTCGCAAATTATTTGCGACTCGCAAAATAGTGTTAGTACATGGCCCAGAGGAAAATTGCATGCGCAAACGGGTTGCAAACCCGTTTGCGCATGCAATTTTCTGTCGTACATCTGGCCCACAAACCACATTTTTGACCAAAAACACATTTAAGTGCAGCTCACCCTTGGTGCAACCTCAGTCGCAGTGTGAAACACTTTCAAAACATTGTATCCCATTTACGAAAAAAACTAATTTATGTTCAAAACTAACCGGGCAGCAACATAAACAGGATCAAGGAAACACTGCTAGGCGCAAAAAGACACAACTAGGTGCAAAAACACATTTTTGTGCCAAGCACATTTAAGCTCAACATCATATTTAGGTGCAAATATCACCCTTTGTGCAACATCACCAGGACTGTGAAAACTCTTGTAGGAGCAAAAATCCAAAAACACTTGCAGGGGAAAAAGCACCTCTAGGTGAAAAGTCATTTTAGGATGAAAAAGCAGCCCTGTGCAGCATCAGCAAGGGTGTGGAAACACGTTTAGGTATAAAATTCACCTGTAGGTGTATAAATAATACATGTAGGAGCTAAGTCAGCAGGAGTGCAGTATTATTTCTTTGGAAAGGAAAGAAGAAGGTGTTGACTACATAAAAAGAGAATCAAACATCTCTGTCAGATTTCTTGGCGCCTTTTTTAGCTGATGCTAAAGACGGCTCCTTTTCTGATCTCGGCTGCACAACATTTCGATGGCAAACCGTGAAGGACACTTCAGACAAGCAGTGGCCGATGGGCGCTGCCCAAAGAGGCTGATGGCTGGAGAAGGCTGATTTAAAGCCCACTCTCGGGGTATTTGTGGGTGGCAATGACACGAGCTCTGGCAGACAGCTCAAGCTATTTGCAGCTGGAGCTAGAAACGAGGTACCATCTCCTCTGGAATGGGCAATAAAAGATCCCACATGAAAACGCAAACCCCACAAGGGCTGCGTTTTCTGTAGTTGTAGGGATTTCAGACCAGGATCAATGAACTAGCAACCTGTGGTTGCTTTCAGAAATCCATTCTATTTTTAACCTCTCCTAACTCAAAGAGTGCACCGCTCGTGAGCACGTGCACACCCCCTGGGCACCCCCGTCCATAACTTTAAGGCTAGAAACAGCTGCAGGGGTCTTTGTGGACTTTCAAAGGCAAAAACACTGCCACAAAGAACGAAATTCGATGGCACTATAAAAAGAGATTCCTGTTTTTGGACTGGAATGTTAAAAAAAAAATATCTGTCAAAGAGCATTCCACATACTTTAGATCCCTGCTGTCCAGGTGGACTGGAGGGGAGACAGGATATGAGAGTTCTGCTCCAGCCTGTCCCCCTGAAAGGCTTTCAGAGCCTGAAGATAAGGCAAGTCTAGATGGACTCTGGGGAGGAAGGTTGGGAGATATCCCCCCACAGGTCTTTTCTTCTAGGAAGGCCGGCGGGGTGGGAGAGAGTCAGACATATTTCATGCTCTGCTTCATCACTCCTGGAGACACAAACCTACGAATCTCACAATTGTCACATGGATCTATCAGTCTAGTTTCTGGGTGCCACTATGCATCGAAGACGTTGCTGGGACCCTGCCTGTCCCCGGAGACCCCTGTCTCAAACATTTCAAAGCTCTCTCAGCAGCCCAGTGACCAGACTCTCGAGATCTACTCAAGCCCCTGCAGCCCTGTGGCGCAGCCGCCCCCCAACCCTTCACGAGGACACCATTCCACCCCAAGACTAATAGATATATGTGAGACATGGGAGACCCAGGGGCCCGCTTCACATTCTGCAGGGGGGCCCATCATATTATGTTATGCCACTGTATCTAAAGGAATTGCACTTTAGTGATTCACTTCCCCTCCGACCACCATATAGTCACCCACATACGTATTCACTCAGAAAACTCATTGCTAAACTGCGCAACCCAAGTGCAAAGAGAGAGGTGTGGCACAGCGGCCAGAGCAGCTGACTCCAGAGCGCGGGCTAATGGTTCGATCCCGGGCGCCGGCGGCAGCTCAGCTCAGCATCATGTGACTTTCGGCAATAGCTCACATAATCTCCCGGACGGCCCCCAGTGCCTTGAAACCTTTAAGGAGTGACATGTTTGCACTTTACAAATAGGAATTATAGTTCTGAGAACATCCAGCTGGATCTCAAGGGTTCAACAACTAAAGACATCCGCTGTCTAGAAGAATGCGTCACCGTTAAACAAACATGGATGCCCAGCAGCCCCTAAACCTTAATCGAACAAAAACAGAGTTCATTCTCATTGTCAGCAGCAGCTGCACTCAACCCCATATCTAGGACCCCATCACGAGCGCAAAGAATCTGGATTCATAACCAGACTCTTCGAAATGCTAAATCACTTAGGCCCTGATTTAAAGTTTAGCACTCAGAACTCTTTCAATAACAAGATGGAGGACATTGTCCATCAAACCCTCAGTCCACCCACCTCATTTAGGGAAGGGCGAACCTTAAGTTTTCTGTCGACGGAATCCCTGTTGGCTCCGTCGATGGAAAGCTTCATCCGACGGCCCAATGGAGCTAGGTCCTTCGGAGGAAGGACATTACCCCAGCCCACCCTATTTAGGGCAAATGGTGCAATGTATTTTTTTCTGTCCATCACTACCATGAAAAACCTGGTGAGGAACAGAAACAAACTCCAGCTCTGGGTAATTTTGGAACGCCAACCGAATGGCAAGGTCAGTATATGGATCGACCTGCGCTGTCTCGATGACTCTATATGGATTTATCAACACAAACTAAATATTGAGCACACTTACTCTCAAGAGGGTTGCCAGGTGGTTTGGTGATCTTTCAGTAGATCCTTTAAAAAGGGCCATCATGGGATATTAATTCCGGGAACCCTTTATGGTGCAGAATTACTGGCTCCTGACGCAAGAAATACTTGGAAAAATCTTGAAAGCTAGTGAATAAAGAGACTTTTTGCATCACTGGCAAGTTCCATGTCACAGGTCTTCAGATTAGAACTGAGCGGGTCATCTTGGAATCTGCTTGGTCAATCACACTCCTTGAGGTTTCCCTGCTCACAGATGAGGAACGAGGACAATACTAAACTCTCAGTCGTTGGCTGGAGGGCCAACTCATCCGAGCGAAGTCATATTAAAATTTTAAAAATCAATATTAAAATTTTAAAGATCATTTTTATTGTCTAAAATAAAAAGAGTATTGAACGAAAGGGTTGTTGAAAGAAGTCAAGTTATTGTAGAGACTGTCTGTCACTTAGGAAGTCTGCGTTGTCTTTTGAAGGGATAGGAGAGGAGATGAAAGGATCTTTCCATATCTGTCCCAAGCCCCCAATAAATGTACCCAAAATCAAAGTTGACAAATCAGAATGGGTTTCACCCCAGTCTGGAAAAAAGACAGTCTTAGAGGAATATTGTTGAGAATAATGGCTATTGTACATATGGTCTGAATGTCAAACACAGTATAAGCCATCTTCTCTTAGACTGCTGGCTCTTTATGGAAGAGACGAAAAAAGATTTCTCAGAAGATATTGTGTGGCAAACTGAGCTGAAGCTTTAGCCATTTTATTCAAAATGAAAACGTTAGTCACCAGAATTGCCCTGGCAAGATATAGTAAGTCCTTTCAAAGAGTTTTTAATGCTTAATGTCGGTGCCTGTAAAGCTGCCTTGTATTTGCAAAGTAATTGTATGTTTATATGTAGTTATGTCTGTTTTTAGATCCTCAGCTGTCCTTGGAAGAGAGGAGAAACTCTCCATATCATTGTTAGGACACACTGAGTAATAAATCGATTCATCTTATTTAAAATGATATACACTGTCATTGAAATAGCTTTTGCAAAACACATTAACCTCATACAGAACTGCATGTTTATTGCTTAATGTTAATGACCTCTCCATGCAAAAGCACATCAGTGCCACCACCAGAGGAGCTAATATCAACTCCAAGCTCTAAGGAAACTAAAACAATTCCTTCCCACTGCAGATCTTAAAACAGCGGTCCAAGTTCTTATTCTATCTAAACTAGACTATGGTAGTGGTACCCCCTGTGGGCCTTCCTAAAAGTAAACTTGCGCAGTTGAAGCTACCTTGAATGCGGCAGCAAAGCTCATCACTGGCTCAAAAAAAAGAGATCACATCACCCCGAACTTTAATCGTTGCAATTGCTACCCTGTGAGGCAAGGATCCATCTCAAAAGGATACACAAAGCGCTACACCACAACATCCCTTCCTACCTGTCTGAGCAATTGACCCTATCTGGTGGAAACAGACCTTCCAGAAGTACTAGCTTCCTTCCACTTAAGCCACCTAAATTCAGCAAAAATAAAATTTACAATCGATCCGTTTCTGGAAGTACACCTACTATTTGGAACCCCCTTCCTCCGTTAACTAGGTGCAACCCTTCCACTTCCATCTTTAGGAAAGAAGTAAAACTGCTACTCGTCAATAGATTCCTCCCACACTGAGGTCACACCTCCCTCCCCTCAATTGCCGCACCTACCTGCCTATGTGACATTCTATTTTTCCACACCTCCGTCCATATCATCGAGTTCCAAGCTGTTTCTCTTTCCCAACCTATATACATCGTCCTGACATGTATCGGACTCCATCCATGCCAGTATTTGCGAACCATAAAGGGTTCCTCTCTCTCTTCTACTGGCTTATGTGTCTATACTAATCTGCATACATTTATTTTTATGTATATCATTTTTCATTTGTATAATAACTACCTTTTGTTATAATTGTAAACCGCTCTGTCACCCGTAAGGGTCTTGTTCACAGTATATAAAACTCTGAAAATAAATAAAAACAAAATAAGTAAGTATGGCCTGTGAAGTACCAAGTGCTGTATGCGTACAACTGATCTATATTTAAGGCAACAATACTTGAGGAGGGTAACCTTATTTTGTTGGATCCTGTTACTATCCACAAGACAGAATGCTGCGTTGCCACGTCTCACTCAGGTGTGGGATTGTTCCCCCAGGTAAATCGGTGAAAATCACTGTGCCCTGGTGGGATATATTTTAGGGTCCTCACCCACAGGTACCACCAATGGCTTGGTTCATCATCAGACCCTCGTCCTGCTCACCCAGTGTGGGGGGACGGGCTCAACATGTTTGTAAGTGGAGTTCTTTGGCTATGTGGTTTTAGGGATTGTGAGTAGAAATTAAAATTGCCTGCCGGATCCTACTACTTTTTTAATGATTGGTCTATTGGCAAGGTTAAAAACAGTGCAATGTCATAGGGGAGTAGTGACCCTATACATCAGAGGTCGACATGTTTCAGCCGTTAGAATTGCCGGTGAGGGTCGGTCGGCCAGTTTGTATCATCTGAGATGTGTAGTTTTTAAAATAGTTTAACGGTTCGCCATCAGCGGGCTGCTCTGTATTCACGGCAAGCTAATCGCTTAGTAAAACGGATGATTAGAGTGGTTAATTCAGATGTTCAAAGAGCACCAGAGCTGGGGATTTCCTTAAAAGATGTACTCTGTGATACCTGGTGAGCCTATCGTAACACTCTTGACTTTGTCACATGAACATCTCCCTTTTTGTGGATTAGAGGCAGGTGTGTCAATACCAAACGTAGTCTTGCATGGTTTAGAGTTAACAAAGAGCCACATAGAAAACTAAGGTGCCTAAAAGTAAGAGCTATCAAGAGAACTATAAAAACTCGTTTTGATTAAAAATGTGTTAAAAAAGAGGAATGAAAGATTGGAGAGTGTGTGCTGGTGAAGAAAACAGTAATGGCAAAGAAAGGTAAGTCAATATTCATGGAACGTTTTGTTATTAAAGAAATAAAGAAAAATGTGGTGGTTCTGGATAAAGGAGGGGTATAGAGTATGCCCAAGATGGTGAAAGTTTCATCTAGCATGAGTCCCTCAACTTCTAATGAGAAGCAGAACACTTATGGTGGAACCGATGCACTGGAAATAAATGAGCAGGTTCCGTGACCATCAAAAAGACCTGTGTGGTGGAAAGATTATAAAGTGAACTAAGATGACGCAACAGTTATTTTATATTTTCATAACTTTTACTCAGTCATAATAAGCATACAAGCTCACAACACGAGTACAGCAATATATCGCTGTTAGTAGACAATATAATTATCGGATTCTTAGCCGTTTACATATTTTTATACATACCCACTTCTATTGCTTTATTTTTGTAAGGAGAGGGATGTGTTTTGGGTACATTACAATGGTATTTGTTCTGTAAATTAACATGCTCCATGTCATTTAGAATGTAGGTATGTTGTAGGAGGATGATTCCACCAAACTCAGTTAGAGAAAGAGTGTTGCCGAAAAAGGTTGGCGGCCCTGCTTCGCCTACTTATTCTTAATAAAACTTCAACAGTATACCTGAAGAGGTGTCCTCTTGAATACAAAGTCTACTTTCAACACTCAGCTATGAAAAGGATTGTGCAAATGGATTTTTGGTGTCCTGGGATGGATCGAGATTTGGAAAAATGAGTTAGGGTTTGTTTAGATTGCATGCAAAGTAATAAATCATTTTCCATGAGAGAACCCCTATTGTTCCTTTAAAATGTCTGGGAAGACCATGGCAAAGGGTTGAAGTGAATATTTATTTCCCGTTCAATCATGGTATGGTGAAAGGAAAGATTACAATTGTCATGGTTGATTATTTCTCAAAGTGGCTGGAATTGAGAAAGGTAGATGGGGTTAAGTTTGATAAAGTCATCTCGTTTCTCAGCGATGTGTTCATGAGAGAAGAATTTCCTGATGATATTGTCAAGGACAACGGTCCTCAGTTTGTTTCAGGAAGGCTGATATTGATCATCACAAGACTGTGTTATACCACCCAAAGGAGAACAGGTTGGTTGAGAGATTTAACTGAGTTTTGGGTAAGGGTTTGCAGATGGATGTGAAGAGTGATATGAAGTGAAAGGAGGAGTTAAGGAAGCTGTTGTGGAGTTACAAGACCACTCCACATTCCATCACTGGTCAGCCTCCATTTGTATTGTTATGTTGCAGGAAAGCAAACACAGTTGTGTGTCTCTATTGAATGATGAAGAATATGAAGTCTGATTACAATTTGAGAGAAATGGCAAAGGTGGCCAGTGTTACGAGATTGCGTAGCAAAATGCACACAATGACAAACTATATCAATCAATCAATCAATCAATCTGGATTTGTAATATGCGCTATTCACACGTGAGGGTACCCAGGCGCTGAAGTGCTGTTGAAAGGCTCAGTCAAACAGTCAGGTATTGAGTCCTTTTCTGAATTCCAGCAGGGAGGGTGAGGTCTGTAGGTGAAGTGCAGGTTGTTCCAGGATTTCGAGGCAAGGTATGAGAAAGAACGCCCTCCACTGTTGCTGCAGCAGATGCAGGGGTTGTGGGCGAGGCAGCGGGATGCGAAGTGCAGGTGTCTGGAGGGGAGTTGACAGTTGAGTCGGTGGTTGATGTACGCTAAGGAGTAGATCAGTATCTTGAAATTGCATGTCTTCTGGATAGTGAGCCAGTGAAGTTTCTTGAGGTGGGGGGTGATGTGGGTCCGCTTGGGGTGGCCTAGGATGAGTCTGGCCTCTGTGTTCTGTATCGTCTGCAGTCTCTTGAGGAGGTGCGCGGTGATTTCTGCATAGAGTGCATTGCTATAGTTCAGTCGGCTGGTGACCAGGGCTTGTGTGATGGGGTATGTGGTGTCGATGGGGAACCACTTAAAAGTCTTGCAGAGCATGCGGAGGGTGAGGAAGCAGGTGGATGAAACTGCATTGATCTGTTTCCTTATTGTGAGCTTACTGTCCAGAATGATGCTGAGGTTGCGGGCATGCTCAGTTGGTGAGGGTCCTAGTTTGGGAGACCACCAGGCATCATTCCATGGGGAGGTATTTCTGCAGATCAGCACTTCCATCTTGTCTGTGTTGAGTTGTAGGCTGTTGTTTCTCATCCAGTCGACATTGTTTGTCATGCAGCTGTGGGAGTTAGTCAGTGTGGCGGAGGGGTCTTATGATAGTGCGAGGATGAGATGGGTGTTGTCGGCATAGGATATGATGTTTAGTCCATGCAATCTTATGACAATGGCCAAGGGAGTCATGTAGGTGTTGAACAGGGTAGGCTTGAGGGGCAAAACTTGAGGGACACCGCAGATGTTGTTCTTAGGTTCAAAGGGGAAAGGTAGAAGGCGGATTCTTATGGTACTTCCTGTGAGGAAGGAGGCAATCCATTTGAGTGTGTTTCCTTAGATTCTGATGTTGTGCAGCCTTTTGACCAGGGTGTGGTGTGATATTGTGTCGAATGCTCCTGAGAGGTCGAGGAGGATCAGGGCGGCCGTTTTTCCTTGGTCGAGGAGGCTATCAGGACAGTTTCGGGGCTGTGGTTGGCACGGAATCCAAAGTGGGAGGTGTCCAGAAGATTGTGATTCTCAAGGTGCTCTGTGAGTTGGTGGTTGATGGCCATTTCTAGGACTTTGGCGGGGAAAGGGAGCAAGGCGATGGGGCAGTAGTTCTTGAGTTTATTGGGGTCAGCGGATGGTTTCTTTAGTAGGGATTGACTTCTGTGTGCTTCCATTCTTCAGGGAATGTGGCTGTGGCAACCAATGCATTGAGGTTGGTGCTGAGCTTGCTGCTGATCATCTTTCTTTCTTCCTAGGTTGAAAATATAGTGAGTGCATGAGTCTGTGGGTCTCCTGAGTGGACAGAGGTCATGATGGATGTGGAGTCTTGCATGGTGATCTGGTCCAAGGTGGTGACCGGGTGGTTGTGTTCCGAGTCCGTGGGGTCAAGATGGCTGAGGAGGTTGGTGTATTGAGATTCGAAGTTTCTGTAGATGGTGGATATCTTGTTGTGGAAGAAATCTGACAGGGAGTCGCAGAGTTCCTGTGTGGGGGTGATATCATTTTTGGTGGCTGAGGGGCTGGAGAACTTTCTGATGATGTTGAAGAGTTCCTTGCTATAGTTGGAGCTTGCTTCGATGCAATTGGCCAGGGTGCTTCTTTTTGTCTTTTTCGGGAGTTGGTGATAATGGTTGAGAGCGGTTTTGAAAGTAGGTTGGTCCGTGGGCTCCCTGCTGGTGTGTCATTTTCTTTTGAGTCGATTGCAGGTGCATTCCAGGGTTCTTAGTTCCGTTGTGTCGCAGCTGGCTTGTTTGGATGATCTTTTGGACTTGGTAGGTTTTCAGGGGGCGACTATGTTGGCGCTTTCTGTGTACAGGCTTGTTCGAGGTTGGTTGCGTTGTGTGGGTGGGTGGGAGGTGTTGAGGGCATCAGCCCATTGGCTCTCTGAGACCTTGTTCTAGCTGTGGTGTGACGTGCTGGGTGGCTTGGGGCAGTGCTGGGGAATCCCGAGATGGTGAAGTGGACGATGGCGTTGTTGGTCCAGGTGAGTTCGGTGACGTGGCTTAACTTTATTCTGTCCCTGGTCGTGAAGATTGGTTCTAGTATGTGTCCTGAGATGTGAGTGGGGTTGGTGACCAGCTGGGTGAGACCAATGTTGCTCATGCTTTTGAGGAGGTTGGCGGTGCTGGTGCCATTGGAGTCGTCTAGGTGAAAATTGAGGTCGCTTAGGAAGATTTAGTTTTTGGAGTCTAAAGTGAGCAGAGCAATGAAATGCGTCACAGAAAGTGGGGCGAGGTCCTGGGGGTCTGTAGGTGAGGGTGCCTCTGATGGTGGTTTTGCTGTCGGTTCAGAGCTGGAAGTTGAGGTGTTCCATAAAGAGGATGACGACGTCTGCGGTGGTGGTGCAGTGGATGGTTTCCTTGTGGATGATGCCGATTCCACACCCATGGTTGTTGATGCGGTCTTGGTGTGCAATCTTGTAGCCATCAGGCGTGGCTACGGCGATATCAGGCACAGAAGCGGGGTTGAGCCAGGTCTCAGTGAGGAAGATGACGTTGGGCGTGAGGGAGGTGATGGTGTCCCAGATTTAAGTGGTGTGCTTGCAGAGGGATCTTGCATTGAGCAAAAGGAAGTGGAGATGGTCATGGGCGGTTGAGGTGGGCGTGCCACTGATCTCTGTGTGCGCTGGAGCTTCCGTGTAGCAGGAGAGGAGGCAGGGTCGGCAGGTGAACGGTCCAGCCATGGAGTGGGGGGAGGTTCAGCAGCAATTATTGCTGTGGAGTCCTGGGTCCAGGGCTTGGAGCTTGGCGGCAATGTATCTCCGGTTGGAGGTTGGCCCAGGGGTCCTGGCGCTGGGCGGGTTCCAGGCTGGATGGGCGCAGACAAGCTTTCCTTTGGCATTCCTTTGGCAAGCCAGTGGCACATCTGTGCTGTGGCCTCCATAAGTAGTCCTGGGAGGTGAGTGGGGATAGCGAGTGGTGGGAGGCACAGAGTAGGAAGAAAATGGTAGGAGTGGTGGATAGCGTGGAAGAATTTCAAACAAATGTAACAAGAGTGTGGGAGGAATACAAGTAATACAATAGTAAGGGCAGGCAAAAACTGAGAGGGTGCAAGGCACTTAGGAGACTATGGCAGTCCCAGAGTGTCAACAGAGCGATCAGCGGCAGCGGGAGAGCGGCGCACTGACCAGAGGTCACGGGGTTGCCCACAGGAGTCGCACTGTGGCCACCATGAGCAGTCCTGGGAGTTGGGAGGGGCTAGCGGATGGAGACACAGGGGGGCAAAAAAACAGCAGGAGCAGCGGATAGTTTGGGAGAAATTCAAACAAACGTAAGAAATACAACAACAAAACGGTACAAGAGTGTGGGAGGAATACAAATAATACAATAGAAAAAGCAGGCAGAAACTCAAAGGGTACAAGGCACAGTACAGGTAATGGATTGCCTTGTAAAGCCCTGCGTTGTAAAAGATTTTGCGGAGTAAAAAATGGGGGGTAATGGCACGCGTTGTAAAAGTGTGCGGGGTACAGTGTCCTATTTGTCTATGATATAGACAGTGTGCAGCCTTCCTAGCGTGTAATCCACAGCGCTGGACATTTCACAATCTGCATTGCACCAACAAAAGTAACATAGCCGCAGCAAAGGTTGACATGTCAGGGACCACAGCAGAAAGAAGAAGAGCAGAGCACAGAAGTCTCCAGCGCTGGTGACGCCCGGTGCGACAATCACTTCTGGCGCACCCTACGCCCCATGAAGGCCTCCTAGGATTCTCTCACTACCACCTGCAAAAGTCCCCCTCATCTCTCCTATCATAAGATATTGCTAAGCACAGTGCCCCCTAAGGTCACAGCGCCCCCCCCTCCACAGGTCAGTGCCCAGTGCGGCCGCACCAGTCGCACTGCCCTAAAGCTGTCCCTGGAAGCTCTATTCACATCCGGTCACAGAGCACGGAAGTCTCTATTCACAACCGGTGGCAGAGCATGGAAGTCTCTATTCACATCCGGTCACAGAGCACGGACAACTCTCTTCACATCCGGTCGCAGCCGTCAACAAAACAACTAGAGCAAACAAATGCTGTTCTTCCAAAAGGAAACAAGAAAGAGCAGCAACCAAACAGAAAGGAACGCAGGAAAAAATGGGAGAAAAATAGAAGTGAGAATGGTGACAAAAATATCACTTGGGACAAACACCAGGGTACAGCGTGTGTCGGCATATGTCCTGCAGCAAAAATCCCATAAATTGACATAAGTGGCGTGTCTTCATTTGTGCCATTGCCCTCATCAGGAAGACACCACAGCTTGCACCCTCCGTTGCCCCTGCCAGCACTGCCAATGACAGTGTCAACACAACAACTAACCATCACACTCCTACAAGTGTGACAATTCATACTATTCCAGGTCCCCAAAGCTGTAAGAATGGCTTGGGAGGCAGGAATTAGTCATTGTAAATGTAAATTGAATTAATAAACAGATGTTGTTGTGCTCATACCTAAATTAGGCAGACAGCACCACCATGTGGCAGACTGTTATAAGCATCACTGCTGGCAATTAAGTGCTGGTGCCGAACACCGGAAACCACCAGCTCAAATTAAGCATTTATCTTCATTTATTATTTATTTATTTATTTTATTGTTTTATAGAGCGCGAACCAGACCCGTGAGGGTATCAGAGCGCTTTACAGGATTAAGGGGGTGGAATACAAAGCGTAAGGATGGGAGGGATCAAATTGGGAAAGATAGGGGATACATTATACATGAGGAGCACGCAGTCTAAAGTCCAAGCTACAAGTGGGTATTCATTAGACGAGGTATTTTCCCATTAAGAAGGTTTTGGTCTCCTTCTTAAAGTGTGCCAAGGATGGAAGTCTTCTGATGGCGGGAGGGAGAGAGTTCCAAATTCTTGGTGCGGCACCAGAGAAGGCCCGATTGTAGGTTTTTCTTCCCGGAAGCGTGCTGGTTGCAGCAACAGGTCTTTGGCAGATCGGGAGTTTCTGGCTCCTCCGGAAACCACAAGTTTTTGTGCGAGAAAAGTAGGGAATTGGAGTAAAGAGCTTTGTGAGTAATGCAGGCCACTTTAAATTGGATTCTGGCCTCTAGGGGAAGCCAGTTCAGAGCTTTGAGGTGGGGAGTGATGTGGTCGAATTTCTTTGAGCCCGTTAGGAGTCTGGCGGCGGTGTTGAGGCAGGCTTTCAATGGGGCCAGAGAGTTCTTGGGTAGCCCTGCGAGAGTAGAGCATCCATATTCTAGTCTGGAAATGACTAGGGCCTGGGTTGCCGTTTTAAGGTCGAACGCATCGAGGAAGGGTTGTAGGTTTCTTAGGTAGCTCAGGTGGAATCTAGCCGTTTTGGCCATCGAGTTTATATGGCCACGCATATTCAGGCTGCCGTCAAGGGTTATTCCAAGGGATTTCGCCGAGTCAACAATGGTAGGAGGGCAGTTTAGTGCTGTGATGGGCTTGATCCATTCCTGGATGTCTGGATTGGGTTTGGGTGGGGAGATCAGAAGAAATTCAGTTTTATTTGCGTTGAGTTTAAGCTGGTTGGCGGTGAGCCAATGGACAGTCAGCTTCAGGGCCTCGTTCAGGGAGAAAATGTCCTCAGGGGAAGAGATTTTGATGTAGATCTGTGTATCGTCAGCGTACATGAGGTAGGAGATGTTGGCGGCACGAAGCACCTCGGTGAGAGTTTCAAGGTAAAGGTTGAAGAGGGTAGGGGAGAGGGTTGATCCTTGGGGGACTCCAACCGAAACCGGAGAGGGGGCGGATAGATCACCGTTGATGAGGACTCTCTGTGAGCGGTTTTGGAGGAAGGATCTAAACCATTCAAGGACGGTGCCATCCAACCCCATCCTGAGTTTGAGGCGTTCTAGGAGAGTTTCGTGGTTAACCATATCAAAGGCGGAGGAAAGGTCTAGAAGGATTAGGAGACAGGTGTCGCCTAGGTCGAGGGCTTGGAGGGCGTCATCTACAATGTGGAGGAGGGTGGTTTCCGTGCTGTGTCCAGGTCTGAACCCTGATTGGAAGTCATCTAGCAGGTGAAAGTTGTTGATGTGTAGGCTTAGCTGCTGTTGCACACATTTTTCCAGAACTTTGGCAAGGAGTGGGATGTTGGATATGGGTCTATAGTTCTCAGCGGAGGCAGGGTCCAGCGTGGGTTTTTTTAGGATGGGGACAACTTGGCCAGCCTTGAGCGAATCAGGAATTGAGCCCTGTAGGAGGGAGGCGTTGATTATTGAGGTCCAGGAAGGGATGATAGCCTGAGAGGCGGCAGCTAGGCAGTTAGAGGGGAGAGGATCATTAAAGTGATTGTTCGGTTTTAAGGAGGCAATAATTCTCGAGATAGAGTGTTCGTCGTAGATTCTAAAGTTCGACCAGTGCGCTAGGTTTTTGGGTGAAGTTTGGGAGGACAACTCAGAGAGAAGAGGTGGAGCTGGCAGAATTTGATTTTGGTGGTGAGTTGTGGATTTAAGTTCATCTCCTAGGGCAGAGATTTTGTTGCAGAAGAAGGAAGAGAATTCCTCGCTTGATATTAGGGGTTTAGGTGTTTCTTTGGAGGTTTTCGCTAGTTTGTTGGATTGGTGTTTGACCAAGATGAACAGCTTGCGAGGTCGATTTTTGGCATTCTCCAGTTCAGTTCTGAAGAATTCTTTTTTAGTGTTGAGGATTTTCTTATTGTAGGCGTTTCTGGCCTGGCGGAGAAGTTTTAGATGTGCTGCTGATGGGTGTTGTTTCCAGATTCGTTCAGTCTGTCGAAGGGATCTCCTCTCCTTGTTGAGGGATCCGCTGAACCAGGGATTTCTGTCTTTAATCTGGGTTCTTTTTAATTTTAGTGGTGCCAGGTCATCGAGAATGTCGGATATGGTTGAGGAGTAATGATCCGCTAGGTTGTCGACCGAGGTGCACTGAGTGGGGGGGGGAGGTCGGACTCACAACGTGCTGCCAGTTTCTCGTGGTCGAGGTTCTTGGTGTCTCTAACCCATTGTTTGGGAATCACGGGTTGAGGTGTCCATGTTTTGTGGGTGCTGGGCAGGAGGAAAGTGATGGCGTGGTGGTCGGACCAATCACAAGGGTCAATAGAGATAAGTTTGACCGCTGATTCCTTAGCAATGATCCAGTCTAGAGTGGCACCTTTCGAATGAGTAGGGAGGGAGCAAGCTTGGATAAGGGCTTGATCAGCCAAGAAGTCTCTGATGGCATTGACCTGAGGGTCCTTAGGATCGTTCCAATGCAAGTTAAAGTCGCCAAGGAAAATGTCATTAGAGTTTGGAGAAACCTTGGCTGTGATGATTTCCATGAGGAGGTCCGTAAAGGGGTGGTAAAAGATGTGAAGTTTGCACAACTTCCATGTGCCTCAGTGGGAGGCTCATATGCTGAGGGTTTGATGGCGTTTGCGGGTTTTGAAATGCTTTTACTATGTGAGATGAGAAGAAAAACCATTGCACAATGATTGAGCCTGACACAGGCTGTGCATGTCTTTTCTTGAGCGGGACACTCGCCCCCTTGAGGAAAAACACCCTGCAGTGTCCTTTTCAGGCTGTGTGGGGCGCATGGTAGCTTTGGCTGTCTGATTAAAAGGTTCAGCCTTGATAAGGTGATTGAGGGCAGCCCCCATGTGTGATGCTCCTTGAAAGGTTCCAAGGATCAACCCAGGTGAGGGTATCTGGTAATGACTTACCTGCCATATGAGTAATGTAGAGGCGCCCCCTTGGATGAATCGCACTTGGGTTTCTTGGGTTTCATCCTGCAAGGTGCACATGCTGGCTAGCACCTTGAGAGGGGAATGGAAGCCTCAACAGACATGTTGGCGCTTTACTTTGCTTTAGGAATAAGAAACATTGATAGTCTAGGTTTGCAAGTGGTGAAGGTGCTTGTTGAGACGACCACCCCTAGGGCATAGATGTATGGTGATCATGCCTCAGCAAGAGTATGAAAATACCTGCCCATGCAGGGTACCGCAGCAGATGTCTTTTTGTGTTCTGTATCATCAGTGGCTGCAAAGTAGATTTCGAGACGTTCAATCCAGAGTCTCCACATGGGGATCTGGAACGAAGGGTTCCCTGAGATCTTGAATATTATTATAGCTGAAATGGATGACATTGCTGCCTATCACTTGGAGCTTGCTGCGTTGGCTGATGGCCGGGTCACAGTTCACAAAAACAGCATGCACAAGTGTGATTCAGTGGCAGATTAGCCAGTGTTGAGGTGATTGGTAAAATGATAGGGTATTCTTGCATGTAGGGCTCAAGTTCAACTCCTTCCTATCAGAACCAAAAGATTTTTGAATGTCACTGCTATAAACTATAATGATATAATGACAGACCGCTGCTCTCTAGTTGTTAAATAACACTATGATGAAAAAAACTGAGAAGACCCAAGAATACCTGGTGACAATCTCCCTCCTCTTTTAAACCAACTCAGCTCAGAGACACAAGAAAAACCTACTGAAATCTCATTGCAAAGTCCTCTCACTGGACTCCTCCAAGAACCATCCTAAATGCATGTTCTAAAGAGTCAAGCAGTCCAATAGCCCACTCTCTACTGACACCGTTGACATCCCTGAATCCAAAAGTGACCACTTTGTTAAATTCTTTGTTGAGAAAGTTAAGTCCCTTGAAGCTTCACTTTCCCCAATCTCTGACTCTCTGGTGACTGCAAGTTAGGCCTCAAAGCCCAGGTGATCTGTCTCACTTTACCGCACTCTCAGAATTTCAGTTACTCAAAACTATCACTAAAGTAAAACCCTCAACCTACTTTACTGACATGGTGCCTGTAAGGTTCTGAAGGGAATTGGCCAAAATCTGCTACTTTACTAGACCGCCCTGCTAAATTCCTCCCTTTACTGTCTGAAAATTGATCATCCCACCAGTTTGAATAAACCCTGGCTGATGCTAATCCTTCATACCTTCTACCCTATTGCAGGATTACCATTCCTAATTTGTAGACTGGTTTCAGACAGGGCCACAGAACACAGAGGGCTCGATTACGATGTCGGTCAGAGTCGCATCCTACCGACACCGTCGCAGTCTCGGGACCAACCGACATCCATGGTGCGGTCGCACACTCCAATTTTCTTATAGGAGCTTGTGCGTCGGTCGTAAACAGCCATAGCACAAGCTCCCATAGAGAAATGGGAGATTGTGTTAATCCTTGCACCACGTGGTAGGCACCTCAAGATGCCTGCCACACGGTGCAGGGTTTAACAGGGGGGCACCATTGGTGCCCCCTCTGCCCCCAACCGTAGGCTGCAAAGAGAAGTGGGGCCTGCTAGGGGCACCCAAACTCACCTTCCTACAGGCTTTCAATGTCGGAAAGTCTGGCATGGAAAGCCTGTCAGAAACCGAGCATCGTAATCCCAACAGTAGAAACGCTGTCCATTGGGATTACAGGCCGGTCTCCGAATGGCCGACGGGCTCATTTCCGACCGCCTAAATTGTAATTAGGCAGTCGGAATTGAAACCGCGATGAGGCCCATAGTGTTCATCAAACAATTGTTGGTGATGCTCTCCTCTCCTTGTCTCCTCTCCTTGACTTCTGTTTAATTGTACGTATCAACTTATCAGCTGCCTTTTCACTTGATCAACACCCTGAAAGAAAGCATGGGCATCCATGGTCTTTTCATAAAATGGCTCGCCTCCTATTTATCAAACTAATTGCAAGAGGTTAAAATAGGTAGCTCTGTTTCTAGCTGGGTCAGTCTATTGCAAGGGGTTGTTGAGGATTCCATTCAATCTCAACCGCTGTTCAGTCCCTACTTGGAACCTCTGGGGCTAACTTAAGGAACTCTTGCATACAGTATCACCAACATGAGGGAAACACCCAGAGCTATCTTACACTTTTATTTCCAAACTATTTCTCTTTGCTTGCTAACACCCTGGACAATGTTCAAAGATGGATGGCTATGCATCACTTAAACCTCAGCCCCTTTAAGAAAGAGGGCCTGATTTAGAGTACAGCAACAAAATTTGCCCTATCAGGGTGATGGAGTAAAATACTCCGTCGCTCTGCCGGAGTACTCGCCCATCGTATTTAGAGACGTTCGCTGGCCTAGCAGACATCTCATACATTGGTAGGAATCGCTGCCAAGGCGTTTCCTGTCAATGTTTTGAAATTCTGACCTACAGCTCCATTTAATATGGAACTATATGGCATACTTTCAATTTCTTTTTTATTTTCAAAAAGAAAATCCCAAAGCTGGATTTTCTTTTTGAAAATAAAAAAAATCAATGCCTGCCTTGCCATGGAGTTGTCTCTCATTTTGTGGGGGTCATTTACAAGTTTTCACTGTCCCTTACTCTCAGTTTTACCTGGCGGTGTCAAACAGTGAAAATTGGCCATTAGACCGCCCACTCTAAATCAGGCAATCAGTCAAATTGCCAAACCTCCAATGGCCCTTACTCTGTCGGGCCGTTGGAGGTGTATTTCAGTAGCAGAGGCGGAGTAGTCTCTACCGCTGACATACTGAAAGTCAGCCTGACTCTAAATGATGCGGGCGGACCTTCAGTATGGCAGAAAGGATCCTCCCTTGCCTTTGCGATGGATCATCCTTTCCACTGTACTCTGCATCAGGCCCAGAGTTTCTGTTAATCTCCCCCAAAAAACCCACCCTACCTGTTTATTCATGAACCAAATGGTAAACTCTCCTGGACTGCAAAACGGTCTTTGTTGATAACACTAAATCCCTGGGTTCATCCTCCATAATAGACTCAACCTGCAGAAACAAATCTACACTATGGGTAAGAGAACCTGCTAGTAACTAGGGCTGCTCTATTGGAATCCGTCAGTTTAACAACACTTAAAGATCTTAGTTTGTCGCTTGTTCTTTCCATATTGGATTATTGCAATTCTCTTCTTACTGGCCAAACTAGAGTTCATCTTGGCCCTCTTAAAGCAGCAGTCCGTGCAGCTGCTCACTTTGTCTCCAAATGCAAGAAATCTTACCATACCATATCACACCTACCCTCATCACTCTATAATGGCTCCCCATTGAAGCCAGACCACAATTTCAGACAGCCTGCATCACCAACCAAACCCTACATACATCTACTTCCTCCTTACTGATCAACAAATTAAAAATCTCTGGAGGTCAACGGAGATCAATAGCCACTGAATCCCTCCTCCTAGAGCCTCCTACGTTCAAATATGAGTGGTGTCCAAAGTAATACTTCTCTGTCAACACCGCAAGAATTTGGAACTCCTTTCCATCTTCTCAATGCTCCACCCCGTGTCTAGCAACTTTTAAAAGCGAGCTTAAAAACCTCTTGTGCCAAAGGCACTTTGCATGAGACTGAGAAGCGTATCAACTCCTCTTTTTCCAAGTCTTAAATTGTTCAGGGTATTCAGCCTGTGTTAACCAGGCTTTTGCCTTTTTATCATTTGTTCACCACTCTAATGCTTTCGGGCCATGTTCACACAATAGATGGACAGATGGATGGACAGATGGACGGACGGATGGATGGAGCTCTCAGGAAGACACATATTTATATACATGCCCCCAAGGCCGGACTGGCTGGACCGGGCATCAGGTGTTTCCCTGGGATGCTGAAAGGGTGGGGGGCCGCTTTTGTTACTGGGGCCAGTTTTGCAGCAGCGTAGCAGCTTGAAAAGCAGCGCAGAGTTTTTTGTATATCCAACAGCTTTCAGGCAACAAAAAAAGTGCCAAGATAACTCTGGTGATTAATGTACCTGCTGGAGAGAGCTCTTTGTCTAGTGGCAGTTTTGACTCACCTAAGGTAACGCAGACTATACTATGCAGATCACAGAACAGTATTTTATGTGCATAGCTCAGTGGGTTACTACTTTTGTCACAGAGATACTTCTGTTACTGTGCAGTTCATAAGTTACAATCGTTATCTAGGTTAGAAAGTTATGTTTTTCCCAGACTTTCATCATCATAAGTTTGCTAAAAAGGGTTTGTTTGGGTAATAACTATTCTTCTTAGTAAAGTGAACCCTAACCACTGCATTATGCTCTGAATCCTGAGTTAGTGCTTCCCCAGACCAAGCGCTCTTAAAAAATGTCAACCAGTATGGATGACATGTGAATCCTACACCTTGTAGTTCCCTTTGTCTTATGTAACATGTTCTATACACTGATTTACACATGTAGGTTTCATTGTCTCTGTATGTGTGCGATGCTCCGACACCTTAAACTGTTATGAGAGGCACTATAAAACCAATGAAATACATATGAGAGATGGGCTATGGAGAGATGAGAGGCACTGTTGGAGGGTGATAGTGAGGGAGTCATTGAAGAGCCCCAATAAAGATTGCCTTATCCTGTTGCACTGTAAGGTCATCATTGACTATGCTTTAAAAACTAATACAATTGAATAAATAATGCATATGTTGTTGAATACACCATTTTTGCCATTTTCCCCAAATTTTCTTGGGGAGGAAGCTCTCCCATCCTCCTTGTAGTGGTCAGGGTCTCTTGCTGCGCTCACTTGCTATGTACTGTATGGGGCCTGGTCTGAACAAATTTGCCAGGGCTGCTTTGGGTTCCCAGTCCGGCCCTGCATGCCCCTCCTGCAAAGACTGGTGTGTGCATAAAATGCTGGTAGGGGCTTTATAAGGTTAGAGGGCACTCTGATGTGAGTGAAATAGAGATGCAGGAGGCCCAGTAAGAACATAAAAGTACTGAGGCACAAAATAGCTTGTGCATGGGATAGTCGATTGTGGCTGCTGTTTGCATAGCATTGCATCACACCAATGAAAACCTTTAGTAAATCTGGCCAAAGAGTTGACACTGGGTCAACCTCCTTTAACCATTAGCTTATTTGGATCAGCTTTCATCAGCCATAGATTTGAGACAATGTCAATCACATCTTAGAGTATTCCCTCTGACCTTGTGCTATGGGCAGTTTGGTGTATCATTCCACCTCCCACGAGTTTTTTTTTTTTTACAGAGTTTTATATAGCGCGAACTTGACCCGAATCGGGTATCAGAGCGCTTTACATAGCACCAGTTGCATTACATCAGCACACATTCATTTTTTTTTTTTTTTCTTTTTTGTTAGGCACGGGGAGATTAAGTGATTTGCCCAGAATCACAGGATGCTCAGCGTCATTGCCGAGACTCGAACCCAGTTCCCCAGATTCGAGGTCGACCGCCCTAGCCGTTAGACCGAGTTGCTTATACTGTAATGAATGAGGGACTATTTTACATCTAAAAAGTACACTCATCTACATGTCTGTCACATTCAGTCCTTTAGATGTGCATTGTATACAGACAGCAGTCTATTTTAATGCAGCAGGCATGACCAATGCCATTGATAACAATCCCGCCACCACCAATACCTCCATCATCAAGACATCACCAATACTACCACAAACACAACACCAAAGCTGCCATCAACCCCACCACCATTAATATCCATACCACCACTGTTAACACCAATACCATCACCATTAATCCCAATCCCACCACCATTAATACCAATCCCACCACCATTATTACCAATCGCACCACTGTTAATACCAATCCCACCACCACTAATACCAATCCCGCCACCACTAATACCAATACCACCACCTTTAATACCAATCCTGCCAACTTTAATACCAATCCCACACAATTAATACCAATCCCACCACCACGAATACCAATCCCACCACCATTAATACCAATCCCGCCACCGTCAATACCAATCCCGCCACCGTTAATACCAATCCCATCACAATTAATACCAATACCACCACCTTTAATACCAATCACACCAACTTTAATACCAATCCCACACCATGAATCCTAATCCTGCCACCACTAATACCAATCCCACCACCACTAATACCAATCACACCACCATCAATACCAATCCCACCACCATCAATACCAATCCCACTACCACTAATACCAATCCCATCACCATTAATACAAATCCAACCACCATTAATAGCAATCCCACCACCATTAATACCAATACCACCAGCGTTAATACCAATCCCACCACCATTAATATCAATCCCACCACCACTAATACCAATACAATTACTGTTAATACCAATACCGCCACCATTAATACCAATCCCACCACCGTTAATACCAATCCCACCACCGTTAATACCAATCCCACCACCATTGATACCAATCCCACCATCGTTAACACCAATACCACCACAGTTAATACCAATACCACCACTGTTAATATCAATCCCACCACTGTTAATACCAATCCCACCTCCACTAATACCAATCCCACCACCATTAATACCAACACCACCACCACCATACCACCGATAATAACGCCAATATCACCAAAACCGACGCTGATGAGTGCCGAGTGCTCAGCATCCTGAGTCTAAAAAGGAAACTAAGACCTTTCTTTAACAGAGTGGCGTGTTAGAGGTGAGACAAAACGTCAGGAACCTCTTACAGGAATACAGGGAAGCCCCACTCTCAACCCCACAATTATCACACAGAGACAAAAATAAGGGCATTCTGTAACAAATTTGAATATATTGTGTGTTATTCTTGTGTAAAATAATTAACATTATAATAATAAACATCTCCGAAACTAGTGTGAAATAAGGCTGAACGTTAGATGCACCCCAAACACTGTTCATCCGACAAGCCTATCCTATACTATAATACCCCCTCCATACCTGTATGCCAGCAGGCCTCAAGTTGAAGTCCAGGTGGTCAGCATCACTCTCCAGGAATGAGTAAGTCTGCTCACTCCACCTCAATTGCTACAGTTTTCTATACCTTTTCTGTGTATTAAGGTCTATGGAGCCTGTGGTCGTATCAGCATAATCCACCCCCATTGTTAGGTATAGGTAAGTCAGCATTTTTGCAGACGTTAGTTTTTGGCGAAAACCGCAATTTTCGCCAAAAACTAACATCTGCAAAATGCGTGGGACTCCTTGTTAATATCGCGATGTACATTTCGCGATATTTAACAAGGTAGTCCGTCAGGAGTACGCCTAGTGACGCCCACTTTGCATCTCATTAGAGATGCAAAGTTAGGCGTGCTGGAAACGGGCGCTAAGTCAAGGAAACACGCGCTAGCGTGTCCTTGATGATATTGCGATAAAATTATCGCCGCTTTTCGCCCGAAAACGGACGCTAAAGCGGCGATAATTTTATCGTGGCCCCTTGATAATATGCCCCTGACTTACCTATACCTAACAATGGGGGTGGATTATGCTGATACGACCACAGGGTCGTATCAGCAAGGTTATCGCCGTTTTCCATGGAACATCGCTGGAAAACCAGCGATGTTCCATGGAAAACACCGCTATCGCTGGGAAATTATCGCCATTGCACTATGCGTTGTTAATACAGCGATAGCATGGCGATAATTGCCAGCGATAGCCGGCGATAAAAAAAATCTCGCTAAGAGCGGCCAGCGATAATTATCGCTGCCGCTTGATAATATGCCCCCAAGCACGCATACATTAATGCCACTGTCACCAATACCAATAAATAAAAAGTTAGAAACCACCTCATTCTAAGAATCAGGAGAGACAGAAAGGAATCCTTAGCCATACAAAGGTCACCTTTAAATCAGACAGAAATTCAGCCAAATCATAAAATTACAGAAAACATCCGACATGCATGAAATGCGCCAGATTATGGGTAGATTTGAAGGGAGGGTAGCCCATTGATGCCATCACCAGGCGCTTTAAAATACATGCAACTAAGGATCAGCAGGACGCGGCTGCAGATAATCCCAGCAAGCCCAGAGGTCATGTATGGAGGGCTCAGAGTGGCAGCTGAACAAGCTGTACCCAGCTGGTACCCATGCGCGCGGGTCCTGGGCACAAAGGCAGGCTCCGCCACAGCAGCTCTGCCACCTGCGGCCAGAAGGTGTAAACCAGCGCTCCCGATCGTTATCTGTCGCTTCTCTCCTCTCACAGAGGAATAATCCCCAGCCCTGGACCCCCTCCCGCTGGCTGCCGCGCGCCTGGTCCCAGCATGGGGCAGCGCAGCCGGGCCTCTGGCCCATTTACAGAGCCTTTACAGAGCAGCTTCAGAGCCAAAGGGGACAGGACAGGTGATGATGACACAGGTATTGTGAAGGGTTAACAAAGGAAGCTGTGCAGCGCCATCACACAAGGACGCAGGGGTGGCTTTTGGCATGGGCGAGTTGGGCCTAAGCCCAGGGCATCAATCTTCAGTGGATCTTACAGAGCCAGTCCCAGCTCTAGGACAGTGC
This sequence comes from Calotriton arnoldi, assembly GCA_963921515.1. Classification (NCBI taxonomy): domain Eukaryota; kingdom Metazoa; phylum Chordata; class Amphibia; order Caudata; family Salamandridae; genus Calotriton; species Calotriton arnoldi. Next base: position 1,324,088 of record CAWUFW010000210.1, on the reverse strand, counting down.
GACCGGTGTCGCCGCACCAGGCACTGGCTACGAGTGGGGGATCTGTGCATGCAAGTATATTTTGTTTTTTTAGAAAAAAGCACCCGCTGCCACGTTCCTGGCCTCCAGCAATTTTCAGGCAACAATAAAAATGTCAAGATAACTCCAGTGATTAATGTTATCCTGGAGAGGGATCAGAGTTTTGCCTAGTGGACGTTTTGATTCATCATAAAGTAGCTCAGAGGGTTAGTATGCCTGCTGCAAAGAACGTGTACCATGCAGATAGCAAAGTGCACATAATGTTAATAGGTCAGTGGGTTACTGCTTTTGTCAGAGAGATCCTTTTGTTACTTCCAGTCTATAGGTTAAAATCTTAATATAGAACAGTGAGCTATTAACTGTCATCAAAGAGCTGCATGCAAACTGCTAGGTATAGATTACAGCATTATGATTTTTTCTCCAGTCTTTCATTATCCTAATATTGCAACTAGGGTTTACTTGGGTAGAAATCAATTCTTATTAGTAAAGAGAACCCCCAACCATGTTGTTGCATTTTAAATTCTGAGTTTGGCTTCTCCAGACCAAGCACTATTAAACTATACTGCCTACCTGTAAGGATCTCAAAAAGAATGAGAGGGGCCCCTGATGGAGCAGGGTAAATGTAAAAATTTTAACCTCCTAATATTTTCGTACAATATTAATAAACATGTTCGTTTAAGTAAATAACCAACAATGTATGTTAAGGGTTAATGTTAACACGCAATTCTGTGTGCAAATTAATTGACTTATAATTGTTTACGTGTCTAACATAACATAATATTTGCGTATTAATTAAATAATAAATGCATGATTTGTGCTTTTAAATAAAACGTGTGGTTACAAAATAAAGCGATGGTAAGTAAGGGACAGCTTTATATGTTGCTTCTGCTAGGTAATACCTAATTGGGGTACGTAGAAAGACGGGAGGGAAACGAAAGGGTTTATATTTCTTTGTTTAATAACATTTTGTTTATCTTTGAAAATAGTGCGTTTAGGCCTGCCGAGCAGCAATATAAAATGGCCGCGAGTTATTAGAGTGCGCATGAGCGGAAGAGACCATGTGATAGAGGAGAGAGGCTGTGGAAAAGGGATGATCACGTGCTGATGCCGAGAGGCTAAGATGAAAGTATGGTCAAGGCTGCTGTGACCCTTCTGAGCAGATGTGTGCCAAGATGATCAGCAAGAAGCGTGAGAAGCCTGACTGAATCAATAGACGGAACTGAATTACACAAAATGTAACAGAAAAAGATACAATTTGGACTGATCGAAACGGATGAGCAAGTGCATGAACTGTGGGAAACGATGCTTGCATGGACATTCCACACGGAACTGGTTAAGACCAGGAAGTTTGATTAAAATGTATATGGACCTGAGTTTTTGACCAATGAGAATGAATCACGCCATGTAAGAAGAAACATTTTATGCTGTAAGCTAGAATTAGGGTATAAGAAGACCTACTCTTGGTGGGAGGGGTTAGAATGCTGCGAGGAATGCTGGAGAATAGAATGCTGTTCGAATGCTGCGGGAGATGCTGTAGGAGTTAGATGCTGTAGATGGGAGAAGTTGCAGTTGCTGATGCTGACGAGCTGATGCTGCTGCTGTTATTTTCCTTTTCCAGTTGAGTATAAAGATGCTGCTTTAGGAGAACTTTTTATTGATAGACTTTTATTAGAATTATTAGGCTTTCCCCAGAGAGATAGATAGATTGATCTATAGAGTTCTTATTATGATGACCTCATTTTTCCGTCTAATAAAAGTGCCTTGCAATTTCAAACTATTCTTATATTGATGATAAATGCAATGATCTGAATAATAAGCTTAATCTCAATTTCCTGCATTCAAAACTTTATATAAACTTTATTATTCTTTAAACAAATGACTCAGTGATTTTCTTTAGCTTAATGATTAATAATGAAATGGTAAAAGAGTTTATTGTGATTGAGCTGGTCTTAATCACCATCAACTGATTCCTACTAGTTGGTCCATCGACCAATGAGCGGAATACCTTAAAAGCAAATGAGAAATATTATGTCATTATAAAGAGGTATCCCGTCTCCTTCCAGCAAATCGTTTTTCTCCTAGGTTCATGACGGAGGAAATCCAGGGAACAAATGAGTAAGTGAATGTATATGCGGTGTTATGGGCCCCACCGTCATATGGATATAGTGTGTGTGTTAGAGAAATAATTGCACCTGGATGACCAAAGCATAATAGGAGAATAATTTTTATTGTTAGCGCTGGATCAGATTTCTTGGTAGCAGAGTTATGGTTACTATAGATTAGTTTGGTGATTATTGATTATAGATTATTGATAAGTTTATGTCTAACACTTTTTGTTGAGTCGCGTTATGTTATATGTAAGTTTTCACGCTTCCGGGAAGTAGGAAGTGGAACACGTGTGGCAAGAGAAGTCACATGGAATTTTACACTGTCTGAGTTCATTTTTGGTAATAACACAGGTTGTGTTATGATAGGGACATTTTGCGTATAAAAGGTGTGTAAGTGAAATAGTGATCGGTTTTCTTGTGAAACTCTGGCCTTAATTCTCAGGAGCAGTATAGTCTCCACATGTGTTTTATCCCCAGAGAAACGGGTTTACTGATTGCTTGAAAGAAGGGTAAGGTAGAGGGAAGTGCTACTTTATCGGCGAAACTGAAAATTCTGTGGTAGGGTAGAGGTAACCGCTGCCTACTGGAAAATACAGAATTCTTGTGTGAATGGTCAAAGCTATCTTTTCGGTTTAGCGAATCAGACAATGGAAATGTTTTAAATGTTGTAATTAACAAAGAATTGTTGAAAAAGAAATTGCCGATCATTTTTGTAAAGGAGGGGTCAAGAGTAAAAGTGACGTAGACAAGAGTCGCGCTGGGATTGGACAGTGCGATAGTCACATGAGAACAGGAGCAGGACTGACGTAGACAAAAGCCGCGCTGGGATTGGACAGTGCGCCGTAGACAGAAATCGCTGTGATTGGAGTGTTGGTGTGAGTCGCGCTAGTATTGGTTGAAATAACGCATAGGGAACAGTGTTGAATTGCGGATTGTTTAAGGAGAAAAAGGTTGTGAATCATGTCGTACTATGAGTATGGAAAAGAGAAAACGTCTTGGATGTCGAAAGTTAAGAACTTCTTTAAGAAGGACAAAAAGGTAGTGACTAGAGAGGGACAAATAATTCCTCCGCCAAAATCACCAGCTTCACATATGATGCTGAAATATGGATATCATACATGCATATGGTTAGAAAATTGGACAAAATATACCAAGAACGATGGAGCATTGGCTTTTCCTGAGAATGGTTCTTTTAATGTAGCTGTATTACGGAACTTGAGAGAAAAGATGGTAATGTTAGAACCTAGACCTAGACCGACACAGTTTGAAGCTTTAACGGAATGGGAAGATGAGATGTATGAGCGAGAGAGATCCAGAGGATTAAAGAATCATGAGTTTTTGCCTGGAAGGTTGTGGGGAATAAATCATGAGGACAGAGTAAAGCGTTGGAGATACGCTAACATGACAGGAGGTTTGTTTCCAGCTTTTGCGGTTGAGGAGGAAGCAAAGAGAAAGTGTACCGAGAAAAAGAAACATGTAGAGGTAGAAAAGTATGTGTATGGTGGTAGTGAAACAGATGACGAATTGCTGGAAGATATTTTAAACAGAAACCCACCTCCATACCAACAGACTTCTGCGGTGGTGACACCTAATGCACCGCCAATGGAAACTGGGAGGAATAAAAAACCCGAACGAAGAAATGAAATAAATAGGTCACAAGAAACATTTAAAACTTCACAAAATGAAGAGACAGAAAGTGACAATGCAACTGAATTAGCAAAAACGACAAAAGAATTGACTGAGAAAATAAGAGAATTGACAAAGAATATGGAAGATGTAACTGTACCAGTAACAATAGGTCCAGTAATGCCAATTTTTGAGAATCAGAAAATTAATGAACATTCCTTAGTGATTCCCATGAATTCACATTTGCAAAGAAAAAGAGAAGGGATGGAACCGAATAATGAAGGTGCACACAATTTGGCTAGTACGTGTAGACCAAGCCCACCTACAAATTTGACGATAAATGAGAATGAGATTAGGAGAATGCCTATGGTGACAGAGTCCGCATCAGGAACACCAGAAAGAAGCAGTGATTGGATAGAATTAAATAGTACGCCTGTAGGTCCAACTCCAGAAGAGTTAAATGAATGGATGAAAGCGCTAAAAGCAAAAGAACCAGAAGAGAAACCATTAGATGTAATTAGGTTGAAAATAGACATGGAAGAGTTGATTTTGGGAACAATTGGAACAGAAAAACTAAAAAATTATCAGGATGATGAGATTATGTTTTTGTGCAAGAGTCTTACTTGGAGAGCCAGAAATTTACATGACAAATTGGAAGAGATTGCAAGTGAACTAGGAGTAGAATTTGTGAAAGTGAGGACGTTGCAGAAACCGTACAGAGTAGATTTTTGTGAGAAAGACATAGAGAATTTGAACACATCAGGAAGACTGACCCAAATAAAAGAGCTGATTGTTTTATTGAGAAAATGGGGTGATGTGGATAGATGGAGAAATAGATGGACAAAGAGGAATGAGAAAACAACAGATAAAGCATCTTTAGCTTTTGCAGTGACAGATAGGGAACCAGTTGCTAGGGAATACCCGATGAGAGAAACACCAGGTGGTAGTTATGTGCATGTTCCGTGGACCAGACAGGATATACTGTCATTTACAAATGACTTCCCCAAATTGAGAGAGAAACCAGTAGAATGGTACAGACAAGTGGAGAGATTTGTTAAGGTGTCAAAAGTGCTGTGGATAGATCTAGATGGATTGTTTGATATAGTAGTGCCAGCTGATTTGTGGACAGAATGTAAGATTACCATTTATTGGCCAACTGTAGAATATCCAAGGGATGCTAAAACAGGAGCGCCAGGTCCAGAAGTGATGAGGAAGTATGATCAAGTAGTTACCTTTTTGAAGAATAAAATTCCACCAAAAGAAACAGATTGGGTAAAAATAGACAGAACAACGCAGGAAAGCAAAGAGTCAGTGCATGCCTACTATGAGAGATTGTTGTTGGTTTTCAAACAGTATAGTGGTTATGAGACACTAAGCAGACCCTCCAGCATTTCGCGATTTCGCGATTCACGAAAAAATCGCGAAATCGGCTAACTAGCGTGATGGCCGCGATATTTGCAATATTGGCCGCGATATTTACAATAAAGTGTCTACCGGGAGACACCAAAACAAACAATGCCCTTTTATTGGCTGTGCGCGCACACGTCACTATGTGCCGCCGTCCAGCCGTCCAATATCTGCTTCCTCTTGGCCAAGCTGTGAGAGGAGACGTGCGCATTACAAATTCCCATTTCTGTAGTGATCTTTTTTGTTCATCATAGACTGCCCGCTGCTCCTTGTCACTTAGAACTGCATAAACTTTACCTGTGGCCTCATCCTTCTGCATGCCTGCCAAGTATCACGCATCAGGCGTGACACGAGCGCATTTCAGTGTGGTAATCCGCATTACCGCACTGAAATGCATTGTCACGCATATGCGTAGAGGCTCAGCACTCTGACTGTGAAGTGCTACCATGGTAGTAGAAGCTGTGCTCCATTAGGAGAAGCGGCATGAGCCTGGTGCGCTGCTGGCAGCATGCAGTGGACAAAGTGTGAGCTATCTGACCTCCGCCTGCTGCACACCTAGTGAAGCATTGCAAACTAATTTATCTTTTGAGAGTCTGAGTTGGCAGGCACCCACCGCGCCGCGACCTGGGGGCTGGCTGCATTCATCAACCGAGCCTCACTCTCTCAGCCCGGCCGTGGCGCAGCCTTACGTGACTTGGCTGTCACAACAAACGGGTCGCCAAACAGACAGGGTCCAGGTAAGTGTACATTCCGGGCAGAGCTGGGTGCTGATAAATAAAAGTGAAGACAGAGCAGCTGTTATAATGTGAGGCTGTTTATCAGCCGCGCATGTGATTCGACAGCTCTTGTGTACAGGACACGGCGGAGTTTATTAGATTAGGAGTAACCCTGGGCATAATACTTTGCTACGCTCACGGAGCATGCAAAGTTTGTGTTACTACGCACTACGCAAATTGCACGTAGCAGAATAAAAAACTCTGCTAATTGACATAGCGTAGCAGCAGTATATTAAACACATACAAATGCTTTGTTAAAGCAATTTTCTATGCTAAAAAGCATATAACAAATTCACAAAAGTGAATTTTGACAATGAAAATATCAAGCAATGAGAGAGGTGATGATTTTGGGTTCCCCCCTAACCTAGGGGGAGGACCAAGCAAATGCCTTGAACACAAAAAGCATATCATGTGAACGATTCAGTGGTGGTCCCTTCCTCCTAGGACCACACCAAGCACAGTTATGGGCAAAAATACAATCCCAACCAAAGGCCCTGCAAAGCATTATGGGACGAGATTAGCGGTGGGCAGTGAATATTATAGTGTCCAATATCAAAATAATTCTACAAAGAGCTGCAGTTCAACTAGTCGTTACTAGATGTCCCTCACGAGTCAAATGCAAAAGCATTGAAATTATTAATACATCAAGCTGCAGTTCCACTAGTCGTTACTAGATGTCCCTCACGAGTCAAATGCAAAAGCATTGAAACCCTTTCATGAAGCTTTTGCATTTGACTCGTGAGGGACATCTAGTAACGACTAGTGGAACTGCAGCTCTTTGTAGAATTATTTTGATATTGGATACTATAATATTCACTGCCCACTGCTAATCTCGTCCCATAATGCTTTGCAGGGCCTTTGGTTGGGATTGTATTTTTGCCAATAACTGTGCTTGGGGTGGTCCTAAGAGGATGGGACCACCACTGAATCGTTCAAAAGATGTGCTTTTTGTTTTCAAGGAATCTGCTTGGTTCTCTCCCTAGGTTAGGGAGGATACCAAAATCATCACCTCTCTCACTGCTTGTTAATTTATTGATTTCACTTTTGTGAAATGCTATATGCATTTTAGCATATAAAGACAGAGATACTTATTTTATCTTAACTTGCACTGTGCAAGATGCCTTTGGCAATTATTGTACAGTGCAGTTAAGCACACAGCTACGCAGTTTGCATAGCTACGTGTAGTTCAAAATGTACTTTACGTAGATATGTGAAGTGCTACTACCCAAACTACGCCCAGGGTTAGTTAGGAGGCGGCAGTTCTCTGCTAGTTTCCTGTGCCCTGCACTCCACGTCCGGACCAAGTGACACCGCGTTGTGGCCTTTTCTGTAACTGGTGTTTGTTGGCAGCCGTGCCCGTGGGCAGCATCCCCCTTGCTTTATGCCTCTTAGCCAGTGTGATGCCGGGTATCTTGGTGTTGTGCATGAGGTGAGGCGAGCTGCTGGATTTATTTCAGTTTGTTAATCAGTCTCCCCACTTCAGCTGGCGTGGAGAGGCAGCCTGAAACTCAGGCGGCTCCTTGGCACAAGTGGACCTTGCCCGGTGAGTGAGGCAACAAAAAAACAGGGAGAGCAGAGCCGAGCCGGGGCCGGCTCTGACTCTAAGAGCCTGTGCACGAGCCGAGCCTTTCAAATATTTGCCACGTAAATCATGCAGCAGAGAGCTATTCACAAACCGTGGGACTCGTTGCACAGGACTGTTTTTCAACCAATGCGCAAAACTGTGACACTAATAAACATTTGCATATCATTGTAAAAAAAAACGTGTAAATATTGAAAGTAAGGAAGGGAAGTGAAAGAAGGGCATTAGGGACCGGAAGGGAGAAGTGGAGTTATAGGGATGAAAGATAAACGGAAGGAGCATAAAAGAAATGAATAGCTCAAACACAGAAGGAAAAAAAAGGTAATGTTAAAGCAACGCTTTGTTTTTGAAAGTTTCTGAGTTTCATGTGCGAGTTTTCAGTATTGAACTGGAGGTCAACAGATGCTGTTTTGGTCACTCATGGCACCATCATGGGCAGTTCAGAGTCTAGTGAAGAGACCCTGGAGTTGTTGTGTTCTATGGAAGAGTTTACAGATCTCAATAACGGCACCAGCTGCAGAGGAAAGCTTTCAGCTCACCACACTCAGATTCAGCAGTGCAAGCTTTCCTCATGATTTGACTGTGTGTGTGTGATGTTATTTATTTGGTGGTGTACAGTTGTGCTTGTTAGAGTAATTATGTGTGTCAAGACAAGTGTTTGGCGGAGTGAGATAGTGAGTGTTTGTTGTAGTTGCCAAGTGTGGTGGTGATAAATCTCTGACCTTCTTCGCTAATCCTCTCTTTAAACTCAGGAGCTAAAGATGTGATGCTACGGCCTCCCCTCAGGTGGGTGACACGTTTCTTGGTGGTACTTACTTTCCTTTCTTCCATAGGTTTATGTCAGCTGACATATTACTTAAGAATTGAAGTGCGAAGCAATAGAACTTAGCCATCAGTCCCAGTACATATGTCAGCATTATATCTCCTCAGACACCCCCAGCCAATGCTTAATTAAGATGGGGCCCACCAACACTAATTTTTGGAGGCCAGCACTTATTTTTCTTCATCATGACTTTGACCCAGAGTAAGAGAAAGAAAAACAACAAGGAGAAAGAAGGAGGATAGTATTTTATATGCTTCCCTCGTCTTCATTGCTTGATTTTGCTCGCGAGAAAGTGTCACTCATAGTCGTTGAATGTCACTCATAATTACACTGAAATTATGAAAATGTCACACATAAGCAATCTGAAACCTTGGCAGCTATGCTTCTGTTCCTCGGGGACTCGGTCGGGGTGCACCTTCAGAGAAACACGATGGCAGGCGCGTCGGATCTCTCCTTCGCAGGACGTCTTCCCCTTCAATCCCAACACCCAGTACAGGTCTGTCGTACCGAAATACTGCTCGCAGCGCTCCATGAGGCCCGGCTTTAATAAGGACGGCATAAAATCCACTTGGCAACTTTAGTGGTGACCTTTTAAGGAGGAGTTGCGAGCTTGGAAGTGCGTGGATGACAGGAGAAGCGGATACTCTGTGGGCATATTTGTCATTTCTGCTTTTTGTTTGTTTTGCTTTTGTCTGCAGCTCCTTTCTTTTTATGTCACCTCATTTCCCTATGGTGCTTTAGAGTGGCCTTTGAAGTGTGAGCGCTATAGGGCCGATCACCATAACCAGACTTCAAGATAGGAGAACAGTGACAAAGGGGAAAAAAGCTGGGATAAAGTAAGAACCGGCAACAACAGATACACAGGAAGTGTCGAGTGGTGGAAGAGAGAGTCAAGAGGTGGCATCAACATGAGGCAGCTCTGATATTTGGCTGCTTTGGTGTTTGTCAGCAGCGGTGGCCAGCTCCTGAGAAAACCTTTAGGCCTATACACTCATTTTTCGACATATTAAGTAATATTCAGTACTATATCTACAGCACAAAACCTTGCGCTCGAGTTTGCCTCCAGTCCCGTTTTTTCTGTCTTTGTGCATAGTCTCGTTTTCATAAGTTGCCTGCTCTGCACTCCCCTGTTCACCTTTTTTCATTCTTACCTTTTACAAGTACATGCTGATTAGTTCACCAGGCGTAAACCAGTCAATAACAACCAATCGGACACTGGTACTCTGCCATTCAGTGGCGGTGCATTTTATGCAAAGGTAAATTCCTGCCGCTTCCCCTTACATCTCACCTGTATCCATTCAGTATTCGGCTGCATCTACCAATGCTTCAATTAGTTACTGGTAATTGCATTTCTCCCAGCACGTTTTCAACATAATTAATTAAACCCCTCCCTCCCGTCCTGCTAGAGACAGGCCAACTGTATACTATGCCTAAGGGCCAAAGGTGCCGACCTTGGAGCTGGGGAGCCAGGTTCGAGCCTGCCGTCCGCTATACTGTGATTCTGGGCAAAGGATAGCGGAGGGGTGAATGCACCTGCAGCAAAGATCTGGGTGTGGCAGCCTTTCACCCTTCAGAGAAAGTTAAAAAGCAGAGTTCAGGAATGGCAACGGGAACACTTATACGTTACAGTGGTAACACCCCGTGGCACATTCTGGACGGGTCCAGGAGGCAGAGGTGCCCAGGCAGGGGTGCATTCATGGGTGCTAGAACACCCCAGGGAGAAATAGGGCCCCCTCTCACAAGGTGCAGATTGGAGCTGTGCTTCCGTAGAGCCGCAGACACTTTAAACATGCCTATTTCACAGTGGAATACTCTGCTAATTCAGTTTACATTGATTTAAGGCTGAAAAGGAATGATTACGAGTAAAATAAAGAGCCGCAATAATGCCGCTAAATTTCCATTTTTGTGCCCCTAAATTTCCATTTTTGTGCCGCTAAATTTGCAAATCTATGCCGCAATATCCTGGGGGTCTGACTAAGTGAGAAGGACATGAGTCATTTTGTATATAGGTTTATGTATGGATTAACACCAGAGATAAGTGAAATGATTAAGCAGCACTTGATTGGATGGCAGAATAGCACAGTGGACGAAGTTTTGAGATATGCTAAGTATTGCAGTGATGAAATTGAGAGTAAACAGCGTAAATTGAAAGAAAAGGCCATGTGGGCACAGGTGAAAGTTGCAGAGAAGCAAGAAGCTCAATTGAGTAATACTGGTAGTGAAACAGGACAGTTTAAATCCCGACCTAATATAGGTAAAGGAAAAGGACAAATGAGCATAGATGAGGCAAAGAAAAAGTGGCCATGCCACAACTGCGGAAAGCTAGGACATTGGAGAAACGAGTGTAAATTTCCTCCAAAACCTAATGTGGAAAATCAATCATTAAATTCACAGGTGCAGAGTGAGGTAGTTACTCAACAAGGTCAGGTGCCACAACCACCACGTCCCAAGAGTGTTAACCAACAGAAATACAGTGCAGAAACAGGATTCTACGGAGGAGAACAGGTAAAACAGTTGTCGCGTGCAGCTGCAATTTCTCAATATTTGTTACGACAGGATGAGGATGACACGGATGAAAGTTCATGACGGTGCCTAAGAGAGAGGGAAGAGTGCGTGCTTGGCGCAACTCTAGAGGTAGATCAGTCTGGTCCATTTGTGGATGGAGAAGTGAATGGTGCAAATGTAACATTCCTTGTTGACACTGGAGCTACCCGTTCTACTGTTAGGTCAGTGGAAATTCCAAACCTTCCTCTCTCAGGTGAACATATCCAAGTGGTTGGAGTTTCCAATCAGCAAATTAAAACGCCTCTTACTAGATTAGTAAAGGTAAGAAATGGTCCATTTAGTGAAATGCACCGATTTGTGGTATGTGATTTAGTCCTGTAAACCTTTTAGGACGCGATTTATTGTGCAAAATGAACTGCACAATTTATTGTACCCCAGACGGAATTGCATTTCAGACACCAGATGAGGATGTGCTGTATAAAATGACAATGGTGAATTTAGAACCAGAAGTAAATGGTTTGTTTCCTGTATTTGATGCAGAGAAAATCCCAATTGAGTTGAAAAGAACAGTGAAAGAAGAAGTGTGGGACTTTACAGGAGAAGATGTAGGATTAATGAAAGGAGTAGATCCCGTTAAAATAACAGTGAAGGAAGGAACGAGTTACCCAAATACGCCCCAGTATAAATTGACTCCAGAAATAATTGAAGGAATAACGCCAGTAATAAATAAAATGATTGAACAAGGGATTCTAAAAGAAATCATGAGCAGTCCATGTAATTCGCCAATAATGGGACTGAAAAAGCCAAACGGAACATATAGAATTGTACAGGATTTGAGAAAGGTAAACAAAATTGTTGTGCCTTGTTGCCCAATAGTACCGAACCCTGCTGTGATTCTATACCAGATTCCACGTGAAGCAGAATGGTACACAGTAATTGATTTATGTCATGCATTTTTCTCTATTCCATTGCATCCAGATAGCCAGCCATTATTTGCGTTTAGGTTTGGAGAGCGTATTTTGGCATGGTGCCGAATTCCTCAAGGGTACACAGAAAGTCCCTCAATCTTTAATCAGATCCTAAAGAAATCATTGGAAGATCTAAGAATGCCAGAAAAGTCAGTAATGGTTCAGTATATTGATGACCTACTGGTGGCATCAAAAACGAAAGAAGCATGTGTCAACGATACAATTGCTTTGCTGAATCATTTAGCAAAAAGAGGACATAAAGTGTCCCCTTCAAAACTGCAGTTTTGTCAACAAGAAGTCCAGTATTTAGGGCATAAAATTGAGAAAGGAGTGCGAAAGGTAACGACTGAAAGAATAAAAATGATTCAAGGAATGAGAGCTCCAATGACACAAAGAGAGGTAAGAATGTTTTTGGGAATGGTTGGATATTGTCGAAAATGGATAAGCGGTTTTTCACTGATTGCTAAACCATTGCAGAAACTGACAAAGAAGGATGTTAAAGATCCTTTTGAAATGAATGATGAAGAAATGAAAGCATTCAGAGAGTTGAAAAAGAAATTGTGTGAGGCTCCAGCATTGGGAATGCCTGACTATGAGAAAGATTTTGAGCTGTATTGCAGTGAAAGAGATGGATGTGCATTTTCAGTTTTGGTGCAGAGACATGGAACTATGAAAAGACCAATTGCATATTTTTCAGCTGTTTTAGACCCTGTAGCGAAAGCGTTGCCTGGATGTTTGAAAGCAGTTGCTGCTACTTGTGTGAGTTTGGAACAGAGTGAAGGCATAGTGATGGGGTATCCATTGAGAGTGTATGTTCCCCATTCTGTGGAAATTCTTTTGACAAGAACGAAAACCCAATACATGACACATAGTCGGCTGACTAGGTATGAAAAGGTAATTTTGAGTGCAGATAATGTGACCATTGACAGATGTATGAATGTGAATCCTTCAACATCATTGCCAGATGAAGAGAATGTGATTGAAATGGATGAAGTAGATCACGATTGTCTGAATGTGCTCGAATACTGTACAAAACCAAGAGCTGACATCCGAGATGAGCCTTTGAAAGAATCAGATTATATTCTGATTGTGGATGGCTCATGTTTGAGAACGAGTGATGGAGTTCTAAGTGCAGCATATGCAGTTTGCACAGTAGCAACTGTTTTGGAAGCATCTTGTCTGAAAGGTATACGGTCTGCCCAAGTTGCAGAATTAGTAGCTCTGATTCAAGCATGTAAGTTGGGAAGAAATGTACGGGTTACGATTGTGACAGATAGCCAGTACGGCTTTGGGGTCGTGCATGATTTTGGTCAGATTTGGTCCCAAAGGGGTTTCTTGACGTCTGCAGGGACGCCCATCAAAAATGGAGATTTTGTGAAAAAGTTGCTTGAGGCGATACAGCTGCCTAAACAGATCGCTGTTGTGAAGTGCAATGCACATAAAAATGGGGAAGACTACATTACTGTTGGTAATAAATATGCTGACGAAATGGCACAGTACTGTGCAAAGAATGTGGTTTCTTTGAATAAATGTCGTGAAAGAGAGCATATTTCTTGTCCTTTGCTTTTTACTAACTCTATTGAAACATGGGATGAGGTGAGACAGTTACAAGAAGCTGCAGAGGATGAGGAAAAAGATACGTGGATAAAAGCAGGATGTAGAAAACATGAAGAAACTGATGTTTGGGTTTACAGGGATGAGAGACCAGTTATGCCTGATAGCATGATTTCTGACATGGCACGGATGTACCATGGGCAAGCCCATATTGGGAGAGATTCGATGATCAGACTTTTTAGACAAACATGGTACAATCCAAAATTCAGAGCCATAGCTGAGAGTCTTTGTCAGAGATGTCTTATTTGTCAACAGTTAAATCCAGGAAGGAAGACAGTAGTGAGTCTAGGAAGAATAGGACGAGAAGGGGGTCCTTTCACTAGAATGCAAATGGATTTTATTGAAATGCCACCTTGCAGCAGATTGAGGTATGTCCTAGTGGTCGTCTGTTTGTTTTCCCGTTGGGAGGAAGCATATCCAACAAGAAGGAATGATAGTATCACGGTAGCAAAACCTTTGCTGCGAGAATTCATTCCGAGGTATGGTTTTCCAGTCACGATTGAAACAGATAGAGGAACACATTTCCAAAATGAATTAGTTAAACTGATTTGTGAAGCACTTAGTATTAAACAGAAACTGCATTGTGCATACAGACCAGAGGCTTCTGGAATAGTAGAGCAAGTGAATGGAACGATCAAGAACAGGTTAGGAAAAATGTGTCAAGCTACAGGACTCAAATGGCCAGATGCTTTGCCATTAGTTCTAATGACAATCAGAAGTATTCCGGAAAGGAAAACTGGACTCAGTCCACATGAAATAATCATGGGACGAGCAATGAGACAAGCACAAGTACCTGTCAACAAGCTACTGACTATAACTGATGATCTAGTGCTGGATTATTGCAAAGGATTGGCTGATGTGGTGCGTTCTGTATTTCATCAGGTTGGACCGGATGCGACCACTCTTGAAAGAAAACCAGCTCACGACTTGAATCCAGGAGATTGGGTTCGAATAAAAGTCCACCGGAGAAGAAACTGTTTGGTTCCTCGCTGGGACGAACCACGACAAGTGATCCTGGTGACGACCACTGCAGTCAAGTGTGCAGGAGTGAAACACTGGGTACATGCCAGCCACACCATCAGAGTTCCAGAACCTAAAGATCAACATGTGAGTCGGCATCTGGAAATATCAGATAACAGTTCAGCATCAGAAAGAGAAGAGGAAACAAACAGGGTGCCAGAACCTGAAGATCGACCTGTAAGTCGACATCTGGAAGACCCAACTACAAGTGCAACGATAGAAGAAGAAGAGGAAATAGAAGAAATAGCTGAAGTTCCAGAATTTGAAGATCGACCTGTAAGTCGACATCTGGAAATATCTGACACCAGTTCAGAATCTGATACAGAACATTCGGAATGTGAAGAAATTCTAAAAGAAATTGGAATTTTGAAAGCATAAGAGAAGAAACTGAGCCAGAAGATAGTGACAGTGAGCAACCAAGTACAAGTTGTGGTAAAATTCCTTCGCAGATAATATTGATAGATGAAGGAGGGAGAGTTTCAAACCAAAAGCTAGAAAAATCGGAAAAACCCCGAGGAGCAGTAGGGACAGATAGTCAAACACAAGAACAGGGAATTTTAGAAGCAGATAGAGAGACTGACACAAATTCGGAAGAACCTCGAGGAGGGACAGAAATAGGTGAACGAAGGAAGATAAGAAAAGAACCACAAGTAGAAGAAAATGAAATTATAAGTTTCAAAATAAGAGGAAATAACGAAAGAATTGAAACAGAGTCTGAAGAAAGTGGAGAAGAAAGAAATGAAAAACTAGAGACAAGAAAAAGAAATTGGAAAACAGAAAGAGAGGAAAAAGGAAGTGAAGCAAAAAGGCCAAGAAAAGGAGACAATTGGCCCAACGAAGTAAGAAAATTAAGATACAGAATCATAAGGTTGGATGGGAAAAGTGCTGAACAAGTGAATGAAATAACAAGTCAAAAGGAGCAAGAAAAACAAGGTGGAAAACACTTGCAGAAAACGAAAAGAATAAAGAAGGTAAATCAAAAGTATAGATCGCCTGAATGGTTGTATCGTGCTTTGACTAGTCACAAGGAAGAATTGAACACTCACGAAAACCCAGAACAAAGAAACCTGATGGGAGAAAGTGAAGTGCAACAAACCTGAAGCAACAAACCTGAAGAAGTTTAGATAGTTTTACCGGATTTGACAAAACACTGAACTGACGAATTTACCGGATGTGACAGAGAAAGAATTCTGAGAAAGAATTAAAAGAAAGTACCAAGCAAAGACAAAATATTGGAAGTTCAGAGTGGCAAGCAAGTCATTTCTGAGGTGTAGTGACACAATTTTCTAGAAAACAAATAAATTAGGTTAGAAGACAAAACGGAGAATACTAGAGATAGAAAATGTAGATGTGAGTTTTTAAGTAGATGGTGCAAGATGTGCTGTTTTTGTACAGGATTATTAATAACAGTATGGGTGGTTTTAGCAATCACTATTCCAATTAGTTTAGCTGTAGTGGAAAAGTCTAATAACACTGAGAAAGAAAAGGGAGCTAACACTCAAGAGCCAGTTATTTTAAAGAGTAGTGCAGAATTACATAAGGACAAATCAATAACAGATTTTTCAAAAAATGTTTTTACTAAATTATTATATGAGTATGTAGAAACAATGGATGTAAGAGATTGCTATGTTTGTATGCAGTTGCCTGCATCTGTAGCAGAGGGTGTGACTTATCATCACCTCCCTTTGACATATGGAATAACATGTAGTGTTTTAGCAAGTTTATTTTATAAAAAAGGTAGATTAGAATATTATTACACTGACATAAATAAGATTTTTGCAAAGGTTTCTGTAGTTCCCGAGCTTAACAAAATAAAAGAGGGAAAGACGTTTGGTGAATATTTTTTAGAAGATAAGATTTTAACATTAGATAGTATAATTAGGTACAACCTTACCTGTGAGTTAAAGAAGGAAGAAAAGGTATTTTTAGAAATGGTTGAAGAGAGAAGAGTGAAATTTCAAAGAAAAGTGATAGAAGAGACAAAAACACCTCTTTGGGTGTTTGAGGAAGACAATCATGACAAGAAAAAGACAAATGCAGCTATGACTCTGGATTGGCCCCAACAGGGAAGGTTGTGCATTAGAAGGAATAAGACAAGATATGACAATTATTTTGTGGGTTCCAGTAATTGCCATGACAATTACCAAATTTTAGGTGGATGGGGATTCAAAGGGGGAAAAGATCCAATATTTCCAGGGATTTATTATGTTTGCGGGAATAGGGCTTATTATAGGTTGCCAGACCATTGGTATGGGTCATGTTACTTAGGACTGGTCTTTCCAAAGATTTTTCATGTAGATAGAAAAGAAAAAGGAACACACAAAATGATAAATACCTTTACACGTAGAAAAAGGGAAAGTTTTTCAGAAATAGTAGGTGATATTTTTGGTGCATTGATACCAGCAGAGGGAGTATCTTTGAATGCTTTAGAATTCGGAAATTATCCACAGTGGTAGATCGTTTATCTACGGATACTGCTGGAGGGTTCTTGATGGTAAATACCGAGATGGTTGCCATGAGAGCTATGGTGATGCAAAATCGTCTTGCCCTTGACATTCTTTTGGCAAAAGAGGGCGGAGTCTGTGGAATGCTGAAAGTCCAACATTGTTGCACTTACATTCCAGATAAGAGCGAAAATATACAGAAGTATATAACAAATATTACAAATTTGCACAAAGAACTTGTTCCACTGGAGGTTGAAAGTGTTTGGGGAAAACTTGGTAAAGGGTTTTCTTCTGTAACAAATTGGTTAACAAGAATGAGTGGATTAATAATAGGGAAAGTTATAATAATAGCAACCGTGATAATAATAATAGTATTAGTACTGAAGCTTGCAATAACATTTATAAAGAGAAGAAGAAGGCAGAATAAGCTAGAAAAAGAAAACATGATAAACAAGGAAAGAGAGAGAGAAATGGGTGAAATAGAGTTAGAAGAAATAAAAGAGAACATGTACAAGGAAACGAAGAAACAAGTTGAAAGGGATACATTTGTGTAAACTAACAAAAGCAAACGGATAAAAGATATATGCTGTCTGAGAAAATTGTATAACTTAGGTTTTTGTGGTGATATTAAAAATCACCAAAGGGGGAGTTGATGGAGCAGGGTAAATATAAAAATTTTAACCTCCTAATATTTTCGTACAATATTAATAAACATGTTCGTTTAAGTAAATAACCAACAATGTATGTTAAGGGTTAATGGTAACACGCAATTCTGTGTGCAAATTAATTGACTTATAATTGTTTACGTGTCTAACATAACATAATATTTGCGTACTAATTAAATAATAAATGCATGATTTGTGCTTTTAAATAAAACGTGTGGTTGCAAAATAAAGCGATGGTAAGTAAGGGACAGCTTTATATGTTGCTTCTGCTAGGTAATACCTAATTGGGGTACGTAGAAAGACGGGAGGGAAACGAAAGGGTTTATATTTCTTTGTTTAATAACATTTTGTTTATCTTTGAAAATAGTGCGCTTAGGCCTGCCGAGCAGCAATATAAAATGGCCGCGAGTTATTAGAGTGCGCATGAGCGGAAGAGACCATGTGATAGAGGAGAGAGGCTGTGGAAAAGGGATGATCACGTGCTGATGCCGAGAGGCTAAGATGAAAGTATGGTCAAGGCTGCTGTGACCCTTCTGAGCAGATGTGTGCCAAGATGATCAGCAAGAAGCGTGAGAAGCCTGACTGAATCAATAGACGGAACTGTATTACACAAAATGTAACAGAAAAAGATACAATTTGGACTGATCGAAACGGATGAGCAAGTGCATGAACTGTGGGAAACGATGCTTGCATGGACATTCCACACGGAACTGGTTAAGACCAGGAAGTTTGATTAAAATGTATATGGACCTGAGTTTTTGACCAATGAGAATGAATCACGCCATGTAAGAAGAAACATTTTATGCTGTAAACTAGAATTAGGGTATAAGAAGACCTACTCTTGGTGGGAGGGGTTAGAATGCTGCGAGGAATGCTGGAGAATAGAATGCTGTTCGAATGCTGCGGGAGATGCTGTAGGAGTTAGATGCTGTAGATGGGAGAAGTTGCGGTTGCTGATGCTGACGAGCTGATGCTGCTGCTGTTATTTTCCTTTTCCAGTTGAGTATAAAGATGCTGCTTTAGGAGAACTTTTTATTGATAGACTTTTATTAGAATTATTAGGCTTTCCCCAGAGAGATAGATAGATTGATCTATAGAGTTCTTATTATGATAACCTCATTTTTCCGTCTAATAAAAGTGCCTTGCAATTTCAAACTATTCTTATATTGATGATAAATGCAATGATCTGAATAATAAGCTTAATCGCAATTTCCTGCATTCAAAACTTTATATAAACTTTATTATTCTTTAAACAATTGACTCAGTGATTTTCTTTAGCTTAATGATTAATAATGAAATGGTAAAAGAGTTTATTGTGATTGAGCTGGTCTTAATCACCATCAACTGATTCCTACTAGTTGGTCCATCGACCAATGAGCGGAATACCTTAAAAGCAAATGAGAAATATTATGTCATTATAAAGAGGTATCCCGTCTCCTTCCAGCGAATCATTTTTCTCCTAGGTTCATGACGGAGGAAATCCAGGGAACAAATGAGTAAGTGAATGTATATGCGGTGTTATGGGCCCCACCGTCATATGGATATAGTGTGTGTGTTAGAGAAATAATTGCACCTGGATGACCAAAGCATAATAGGAGAATTATTTTTATTGTTAGCGCTGGATCACCCCCTTACCACCAAAGGAGTAGGGCACCAAATAGACCTCAGTCAAGAAGAAATCCCCTTTGGGCAGCCTAATTCACCAAAACACATACATTCATACACATAATCATAACACCAGAACATAATACCACCACCATTAAAGGCCAAAAAATTAAAAAATACAAGTATTTTATTTCAGAATTAATAAAACATATAAAGAAGTAAAAAGGTTAAAAGCTCTTCAGCACCTATTATATACAAAATTTAGAAACCACACAAAAATTACAATACTGGGAGAACCTGCAAGAAAGATTGTTTCTAATCACCTAAACAGGCCCATACATCAGACAAAATTCATTATAATGACATTTTTGATTTTCGTACGAATGAATTAAACAATAATAACAAATGTCTTTTACAGTCTACGGTATGCCTGTTAACAGTAAGCGTCGACGCGTTTCGGTGGGTATTACTGCTTAAACACCACCTTCTTCAGGACAAAGGACGATATCTCCCAGAGCATAATATGAATCTGTACATAAGCACACAGACAAAGACATAAAAAATAAAACAATTTTTAAAAAAACAATTAGCCATTGGTTGGTAAAATAGAGAAACAGTATTCATATCCTGGTGATACATTCAACAATCCTTACATTCACCCTTGTAGACAGAATTCTAAATTTAAATGGTAGGGGACATTTCCCTCAAATTATGCAACCCAATCGCCTCTCATGCCTATTAGGCCAACCCTTCCCTGGTCAATCATGCATCCACGGGTAGCGTATAGGTACCTGTTTTGAATCCAAGGTATCTATACAGTATTGGCTGCAGATATCCTCTGGCAGTCAGGTGTAGAGGGGTTGTTAAACCTCACTCTCAGTAGTTAACCCTGTCTCATAGGTAGGATATTCTGTAAGGTAAATCAAAATAGCCTTCTTATAACAAAACTCAATAGTTAATCCCCATCGAGGTACTATCAATATCAAGAACACTAAAAAAGATATTACCTCCAGACCTTGTAGTATTTACGCCCAATGATAGACAGAGATGGGCCGATATATGTCTGTTAGAAAATATATAAAAAAGATTTTTCAGTACGTCTTACTTGTTTCAATAGTGAGGGACTATTGTTAGTAGTAATTAATTCTATTTACCTTTCAATTAAAATCAAGGACTCAGTCTTCGGACCTCTTTCTCCCTTTCTTCTTATGGGGTTTTAAAATATTGTTTAGTTTCCTCCGGTGTTATTCTTTTATCAAAGCAAATCGCAACCGATCTGGAACGTAGAAAGTGATATAGAGGAATTATCATCAAAGTTCCGCCTAGACTACTGTGCCTCAAGCATTCTCTCCAAAGTTATTTTTTTTAAAAAATATATATATATAAAACCTGAAAACTAGACTAGACTAAATCTAAGATTTTAAGGTACTATCCAAACTACTCCGACTGTTCTGGTGATATGATTATGTGTATGAATGTATGTGTTTTGGTGAATTAGGCTGCCCAAAGGGGATTTCTTCTTGACTGAGGTCTACCTGTAAGGATAACATGTCACTCCTACACTACACCTTGTAGTCCTCTGTCTTATGTAACATTCCTATACACCGATTTACAAACATATGATTGTCTCTGTGTAAAGTGTGTGTGATATAATGTACTCTGAAACACTACTCTGGCATGAGTGGCGCTATAAAACTAATTAAATGCATCAGAGAGAGGGGGGTTATGGAGACTTGGGGGCACTGTTAAAGGCTGTTAGTGAGCAAATCCGTGGCGGAGGTGGTCACATGGGGGCGCCAACAAACATTGCTGCACTGGGCACCACCAGTGCTAAAGCCGGCCCTGCACAGAGCTGCCTGCATTAAGGTCATGAAAACACCGACATCCTTCTCACATGGCTCCAGTGAATCACTTAAAAAAAAAAAAAAAAAATTTTAACATGCCACAAGCGCTGTTTTACAGTCCCTTGTGCCCCTTCCTTGACCTCCTATCTCTTGCTCATCCCATCGCCATATGCCAACCCGCTCCCACCCTCATCCCAGTAGGGCCGGCTTTAGCGCCTGTGGTGCCGGTGCAACACTCTTTGTTGGCGCCCCCCAGTGACTTAATTCTCCACAGATTCCCTCACTACCACCCTCCAACAGTGCCCCTCATCTCTCCATAGCCACTCTCTCACTTGTATTTCATTTGTTTTGTAGCGCTATTTATACCAGTGCAGTGTGTCAGAGCACTATACATCACACACACATTACACAGAGACAATGAATCATACATGTGTAAATCAGTCTATAGGAACTGTTACATTAGACAATGAGGCCTACATGTTGTAGGAATCACACGTCACAGATTCTAGTAGGCAGTGTATTTTTAGAATGATCTGGAAAAGCACCAACTCGGGATATAAAATGTAACACAGGAGTTGAGGTTGACTTTACTAATACGAATGTATTTCTTCCCAAACAAACCCATTTTAGCAACATTAGGCTATTGAAAGACTGGGGAAAATCAAAACGTTCTAACCTATACCTTTCAGCTTGCATGGAGCTCTCTGATGCCAGTTCATAGCTCACTGTGCTATATTAGGATATCTGTGAAAAAAGTAATAACCACAAGACGCAATTCTGCAATCTACATGGTAGACATGCTTTGTGGCAGGCATATTAACCCTCTCTACTACTTTATTATGAGTCCAAACTGCCACCAGAGCATGGGTACTGGCAAATATTTTCCCAGGGGCCAAAAAGTATGGTCTGTGGTGTGACCGAGGGATGCATTGATCAATCGTGGCTTCCCCACTTCACCGAATTGTATGTTTCTAGGCAATTGTTTTATTTCACTTTGCCTCCTTTTTCTTCATTATCACACATAACAGAATCGCAAAATAAGGGACTTTAGGATGTGCACTGTACAAAACCATGTATTGTGTTTGATTTAATTAAATATAATGTTGTCTATGTATAATAGACCCAGAGGGGTCCGCATGACTACAGGCTTGCCTCTTAGTTCACTATTGGCATTGTTGTCAGGGTGGGGGGGGGGAGCTTGAATGTTTCTAAATTCATATTTGAAAACTATCACTATTAAAAAACACATCTCAATGCACTTATATTTTCTGATGTACTAAGGTCAAACGCTTCTGCATGTTTAATTAAATGCAGTTTTTAGATTTTAAAGAGACTTTTTTTTTTTAAGCAAACTTTATTCATTTTCACCAGTTACAATACAGGTAAAAAAAGACGTAAAAATGTTATTTTCATCATAACATTACCATGCACAGATGCAGTATGATAACAGCGCTCAAGAAAGGATATAACAGTACGCATCCATGTAATACAAACATGGTCCCACCTATACGGGCATTCAATTGAGCAGTCGTCATTTTAACGGTTCATTTCTTCATGTTGTGTGGTGTAGCAATTACCTTCGTACCTGTGTAGATAAATTGACAGTAACATACTTTTTATTAACTCCCCACCCCCCACCCGCGCTGACGAGCTACTACCTCCCCATATCTTTTCCAGTTCTGTTAACAGTTGCCTAGTGTCAGAGTAAGCACACTTATCTGGTGCAAGTCAAGGCTAAATAACGGAAGTTCACATACACATATGTTAATTAGTAAAAAAGGAGTCCATGAGTTTAACGTCTATAACTTCAGAATGTCGAATGCTTTGAAAGTTTCCAACAGTTGATCCCAGCTCATAGCAATCGGTTCCTTCCTTAGGCCTCTTTTCTCCTCCCTGCGGATCGCCACACTCTCTGCCAAACCCCACCTTTCTACTTCATCTTTCCAACTGAGTATTGTGGGGACCTTGGAGATTTCCACCTCTTAGTGACACCACGTTTAGCAAGGAGTAAAGCTAAGTCAGCAAACCTGGTTTGTACTTTAAGTTCTTTACGTCTTTTGTATAGACCTAGTATACTTGCTTCTACTTTATGCCATCCCATGTTCCCCACTACTTCCTGTAAGATAGTGATTATTCCCCCCCAATATGCTCTCAAGGTAGGGCAGTCCCATAGCATATGTAAGAAATCAGCATCTTGCTCGGGGCATCTAGGACAATGTGGTAGGAGAGTAGGGAAAATGGCATGCAGGCGATGGGGGGTCAGGTATGCTCTTTATGTGATTATGTACTGAATGAACTTAAAACGGGAGTTACGGGAGATCCGTTTTGGGTATTCTAATACTGTTGCCCACTCCTTATCAGACAATGGCCTATCAATATCCTGTTCCCATTTGGTACGTGTTGCGGCGAGGGGGGTAGGACGGTGTGCACGTATGCCCCGGTAGAACCATCTCGTTAAGTGGCTACCAGTCCCCATAAGGTACATTAGATGAACCAGCTCATGGGTATCAGGTTCTGCACCGTGAGGTGCCCAATATTTATTGACATATTGTGTCAGGCTCGCATGGGTCATAAACAGTAAAACCGTGACACCCCTCTCGTTTATAAAATCAGAGTGTGTAAGTAGCATTTTATCACCAAATAGGTCCCCTATTGTTGTCACTCCAGCTTGCGTCCATGGGTCCAACCTACCAGTGGTGATTGTTCCTGAAGTTGTCGGAATGCCTAGTAAGGGAATATTCGACGCATATGCGGGAAGAGTATTTGTGTATTTCAATGCCTGTTTCCAGTAGGTAATAGCAGTTCTAAGAAGAGTTCCAGCTGTGTGATGTAGTGTGCCGCTCGGAGAGAGCAGTCTGTGTAATGTACCCTGAGCTAGAATGCGCTCTGAATATGCTATTTCCTGTAAGTTACGACCAGCTATCCAGTACGAAAGCCATTGTAGCTGAGACGCTAGAAGTCAGGGGCTCCCATTCCCCCGGCGTCGGATGGAAGCAGTAGCCTTGCTAGGCTCAGGCGCCTTCGGCCTGAGCCGCAGATTAGGGAGATCAGGAGTGTGTTAGGGTTGTGAATACAGCTCTGGGGATGCCCACCAGGAGATTAACAAAATAATACAAAGGCGCGAGAGCATGACCATTTTAAAGATTGCCAACCGTCCCGCTAACGATAGAGGGAGAGAAGTCCAAAACGTAATTGTGTGAACAAGCCTGCTACAGGATATAAATTATTCCGCAAGTTCCTGGAATATAAAATAATGTCGTCTGCATAAAGAGACAGGGCATGATGAGTATTATTGATGTCTATCCCCCATTCCCTAGAGGAAGCTCAGAGTTTATGGGCCAGTGGTTCGAGGGCAAGGGCGAACAGAATGGGCGAGAGGGGGCAGCCCTGTCTAGCGCCCCGTTGTATTCGGTATGGTTCCGAAATGTGTGCTCCTGTCCGCACCCTTGCTGTGGGGAGATGATATAATAATTGGATCCAGCGCATATAATCCTGCGGGATCCCGAATTTCGATAATGCGGACAACATATAATCCCAACTCAATGTGTCAAACGCTTGAGTGAGATCCAACGATATGCAACCTGCTTCAGAGGTCTCCTCAGTACAGGAAAACATAATGCTGCATAATTTGCGTATATTCAAGGATGTACTGCACCCGGGGACAAAGCCACATTGGTCAATATGCACCAGTCTTGGTATTAAAGGTTGTAGGCGGCTAGCCAGAATTTTGCTCAAAATCTTAAACTCCGTATTTAGCAACGAGAGAGGTCTGTATGAAGCTAACAGAGAGTGATCCCTCCCAGGTTTAGGGAGCGAAGTTATTAAGGCTTGTGTCATAGAGGGGGGGAGTGTGACCGTCTCGAAAGCCTCCATGTATAATTTATGAAGTTGTGGGGCCAATTTTTGTATTTAAGTTGCGTAGAATTCCACAGGTAAGCCATCTAACCCTGGAGTTTTGTTCCTAGGGAGGTCCCTGATTGCTGCTTTTATCTCCATTAGTGTTATAGGCTCAGCTAACATTTTCTTGTTCTCGTCAGATACCTGCGGCAGTGCTATTGAGTCCAGGAATACGGCAATTTCCGAGTGAGCAATATGTGGTGGGGCGTTGTATAATGCTTTATAATATTCATAAAAGGCTACATTAATGTCCATTTGTGTAACGGCTTTAATATGTCGGGATGACCAAATCACAGTGATAGGAGTGGGGAGAATGGCATTCCTCAGGATCCGCTCTAGCCGGGTACCTGGTCTATCCGATTCCGCTTGTGTTTTATGCAGATATGCACGGTGATCAATTATACGTAATTGCTCCAACAATTCTGCATATTCAATGCGTGCTTCCTGGAGATCTGGTTTAGTCGAGGGGTCCCGAGATACCCTAGTTTCAAGTGTGGGTAGTTTATCTTCAGTGTCTTGCAAGTCTCGATGGATCTGTTGCCGAGCTCCAGTGGAAGTGCTAATGGCTGTACCTCTTATTACCACTTTAAATGCTTCCCATTCCATTCCCGTCGAGGAGGATGTGCCCGTGTTTTCAGTGAAATAATGGGTTATGGCGGATTCGAGTGTTGCATGATAGACTCCGTCCTCTAAGTGACTAGGGTTAAAGCGCCATGTGGGTACTGGCATGGGGACGCGGCCCCAGGAAAGTGTAATCTCTAATGCACTATGGTCAGATATTGTTTTGCCCACAAAGGCGGCTCGGGTAGTCTGGGTAACGAGCGAAAAGCTACATAGGATATAATCAATCCGTGTGTGAAGGTCATGGGTGGCCGAATAAAATGAGTACTCCCTCATACCCTCGTTATGCTTGCGCCATATATCTGCCAGGTTCCACCCCTGTGCCCAATTGAGTAATGTTTTCGAGTGGCATTGTGCTGGCGCCCCGGCCAGAGGAGGGTGGGATCTGTCCATGGCTACATCCGCCACTGCATTCAAGTCACCTCCGAGTACCCATTCGACCTCAGACCAGTCGGCTAGTGCAGCATTAACTCGGGCATAGAATGCTTCATGATCGGAATTAGGTACATACAGACTACCCAGGACTATAGGGCTCCCATCTAGATTGCCCTGGATTAAGACGAATCTACCCTCTTTATCTACGCGTTGGTCCTGCACCTCAAACGGGACCCCGGATCTCAACCAAATAGCGGTCCCCCGGGCAAAAGCAGAATAAGTCGTGTAATACAGTTGCCCCCTCCATTTATGTTGTAGTTTGGTGGCTTCCTGAGCTGTTAGATGCGTCTCTTGTAAGAAAGCTACTTGTGCTTTTCGCCGAATCAATTGGGCGTGTACTCTATGACATTTATGGGGTGAACCCATTCCCCTGATGTTCCATCTGATGCAATTGTATGATTGTATCTTACTCGAACTAGCCATTAGTGTGCATAAAAGTAGGCCAAAAAAGAAAAAGGACAACTGTTGGGAGAAACGGCCCATCAGCCCCCTGTTTAAACACCCCAATACACGGTCCAACTACGGAACTAGGTTCGACCAAACTAAAATAACAACACACAAAGATATAGAAAAATTGAGCATTGGCTACTGCAATGGGGGTCATGGCTAAAAATACTTTGGGAGCCATTAGCACTCCGCAGTAATCATCTCGCCTAAGCCAGATAGGGAGGGGGTACCGCCTCCCCCCGGCCACGGGGCCCCCACCAAGGCACCACAATAGTATTACATTCTCAATAAGAGCAGACATAAAGCACAGCACTAGCTCCCACCTCCAACTGGGGGGAATCCTCATACATGAGTCTGTCACAAGTGGAAAGCATAAAGTGTCCATGTAATTGTCCTACCTTCTCAGTAGGGGAACCTCGTATCACCCCACCTAGTGGCATCACATTCACTTACAAAGTACAGCGATGGAAGTCCGCCCCAGCATGTAGAAGCGGCACAGTTCCAAGGAATCATTTTGCGGAACTGTTATTTGAGGACCGTATTCTCCGTATGTGATGACAATGACGAAAATAGGGGTGGGCTACGCTCCGGTTCCGACAGACCCGCATCTCCCGTGGAGGATTCATCACCCGTGATTGTCCTAGTGTCTCTGAAGGTGGCAGCGGAGATGATAGCCCTCTTCTGTTCCTCTAGGACTTGTGCTGGCATTGGAGTAGCATCTTCCTCATATCGCTTAGGTTTGGTGCGTCGACGCTGTGATTGTCGCCTCCTGGGTTGGATCTCTCCTGATTGTCGGTGAGACAAATCGATAGACAAATCAGGGAAGGTGTGTTCAATCCACTCCCAAGCTTCCTTCGGGGTATCGAAGAAATGACTTTTTTGGTCATGTAGTATTTTAAGTTTCGCCGGATTCAAGAGTGCATACTTAACATTAATGGCCTGTGTCGTTTAACCCCCTGATATTGCGCTCTCTGCTTTTGTACTTGAAGAGTATAGTCAGGAAACAGGGAGATACGCACATTGTCTTTTAGTATCAGAGCTTTCTCTCTTGCACTCTGTAGTATCTCATCGCGGTCCCTGTAGTTAAGCATCCGAGCTACCACAGGGCGGGGTGGCATACCCGGCACTCAGCGACGTGTAGGAACCCTGTGAGCTCTTTCAATACAAAAGGTGTCAGACAAGCGTCCCGGTGGTATAAGAGATTTGAGCCAAGTTTCTATATAGAGAGTAGCATTTTGGCCCTCCACGTTCTCCGGCAGTCCAATAATGCGTACATTATTGCGACGTGATCTGCCCTCTGCATCTTCTACCCTCTCCTGAAGCTGCACTATCTGGAGTTGCATCCGTTCCAGTTCAGTGGAGTGTTCTTTCTGCTTTGGGAGTAGGTCTTGTACTGCCGTCCTGTTTGCAGAAACCTTGTCGGCTAATTTCGAATGATAGCGATGTCCATCGTCAGAGCCCCCAGTTGCTGTTCCATCAGCGCCCGAGATTGGCAAATTTCCTGCAGGATTAAATCCAGCTTGTCCGGTTGGGCATCTCCCGCCGTGGGCGGCACCATCTCTGTAGAAGTGGCAGTTGAGGCAGGGCTAGAGTCCTCCATGTCCTGACTCTTGCCCTTCGTCCTCCCCATCTCGTCGCAAGAGGTGTAGCGGGGCCAATGAGAGGGTTATAAGGATAATGTCCCTTGGTGGTTATGGGCTGCGCCACATCGAGTTCACGCGTACGATTATTAGCTCACGAGCAGCTAGCTCTCCGAATCCCCCAGAGCAGGAGGTATGTGTATGAATGTCCCGGCGAATGAACCCTGTGGGAGCGCCATACGCCCTGTTGTAGGCCGCCGCCCAGGTCAGGTGATAATAGGACCAGGCTTTGCGTGGTACTAGACCACCCCAGGTCAGTGCCAGAAATGTATCTTCATGTTAACCCAGACCACCGTCTTTTGCAAACCACTGGTGCCAAGTATGTCGGTAAAGTACCGGTGGAATGCCAGTTAGAGGAGAAGTCACTGGGTAGCCATTAGTTCAGGAGCCGGGGTCGAGATAAGATGCAATTTAAGAATGCACAGAGAAGGGCCGGCGCCCCGCCAGTTCCAGACTAAGGCAAACACTGTGCTGCGTAGTGTCTGCCCTGGTGCGCACCCTCAAGTGGGTGTAGATGCAAACCGTCCCTCTGTAGAGATATTCCTCTAAACCAATGGCCAGAAGAGATTATATCTGGCATTTGTTCAAACGGAAACGACTGCGGTACCAGGAATCCTAAGCGTGCGTGCACCACAACCGGATCCAATGTTTGCAGCAATTAATTGAGCAGTGTTAATTGAGGGGGCCCTTCCAAATCAGTCGGCCAGAACCTCCTTTCAGTGCCCGCTCCCCTGAGGTCGGTGCAGGCCCAAGTCTATTCGTGGAGGGGGCCCGACTGCTGCATGTCCCAACGTGCCCCCCACAGTAGTAATGCACAGTGGAGCCCAGCCACCGCAATTGGCCGCTCTGTGCCTCTAAGCGCCAGAGCAGGAAGCGGAACGGACTCACAGAAAGGGACACGGCCGGTGAGGTCGCAGGTCAGTCCACGCCCGCACCAGCATCTCAGAGCCAGGCAGTCAATCCCAGGCAGCGCTCCGCAGCAGTCAGTCTGAATCTGAAAGTTAGGCCGCCGGCCGGCCCGGGGTTGCACCTCCTCACAGCTGATCTCGGATATACGCCTAGGGACGCCGCAGTCCCCCGGTCCGCGACTCGCCGTGCATAACAGGTCGCCCCTCCTTCGTTCATTACAGGGCGAGTAGAGAGGTAATCCACCTCACATCAGTGAGGGATCACCAGGGATAGACACAGGGCAACGCTGGCAGCTCCACGACACACCGCTACCAGCAGTGTTCTAGCGAAGGGAGAAGTGAGCCGCCATCTTGCCCCGTACGATGTCGCTGCGCACCTCCTCTGATCGAGCCCCTCCAGACGAGTCGCGGGACTCCAACTCAGGTGGTAGGTTGGCAGGGCCCCCACCACTCCCCTCCAGCACTTTGTGGGAAACGGGTGCCGTCTGAGGCTAGATATAAGGCGCCAATAGGGACCCCTGGCCGGGAGCTCGGCGATCACGCAGCCGTCATGCACGGCGGTTAGCCACACACCCCTGATTTTAAAGAGACTTTACCATATTTGTACACATTTGTAGCAAGATGACTATAGAAATGAAGGTGTACCTAAAGATAAGTGGTGCAGGACACCTTAGTTACTTCCTTTCTATAGCTTCATTTAACCTGTAAATAGGTGCTTGCCGGTTTATTTAAGAGCTTAGTTGTTGGTAAAGTAAGCAGCAGCCTGGTACTGCTGTGGAGCAGGGGGCCATATGTAAAGGTTACAGGGGTGCAAGCAGCCCCTGGCTGTACTTTGAGATCACTGTGCTAAAGAAACCACTGATCTCTTTCCAGAACCTACATTAATCATAAGAGTTAACTTTACATTTTTATTGTTACCCAAAAATTGTTGGACACACAAGGAGCACTGAAGCAGGTGCTTTTAAACCCATAAGATATTTCAAAACACAGCGCCAACCCCATTCTCAGTGCCCCGGTGGGGTGGTACCAGTCACACTGCCCTAAAGCCGGCCCTGCCCCCAACTCCTCAGAAACAACTTGGCACCAGTATGATGGAGCTAAGCTGTTGGTGAGCTGGGGGATAAGAACAGATGTTTGTGTTTAGAGGCCAGTCATAGGGTGCAGAGTCGAAATATCGCCGCAAAAATATCGCGGGACAGAAATATCGCCGCAAAAATATTGTGGAGAAGAAATATCGAGAACAAAAATATAGCTGACAAGAATATCGACTGACAGGTAAGTAATATCGATTACATAAATATCTTTGTAATAAATATCGTTTACAAAAATATAGTTTACAAAAATATCGATTTATTAATAATTTTATGTATTTTAGTGTTTTTAATGAGAATTGTTTGTTATTTTATTATATGTTTTAGAGTTTTACTAGTTATTAATTTATTTTAAGTTTAATGCTGCGTTTTTAGTTCCGTAGCGGGTTGTGGGTTTATAAGGGATTAGGGTGGGAAGTAATTTAATTTTATAAGATTTATTGAATAATTAATGTGTTAATTGATTAATTAATAATAGTTTAATAATTAGTTGTTAATTAATTTCAATTAGTCAATTAATAAGTAATTAGGTTAATTGCTTAATTAATTTGAGGTGTGTGTTGTGGTGCTTATATGTGTAAATTGTGTGAAGGGTGGTAAGTAATTATTTTTTTTATTGATTAATTATTAAATACTTTTAAGTTAATTACCATCAATTAATTAGTAATTATTAATTGTAATTGTGTAATTAATTTTAGGTATGTGTTTTGGTGTTAATATGTGTAAATGGTGTGAAAGGTGGTAAGTAATTACTTTTTTATTGATTAATTAATAAATTAATTTTCATTAATTAATTAGTAATTATTAAATTTAATTGTGTAATTAATTGTAGGTGTGTGTTGTAGATTTAATAGTGTTAAATAATGGGTATTTATTTTTATTATTATCTTTGTTAATAATAATATATTTAAATGTATATATTAATTATGTTAATATTGGAAATTAAATTTAATAAAAATGTTGATGGTTTTATTTTTTATTGTTTTGGGATCCAGCGCTTTCCTACTGTTGCACTCATTGGAGTGGGAATAGTAATTTTACCCCTCCGCTATCCAGCGCTTTCCCTACTGTTGCACTCACTGGAGTGGGAATAGTAATTTTTACCCCTCCGCTATCCAGCGCTTTCCCTACTGTTGCACTCACTGGAGTGGGAATAGTAATTTTTACCCCTCCGCTATCCAGTGCTTTCCCTACTGTTGCACTCATTGGAGTGGGAATAGTAATTTTTACCCCTACGCTATCCAGCGCTTTCCCTACTGTTGCATTCACTGGAGTGGGAATAGTAATTTTTACCCCTCCGCTATCCAGCGCTTTCCCTACTGTTGTACTCACTGGAGTGGGAATAGTAATTTTTACCCCTCCACTATCCAGCCCTTTCCCTACTGTTGCACTCACTGGAGTGGGAATAGTAATTTTTACCCCTACGCTATCCTGCGCTTTCCCTACTGTTGCACTCACTGGAGTGGGAATAGTAATTTTTACCCCTACGCTATCCAGCGCTTTCCCTACTGTTGCACTCACTGGAGTGGGAATAGTAATTTTTACCCCTCCGCTATCCAGCGCTTTCCCTACTGTTGTACTCACTGGAGTGGGAATAGTAATTTTTACCCTCCACTATCCAGCCCTTTCCCTACTGTTGCACTCACTGGATTGGGAATAGTAATTTTTACCCCTACGCTATCCTGCGCTTTCCTACTGTTGCACTCACTGGAGTGGGAATAGTAATTTTTACCCCTACGCTATCCAGCGCTTTCCCTACTGTTGCACTCACTGGAGTGGGAATAGTAAATTTTACCCCTCCGCTATCCAGTGCTTTCCCTACTGTTGCACTCATTGGAGTGGGAATAGTAATTTTTACCCCTTCGCTATCCAGCGCTTTTTC
Source organism: Calotriton arnoldi (assembly GCA_963921515.1). Taxonomy (NCBI): domain Eukaryota; kingdom Metazoa; phylum Chordata; class Amphibia; order Caudata; family Salamandridae; genus Calotriton; species Calotriton arnoldi. Next base: position 1,292,162 of record CAWUFW010000210.1, on the reverse strand, counting down.
TACTAATGTTTTTATTTTGTTATTAAATGTATGTATTATTTTTTTAAATAGTTTAATATGTTAATTAAATATAGAATATTTTATTTTAAATTATTTATATATGTGTTTATTTTATTTTTATACAATTAAAAAAGTTTATAAATTAAATAAAGATAATAGTTAAGAAAATGTATTTAAGTAAATATATGTATGTGTAAATATTTTTTTGTGTTTATATTTAATAAATTAAGTTTATTTGTTATAATTAGTTTAAATATATATTAAATTAAATTTATTTTGTTAATAATTTTAATATTTTTTAATTAATTTATTTTAATTTATGTTATTTTTTAAAATCGATATTTTTTACATCTATATTTTTTACATCTATATTTTTGAGTCGATATTATTGTACTTACCTGTTTAAGTATAGCAATTCGATATTTTTGTAATCGATATTTTTACATCGATATTTTTTTCAACTATGTTTTTGTAATCGATATTTTAACATGGAACCCAGTCATAGCTGACGTATTCTGCCAGAAACTGACCTGAGAACACAAAAGAGGATACCTGCTGCCTCACTGTATTCCCCAGCTGAAGCGAAGGTGGCAACGGGCATTTGTGCCCACTTTTTCATATCCCTGGGGCACTTTGGTATTACAGAAGGGGCTGCAGACCCTTGGGTGCTGCATTCCGTAATATGTAGCCAGAGAAAAGTGTGAGCCAAGATCACGCAGGGGCTTTCCTTTATTTGCATGGGGGTGTGGTCTCATGCAAAAGCCTTTCTCATTGCACCCGCACCATATTACAGACATGGGTGTAATAGCAACGAAGGTGTCTGGAGACTCACTGATTGCGTACCACTTACAGGTATTCTACAGTCAGCATAGTCCCATACAGTGCCCTTGGGAGTGGCACAAACGAGTTCCAGGGACTCACTTAACAAATGAAGCACAGGCGGTGCCTTTGGTTGGAGTACTGTTTCCTCCTAAAAATGGATCAGCACGAAGTGAAAGGCAGAGCCTTGGTTAAAACTGCAGCTCTGCTTTTCACTAAGTTGGTTTTCCCCGCAGGCATGAACTGTCAGAGTTTACACCTGCGACGGGCAGTATTTCTTATGTGCGACCAGCTGTTTGACGCTGATGGTGCATTGGCACGCTGTTACAATTTCACTCGACAGACCTTTGAGTTGATTGAGAGGCAAAGAAGTTAGCATTCAATAAAACAATTTAAAGTTAGTGCAGCCCATTACACTACACAATAAGGGCCAGGAATCGACAACTAATGTTAAGTGAGTTTATTACACATTAATAATCAATTCAAATCAAATGCAAATTAAACATCATTTAGATACATAATTTGAAAAGGAATCATTAGTCAATGAAGTAATTCAGTTGAGTAGCATCAGATATGCGACAAGCGCAGCCACATAAGTACAAATCGCGAAAGACAAAAGTTGATGTTCCTTAAAGAAACTCATCGAATCAGGGCTCTAAGTCCAGATTGGGGATGGTTCAGAATGGAAATCTCAGATAATTATAAGAAGCAGGAAGGTGAGATAGGAAGGTGTCAGCATAGCGAGGATTTCAGTAGTAAAAGGGAACAAGTGTTTAGCTTATAGCTTTACACTTGCAAGAATGGGGCAAGCAGAGAGGTCTGTATCTCTCAAAGTACAAAGGGATCCCTCCTAAAGTCTAACAGAATATACATTAATTAAAGCAAACAGATACATTCTCATCATCCGATCCTCACACCACCCTTCCAGGGACCATTGGTGTTGCACTTCACGTGCATGGTGGCAACATCTCCAGATTTTCTCATCCCACGAAACCTGGACATTCACACGGCCTTGGGTAGTACACCGTTACTGATAAGTGATGAATAGGATTCATCTTCAGTTTATTAGCTCTTCACGTCTCTGTCAAGATTTTCTTCTCTGGCCTCACTATCTTTAATACATAGTACTCCTTTCACTAACTAACGAAATCTTGAAGCCGCATTTGCAGAGGAGAGAACATGCAAGGCAACCAAATGCATTTCAAACTCAGGCCTAGTTTAATTAGCTTGGTTAAACACTAAATTGTGCACTTCGACTGCATAAGTATATGTGCACGTATAACTTCAGAATAAATGCAACATATAAATGCAACTTACGTAACTGAGCCATGGTTAAATTATGCAATGCACTTTCAAATAACTGCAACATAACTTGAGACGTACGTGCAAATATGTATGAGAACTACATTTCTTCATAGTTAGGCTAAACACGTTTATAAATCTCTAATGTTCTATAGTGAAAGCATTTCAGTAACACATTTGAAAACTGCACTTCTCATTAATAAAATGAAGGCCTACAGAGTATATGGTGCTCAGTGCACGCAAATATTGCGCATCTGTGACGTGGGGGGGTGGAGCTAAAATTGTGCTGCTCCAAAGCCACCAGTCTACCTTTCACTTACAGCCAGAGATGTGGCCTCAGTTTCAAGGGGAACAAGCATTGGCATAGCCAATAGGTCTCGCCTTTGGGGCCTTATAAGTGTTTAGCCAGAGCTATTGACTTTGCCAATGTCTTCAAGCTGTGCTGTAGAGAAGTGTGGCTGCTGTGCAGCATGCTGAAAAGTTATAATAAAAAGTGTCAGAAGCATTTTTGTTACTTTATATAGGACCAAGAAGGCATTATGTAAAACTGAACGACCATATTTAAAAAAGTATTTACAATAAAAAATGTCCTCAGTTTTCTTTTGTTCTTGCAATGCTGGCAACTTGTTTCTGCCTATTGCAATGGTTGTTTGTTAAAGCTTTTTTTTTTGAGGGGGCATAAACAATCGGAGGGTGAAGGTTGGGAACTAGTACCTGTATTATAACACTAGCAGCGGCCAGACGCTAGGGGAGAATCAACAGATGCCAGATTCCGAGAGCAGGCTGAGGTGGTGCTGAGTGATGCTGAGGTGGTAGTGGTGGTGACTGTTGCGGAGACGATGCTGAGGTGATGCTGAATGATACTCAGGTCTTGCTGAGTGATACTGCTGTGGTGCTGAGTGATGCTGTGGTGGTGCTGAGTGATATTGTCTTGGTGCTGAGTGATGCTGTGGTGGTGCTGAGTGATATTGTCTTGGCGCTGAGTGATGCTGTGGTGGTGCTGAGTGATGCTGTGGTGGCCCTGAGTGATGCTGTGGTGGCCCTGAGTGATGCTGTGGTGGCCCTGAGTGATGCTGTGGTGGTGCTGAATGATGCTGTGGTGGTGCTGAGCGATGCTGTGGTGGTGCTGGGCGATGCTGTGGTGGCGCTGAGCGATGCTGTGGCGGCACTGAGCGATGCTGTGGCGGCACTGAGCGATGCTGTGGCGGCGCTGAGCGATGCTGTCGCGGCGCTGAGTGATGCTGTGGCGGCGCTGAGTGATGCTGTGGCGGCGCTGAGTGATGCTGTGGGGGCGCTGAGTGATGCTGTGGTGGCGCTGAGTGATGCTGTGGTGTCGCTGAGCGATGCTGTGGTGGTGCTGAGCGATGCTGTGGTGCTGCTGAGCGATGCTGTGGTGGTGCTGAGTCATCCTGTGGTGGTGCTGAGTCATCCTGTGGTGGTGCTGAGTCATCCTGTGGTGGTGCTGAGTCATCCTGTGGTGGTGCTGAGTCATCCTGTGGTGGTGCTGAGTGATGCAGTGTTGGCCCTGAGTGATGATGTGGTGTCGCTGAGTGAAGCTATGGTGGTGCTGAGTGATGCTGTGGTGGCGCGGAGTGATGTTGTGGTGCTGCTGAGTAATGCTGTGGTGGCGCTGAGTGATGCTGTTGTGGCGCTAAGTGATGCTGTGGTTGTGCTGAGTAATGCTGTTGTTGCACTGAGTGATGCTGTGGTTGCACTGAGTGATGCTGTGATGGCGTTGAGTGATGCTGTGATGGCGTTGAGAGATGTTGTGTTGGTGCTGAGTGATGCTGTGCTGGCTCTGATTGATGCTGTGCTGGCTCTGATTGATGCTGTGGTTACGCTGAGTGATGCTGTGGTTACGCTGAGTGATGCTGTGGTGATGCTGAGTGATGCTGTGGTGTTGCCGAGTGAGAGATAGAGTGAAGATATAATGCCCAATTAGAGAGGGTGGTGAGAGAGAAAGAGAGAGAAAGGGTGTACATAGAATAAAGAGTGGAGCGGGATAGAGAGAGAGAGAGAAAGAAGGAGAGAGAGAGTGAATGAAGGAGTTTGAAAGAGAAACAGATAAAGGGGTGAGAGAGAATGAAAGGTTAAAAAAGATAGAGAGGGGAGAGTTAATTAAGTAGAGAGAGAATTAGAGAGGGGAGAGAGAGAGAAGGAGAGAGACAATAAGAGTGGGGGTGTGGAGTTTAAATAGAGTGAAGAAGTGACGCGGAAAAAGTAACCTTAAATATAGCTTTGTGCTTTGCGCGAATAAATATAAAAAAAAAAACAGAGTGAGACAAAAATACTGGTAATTAGGCTGTGACTCCCAATATAAAACAAATAGCGATATAAGGTGAAATCAACCCACCAAAGCAATATTTCTAACTAGACAAAAAAAGCTTGCATTTCAATGCTAATCGCTGTTGTTTTTCATGTGACTGTAGTCCAGGGCCCTCAGTTGGTAATGTGAGCTGCTGCTACGATTGAAACATCAGAGTCCAGAGAGTTAATGAGCCATGACGAGGAAATGAGGAAGAGATAGGAAACCCAGATGGCAGCTGCGCGCGTGCACGCCATCGTGAACGCAAGCTGGTCGCCAGCCGAAAGCTAGTGGGTTTGCACTTCCAAAACCCGCTTACTAAAACTCTCGGCCAGACCAGCGCAAGCGCTGGTGCAGGCCGAGACCTAAAAAGGGATCCCTCCACATGTGGGTGACGTTAGTGACTGCACCAGCCTGCACGGGGATGTGGGGGGTCCCTGGGATGCTCTTTGACTGCTTCTGAGGGCGCTGTTGGGGACACACTGAAAATGCTCCCCATCTCTGTAGTGAACAATCAGTGAGCCTCCTGACCGCTTCTTTGCCACTGTGCAGGTGTAATATTGTGTAAACACATTGGCAAAGGGTTCCCTCATTTGCATGGAGCGACACAACCCACGCATCAAGGGGACAACCCCTCATGATCGTGCTGATGCCCCTACACAATCCCTATTACAGAAAGGGTTGAACATGTATCTACAGCCCATTTTGTAACACCAAAGTGCCCCAGGGATGCAAACAACTAGTGCACATGCCCCCTGCCCGTCAGGACACATTCCATGATACAGGCCCACATACGTAATAGACGATTTTAAGGAAGCCTTCGCAGGAGGAGGTAGAAGACCAGGACAGTAACCATAAGAAAGGTACCTGAATGGTGAGGGGGAAATATTATCATGAATAATATAAAAAAAAGAGAAAAAGGTTTATCATAATATATTGCTAGATTTCCACAACAAAGGGAAACAAAACTGGTGAACCATCATCTGCAGCATCACGCTATTGTTGAACTAGAAAGGTGTGTAGTTCTAGAAGATGGGGTATACACAGCGAATCTGCATACTCCACAGGACAGGTTGCCAAGGAGTGTGCGTATATCATGTTTGGCTTCAGAAATCTTTGCACTGCAAAGGACCAAGGAGTAGGCAGATCTGAGGTTCTAGAGTTGGACACTGGACATCACCTTCTATTTCTGGCCACTCATCCTTTGCTTTAGATATCATTACAGGACAAGGGACGATCAAGGAGGCAAATCTGAGGTTCTGGAGATGGGCGGTATCTCCTGTCTGTAATAACCTGTGCTGTGCATCAGATCTCCATGGAGAGTGAGGGAACATGGAGTTAGCAGGCCTGAGAACATTGAGGCGGGTGGTATGTCCTATCGTTCACCACCTGTGCTTCAGATATCTTGACAGGACAAGGGACAATTGAGGTGGAACATCTGAGGTTCTTGATGTGTTCAGTATCTCCTGTCTGCAACCACCTGTGCTTTGCTTCAGATCTTTAAGCAGAGTGAGGGACCCTGGGGGTGGCAGATCTGAGAACCTTGAGGTGGGTGGTATCTCCTATCTACAGCCACCAGTGCTTTGCTTGAGATGGCTTAAAAGGTCAAGTTACTGTGGAGGTGGCAGATCAGAGATTCTTGAGTTGAGGGGTATCTCCTATCTACGACAAACCTGTGAGTTGCTTGAGATAGCTTGGAAGGCCAAGGGACTGTGGAGGTGCTAGATCAGAGGTTCTTGAGGTGAGTGGGACCGTGAAGGTGGAAGATCAGAGTTTCTTGATCCGAGTGATATCTCCTATCTACCACCATCTGTGCTTTGGTGCAGATATCTTGGCAGGTCAAAGGAACGTGAAGGTGGAAGATCAGAGGTTCTTGATGCGAGTGATATCTCCTATCTACCACCATCTGTGCTTTGCTGCAGATAACTTGGTAGGGCAAGGGAGCGTGAAGTTGGAAGATCAGTGGTTCTTGAGGCGAGTGGTAATGTGGAGGTGGAAGATCAAAGTTTCTTGAGGCAAGTGGGAAGGTGAAGAAGGAATATCAGAGGTTCTTGAGACGAGTGGGAACGTGAAGGTAGAAGATCAGAGGTTCTTGAGGCGAGTGGGAACGTGAGCGTGGACCATCAGAGGTTCTTGAGGCGAGTGGGAACGTGAAGGAGGAATATCAGAGGTTCTTGAGATGAGTGGGAACGTGAAGGTGGAAGATCAGTGGTTCTTGAGGCAAGAGGGAACGTGGAGGTGCACAATCAGCTTCTTGAGGCGAGTGGGAACGTGAAGGAGGAAGATCAGAGGTTCTTGAGATGAGTGGGAACGTGAAGGTGGAAGATCAGAGGTTCTCGAGGCGAGTGGGAACATGGAGGTGGAAGATCAGTGGTTCTTGAGGCGAGTGGGAACGTGGAGGTGGACTATCGGTGGTTCTTGAGGCGAGTGGGAACATGAAGGTGGAAGATCAGAGGTTCTTGAGGCGAGTGGTATGTCCTATCTACCACCACCCATGCTTTGCTACAAATATCTTAGCCGGGCAAGGGACCGTGGAGGTGGAAGAGCAGAGATTCTTGAGGCAAGTGGGAATGTGGAGGTGGAAGATCAGAGGCTCTTGCGGTGAGTGGTATCTCCTATCTACCACCACCCGTGCTTTGCTACAGACATCTAAGCAGGGCAAGGGACCGTGGAGGTGGAAGATCAGAGGTTCTTGAGGCGAGTGGGAACATGGAGGTAGAAGATCAGTAGTTCTTGAGGCAAGTGGTGTCTCCTATCTACCACCACCCATGCTTTGCTACAGATATCTTAGCAGGGCAAGGGACCGTGGTGGTGGAAGATCAGAGATTCTTGACATGAGTGGGAACGTGGAGGTGGAAGATCAGTGGTTCTTGAGGTGAGTGTTATCTCTTATCTACCACCACCCGTGCTTTGCTGCGGATATGTTAGTAGAGCAAGGTACCGTGGAGGTGGAAAATCAGAGGTTCTTGAGGCGAGTGGGAATATGGAGGTGGAAGATCAGAGGTAATTGAGGTGAGTGGGAACATGGAGGTGGAAGATCAGAGGTTATTGAGGTGAGTGGGAACATGGAGGTGGAAAATCAGTGGTTCTTGAGGCGAGTGGGAACGTGGAGGTGGAAGATCAGTGGTTCTTGAGGCGAGTGGAAACGTGGAGGTGGAAGATCAGAGGTTCTTGAGGTGAGTGGGAACGTAATTGTAATTGTAATTGTAATTGTAAGTAGCATTTATATAGCGCAGCTGTCACCCAACGGGCATCCTGGCGCTGGGATTACCTAAATCACTGTGCAGCTATAAGACTATGAATCATCATGCACCAATCTCTCAAGGTTATTCTTTTGGAAAGAGCCTGGTTTTTAGCTTTTTTCTAAACTGCAATAAGTCATCAGTCTGTCTGAGTTCACTTGGTAGTTCATTCCATAGCCTTGTGGCTGCATAGCCAAATGATCTACCTCCTAGTCGGGTTTTCTTGACTCGTGGGGTACATACTAGGTGGGCTGCCGAGGAACGAAGACTTCTAGCTGGGGAGTACCAAGTAAACATTCTCTGTAATGGTTTAGGCCCCATTTTGTGTGCCGCCTTATGACCAATGCAAAGTGCCTTGAATTGAATTCTTTGCAGAATAGGCAGCCAGTGGAGATCCCTTAGTGCTAACGACGCAGAAGATCTGCGTTGTCTTTTTAGTGCCATTTTAGCCGCAATTGTTTGTATTCTTTGCAGCCTTTTTGTTAGAGTCACCGGTGCTCTAAGAAGCAGTGCATTACAATAATCCAGTCTACTCATAATAATACTCCTTACCACCTGGGGTCTAGCCGAAATTGGTAAAAGAGGGAGTATTTTCCGTAGAGCTCGGAGTAGAGAAATGCATGTATTCACTGTTTTATTCACTTGGGATTCTAACTGTAGATTACTATCCAGAAACACCCCCAAGTTACGCACTGTCTTGGCTGGCCGTGGTGGATTGTTCGCAGCAACCGGCCAGAAGTCCACTGGCAATGGACGGGGTATTTTTTTTTGCTGTACAATATATGACCTCAGTCTTGTCTCCATTGAATTGCAGCGAGTTCTCCCCAAGCCAACCTGCAATTCCACGCATACAGCTATGAAATTTATCCAGTGATACTGCTTGATTCCCTTCAAAAGAGAAAACAAGTTGAGTATCATCTGCATAGTTAACCACTTCAATACCAAAAGACTTAACAATGTACATGAGTGGACGCAGGTAAAGATTGAAGAGAATGGGACTTATGGCTGAGCCTCTGCGGGACCCCATGTTTTATATCGCTACTGTGAGAAATAAAAGGTGACATGGCCACTGCCTGCTGTCTCCCTGTTAGGTACGACCGAAACCAGTTCAGTGCCCTTCCCACAACTCCAGCCTCCATTAATCTTTTAATCAAGGTCCTATGATTGACCGTATCAAAGGCAGCCGACATGTCCAATAATACCAATATAGCTGCTTGGCCGTTGTCGGCACGCATTCTAAGGGCATCCAAAACTGTCACCAAGGCTGTTTCTGTGCCATGGCCGGGACGAAACCCAAATTGTATTTCATCTAGTAAATTGTTTTCTTCTACATGTTTCGAGAGAGTTTTGCTAACCACTCTTTCCACAATCTTTACCGGATATGGCAACAAAGATATAGGTCTATAATTTGATGGGCAGTCGGGGTCAAGTGTAGCTTTTTTCAGCAGAGGAGTCACCACTGCCTTTTTCCAGCATTCTGGGACTGAACCACTAATTAGGGACTTGCAACAAATTTGATAGAGCTGAGGGAAAAGCTCGACTCGGAAAGCTTTCCATAGTTTATGTGGGAGAGGATCCAACCGAGAACCAGATGAGATAGTACCTGCTAGTATATTAAACTCCTCCTCTGTAGGAATTGGGAAGGATTCAAGGGTTACTCTGATCTCTTTATCACTTCCCTCCTTCTGAATATTTTCTATTGCTTGTTCCAACTTATCATTTTCTCTATCTATCTCTATTTCCATATTGGAATTTAGTCCACTAATAATTTTATTAATTTTATCTTCGAAGAATACTGACAGGCCATCGCATAGCTCTTGTGATGCTATAGTCTTAGTTTTCGTACATTCCGGGTTCGTCATATCTCTTACTATACTAAATAGAGTTCCGGTTTTGTTAGATGCCTGCATAATAGTTTCTTCATAATATTTAGCTTTGGCCTTAGCAATTGTCCCTTTATAGTTGTACCGTACAGTTTTCAGAGCAGCTTTATCTTCCTCTATATATCGCCTCCTCCATTTTCTCTCGGCCTGTTTACATTTATTCTTAAGTAACCTTAGCTCCTCATTATACCATGGGGCTGACAGTTTGCTTCTATTTTTAATATTTTTCATCGGGACCACTTGATCTAGTGTGTGGGTAATTTGGTTACATAGGTTCAAGTAATTCTCATCTACCGGTTTATTAATATCAAAAGTAATTTTTCCGGTAAGTTGTGGGAGCCTCTCATTCTTCAGCAATCTCGTCCATTCCCTTCCTTTCCGGGTACTGGCCTGTCCATGAGCTGTTTTACTTAGATTGGGAGGTTTTAACAAAAAAAGGACCAAAAATGGTCCGACCAACAGAGTGGCAGAATTTCTCCCACCTCTACCTCCAGTTGATTGGCAAAAATTAAGTCCAGAATATGTCCCCCTGATGAGTAGGGTGTAACACCAATTGTTGGAGGTTAAGATTCTCACAGGCCTGTAATAGTTCATTTAAGGCCAATTCATAACTACCATTCTGCCAAAGATTAAAATCTCCCAGAATAATTAATCTAGAATGAGTAAGTGAAAAATTATAGATCACATCAATCAAATCTTGATGTAGAGGAGCTCCTCCCCTGGGGGTCTGTAACAAAGTATGCCAGAAATTACTTGTCCATTGTCATCCTCAAGCGAAAATCCCAATAATTCAAATCCCTCTACTGCATCTATATTCATAGGAGTAAGCTGACCACTTTTCATTATATATCACTCCTACTCCACCCCCTCCCTACTGGCCTGGGTCTATGGAATGTCTTAAATCCTAATGGACATGCCATCCCTAGCTCAACTTCAACCTCAGGGCGTATCCATGTTTCTGTAAGAAATAGGATATCTAAATTCTGATCCTCTAATAGAGAGTGGATTTCTTGGAAATGCTTTACTAGGGATCTGGCATTAACTAACCCACACTTAAGGTTTTCTGCCGTGGTGTTTAAAAGAGTGGCCTTAGTATCCCGCTGCCCCCTATTATTACTCTCGTCCATACCCTGTTCACCTATGGCAATAATTTGTTCCCTAGTATAAGGAGGACCAGCTCTCCTGGAACTACCTGAGTCTGGTGTGGCAGCGTTGCTGGCGCTGAGCGCGACCGGTGCGTGGACGGGCGCAGACGGGCTTACCTTTGGCGCGCCTTCGGCGCGCCATCGGCGCGCCCGCTGCGCGCGCGCGCTGCGCGCTTGCATTCCTTCTCCTTAAGTAGGGAGGAGTGCTTCCTATCAGCTAGACCGCTGACCAAGATGGCGTGTTTCCGGTGACCCGCTCTTACATGCGGAAGTACACCAGCACACCTTGGTCGGCAGAAGGAAAGTGCAGTGCAGGTTACAGCCACTAAAAGGATCTTATAAAATCACAGATATTACACGCTAAAACAATGGTTAAAAACGCTATTACAGTGAAGTCGGCGTTTCTAAAAACAAATTAATCAGCAACATGCACAATTAAAAGCAGACGCTGTTAAGTTCTAATATTGGTAGATTCAGAGTTTCAAAAGCGCGCAGCAAGGTAATCCGTAACGTGAAGGTGGAAGATCAGTGGTTCTTGAGGCGAGTGGGAACGTGGAGGTGGAAGATCAGTGGTTCTTGAGGCGAGTTGTATCTCCAATCTACCACCACCCATGCTTTGCTACACATATCTGAGCAGGGCAAAGGACCGTGGAGGTGGAAGGTCAGAGATTCTTTAGGCGAGTGGGAACATGGAGGTGGAAGATCAGTGGTTCTTGAGGTGAGTGGGAATGTGGAGGTGGAAGATCAGAGGTTATTGAGGCGAGTGGGAACATGGAGGTGGAAGAGCAGAGGTTCTTGAGGCAAGTGGGAGCGTGGAGGTGAAAGATCAGAGGTTCTTGAGGCGAGTGGGAACGTGAAGGTAGAAGATCAGTGGTTCTTGAGGCGAGTGGGAGTGTGGAGGTGGAAGATCAGTGGTTCTTGAGGCGAGTTGTATCTCCTATCTACCACCACCCATGCTTTGCTACAGATATCTTAGCAGGGCAAGGGACTGTGGAGGTGGAAGATCAGAGGTTCTTGAGGCGAGTGGGAACGTGGAGGTGGAAGATCAGAGGCTATTGAGGTGAGTGGGAACATGGAGGTGGAAGATCAGAGGTTCTTGAGGCAAGTGGGAACGTGGAGATGGAAGATCAGAGATTCTTGAGGCAAGTGGGAATGTGGCGGTGGAAGATCAGTGGTTCTTGAGGCGAGTGGGAACGTGGAGGTGGAAGATCAGAGGCTATTGAGGTGAGTGGGAACATGGAGGTGGAAGATCAGAGGTTCTTGAGGCAAGTGGGAACGTGGAGATGGAAGATCAGAGGTTCTTGAGGCAAGTGGGAATGTGGAGGTGGAAGATCAGTGGTTCTTGAGGCGAGTGGGAACGTGGAGGTGGAAGATCAGTGGTTCTTGAGGCGAGTGGGAGTGTGGAGGTGGAAGATCAGTGGTTCTTGAGGCGAGTGGGAACGTGGAGGTGGAAGATCAGTGGTTCTTGAGGCGAGTGGTATCTCTTATCTCCCACCACCTATGCTTTGTTGCAGATGTCTTAGCAGGGCAAGGGAAAGTGGAGGTAGAAGATCATAGGGGGATATGTACAAGCCCCTATCGCCACGGGAACATCACTTTTTGTGACATTCCCGTGGCGATAGGGGCCTTGCCTTATGTACAATGCAGCGTTAAGCCACTTAATGTGGTTTAACGCTGCCTTGTACATAAGGCACCCTTTCACGCTATGGTTAGCGTGAAAGGGGCGTGCAGTGGGTGTTGCGGTGGGCGTTCCACCGCAACCCCCATTGTATTTGATGCTGCCCCCGATGTACAAGGGTGGCGTACATAGGAGGCAGTGCCAAAATTAAGACCAGGAAAACCCTGGTCTTAAGTTGGTGAAACGAGGAGAAATGCATTATTTCTCCTCGTTTTTGCTTTTTTCCATGTGTGCTGCCTTGTGCAGCAAACATGGAAAAAGCAAAATGCCATGATTTGTTTACGTACAGGAAGGTGTCCCTTCCTGTACATAAACAAACCTTTAAAAAAAATGCAATTCTGTCACTTTCATGTGTGCTGCATAAAGCAGCACACATGAAAGTGACAGAATTGCATTTCAGGATTGTTTATGTGCAGGAAGGGACACCTTCCTACACATTAACAATCCTCCCCTGCACGCAGACACCCTTGCACTCTGGTGCTAGGGTGCCTGCGCCATCGCAGGGGAAAACGCAAGGATGCACCACATTCTTGTAAATATGGTGCAGCCTTGCGTTTCCGAAGTGGCGGAGCGTGTCGTTAAGCCACGGAGGCTAACGACACGCCCGCCACTTCATTGTACATATCCCCCATAGATTCTAGAGGCGAGTGAGAACGTGGAGGAGGAAGATCAGAGGTTCTCAAGGTGAGTGGGAATGTGGAGCTGGAAGATCAGAGGTTCTTAAGGTGAGTGGCAACATGGAGGTGGAAGAACAGCGATTCTTAAGGCGAGCCGCACAGTGGAGGTGGAATATCAGTGGTTTTTGAGGTGAGCTGGACCGTGGAGGTTGAAGATCAGAGGTTCTTGAGGTGAGTGGGAATGTGGAGGTTGAAGATCAGAGGTTCTTGAGGCGAGCGGGACCGCAGAGGTGGAAGATCAGAGGTTCTTGAGGCGAGCAGTACCAAGGAGGTGGAAGATCAGAGGCTCATGAGGCGAGCAGGACCATGGATGTGCAAGATCAGAGGTTCTTGAGGTGAGTGGGACAGCAGAGGTGGAAGATCAGAGGTTCTTGAGGCGATCAGTACTGCCGAGGTAGAAGATCAGAGGTTCTTGAGGTGAGTGGGAACATGGAGGTGGAAGATCAGAGGTTCTTGAGGCGAGTGGGAATGTGGAGGTCGAAGATTAGTTGTTCTTGAGGCGAGTGGGAACGTGAAGGTGGAAGATCAGAGGTTCTTGAGGTGAGTGGAAATGTGGAGGTTGAAGATCAGAGATTCTTGAGGCGAGCTGGACCGCGGAGGTGGAAGATCAGAGGTTCTTGAGGCGAGTGGGAATGTGGAAGTGGAAGATCAGTGGTTCTTGAGGCGAGTGGTATCTCCTATCTATCACCACGCCCGCTTTGCGCCAATATCTTAGCATGGCAAGGGACATGGAGATGGAAGATCAGAGGTTCTAGAGGTGAGTGGAAATGTGGAGGTTGAAGATCAGAGGTTCTTGAGGTGAGTGGAAATGTGGAGGTTGAAGATCAGAGGTTCTTGAGGCGAGTGGCATCTCCTGATAGGTGTTCACAACATGCTTAATGAAGCAGCACATGCCCTGACTTCTGATACTACACATTCGCTTTGTTGTTTTTTTCGGTGTTATTTACATCCAGGCACAGGGTATAAAATGGGTGCAAACGGTATTTACAGGTGTTTCTGCGATGCCACCGATAAGGGGCTGAGGGCAAATTGGACTCGCGTGCATTTTCATGCTGTTTCCACCAGCGTTTTGGTGGTAATAACATCAAGATCATAATGTGAAATATGCGCTATTACCGGATGCAAATACCATTTTCACACGTTATTCCCTATATTTTACACGGACGTTTAAAATCAAGAGCAAAATCCGACTCGAGGCAAATGTTATTCACACGGGGCATTTTGGTGCCCTGAATTGACACCGGGGGATAAGTACCCCAGTATGTACACTCTCAATCGTGTTCTACCTACTCTGAGTTTGTGCTCACCAATGTACTGTCCTGCAGCAAAAAATCTCTCCTGGGCAGCGCCCCGACAGCCCCCGGCCCACTGAGAACCGTTTGGTTTATTTTTCATGCAATTAATCTATAACTAATTCAGGAAGATAGTAGTTGATGACAAACAAATTAACAACTCCCTTCCAGGAAAGAAGTGAAAACCCCCGGGGTGTCGCAGAATGGCCCATCGTTCTTCCATCGGGAGGTAGTAGGAAGCCCCATCCATAGCCCTTCAAAGCTAAGTGAGAAGTCACGGCGAGGACGTGTGCCATTACCATGTGTGACCTTGTTCACA